>CAJOBZ010000074.1:0-1200000 GCA_905332375.1 Pieris macdunnoughi | reverse complement strand
AAAAAAATATAAACGATTTTAAAACAAATGGTGACTTTCACCAGTATTATACGCGAAATAGAACTAATTTGAGTGTAAGACCAACCAGGCTCCAAAAGATAAACCACTCCTTATATGGAAATTGTATTCGTTTTTACAACAAACTCCCAAGCGAAATTAGAGTATTATCACTAAATAAATTCAAAGCCCTCGTTAAACGAAAATTAATCAACAAAGCTTTTTATAAATTTGAGGACTACTTAAATGATCCTAATCCTTGGGATTGAATTGCTCCAGTTCAAACAATTTGTATGACAATACTTGGCGATTAAAAAGAGTGGCGGAAAGTTTCTTGCCAGTTCTTCTTACCCGCTCTACGCCCTTCACTTGCGAACTGGTAGTAAATGTAAATTTACGATTAATTTAACTTGACGATTCAAAAGTGTACTTGGTTACCCACTTGAATAAAGATATTTTGAGTTTGAGTTTGAGTTTGATAATTTATTAAATTCAATTGCGGTTGATAATCACAAATATCTGTAAGTGATATGTAACATAGTACATATTAATCGAAGCCCACCGTGACCAGAAATTAGTTCAATTATGTACAAAAAGTTATTCTGTTTAAACAAATTATTGTACCATAACAGGTCTGGTGTCATTTGAACATTCATAAATAAAATAGACGTATTTGTCACGTATCATAATAATGTATATAGGAACATACAGGGAAGAGCGAAACAGTAAGTCATACGTAATAGGTAGGTATACTTAGTGCATACGTAGAGATCTCACAATATTGGATTACGCAAATTTTCCCAAGACTCGAGATTCCCGCTTAATAATTTTCTCTTCAGATTCTAAGCTTGTCTGAATCTCAGCAAGTTCCCGTGGGATCCTTTTATAGTAATTTAAGATTCTATTTATATTTTATATAGGATATTCTTTGCTCTGTAGATTACTGTTAGTAGATTTTGCTTTGCTGAGTTTATTTCAAATGGACACTGTAACAAATATTCACACAGGACATTAAACAAGTAAGCACACAAAAATTATACAAGAGCCTTTCCAATTTGTGTGACTTTAACAGCTAAGCATTATTTTAGGAGTAATCGTGTCTTTTGTCTAAATCTAAATGTGTTACTTGATATATATATGATGGAGTGACATAGCATAGGAGATTAACGAATGACAAAGACAATCGACGGGAAAACAGCGTAAGACAGTCAACAGGACCAGCGGATAAGTTATTGAAAATAAGCAACCATTAACAATCAGAAATTTGTTTGTTAGCATCAGCCATTTCATTTCGACATTAGTCTACTTTTTAAGGGTTTTTTTTTATTTCATAGAACAGGGGGCAAACGCGCAGGAGGTTGATCTGATGTTAGGTGATATCGCCGCCCATTGACTCTCTCAGTGCCATGTTCTACGTACAAATTCTCAACCGTGATCGTGCATATTAAAACCAGTTATGCACCAATATCCAAGTATAACATTGTTTCTCAAGTGGGGGTCGAGTTTGTTTTAAAATAATAAAACAAACTACATATAGGTAGTCGTTAAATTTATTTAATTTTTAATTTTAAAGAGTCGTTGAAAATAGCGCGCTATGTATATATTATTATAATTTTACAGTGACGAGGTCGCATGACTGTTTTACTTAACTTTTGAGCCTTTTCGTGGGTCGCGACATAAAAATGGTTGAGAAAAGTCCTAGACCGAAAAAACAGCATGTATCAGGCATACTTATTTTAAAATTTATAAAAAGGATTGTAGTGCAACTAGATTATTGTTACCTAACTTAAATCTAAAATTTACAAATACTAACAATTGACGTAACATTTTAGTCACTATAATAACCGCAACTAATGCATACATAGAACTATGAAGTAATTGTTAGTACAACATAAAACCACGCCACAAACCCGAAATTATAGTTTATATCGTCGGCTGGTTAACCTATTATTTCCCATTCTGCAGTACCTTATTTGAACATTGATAAACTGGCCAAAATCGCACTTTGCCGCCCCGTCCCGTAAATTATACATTACAGAACACGTAGTTCGAAAACGTAAAAAGCAACTGGACTTTTGCCAAAAATATCTAGAAACAACTCATAAATATTAGCCAATTTAATATAAATATGTCTGCGTTTGCCAAAGACTCTATTTCTTCCGCTCTTGTAAAGTAGGTGCGAAGGATTTTCGAATTGCAATAACACTTATCTTGCTCCTTTAGTTTTTGATTAACCTCTAGAACAATTAAGTAGATTAACGAAAAGACATTATGGCACAATTTATCTTACCTTAGTATCAAAGCTTTCGTGTCCCACCAAAGTTGAGCAACTTTATAAAGTCCACCTAAAGGAATTGTTCTTATGTCACACATGGCTGAATCTCAACACGCACGGGGGCGTTTGACAGCTCTGTGCCATATTTGCCCGTAATTGACATACTAAAGAAAGCTTAGTAGCACATGTATAAATCTTCTTCAATTATCTTTGTAATTTAGCGTTAGAGTTTAACAACCTACACTAATACGAATGTACAATATACATGTACATAAATTAAGTGGAAAGCTGCAGTGTTGCGTGTTTTCATGTTTAATAGTTTTTCCTTTTGTTATTCTCCAGTGCAATTACTACAGCGATATGTTGAGTAAATAGCGAGTTTGGAATTCTAATTGCTCGAAAGTAGGACTTTTAAATTGTTATTAAACATGAGTTATTTCAGGGTTTGCCTCCTGAAACGCAAAGTCGTTGAGGTCGGCCTCCATGACATATTCTTTAGTTATTATGCTCAAGTGATTTAAGACTGCTATGTGAGTTTGAAAAGTGGAAAAGATAGGCATCTCTTGTACTGTGTTAGCCAGATGCGCAATACTTGCTTGCCCTTCTCACCACCTTTTTATATCCCTTATGATTTCAATATTTCTAACTGTGAAATTGAGAATTGTATGGGTTACTGTGATAGTGATTTTTTTACCCGATTCTGTTATATACAGTAAAAGTTATTATTTCAAAATACGTGTAAAAACAATATTTCTAATTACCTAACCTTAATTCGAGAAATAAATTATTTGTTAAGTAATAGGATATATACACATATAAATTTACAATGTAGGCCTATTTCCCATGTTCAGTCCAATTAAACATAAGATAACAAGGATCGGAGAGGGGGCCTCATAGCCTAGCGGTCTTATTAAGTGGCAGCTAGGTGAGGGGTACCGGGTTCGATTCACGGTTCGAGGGCAAGTTTTAATTTAATTTAAATTTGTACTCGGCCTTTGGGAGGGTTGTGCGGTACCGAGCGAGTGCTTAAATCGTACATGGAGGACACGACAGTGGTCCATGTTCCTAAGAAAGGCGGTCATAGAGGTTGTATGTCGGATTAAAAATGAAATATTAACTTTTTTATCTTAGAAATGATTGTTTTAAGGTTTTAATGATAATAACAAGTAAAACAATAGATATATTTTTAAAAAGGTAGATGTATATTCTCAAAAAAAAGGATCCATCCGTACTAATAAATAATAGGTAGCAATAAAATAAGTTTTATTTATACATTATTTTCATGTTATGTCGTGACAACGAAGAACGGGTTTCATTTTTATATATATAGATTTCTGAAAATAGCTTAATTTACATATAAATAATAAAATTTACCAGATAATAGAAAACTGAACATAGGATTTATATAAAACATCGTCTTTTTACATAATAGGAAAACATTATAATTCAGTTGGGTAGCAACGTTTTTTGGCTTCCAACACTCTTTGATAACATGGAAAAGCATTTGGTATTTTAGAATTAATCAAGTTTTTTAATAAAATGTATTGATGTTTAGTTAGTTTAGCTTCAGTAATAAATGAAACGATTTCATCAGAGTTGAATTTTAAGAAATTGTCGGCTGATTGATTGGAATCACTAAGTAAAGTATTTATAGCAGAATCATCTATTTGAGATAAAATTGCCAACCTGCGACGTTTGCTTCTCTTGCTGCATTCTCCAAACTCCTTCCTGTGCTGCGTCCTGCTTGTAGATTGAAGATATTCGCTTGTCTCGTCGTCGTTTTCATGTAGTTCTCCGTCAGAGCTCCCAAGAATGCAGACTTCGATCTCATTTAACCAGTCACCGTATTTGGCAATCAGCTTAGCTTTTGACCTCCCCAGTTTCTTCCAATATGCAGCAAACCGTTTACAGAGATTACAAATTAAATCTCTTAAGTCTTCGGTCTTGATATTTTCAGTGTCCGGTAAAGAATTTGCTAGCATTTCAAACACTTCACGAGATCTATCTGCCTCATTTGCTTTACTTGTCGCATTCAACCACGTGTCTAGGACAAGCATTCGAGGAAAAGAATACTTGATGATGGATCCTACAGAATAAAAGAAATGAAAATTATAAGGTATCAAATTTACCTATATACGACTTTGTCTTTGTCATGACCTATAAGCAATCCTCGGCGCACTTTGGCGCACCTAGATGTTACAGATTCTAAAACTAGACAAACAAGAGATTATTTTGATATATGTTTCATCTTTGGGGATTCGTTCCTTCCTAAGTAAAAGTCTAATTAAATATGGCAGAGCGGTAAAACTCAAAGAAATCGGAAGTCTTTCTTGATGGTGCTGATTACAGATAACGACACGGTTAAAGTAAACACAATAGGATTAAAAATGTCGTACATACCTTCTATTTGAATATCCATGGCAAAAAATTATCACAAACAATCAATTTCCGAGAAAACAACACTTTAAAACAATAGAAATTTTGCCGACAAAGACAACGCTAATTAGCACTATTGGAAT
The DNA here is from genome assembly GCA_905332375.1 of Pieris macdunnoughi. Lineage (NCBI taxonomy): Eukaryota > Metazoa > Arthropoda > Insecta > Lepidoptera > Pieridae > Pieris > Pieris macdunnoughi. Next base: position 1,195,209 of record CAJOBZ010000074.1, on the reverse strand, counting down.
GTTATCACTTCGGTTGCACAAAATGAAATGATCCTTTCATGTTATTGTAATTGTTTTTATATCTGGGGGTAGAAGGGTTATTTGTCTACCCTGTAGTGATAAATGACGTCATAATTCAACCATCGACATTTCAGCCCTATGACCTATGGGATGGACCACTGCCGGCCGGACGCTTAGAACATATGTAACTATGTTCATATTTATAGCTGTTCGGAGTTCATAAGTAACTCGCTATCTACTTTTAACTTAGGTGAATGTGTCACGCAGTTTCTGGGTATATGTCTACATCTTAATATATATGTTAACGTAAAATTGTAAAAACCGTTAGTTTGTAATCTATCTCGCGAGATTATAAACTGTCGAAATATTGTGAACCTCAGCGTACTGCTTACAATTTAACGTTTTATTATTCGGTAGATTGTAATCTATCGAAGTGAAACCGTCAAATTGTGAAACGGTTATTTTCTACTTTTCTATTGGTTATAAGAGATGTGACATTCTCGTTTTCTATTGGTTTTAAGTGATGTGACATTCTCGGCAAATTAATCGAATCGATTATTTCCTCATTTGTTAATTTTAAAGTTGAACCTAATCGAATCGATTATTTCCTCATTTGTTAATTTTAAATTTAAACCTAATTTAACCATTATTTGTCAAATGTACATACATTACATTAACTTCATGTTTCAGTTAGTGTAGGGTTCCGAAAATTTTGAAATTATTCAAAAATAATCTATTTTTTAAAAGTGAAAATCGATTTTTGTACGGGATTTCGAGTTTCAGTTGAACAGTTATTTAAAAAAAAATTTAATATACTAACCTAACCTAACCGAATAATAATACATTTTTGGACAGCTCCGGCGCTACGGGAAATGCAGCCCCTCCACCCTTGCGTACCAAAGCACAGGCAATTTATTCAAGCCTCCGCCTTCAGCCTTTGGCTTTCGGCGACCAAGCCTTAGCCGCTACGGCTTGCATAATGCCTGTGCTTTGTTACAGCGGGTGGGGGCTGCTTTTCCTCCGCGCCTCCGATTTTTTATATACACTCTAGGGATAGAGCAGACAAGACCACGTGGATAGTGGGGTGCTCTGATTCGGTTTTGGGTACTTTTAGAATAATTTAAAAAATTTCGGAACCCTACACTAATTGAAACATGAAGTTAATGTAATGTATGTACATTTGACAAGTAATGGTTAAATTAGGTTTAACTTTAAAATTAACAAATGAGGAAATAATCGATTCGATTAGGTTCAACTTTAAAATTAACAAATGAGGAAATAATCGATTCGATTAATTAACCGAGAATGTCACATCACTTATAACCAATAGAAAACGAGAATGTCACATCTCTTATAACCAATAGAAAAGTAGAAAATGGCCGTTTCACAATTTGACGGTTTCACTTCGATAGATTACAATCTACCGAATAATAATACGTTAAATTGTAAGCAGTACGTTGAGTTCACAATCTTTCGACAGTTTACAATCTCGCGAGATAGATTACAATCTAACGGTGTTTACAATTTTACGGTGACATATATAAATTACGTGTCACGTTGTTTGTCCGCTATGGACACCTAAACTACCGAACCGATATCAAATGCACACCGTGTGCAGTTTGATCTAACTTAAAAGATAGGATAGCTTACATCTCAATTTATACCCGCAATATTATTTTATTGCAAAATTTTATTTGATAGTCACAATTCTAACAGATGGCGCTGTGTTGAAAGTACCAACGTTTCACATAAGCTACAATTTAATGGCATAACCACCAATAAAGCATGGTGGTCCCCATGACTGGTGTTCTCCTACCATCTCCCTTGAATAGTTTACTACTATGTAATATAACAAAAACCTTAGCCACAGCAACGCTTGGCCGGTCTGCTAGTATAGTCTGAATAATTGTATTTATTACATACATACACCATGAACTGTATTAATTATTCTGTTATTTTGCCTTTGATTGAAAATACATAATATTGAACGAATGGCTGAGTTTAGGCCGTGCTAATATAATTTGAAGGTGCATTTGGTGGTCGGGCGGTATGGCGGAATGTCTAGCAGCGCCGATATCAAATATTTGCTAGACGGCCGTGTAAATTACAAGTTGAGCAATATTGTGGATATAACTTTTAGATAATTATAATATATTAGGATGTATTTCTAAACAAGACAGAGTTTACTTGTAATATGAACATAGGGAAGAATATTTGATTACAATTTTATTAATTAACAAGACATTCGTTTGGAAATAATTAATGAACTGGATAGATAGATTACCAGACGTTTTGTCCGTTGAGTGAACACAAAATAAAAGGTTCATGTTCCTGTACTGTAACAAATAGTTAGTATTTTCGTTTAATAATCTTAGTGTTTAATATTGTTGTTTTTTCTATCTTTCTTGTTTTGTATGTGATACAAAATAGTTGCTGCATTGGATTAATCTGTAATGGTAGCTTATTTTGTTAAAAATAACAAGTTGGACAAGATGGAGATTCCAAAACCTGTCATTAGTCGGGGTCGACACATTTCTACGTTATGTTTTTGCTTTCATTTCATTTTTAATACATTTTTATTGGCTTTGATCAGCTTTCGACGAAAATCATAAGGCTCACCTAACCTTAAGGATACTTTCGGGATACGCCCATGGACACTCTCAATGCCAGTGGGCTCGCGAGTGAGTTGCCGGCCTTGTAAGAATTGGTACGCTCTTTTCTTGAAGGACCCTTAGTTGAATTGGTTGGATGCAGTAGGCAGCTGGTTCCATATAGTGGTGGTGCGTGGGCAAATTTTTTATATACTCGTATAACAATCGTTTAAAACCTATTTTTTCTTATAAATTGCTGAGTATAAATAATAATTAAAACCGTGGAAGTTATAGTAATTAAATAGACGCCATATCCATATAATCGTTCCGTGCAATATTCGGAAAATGTAAAACAGCCGGCGGGCGCGGTGCGAGCTCTAAATGTTTCATAGCTCTGGTCGGTGAATTTTTACTTATTTACTAGTACACGGGCTGACAGTGCAGCCGCAAGGAAGCAATACCTTGAAATATGTATGCGGCATCCTGTAGGGCTGTCAATTTTACCCAATTATAAAGATTTCTTGCATTTTACCCTTAATATTTCTTTATATAAATTTTTCTTTCTAGAAGAGAAGCCTGCCTGAAAACCTTGCCTGGAAGATATCTCTTGTTAGCGATATGGTCGTCCGTTGCATTCCTTATAATTTTTATGTTATTCGTTTTTCTTTTATTGTAACGAAGTATAATTAAATTAAAAAACTGAAATAAATAAAAGTGTTTTAAATTCATAACTTTAACAAACCTAAAACCACTTATAATTTAAGGCTAAGAGGCCCAGAGGACTTTAGGTAGTGGTTTTTTACATACCAAAGACCAATTTTTATATTTTTAAAAAAAATAAAATCTTTAAAAGAGTGTAAGAGGTCGACAATGGCCTGAACTGCTTCGAGAAAAGGGTGATACGGGTCCCGCATTTTTCGCCGCCAGATAAATTTAATAGAACATAATTTAGATTAAAATTTTAAAAAACTTTTGACAGCCCTAGTAGAAGGCACGATAGAAACTGTTTGTGCATTCTATTTCGCCAAAACATTGACTGAGTACTCTTTGCAAGAGCATTCGGTGAAATTGTCAGATAAAATGTTAGGCCATTTTGACATCAGTTACTTTACAGTAGTGTAAAACGTATGAAGAGCTGATGTCTGTTCTCTCTGTGTAAACTTTAGTTTTACATCTTCAAATGGACACAAGCTCTTGGATTTAAAGCAGTCGAATAAAATAATATTGCGATGTTTGCAATAAGAAAATTATTTATAAATTCTTTATTATTTAATGATAAATTAGTTTCATTACACATTTCTCATCTATCTCTTTTTATAACAGCGTAAACATAATTTGACAGTAAAGCTCAATGCTTAAATGGAGTTTTAAGAATATCCATAGCGCTAAATCACCTGCATCATGAGCACACCCCACATATACACCCTCACGTACATACCGGCACTTTTACACCATCACACAACACAGCAATTGGGTATTACTTACTTAAATGTATTTTTTGAAGTTATACTTCTTTAGGCGCGTTATGAAAAATTTATGAGAGTGAAATTTTACGATGCGCGCGCACCTATGACACAAAATTGGGAGTGTGATTATAGCGTGCGCGAGCGAGATAGGAATAAGACAATCTACAAGTAAAAAGAAATAGAATATGCGTGAAGTTCGTATGCCAAGAATTTTGAATGACCATAATGACATTTGTCATTTACCTTTTAAACAAATACCTAAAGGAGTTTTGATTATTTTTTCAAAGAAATTTATTAATTTTATATTGTGCAATACTGCCAAAGCAACAACATACTTCTTAGTGTTTGGTAGAGATGTTCTAAATATATAATAATATATAATTTTAACTAAATATAATTTATGTTACACTTAATGTAAGAGAATAATAATAAATAATTACATATTTAATTTTTCAAATGTAAACTGAACTTAATTGACTATAATGACTCCTTTTCCAGTCTTTGATTATTTAATTGTAATTAATTATTTGCATGCAATCAAAAACTATTTTTAATAATGCCAAAGAAGTATAACTTCTTACGCGCGTACATAAGTACACGCACCCTTTTTTTTGATTTGTTCCTTTTGTAAATGTATGAACATTTTTGTAAATATTATGTACAGTATAATTGTTCTTTGTTATACATAATTTATGTTAGTTGGAGGATTACGAAATAAATATATAGTACTTTAGTTAAAAGAGTTCAATTAGAATATTGTTTTAAAGAGAAAAACTGACCTTTAGAAGACATTTTATTTCTATTTATTGATATATATTTTCATGTTTCATTTATGTGTATTAATAATTATAAATAAACTCAATCTTAAAATATCTTTATTCATAAAGATAACCAAGTACACTTATGAACGTCAACAGAAAAGATGTTAAATTGTTTATAAATTTACATTTACTACCAGTTCGCAAATCAAAGGCTTAAAGCGGGCAAGAAGAACTGGCAAGATACTCTTCGCCACTCTTTTTAATCACCAAGTTTTGAGTCATACAAATTGTTTAAGCTGGAGCAAATCAATCCCAAGCATTACGATCATTTAAATAATCGTAAAATTTATAAAAATCTTTATTGATTAATTTCAATTTTGAATTTATTCAGTGATAATTCTCTAATTTCGCTTGGGAGTTTGTTGTGAAAACAAATACCTACAATTTCCATTTAAGGAGTGGTTTATCTTCTGGAGCCTGATTGGTCATACGCTCGAAAGAGAACTAATCTAAATTAGTTCTCTATCTATCTATCTATCTCTTTCGAGTATTATACTGGTGAAAGTCACCATTTGTTTCAAAATCGCTTATATTTTTAACAGAGGCTTATATCTATAAAATCAAAGATGCATATAAAATAAACTAATTAAAACTCTTATATAAAGCTCACATACAAAATTTGGAAAATCATAATTCCAAGTTAAAATCTACATTAACGTTCCACAATCAAATATGAAGGGCTTAATATGAAACCTTTCTTTATAAGAGCATTATTAATCAGGCCGAGTGGGATATAATCAAATTATGGCGCTCGTGAAATTCTGATTTAACCTAATTTCACTGTTGATTTTACCTTTATTTCGTTTTGTATTTGGTTAGGTTAGGCCACGATTTTGTTTGTTTTTATTCAACATTAACATATTTATCTGCTTAAAATATGTAGAACAAGCTTACAACTGGATATAAATATATCTTATAACTTATCATCAAATCGAATGTGTTTATAGTAAGTTTTAGCTGTTCGAATCCACATTGCACCGCTACCTTTTTTTATATCAAACCGCTAGAGCATGTAAATAAATAAACAACCGTTTGCCGATAAATAAATATAATAAATATTATTTTACTTGTTACATATCCATTGCACCCTCATTGCCCCGCATAAGTAATACCTGCACCCCTCTGACGCAACAGCATTATAAAACGAAATGGACAACAGACATCGATAGCCAAGGGCTATAGAAGCCTGCTCCTGTACCACCCTGTATCAGGAAGGCGCGAACACAGAAACACTACCCGAAGGGGGCATATGCCCTGAACGGGCCAAAGCTTGATCTCTATCGTCCCACACTTAAGTATTTTTCTTTCAGAATTTGGAACCACTATAGTGAGTAATGCGGTATTTCTCAACACCCTACCATTGCCTAGACAAGGTATGTTCTATTTTAGTAGAGCCCTGCTAGCAGTATCAGTTTTATTACGTATAAACGCGGTATACATGGCCCAGGCGCGACCATTAACAAAAAATATTTATTTATTTATCATTATGGCCCTGTCGGCGCCACTAACACGAACTTCAGAAATGAAGAGTGCGACTGAAGAAGTGGCCCTGTCACCAACAGAACCACACTAATGCTTAAAAGATGACATAGAATAAGTGTTCTACAATTGTAGAGATTCATCATATTACACAATGATTGTATTCACTTAAAAAAACGCACGCAAGCCTAAAAAGTTAACCAAGGTCACAAATCCAAAAAGTTGCAAATACACTGTACGCTATTTACATAAAAATATTTCTAACAGCGAAAAACGCTGTGGAAATAGGGAAAACTAGGTAATGTAACATATTTCTCACATATTTTATGAAAATGAAGACTCAGCTCCGTAATATAAGATTTCAGTTACGGTCGTAGTGGAGTTTATTTCCTTTATTATGTTTATGTGACTATACATTACCAGATGCATGAATTTACAGTTTTTTTAAAGTTACAATTAAAGTTATGTTTTTATGTTAATTGGTGACCTACATAGGTATATTTTATGTACGAGCCAAGGCGCACTGATGCTGCATAAGTTTTATAAGCGTGGCAATTACCTAAATCGTCGGAGTATTTAACATACAACTTGTGTAAATGATGTAATAAATTCGCGTTTATATTTACATAATTTATATTTCATATTTGTTTTATTTCTCTTTTCCAATGTCTCGCGTGCGTCCCTGAATGGCGAAAGTTACGGCAACGTACGCGCCGGTCAAACTTTGTAATGGTGCTGCGATGAAGGTAGATTGTTGGTGTTTCATAATTGACAGACTATTAAGACAGGAAATACACGTAGCCAACCATACGAAATAATAATAATACAATTTTATTCACGACAGAAATGAGGTTGTGATAAAACTGATCTAACCCCACAATAGGGAGCCGCTGTGTTGTGGGTTGCTTTTGTTGTTTTTAAAACAATTTTTATAAGAAAAAGTAGTTTTAGTGTTACGTCTAATCAAAAAGTAGTTTTTGAGTATGTGAATGGTTGTGTGTGTGCTGTGTTTGAGATAGTTTTTTGAAGCTCTGCAGAATCGAAATCCAAATCGGCTAGCATAATTTTGTATGAGGTTTGTGAGAATCTATCACGATAGTTTCACTATCTCAGAATCCGCTTCTCGCACGCGCATTATTTAACATTGAAGATATAAAATAACAATTTACATCGAATAAGAATATTCGTTACTTATTTCCATAGTCCGAAACACAAAGGTACTATTTTCAAACGCCATTACATTTAAAATAATGCAAATTACCAACAAAAGGTCAAAATTGTAATTTTTCCGAGTGCCGAGATCAAACAGTTATGTTACTTTTGAAGGCTTAACGAAGGCTTTAAAATAAAATATTGTAAAGGCTTCGTTGGATTTAACAGTTGCATTTGTTTTTCACAAAAGATTTTAATTGAAACAGCGTATGCACTTTGTGAAACATTTCAATTTTGTATCTTTATTTTACATATGTACATTGTAACAAATTATGTAAACATTTTAATATTTTCTAGGGCCGCTCCCTTTTTTTGTCTTAAGACGTCAATCAACATAGATGTGTTCAAGCGAACGTAAGATGTGTTCATTTAGGAATTTCCTAATATCTTTAACGGTTTAACTTTAAAAAACACATTATTTGCACCACTATCATATTAAACACACTTATTATATTGTGTAAAAGAAATTAACTGAGTGCATAATATTGATATGACATTCTGTTTTTTTTAAGTTATTTAATTAATATGCCGACTGAAATGCTTGTACCGTAGCGCAATTTATTGTATACAATACAATTTATAATAATGTAATTATTTATTTAACATATAAAGAAAAATGGTCTGGAATATAAACCTCCTCACTGTTCATACATTTAATGAATAGATAGTAAATGGCTAAATAGTCGTATTATAATGTTCTTGAAACTAACGTTGTAACCCACAAAACTAAGAACCGCCAAAGCGTTCCCTTTGGAGTAGAGAACCTTGGGCCATTGGGGTACAAGGGCACAGGCGTTTTAGTATTTTTAAGTTAGTAAGTTATTAACTTTTATATCATAGTTATAGGATACAGCAAGTGGTACATTGCAGAGAGTGGCACTGTCCGACAGGAATGGCGAGATTTGGAGGAGGTCTTTGCCAAAAAAGGGCACCGAGATTAGAGATTTCTAAAAAGAATAAGATGATAGAAATATAGTGTTTAAGTGTAAAAGTATCTAAAATAAAATTATTATTATTAGTTATAGTTTCATTATAAATAAATCTTTCTCATTTTTGCATTCTGGAATACAGCCCTTAGAATTTATTACGCTTTTACATTCTTCACAACGTAAATATACAGTATAGTGTTCGACAAACATCGCTAGAGAAATGAAAAATCACTAGAATTCTGAATTCCCCGAGGGTCCGACAGAATATCTAATAACACGCTCAACTAGTGATTCTCCTTCCTCGGTAATTTCAGTAGATATACAATTCCAACTCTTCTCCTCTCACGAAAAACTGTAGGTAGAAAAAACACATTGTATGCATATCTGATTCTTTGTTGGTAATCGGAATTGTCGGAATAGCTATAAAAGGTACCGCAGCCCATGTACACCCATGTCAGTCAGTGCATTTGCGGTACTTGATGGAGAAAAGAACATATTCCCTTCTTTTTTTCAATATACTGTAAAACCCATTAAAAAAAACAAATCATGCCTTCGCCACAAGTTCCTGATCTTTTTCCCTTCCAGTCATCAAGGTTTTCGTAATATAATTTTTCTACTGTATTTTTTATTTATTTACTGGAAACTGTTCAACAGAGGTGTTTTACTTAATTTAGGTGTAAAAATTCTCGCAGCATAGTGAAGTGCATTTTTCATCAGCTACTCAAACAAGGGACCAGGAATAGTTGTGGGGTTCCATTAGAGAATTCTGTTCGTTACATAAGTAATTCTCTGATGGAACCTACTTTATCTGTTGGTTACTACCTAATCCGTATACTAAGTATATCATTATTTTCGTATATTACCACAATGAGACGTAGTATTTTTCAGATTATTACTGAGCAGTGTTGGCCTAGTGGCTTCAGCGTGCGACTCTCACACCTTAGGTCGTATGCTCGATCCCCGTCTGTGCACCAATGGACTTTCTTTCTATGAGCGCATTTAACATTTGCTCGAACGGTGAAGGAAAACATCGTGAGGAAACCGATATGTCTTAGACCCATAAAGTCGACGGCGTGTGTCAGGCACAGTAGGCTGATCATCATTATTATTTTCATCATATTTTCGTATATTACTACAATGAGACGTAGTATTGTCCATTATATTGAAAAATGATCATGTAACAGATTCAGAATATAAGGCCCAAACCTACAGAGGTAGTATCGCCACTATTTTTTTTTAATTCAGATTTTATATAAATTACTAAAGTATGTAATAGGTCCAAGCAAGTTATTTATCCATTGCAAGTACTGTTCAATAATCTTTTTTAAATTTTATTTCAGTCACTTCAAAATCTTTATCATTTCGAATACAAGATGTAGAGAGTACATTTTAAAGAAAGAAATATTTAATAAAATAAGAAACCTCTGGAACAATTTACATCGCAAATTTTTATCGTACTCGTTTCCATATTGTTTGTTTAGGTGCTGTTTGAACTACGTCACGTTATTCGGAATTGTTTAACAGAATACTGTGCTTTGTGTTACTTATGTAATTATTGTATAACTTTGTTCTAAAACTTATTTAGTTCATTCGTTTGTTTTGTAACCCGTAACCTCAATAGCAGAAATAGCCTCTGTTTCTTTCTTACTTTTAAGGTCATAATTATTATTTTTTCACTGGGAATCGAACCTATTAAAGGCCATACAAGTTATAAACCATCTAAGTTTCACCAAATGTGTTGATATTACAACCCTAAATTTAATGTAGCTAATACACGATTATATTTCACTTGTAAACTAAAATACTTAAATAATAATTGTATTTACTTTGTGGAGGAATAAAGATGCTGCCCTGCGATTCTGTAACTCACTTTTTGAACTCACACAGCGGTTTCTGAAAAGGTGGGAGCTTGTAGTTTATTGTTTATTAGAATGCCAAATCATAAAATGACTGCTTCACGACTGATTTGAGAGCGACCGCCGATGCGAAAACCGCTGTGTGAGTTCGAAAAGTGAGTTACAGAATCGCAGGGCTGTCCTTTCTGACTCCCGACTCCGAATGCCTGGTCTAAAGGCACCTGTGACTGTGGTTAAGAAGTTGATTATAATATCTTTATCAATCGGAATAACTTTAAGCTGATCTCCACTTAATATTCGATTAGGACACTATAATACAGATACAACAAACTATAGTACAGAATTACCATACACTTACAGTAAGAAGCTAAGAGCTCTTCTTACTAAGGATACAAAAATATATTGATAGCAATGCTGACAAAGCCTTGACCTTCAAGATTTCAAGTTTAGCTTTATATAAGGATTACACACACAGCCATCGTCTGTCTCGTTCCTATATGCATTACTATATTAATACATTTAAACGTGGCTTTCTTTTACGGCTACGCTGAGTAAAACACCCTACATTTTACTCTTAAAATTCAAAGCCAGTGAGAAATATACATCTTAACTTAAGTAATATTCAGTAATACAACAATGATTGCAAAAGCTGTAAGACGTAAAACAAAGCGAACGAGATTTATCTCTGGCTACAATTTAAAAGCACACGAAAAAGAAAAAGCCCCTTGTTTTAGTGCTCTATAAAACTTGCATACATTAACCTTTGAAGCTTTCCTAAAAGCCATCTCGGATCTTCTTTTATTACCGTTTCTTTGTTTACAAGATGCTGAAATACACCCGGGAAATGCGCTAGACATTGTTGTTTGCGGGGTGAATTAGTCAATAGTTTTTCCAAGTTTTTAACGCTCATAGCGTTGTTAAAGCTCTTCGCTACTTTCGGTATTTTAATATTCATTAAACAGTTACATAGTGGATTCCTACAGTGTATAGGTTGAGGAACCAATACCTAGATAGTTTTTCAATGTTGGGCACATTATCACATGTACAGACGGTGAAAGAAAGCAATGTGAGGAAACCGCCACGACACGGTCCCCCGGTTTTGGGTCAGAAAGAAAAAAAATCAAAACAAGCCCTTAAAGCCCTTATAAAAAAAAATATAAAACAAACGCGACATATAATCAAAAGAAGATATAATATATTGATTTTTGGATGGACTTCTTAAAACGCGCTCCGTGAACATATTTAGAATTAAAGGAAGCCGGAACATGCAAGCTGCATGCATATATTAAATAGAATATGTTGTTAACGATACAAATTGTATGTTAAACTGAAACGTTTGACCTGACCAAAACAATGTCGGATTGACGACGAATATTTAACGAACGATTTCGTATTAAACTATACCGAATTTATCAAGCTTAACTTGATAAACATAGTGCAATGCTTAGGAGATGACTATTGACTATGTTAGTGATGACGGTTAGTTATTATTAATTAACTATTAATTACTTAAGATATCATGTGGAACATGGTGTAATGGTTGCAGGAAAAACATGGCGATTAAAAAGATTGGCGGATAGTTTATTGCCAGTTCTTCTCTTCCGTTTTACGCCCTTGATTTGAGAACTGGCAGTAAAATTAGAAGCATTTAATATGTATTACTTTTTTGACGTTCATAAGTGTACATTGTGTTACCTATATGAATAAACGATTTTGGCTTTTGGCTATTTTGACTAGTCACGTTAGCCAACCATGTCTGTTTTTATGAAAATCCCTTTTCGTATTAAAAATAAATTGTAATTATTTTTTATTTTTACTATAGTAAATTTTATTTGCTGATATAAAACAAATTAATTCAAAAGTTTTATTTTTGTAATTGAATGTTTATTTAAATTAAATAAAAAAAACTGAAGTTAAATTTATAGCTGTTACAATACAAATTACAAAGTACAATTTGTTTTTCATATTTAAAAATATCGAACTTACCTATTAAGAAAATAAAATAAAAATAGACTTTATTCGAGTACAACATAACCAGGATTACATTAAATACATGTCTATATGTTTAACATTAGTACACGACCTCCGACGGAGAGACAGACTCCTCCAAATTCTTCCACTGTCTCTCTACCTCGCCACCATTTCAATCCTTTACTTACTATAGAAATTCGATATTTCAGGTACACAGAATCTCTGTTATATGCAATATGAACCCAGTTTATTATCCTACCGAGTTCTTTCTTCTTATAGGAAAATATTTCAGGGTAAGTTTCGAACTTACAAGTATTTACAATGTTGGAAGCCTGACAGACCGCATTACGAATGCATGACGTCGCGTTGCGCCGAACTACAAGCCAACATTGCTTTCAGAATATTGTTTACTCGGCGACCAGTACAAAACCTATAATGGAAAGTTATATTACAAAGGTAAAGTTGAAAAATACGCCAGTTTTTTACTGATTTTGAACTAAGTGCAGTAAAACGTCGGTTTAAGGTCCTTTGTCAACTTATTAATTGTAATCATTATGTTTATTTTTAGAAGAAGTTTCTTTCCTTTTTTTCTGTTCGCTTAAAAAAATTGTCGCAACGATTCCTCAACCACCTCAACGCAATCTTAAACGAGAGACGAAAGTACAGATATTTCAAGGGTAAGTTATATGACTTATTTCCTTTCGTTTTTAGGATAAAAAATCCATGAAAAGGGTCCTCTTCAAAAACCTTGACTCTTCAATTAAACTTACATAAAAGCAATTCTACTTTTTTTATAGGAATACAATTAAATAACGTTTCGATTAGTATTTAAAATTCTGGAAAACTGCAGCTAACTGAGATTTAACAAAAATATTGTTGGCATCGCAGCCAAATGGAAGCAGATGTAAGCAGTGGAGGAAACTATTTTTTGTGAATGCAAATTGGTGCAAACGAAATGCGGTTACAATTTTTGTTTTTAAACCATGTAAATGGTATTATACTGCAATTGTGGTTTTTAACCGATATATACCTTCCCTGATAAAATTTAACAAAACATTTTAATTGTACAAACGGCGGATAGTTTCCGATTATTTTTAATCATTATTCTTCAACAAACTCCAACTGTTAGACACTCGAAGCGTCGCGTTATATTAATTATGATAAATTCACGTTTATATAATAAAATTAATTTAATGTAATAAATTAGATTGTAGGCAGTCCGTACCGCAAAAGATACTTTAAAATGCAATATAACTTTAATCTAAAATACTAAGAATACGTGTAGTTTATAAAGAAATTAATGATAATTATATTGAATTACAATGCAATACAATTATTATTACATTAATTGAATTGCATTGTAATTCATGAACCGTGAGGATTAGTTTTTAGTTAATTTTATTGATTTTAATTCTATTTTAGATAAAGTTTGGTAATTGTATAATTTTCTAATGTTACTTATAATTTTATGTTTGTTGATTTGGTTATGAACTTATACCCTAAATGTTTCCTTTTTTAGTTTTTTATCTTACTTGTGTTGTCTGGAAGAGATCGCTTGATCTTCCATTGCATCCCTAACAATAATGTTATTTGTTTTTATTTTAATGTAACGCATAAGTTTAAATAAAAATAAATACTTTATGTTTAACAATAATCTTCTTTTATGTTTTTTTTTAAATAATTAAGCACCAATTGTTAACAAAAAAAACTTCTGAAACCAATAAGGATAAAAAGATCAAACGACTACTTCTAATGATGTCTCATTTAACCGAATTTAACAAAGTAGGCAAAACTTAATTCGCGGAAGCATGAAGCAATGGTTCACTAATCTCAATAGAAGTTGGCTATCAGAGTCATGAGGCGGGCCGAGCCACAATACGTTCTTTGTGAGCTCACATTATGTGCTCTGCTGAGTCTCAACCCTATTACTGATCTCTCAAAACTCACCAAGTTGCTTTAAGACCATGCCTATAGTGGAAGCGGAAGAGAGCGCGTTTTGGTTCAGTCACTAGACATCTTAAAGTGGTCCTCACTAAACAGACTTATATAATACGTATTACACAGACATTCTGCGTTTGATTCCCGTTGAAACATAATAGGTTTGGAATGCACAGGATAATCAATGTGTTACCCTGTTCTTATATTTAATATTGAGGTACTGTGTTGTCAAACATTATACGTCAATGAATTTCCCACTTTCCAGCAAATTGTTGTGTGAAATCATACATGTTTTACATACAAAACCTAGGTCTATAAAGTAGGATTTTAAATTGGAACACTTAGGAACGTGGAGCTTATTACTGTTTATTTATTATCTAAGAGTTTTTTTAATAAATACATATTATTCCGCTTCCGCTGTATTCATAACGTGATCATTACGAGGAAGGCGATCTTCAAGTATCGTGCAAGAAATTGCCTGAACCGATGCTCGAATTTTGCAATGTAAGCACCGAATTGTTTACAAAAGCACTTTATATTGGTATCACGAAATGTACTTAACTACGTAGTCCACTAAACGAACATAATTTGGAAAAGGCGACCGTTGCGTTTGCATTAACAATTTCCCGTACCGTGTTCCTTAACTAGTTCCATAGTAGTTTAAATATTTACTAAATTTATTTATTCATCTACTATATTATAAAACAAAAAACTTAGACAAAACAATATTCAAATACAAAACAGATTACATAGATTAACAATATATATGAAACAGACCACATGAAAATTTATTTAAATAGTTTTATCAAAGTTTTAAAACAAAAATTATACCTTCATCTACTTTTTTTTTATAGAACAGGGGGCAAACGGGCAGGAGGCTCACCTGATGTTAAGTGATACCGCCGCCCATGGACACTCTCACTGCCAGAGGGCTCGCGAGTGCGTTGCCGGCCTTTTAAGGATTGGTACGCTCTTTTCTTGAAGGACCCTAAGTCGAATTGGTTCGGAAATACATCAGTGGGCAGCTGGTTCCACAAAGTGGTAGTGCGCGGCAAAGACTGCCTTGAAAAACGCTCAGTTGTGGAATGGCGGACGTCGAGGTGATACGGGTGGATATTCACTTACGATTATTCATTTACGAATTAAACTCTCTAACTGATCCTCCGATAACATTCAATATAGAATACCGTTTGGTGATTTAAAGTTTTTCGTTCACAACTGGTATCTTCTGCATTTAAGAGCAGTGTTGGCCTAGTGGCTTCATCGGGCGAATCTCATTCCTGAGGTCGTTCGATCCCCGGCTGTGCACCAATGCACTTCCTTTCTATGTGCAATGTTTGAGCGTTGAAGGAAAACATCGTGAGGAAACTGGTTTTGACCCAAAAAGTCAACGGCGTATGTCAAAGGAGGCTGATCACCTATTAGCCTATTAGATTGACAAATGATCATGAAACAGATTTAAACATCTGAGGCCCAGACTTATAAAGGTTGTAGCGCCACTGATTTATTTGTTGGCTTGGGAATTCATACGTAGAGCATAAAACCAAGTATGTGGTGAGGACTCAATTTCCACATTTAGACGCACAATTATATTGTAAGCTAATAATGTGTTTCTTATATGTATATAAAGGTATCATAAAGAATAAAAACAATGTGCTGTACATTAGAATCTACGTTAATAATAATTTAACATTTAAGTTTTTACTGGAAAAAAAAGAGTTTTTGCGTGTGCCATTTCTGTAAACCAAAAACGAAATATTTGAAATTTTAGAATGAAATGAAATAGAGACAGCGGGTGGTACATCTTTATTTACTCGGTGTCACAAATAAAAGCCGGGTCGTTGTTTACATATATAGTTATATTTACAAACAATATACTGAAATACATATGGAATGGTATGATGGTCTATTTTGATTTTGAAAATTATTTCTGGTCATACTATATACTATGGGACTGAGCCTTACAGTTTGATCTTGTTAACAGCTTGGTTAAGTCCCGCTTTAGCTGCAGCAGCTGGTTGAAGAGGGTTTTCTCCAGAGGCGACGGCTCTTAAGAACTGAAAATAGAAACATTTAATACGTGCGAGTTACTACAAAAAGATGTCGATGTGAAGTGTCAATAAAGAATACATAAAAAGTATATGCTACATCACGTGTTCTAAAATACCTGAGCCAAAGGTTGGAGCGCGTACTGGGCAACCTTGATGACTTGAGGAATAGCGGCTGCGGAGACTCCAGCAGCGACGTTGTTGCTTCTAATGTTGAACGCGTTGTACAAACGTCTAGCCACGCAGTATTCCTCGTTCAAGAGCCTACAATTTTATTTTATTAATTAAACATCGAAGTTATCAAAAATTTTATCGCCTTATGCATGTTACATATAAAATACTCACGCAGATTGAGCTGGTGCAGCACTGCTTAAGATGGCGTCCCAAGATTCTTCGAATTGGTAGGTTCTTCCACCACCAATGCAGCTTCCACGGGGGCCGACCTATAACCACACTCATTGATTAGGGTTGGCCTAGTGGTTTAATGTGCGACTCTCATTCCTGAGATCACAGGTTCGAACCCAGGTTGTGTACCAATGGACTATATTGGCTTTTAACAGACCAGCATGCATTAGACTCAAAAAGTTGACGTGTATCGGGCACAGAAGCCAGATCACTTAATTGCACATTTTAAATCTAGTTCTGACGAACTAAAAACATATATTTTTAATCAGTTTTAGTTATGGTTGTAATTCAACAGATCACATTAAATCAAGAAAATCTTGTTCTGTCATGTAGATTACTTACTAATAATATCCTCGCAGAGTTTTACAAAAATAACTATTCTAAAAGCTTTCTAAAAGCATTGATAAATTTAAAAGTGCATACGACATCATCCTTCACAATCCATTATGCGGTGTGGACAGCTATCAATTAGCCCTCAGCGAAACCATTAATAACAATACGAAGACGCGATCAATACATGATAAATGCATTTCATGTAAATTGAACTGCAACTCATGCTATGCATCTATTTCTGATAGAATAGGTCGGGATGAATTGTTGAATAAATTCCAAACAGTTTGAAATCCATAGATTTTAGCCGCGTTGTATTTTATATATATTTTTTGTTCTTTTAATAAAGAGTCTTTTTTAATCTATTATTTATATATATATCCACGATATATGTTACAAACTCTTTTTTCTAATTTCACGCAATTTTTGGAGATTATTGACACCCCCCGTGTAACGCGCCGTAACGTTTTTCTGTACCCAATAGTGAAACGTTTCGTGATCACCCAGTGACTCTTTATACCCAAAAGTTACCATTATGTGTTGTAAAGTACTGGAAAGTCAAGAATAATATTAACAATAACGCGTAATTCAATTCCCGTCCCGAATCGTAACGTTTTACAAAAGGATCCCCCCCTCCCAAAATTCGTTACGTAATACTTCAATAGGTAAACATAAATGTTACAAAAAATAATAATAAATACAATTAAAATACTTAATAAATAAATAACTTTTGTAAAAATATTGTTATTTTATATAGTTTATTTTCAAATAATTTCATAACACGATGTACATAACTAACTTACTCTAAATTTTATCGCTAAGTGAATGTAATTCTTTGAGAAATAAAGTATCTTTGAACAGAAAATATATACAACAAATAAACATACTAGAAATTTTTACTAAGCAGAAAACAAATACCAGCCAAACGGCGGATTAGGTAAGAGATAACTTAACGATGCTTTCTTTAAAATTGATCAGCCCACTATCGAATATATTCAGCTCCGGGTAAGTACTGTTTAATCCGTTATAATCGCGCAGAATTCGAAAGAGAGGTGCCTGAACTCCTAAGTTGTTTTTTGTTGACGGAATTGGATTTTTTTTGAATATCTACAATTTTACTTACTAGATGAAATCTACTATAATTTTGTTATAATATAATTATCGTATTTGCCAAATTATTTTTGCTTTGAAAATAGTATTTTTCTTTGTCATTTTTATTTAAGATGTTAGAGACAATGTCATCGTTCTTTGTTATTCGAAACGAAACTATGTCCATGGAACTCGACCGCTTTAAAACACAAAACATATTTCATTCTGATATCGTTACCTATTTTTAGCTTTGTGCGGAACTTCTGCATAAAATTATTACTAAATAAATAGAACGTGTATTAAATAAAACGTAATAATTAGCTGTCAACTTTCTATACGTGTTATAATATCCTACAAATCAATATATATTATTATATTTCTAATTTCTAAGTACCGACAAATTAGTGGCATTTACTTAGCCTTTTCTTGACACGATTCCTTTGTATTCTAGCCTTCATATTTCAAAGAATTCTGTATATTACTTTAAAATAGTTTCAATTTTAAATAACCAATGAAAGAATCGTTTCTCAAGGCGAGTTTTTTTTAAAGAATGTGAAATATTATTAATAATAATGTAAAGGGTATTAAGTGAATTTTCTACGGTTAGCGATACGAACCACTCATGAAAAGCTGGCTATACAACCAAGACTTGTTCCAGTAGTTAATAATTTAAAATAATAGTTACCGAGTAACGGACAGCGTTGGGGTTGACAATCAGTTGGGCAATGGTGTCAATGTTGTTGGAGAGACGGGCTACGAAGTTGGCAATGGCTTGACGGAGACCCGATTTGTTGCCTGATTTAGCTGAGTAGGCATATGCGTTGATGAGCTGAAACAAATTTAATAAAGGAACGCATTATGTTATGTTGGTCGTGTGTTCAAACCCTGGCTTAATTTTTCAATAAATCAATCTCTGGACTTTGATTGGACACTTATTATTTGCCTAAATGTTATAGCTGAACTGAACGATTAGTTCTGATATAGTACTTACACCAGCAGCTTCACAAGAGTCGCCAGATGTACCGTGGGAGAGTTCTCCAAGGGCGGCAATGGTCTGGATGACTGCGGTGGCTTTGCTGACTGGGTTGGGGCTGTTAGCCAAATCGTTTAGGATCTGGAGTAGCATCTGAGCGTAGAGAGGAATGGATCCTCCGTCTAAGTAGTCAACGGGGCCCGACACAATGTAGCTATTGAGAGAAAATATAATTATTAATTGCACCTTTAATTTTACACAGTTAAATAGACGCCGTACGACCCTTTAAGCATTAACCAGTTTGGCATCACTCAAAAATGTGTGTCTTGTTAATTTATCAATATTAAACATAGACATAACAAACAAATAATGCCGAGCCGGGCCAGTTTCAACCACAACTCACACGAATTACATTTAACACGTACCTTGTTCTTTAATAGAAAAAAAATTTCATTATTTTTTCTGTTTGTTTGTTTCGTTAGTAATAAATGAACACACAGAAACTGACAAAATAAAAATAATGAAAAAATATGCTGAGAAGCAAACTGTTTCACAGCAGACTGTTCCACAACATATTGACAACCTTTATGGTGCCTACCAAGCTGAAACAAGTATTACGCTGGGAATCGATGATGAACCATGATGTCAGGATTACGTGCTTTACCAACAATAGGCTATCCTTTTAGTAGCAAGGCACGCTATAAAGATATTTAGCTATACATTCATTAAATGCAATAAACGTATCATTAGTTTAAAAATGAAAATGTAAAGTGTAGTACAAGATTTCTTATGTAACATAGACTTAATATATATAAACTACCTCCATTATAGTCTTGATTTCGTTTATTTAATTTTATCTGCTTTTATTGGAGAGGAAACCAGGAAAGAAAGCGTGATCTAACAACTTAAGAGTCGTTTAAAAAAGTTAACTGAAAATCAGTTTTACCTGTTTACGAGTCCGCCATTGTCTGGGACTGAACCAACTTCATTTGTGTTGTAGAAGGTGACGGCAGCGTTGGAGGGTGCAGCGAATGCACTCTGAACAAAAAATCAACATTTTATTCACAATTATACATATAAGCTACAATTATCTGTCAAATTTTTACTGCTTTTACAAAAGTTTTAAACAATTATCTTTAATTTCTAATAGACTGTTGTTGACTAGCAGTGTTGGCCTAGTGGCTTTAACATGCGACTCTCATCCCTGAGTTCGTACTTCCGAGCCCCGGCTGTACACCAATGAGATTTCTTTTATTGTGCGCATTTAACATTTCGCTCAAACGGTGAAGGAAAACATCGAGAGGAAACCGGCTTGCCTTAGACAATGTAACGGCGTGTATCAGGCACAGGAGGCTGATCACCTTCTTGCATATTTAAGATTGACTAATGAAACAGATTCAGAAACCTCAAAAGGTTGTAGCGCCACTGATTTATTTATTTTTAATTTCTATTAAACCTTTTTATATCTACTGGCCCTCGTTATTTTATGATAACATTTTCTACTGTTTATTTCATTTTTATAAGTACATATACTTAATTTTAAGCCAACATAGTATGGCTGCGAGAAATTATTAAAAAACTACGACATTACTATGACACATTTCTCTTCTTCTTCGATATGTGTTAAATTATTAGGCTTATTCTTCGATAAATTTTCATATTTAGATAAGTGTTTAGCCACCCTAATTAAACCCCATTGCGAAACCAAACAACGCCGTTCGTAGTTTCAATCAACAGACCAAAATCTAATCCTGCCAAAACATTGCTCTATGATAATTACGTACCACAAAGCACTACAAAACGATTTCCGCTCTCCACATCTGCAGTTAACAAGCCTTCCGCATAATATTCCCAATTTCGGGGATCGACTTTTGATTACCATTCAAATATATTGACTGAACATTATATAACTAACACAAGATTTATATTGAAATTGGATACAATAACGTTGGAATCGGTATCGCGCTTGTAAATTACCAGTGCAGGCGTAAATTTGGTACTAAGTGTATGTGGGCTGAAAAGGTCGTAGGCTGACACATAGATGGCGCTAGTAGTATTAAATAAATATACGTATTAGTTAGCCCTAACCATCTAAAGAAACGTATATAAATTTGACAACTGTCTTACAATTAGTTTGTGCGATTTTGAGTGAAGGAACTTTGGTTGGTTTAAAAAATATTTCATCAACTTCTTTACATCTTCTGAAACTTTATGTACAGGTGACGAGTGCTAACTAACCACAATGGTAGAAATGTTTAGTATCTATTTCACTGATCAATTCTTCCAACTTAAAAGGTTATTGTTCTGTGTACTCGAAACAATTATTGCGTTAGGCCACGTTCACACGGCGACCATTCGATTCGATTTTTTCACGTATACGGTTTTACCGTATACGATGCAATCGTTCACACGGCAACCATTCGATTCGATTTTTTTTCGATCAAGGAAATAAAATCCTCGATCAATATTGGAATTCTGTCCTCCATATTGACAACCGACTGATGCAACGCACAAGAGTGCGTACGATTCTCGAATGGGCGAGTCGTGTGAACGAGAAAACATGAACATAAGCGCCACTGCGTGTCGTATTCGATAAAATCGTTCCGAGACGCGGCGTTTCCAGTGACAACTTCGCACGGTATACGGTAAAATATATTTCTCGAACACGGGATTTTCCCGTATGAACGCCGTGTAAACAATTTTTAATTTTTCATATATATTCTGTTGTCACTACTCTATTCGATAAAATCACGTATACGGTATACGGGAATATAATCGCCGTGTGAACGTGGCCTTAGAGTCGCGTTTTTAACTCAAATTGATTTTTATTTATAATCAATTGTTTTAATTTGTGATGAGTGATCCTTACAATGAGTGACGGAATTTATAGTCGGTTTTTTTCATACGTCCCTACCTTGATTTCAGAACTGGCAGTAAATGTTAATATTCAGAAACATTGCATTTCTCTTTATCTTGACCTTTATACATACATTGTATTACCTATATGAAGAAATTATATATTTTTTAATTTGGCTCAATACTCGCAATATATAATACAGTAATGCGGAATACGCACATCAACAGCTAAGCCTTTGGTAAAAGAAATTGGTTCAAACTTATATAATGACATACCTACCTATCAATTTCTAGATATAATGTCTATACACTGTACGTGTAGGTGACAAGAAGACAAGTAGGTGAGCCCATATAGATAATAATTAAAGCTACAAAACTTCGATGTTCGAAAATCCATACCTAATCCGAAAGCAATAAGCACTCGATTCTAGCGTTACGGTTGATTGACATGTAATACGGTTAGATGAAATCGTCCAATCTGGGCTATGAACACGTTTTATGCAATGACACGTAATTCTCTTTATGCGTTTAGTTGTTGAAAGTTGGATTTTTGTGGGAATTTAATTGCATTGTGAAGCAGTAAAATGTCATGGAAACAGAGAATCTGAAGCCTGAATTATTATATAGTAACACTTTTATTTAATATATAACAGAGATCTAACGGACTAGAGGCTCTCCTTATGATAAGTG
Organism: Pieris macdunnoughi; assembly: GCA_905332375.1. Lineage (NCBI taxonomy): Eukaryota > Metazoa > Arthropoda > Insecta > Lepidoptera > Pieridae > Pieris > Pieris macdunnoughi. The sequence goes on along the minus strand of CAJOBZ010000074.1, from coordinate 1,172,555 downwards.
ATACCGCCCATAGATAGTAGACTCACAACACATTAGCTCGGAAGTGTGTTGCAGGTATTTAAGAATTTGTACGCTCTTTTATTGAAGAATTGAAGTTTTATTGAAGTGGACCCTAAGTCGAATTGCTTCGGAAATACCTCAGTGGCCAGCTGGTTCGACATAGTGGTGATGGGTGGCACAAACTGCCTTAAAAATACTCAGTTGTGGGACGACGGACGTTGAGGTGATACCTACTGGTGGAATTTCGTATTCGACGTCCGATGAGGAAAAATATAACTTATTGAAATCGATATAAAATAATTTATACACTAATAAAGCGTAGGTAGAACTACTACCTAGGGTTATAAATTATCTTACATAATCAAAAATGAAAAATAGCTAATAAAATAAGAAGTTTTTTACGTATTTTCTGTACAAATTGATAATCGTTCTGTATTTTTAATAACACACAAAGAAATTTGACTCAAATTAAAAACCTACTCTTATAAAATACAAAAGCGAAAACACGCAGAAGGTACGATAGTGAAAAACTTAAGAAGCAATTACGCTTTTATTATAGTTAAGAAATAGAATAATTGTAGAGTCCTTTAATACTTCACCAACAAAGGAAAATCTCGAGTCTTGTGTAGGTGGAAAACTAAGTACTAGGGTGACGGTGATTTTGCGTTTCTGTTTTTAATAGGGTCCGAAATCGTATGGCCTTGCTCTATTCGCTTATAATAAATTTACACTTAAAACATATATTTGTTAATGCTAAATAATAATAATCAGTGGTGCTACAACCTCTTTAGGTCTGGGCCTCAGATTTCTGAATCTGTTTCATGATCATTTTTCAATCTAATAGGCAAGTGATCAGCCTCCTGTGCCTGACGTACGCCGTCGACTTTTAGAAAGGCAAGTCGGTTTCCTCACGATGTTTTCCTTCACTTCACATAAAAAGTCCATTGGTGCACAGCCGGCTATCGAACCTACAACCTCAGGGATAAGCGTCGCACGCTGAAGCCACTAGGCCAACACTGCTCAAATCAAATACAATGCTAAATACATTTTTCTATAATAATAAAATCACATATTTTAAGTGTTGCTTAGATTATTTTCAAACAAACGGTGTGATAATAAAGTTTTAGATTTAAGAAGTTTTAACTTTATAGAGGACTTTATAGAACCTACTTTTTCAAAAAGATTGTATGCGCTCTTGTTTTTCTTAGAAAAGTCGTTGTCGCATTAATATTAATAATTAAACACTTTTTTCACTATTCCCCATACCTTCTAAATCATATTCCCTTTAGTATATAAGATGCCGTCACTTGCAGAGTGATTTCTATACGGGATCATGGATATCCCGCGAGGATGTCGGGGATATATTTTCATGTAAATTCAACGCGTTATTACTAACATCACTATGTATATATTCATCGCTTTACATGTTGGTGTTATTATTTACCATATTCAATAGGCATTTACATATTTTAAGAATTACTAGATAGCTTTTTGAAAGGCTTACTTAAGGTAATCATTATGTTATAATTAACTTCAACAGAAATAAGGCACTGGTTTTATAATATTTTTTGCTTGTTTCCCTCGGACAAGCGTATATATAACTAGATACGTCCTCAAACATGCACACTACAGTTTGCTCAAGTTTCAATACAGAAATATAATAAATGATAGAGTAGCAACGTATTAATAAAAAGCTAATTAGCTTATCAATTCTTATAGAAAAATCACTTACCTGCGCAGCGAGAAGTACCAATACGAAAGGCAGCATTTTGCTGGTCTTATAACGACCAAACGGTATAAACTATACACATATAAACTCTTACATACCCCTATATATACCTATATAATAATACATACAAATTGACCCCATATGTATAAATAAATGCTGCAAATATTTACCTATGTATAACATACATAAACTCTATTAGAAACACATAAGGTTGAAAATGCAAACCGCTTAAGATGTAGAATTAAAATAAATTTAAACAAAAGAGTTAATTGATTTGTTTTAATCAAATATTAAATTGTTTTAAATGAATAGTAATTGATTACAATGTCAGTCAATGTAAGATGTTTTTGTTTAATTATCATGAACTAGTTGGTTTCCGCAATTTCGTATGTAATTCAGGACATATAAAATGGCAATTCTATGCAGTTTTAACAGCTTTTCGGCTAATTGTATTTTTTAATGCTGATGCCGAATGCCAAATTTTTTGGTCTATTTTTTTCTAAAAACTTAGCTAAATCTACACATCTAATAAATAAATGTTGCCTAAAAATAATTAGAGGAATAGGTTTCAAGATAAGCCTAGATAGATACAGAAACAAACAGACAGACAATCTTTCAGTATGTATTTTTTTGGTTTTATGTATTTAATTTTAGTCTATAGAAAGGTATGGGTTGAACACTTTGCGAAACAATTTTCGTTTCAATCGTACGAAACACTAATCACGTACTTGCTTTTAAAAATAGCCACATCTTCCATATCTAATGGGTTGGGATATATAAAATGAATACTGAAAATATATATGTTTCATATTTTAAAGTCCTGTAGAAGATGGAAAAGTGCAGGAGAAGTGCTAATCGAACGCAGGCTTTCGTCTATATCAGTTGTTGTTTAATTCCCTCAAATATGGTTAAGTAAAACGATGGCTGGCTCACACGTCATGCTTGTGAACAGGTGCCGCTTCCGGAAACTGGACTGCGAGGTTTCCATTCAGTTTTGTAATTTAATACAAATAAAGAGCGAACGGTATCTCCCTCCTCCTGGTTTCTTCTATCTATGTTTGCCATAGTTATTTTGTATGATGATTTCATATTTTATAAGAGTACCAAGAGTTTTTTACGCCAGCTTTATCTCTCGGCCTACACTTTCTGTCTTCTTTGCCGGTGAGTAGGGATGTCTACCTATACATATTTAATTACGTGGAATAAGTGATATCTTATATTCCATAATAAACGTATTCTGTTCTTCTTACCGGGGGATGGTTAATTCAGCGCTCTGCGCATAAAAGACTGCATCATTAATGTTTGTCTTTTCAATAAATATAGATAATAAAACAAAATATTAAAACTAAGTTATCTAAGACGAAAATCTAAGCAGAGTTAGCATCGTTGTGTGTCTTTGTAAGCCTTTAGTAAAACTTTCCAGAAAATACGGTACATAAATATCAAGAGGATTACAGACCTCGCTTGACTGTTTTCTTGAAACAAATATGTGTTTACGGAATTGTAGTATATAAAATCCTTTGGGTTAAGAAATAAAGCATGTTTGCCTTGCTTTCTTTGGCAATTGTGTTGTCTTGAAATTGGGCAGTAAAATAAAGCGCTCTGTTTCGTAACACGACTATTTTTGTACACTTAAAGTATATTGGGACTCAGTAGCCATTGAGATGGTGGGTGGCTCTGTACTTTTAATATTACTATAAGACATTACCTACTAGTTTTAGCAAATTTGAAATCTCGTTTGTTCGATCGTACTATAAGTCGCTAAATTAGTCCTACCGTCCACCAATGTACTAGGAGTGTGAAACTATTTTCGTAGAATTGTCAAGCGGTTTCTCATCTCAAGTTGTTGACATCTTGGTGACCTCTTGATATCGTGGTTCATTTTTTTGTCAAGAGTAAGAGAAAAAAGTTGTCATGGAATCGTTATTTTATATCCAATCCATCCAAGTCTGCTACTATTTGATGCACGATAGGGTTTAACACATGTCTGAGTGTAGATGATCGGCCTTCAGTGCGTATGAAATCTAAACTATTGTTTCCGAGGCTCGCTTCAGGCACCCGCAAGACGCCATAGTACACCATTCTAATGTACCCAGTATAAGAATATTAATATACCTATATTTTTTTTATTGATTTGTTCCGTAAACATTGACAAGTACTTTCGTAGTAATTACAAAGTGTTCAATGAGGAAAGTTTTATAAACGGTTAATTTTACTCGAAATTACAGAACATTTGAAAATTATCTTTCTCTACCAAAGCATACAAAAGAAGTTGTGGCTGCATTGCAAGGGTTGAAGTGGTTGCTTCTTTTGTGGAGAGGGTTTTAATGAACTTTTAATTAGTACTCGGTGAGTTTGGTCCAGTTCCCGGCGATTTAAGAATACAATTTCACAGAATTTCTTGAATTTATTCAGGTTTTACGAGTGATAATGAACGTAGCGTAATTGTTTTTATTAACGTTAGTGTTCAGTTTTACCACGAGATGGTGTTACCAGCCAAATGTGTTTTAATTTATCAACAAAAACTATATTATATAAATGTATGATAGTATAATTATTACTGGTATAAAATATGTTCTACGAAAGACTAGGCGGTATGGTCGAAAGACTATAGCCTGCGCCATGAGCGAAAAAAAAAAGTTATAGATTATGATCTGTGCCCTTACTCTGTAACTTCCAAAAGCGATACTGACAACGATAGGTTGTAAAACCTATTTTAAAAGAGTAAGTGCGGAGTTTCTTGCCCATTCTTCTCCACACGAAACTAACTTTTGGAAGGGGCAACTAGAATCATCTTTATATTTTATATGACGTTCAAAAGTGCCATTTTAGGTGGTCTAATTGAAATAAATGATTTGACTTTCTTTTTTTTTGCTCCCAATTCCAATAATGAGGTTTTGTTCCGCGCGATTGCAAGATCGCGCTGGGGATATTGAGAGAACTGCAACGAACTTGCATACAAAAACGTCTAATTTTATTATATTATTTTTGGTATATGAAAATGTATCAGGAAGAGATCGTGAAATGGTATTCCATTACTCTTTTCAAATCACTAATACAATTTTTTGGATGTATTTAATTAAATTCTATAGAAAGTGGCGTGTATACAGGTACGGGTTTGTATTCGTAGTGCCGGATTCAAACCCTTCAAATGTATTTTTGGTGTATGAAAATGTATCAGATATAGATCGAGAAACTTACTTTCTTATAATATAAAGTGGAGGCAGAACATGGGCGCTGTAATAACATATATTTGTCTGTGGGTAATATTTTTTACTATTATTTTGTTTAACTTTAAACTAAGCTCCAAATTAGCTTTGTGTGCCTTCTTAATTGCCGCAATTAATGTTTGATTGGGACATGACACCTGGATTTCCGTTTACACGCCTTGTCCATTAAAAACTAATTCGTTAAGATACTTCTTCTAATCTTATATTATTTAAGCGTATTTCGTGTTTGCAATATCTAACTTGAATAGACGCAAGTACAATTTACTGTTAATACACTATACAAAAACAATAAACCATAAATCTCAAAATGACAAATGAAATCCCAAGTTAAAACATCATCAAAGAAAATCACTTTTAAATCAAAATTAAAGAAAACCACAAGCGAAATGGGACTGAATATTTAAAGCAAAAGAATTGCCCTGTGGCGACAGATAAGACTAATAAATTATTTATTAACTCCCAACCGTTTCTGTTGTTCGGAAACGCTTTTCTGAAATTTTATTTTAATGTTACGGGAATCTTAAGATAAGCCTGACTGACGTTGATAACAGCTGGCACCGTCAAGGTGTCATTTAGATTTAGGTTTATAACAATATTTATTTATTTACTAGCTGACCCGGCAATCGTCGTTTTGCCATGTATTATTTCAGGAAACATTTTTTTCGTTCAATAAAAATAACTATCTACTGTAATAAAAAATAGGGGTTGATCGTAGAGGGGTGACAATTAAGGGTTGTATGTATTTTTGTATGCTGTATCATAAAAAAATAAAAATAAAACAACGACCCTTAACATTTAGGGGGATAAAAAATAGATTTTGTTCGATTCTCAGCCTTACTGAATACGCATAAAAAATTTCATAAGAATCGGTCGGGCCCTTTCGGAGGAGTATGGGCACATTGTGACACGAGAATTTTATATATTAGATTGTATACACAATCAGAAAGAAAAAAAAAGTCGAACAAATTTAAAATTTATATCCAACTAGCGGATCCGACAGACGTAGTCCTGTACACACGTCACACAAAAAAAAAACTAATAATGTAAATCATTCTCGACTCCACTTGATCACACACAAAATTTCAACAAAATTCCTCCAGTTAGTTATTCCTTCCGTTTAGGAGTTTAATTACGAACACATGCACAGAAGATTCATATAGGTATATACCAGCTGTTGATTTTCTGCATATATGAATTATCTAGATACCGACTGCAGTGCCATCTGCCGGGCTGATTTGTGAATCTATACCATCCCAAACACATACAAAAAACTCATTAAAATCGGTTCAGCCGTTTAAGAGAAGTTCAGTGACATATACACGTACAGCAGAATTATATACGTATATAAAGATTATACAATCTATACCATGTATGAAACAAATCAATTTATTGATAGTACAATACAATTTTATAATTTAAAGTTTTAGCAGAAATATTTAATAAAATATACATACATTGTGCCAATTTACAAAATACAAAAATATTTTTTTTATTGTGAATTACACAATATATACACAATTAAAAATTGCGATAAGTTGAAAATTACCTACGTTACATACACTACAAGCATGTCAATTTTTAATAGGAAATTCCAAATCAGTTCTTCTAGTGTATATTTTTCATACTTATATAGTCTTATATAGTCCAACAGTTCATATAACTTTAGCAAAACTATAAAAATACCAGCCCAAAAGATAACGCCTAGCAATAGACGTTTATTGTCATCGTTTCCTTTGAGAAAACACATAAGCCTTCACATTTTACGATATTATTTTTTATACGGCGTGAATTCGTAGCAATACGCTACGTTGCTACGATGCTACGACGTTTCATAGGATGAGTAAAGGCTTCCTTTCCCACTTCCTTTCATGTTCTATTCATCTTATTTTCCTCCGTTTACCGTATTGCATTCGTTGAAAGGTTTTAAAAAACTTTAATATTACTTTATTTAGATGACATATTTTCTTACTATTTAGATTATAATAGTATGTTTATTTTAAACGCACTGAGATACATGGAAAAAGTAAATATTTTTCTATTCACAAATATTTTATTTATTAGATATGATTTAAAGGCCCGCATCGCATCTGTGAGCCTGTCGGTGATTGCCCGCGATTAGCATCTTAATACATTACGTCTTCTACGTTACCAGGTCTCCTCGTTTGCAAACCAGGCATGCTTTCCCCATAAAGTTCACATTATATAATTATTGCTATGCACAAAAATATAGAAAACACAAACAATTTCTTCCATAATAATATATTGTCATTTTTTAATACATGTGTTATACTGAGGCGAACAATTAATTTTATCTAAATAATATTTCAAAGCGTAAATTTCGTTTTAAGCATAACCGTTTCGTATAACCTGCTTTAATATTGCACGGTTATAACTCAACAATTTGAACACGTCCATAAATGAAGTTTAAAATTACTACATATTCGCATTAAATTAACCATATTATATTGTATGTCGGTCACAGGCATATTTGCTAAGCAAATTCTCATTTTATTAGACGTTTGAAATGTGGAGAATTAGTTTTATAATTATAACGTGGATAATCGTAAGTATATATTAATACATTTGCTATGTTTTATATTAGCCTGGAAACGCTTGTTTAGGGTCTGTTTCACAATGTACGGATAAGTTCTACATAAGTTCCAAATTAGCTATTTATTACTTATTTGTAGGATAAACACTATTGTTGCGTTTCACGACTGTCAGATAGCGCTATTCGTCACATAAAGTCCATCATAAGTTATGAGTCCGATGAATGTCAAATAGCACAATTTATCTTCCAAATAGTTTGTGTTGCATAGCTATTTGGTACTTTATCCATACATTGTGAAACAGACCCTTAATGTCATAAGTTTTTGTATTTTGTGTTATATATGGTATTAATGACACTGAAACTTTAATACACAAAAAAGTATTTGTTGTATATCAGCTTGACTGATGAAATAAAATTGCGTTTCATTTTTATCCAGATCATAAGTTTATCAACAAGTCAGACTACAACCGAAAAGCAGCATGCAAAAATGGACAACATGAATGTTTACAAAATAGCATCAAGAGCAATAGCTTTCTTTCCACTTGTTGCTTGAGAATGACATATTTTTAAAACATTTTATATTAAATAAATAGTAACTTATTGTGATAATATTCGTTCACATTACAATAGTTTTCATTCCTCTTCTAGCTTCTCAATAAACCAATTTTTGAAATACACTATAAATAACTCTTAATGTTGAATTAAGAAATATATATTAGAATATATTTCATATTTTAATATTCCCTAAAAGCCTCTACTTATATGAATATTACATAAATATAGTTTAAGTATAGTTTAAAACTGCTCTAATGTAAATTGTCAAGAAGTTTGCAAAGTTTCGCAATTTCTTGGCAAGTATTCAATTAGCTCTGTCCCTATCACTAACTCGGGCTAAGCGTTAAACTCTACTTGGCCTAGCAGTTTTATTTCTTAGCGATTTTTATTCCGGAATAAAAAAGTCTTATCGTGGTATTTATAAAAGTACCGCATGTTTTTGCATATATTTAATATGGCATCGATTTTATCGCCCCCAGTGGACAGGAAATAAAGAGAACTTTTTGCGTCTGGCTGATTTTTGGGTCTCAGACATGTTGAATATTTCACGATTTTCATCTTGAAATGATTGCTCACATGAAAAGAAGAAACCATTATTTTAATAAATAAGAATTAACAATCTTTTTAGTTTTAATTTCACTGACCATTACTATTGACAAAACTCTATGGCACGCTAGACAATCTACTTTTATTTTTTACACCTGTCAACACTGACAACGTTGTAACGTGGCTGTCAAAACGTGAATTCAAAATAGAAAAGTCTGTGTAATGTATTCCATCTCATTCTTTTACACGTTCAATCCTACAGATATATTAGTTTTCTCTATTCTTACTCAGATTTTACTCCTCATAAAATTTCCGTACTGGGCCTTACAACTCAAATCGTTTCTTAAGGAGTAAACTCTATATGTTTGTCTCTTTCTACATAACGCCTCAACTTTTCGTGTTACACTTGATTTTACTCCTCATAAAATTTCTGTACCGGGCACTCCATAAATAAAGAAAAGACCTGGCGTTTCACAACACAGCGCTTTTGCACCCGGCGCTGTTGGTGTCTATGGGCGTCAGTTATCACTTTACTCAATGTGACCCGCCTAGGAAAGGCGGAACTGAAAAGGCAAATGTTCTCGAAGTTTACAAGCATTATATGAATAATATATGAATTATATTATTATAGTTGTATCTTTGTTAAATCGCATAATTCCGTATTTACAGCTCAAAAATATACGTCAATCGTGTCAAGGTCATAAATACATTTAAGATTTTAAAAAAATTCTACATCACTCCGTTGTTCTGTCATAAAACCCATTCTTTAACGTAGTAACAACAAATAATCTAAAGACGTTCATAATAGACATGCCACATTTGATAATCCATAGAAATGAACCTGACTTGGAAACTTAACTAAACCTTACGATTAACTATTAAGATCCCGGAGGATTAAACAATCGAATGCTCTTAGACACTTGACAGAGTGTCAATTGGAAGTTGCAGATATTGCGACGTTGTGGTTGCCACTTGCGACACTGGCAAATTAGCGCGGTTTACAGTTAACAAACTTGGTGTAATTACATTGAGAACGCTTTAGGATAAACTTGTCAATAGCATGACTTGTTTAGTAAGTATTACTATGACGAACGGATCCAAGGAGTAATGGCGGTCGTGACACACTATGGCCTGGACAATCTTGTTGTTTCGACATGGCTTTGTTTGTCGCTACCATACGACGATGCTACGGTGTATAAAAAAATAAATCAGTGGTTCTACAACCTATTTAGGTTTGGGCATCAGATTTCTGTATCTGTTTCATGATCATTTGTCGATCTAATAGGCAAGTAGGTAATCAGCGTCCAGTGCGTGTCACACACTGTCGACTTTTTGGTACAAGGCAAGCCGGTTCCTCACGATGTTTTCCTTCACCGTTCGAGCGAATATTAAATGCGCATATAGAAAGAAAGTCCATTGGTGCACAGCCGGGGATCGAACCTTCGACATCAGGGATGAGAATCGCACGCTTAAGCCACTAGGCTAACACGGATATACGTATAGTATATAATATATATTCATTATATATATAATATATATTCATTAAATATTTAACTACACTGTCATAGAAATATACAAATACAACTAGTGCTAGAAAAGAGCGTACCAATTCTTAAAAGGCCAGCAACGTAATAGTGAGCGCTCTGGCATTGAAGTATGGGTGGCGGTACGTAACACATGAGATGAGCCTTCTGCCCACAGTCCGAAATAAAAAAAATGCTACCAGTTTGTCATAGACAAAACTTTGTCCAAATTCATGCACATACAACAAAAATCCACGATATCAGGGTCGAACGGCATACTTAAATGATTATACAATTATGTGTCTAAATTATTATTAAATTTTTAATTTAGAAATAAAAAGTACTTAAGATGCGAACGGATCGTTTTAGTTTCGTCATTTAACTCATATTTACACAGATGTATCTTTTATAAGCAAATATAATGAATAACGCTTACTGCGTAAATAATATTATAGAGGACAGATTGTATGTTTGTAAATAATAAAGTCAAAAACGTCTGGACCGATTTAAGAATTTTCAAAATTTAATGTGCATTGTACAATGTACATGTTTTAATGAGATTTTTTTTATTATTTTAAGAAGCGATTGCTATTCTTTGTTTTTTTATGTTACAGGAGGTAAACGGGCAGGAGGCTTACCCGATGTTAAGCGATATCGCCCATGGACACTCTCAATACCAGAGGGCTCGCGAGTGCGTTGCCAGCCTTTTAAGAATTGATACGCTTTTTTCTTGAAGGACCGTAAGTCGAATGGCTTCGGGAATACTTAGGTGGGCAGCTGGTTCCACATAGTAGTGGTACGCGTTATCACCATCTAAATATTTAATTTAAATAATAAATAAAAACTGTATTCATGACAAAAACATGGTTGTGACAAAAATCAACTATCGCTATTCCCCACTCTAGGGAACCCCTGTTTTGTGGGTAACTAGATTACAATTATTCCACCACTCCAGCCATGTGTGGTACATGGTGCATGATTAAAAGTTTTTTTTTAAGTATTTTAGTTTTGCAACTAATCAAACAAGTCATATAAGACATTAAGTATGTCTGTTTGTGTATGGGAATGGGTGCGTTAAATACACTCAGTATTTGTGGCTGAGAGTTTTTATAATATATAATGTGTTTTTTTGAGGTTTTAGAACCTCAGAGTCATGCCAAATTATGTAGTAGGTAGATTTTCTGTAGATTTGAAATCCAATTCGGCTAGCGTAATTTTTGTGTTGTATCTGGATAGATTGACTATCTCCCAATCTATGGATTCTCTTTCTATTATAAAGGCCCCACCTAACCACGTAATTTCAAGTACGCAACTCGCGCGTCAATGCTGCGGATATAGGAAAAAACTATATCAACATTTATATTATTTGATCAGCCAATTTACTTGAACAACGCATAAAAATAAGACACAAAATCATCCAAGATTTTTAATGAGCTCTTTTAAATATTTAATATCTCTCTTATCATGAATCTCATCATCGTCGTCCATTGAAGGTGTAGTCCTCGTGACTGGCGGCGCACCAGGCAAGTCCAGCACAAACATACGAACCTACTCAAATATTAATTGGTTTCGTGTATGTAAAATGTTATTCTAGATACATTTGTATAGATTTTTATCTAGAATAACATTCTACATACGTGAACGTAATACATAAACAGTCTTAGAGGTTAACGCCTATCGTGTATAACCTGGAGATTCTGGGTGCTAATAGCAGAATCTCCATTAATGACACCGCATATGTATTGAAAAGTTATTAACAAAACCTATTGGTGGGGGACGGATTTGACAAAGTGCCACTAAACAGTATATTTGTGACATAATTTAGCTAAATTAATAACGATTGAAATCAATATAAATGAGCCGTAAATAATGTCGCCTACAGAAGTTAGTTCTGAATAAGCGAGCTTCATAGCGAACTCAGTAAACTAAGTCAATATAATTAGTTTATCATCGTTCGTGTGGTTTTCGACATAAGAAGTTCATGTTATTCATTTTCATTATTTTAGAATAATTTGTTTATATTTTATAAACTCGGCGGCGTTATAGATTTATATAAATTAAAGAGAATTTATTTATACCTTACTATTAACGGCTCTAAAATTTTGTAAAAGCTTAAGAGCTGATCTTTTCTCAGTCGGATGCGATATCTGGTACAGGCGCAACGCTCTGTGAAACTGAAAAATACAGTAAGTAGTGTAATAAGACAAAAATAATATCTCTCTCTCTTCATATAAGTTCTAACCCGTTCCAACAGACACCAGGTATCCCTATATTGATGTAAGAAGACAAGAGGCGTCAACACTGCTGCATGATACGCTGCCTCTCTGTCTAATGGATCATCTGTGTCTGCCAAACCATGAATCGTTGCTCGATACTTCCGAAGGAAAGCTGTGTTGGCATGGTCCCGGTCAAAACTGGAAGACGATGAAGCCTTATAAGGCGGAAGTAAAAAGTTAAAATTACTAAATATGAATGTTATTACGACTTATGGTAGGTTCACACGCGCGCGTTCAACTCTACATTCAACGTGCACATTCACATTCACGAGCGTGTAAACGGTACGCCCGAGCCCGTGAACGCGCCTGTGAACGTGAATGCCGCGAATCGGGCAAGCATTCTGGTACTGACTCACACGACGGCGTGCGTGTGAACAGCTTGAATGTCCGCCAGCCCGGGACAGGCTGCATGCCGCGCAGCCGCCAGGCAGCCCGCCGGGCTGCAAGGCGCGCGTGTGACCGTAGCATTATAATAAGACGAACCTGAACTTTAACGTATAAGTCAAAGTTCTTATTAAATATTAGCTATATCGCGTTTATCTCTAAAGTTTAGCAGAAACTCAAAGTGTACAGTATATTTCTTTACAAGATACAATCTAGGCTAATTTTTTAAGTATAATAACTTACTAAGGTAAAATAGCATAAAATCGTTTAATTATATCATGACTTGTAGGCTTTATGCTCATACAAGGAAGGTCGTCTTCGTATTGCCGTTGTCTATATGTCCATCTATTCTCAGACAATTCAGGTACATCCACGTGTAAATTTGCCTTTGGACACTGTAACGGTTCATTTGTTTTATAGACCCAAATTATAAAGTTGCCGAGTAACACGACAACACAAATTGTTCATACAAGGTAATTAATTTTTATAATTAAACAATTTAATTTGAGAGACGCAAACAGATTTGGGAAGTCATCCTTTTTTTGTATAGCTTCTGCTGTCATCCGGAAATCTGGGATACGAACTGTAATTCAAACTTACCATCAAGATAATAATAACGATTTCATATAGTTGTCTTCCCATATCATTATTTTGTACATAATACTTTTATATTTAGTATTTTATCAAATTTAATGGTATTTTTAAATAGTATCTTATGATGACAGAAAGTAATGACAGCGTTTTATTCTGTGTAATCGAAATACAGAGCATTTTCTTCAAATAGATTTCTTATAATAGATAATACAAAGACGTTGTAACAATAATTATTTTCAAATTGTATTTTATATTAATAGATAAAAGTTTTGCGGCTTCCAGCACACAGTCGTCTATTAAATTATCTTTAATGTTAGACTATACATCTTAAGACCAGTGAGACTCAGCTACGAAATTTATTGTTAACGACTGATTTAATGAAACACAAAGAAAGAGTTCTTTTTAGTTTAGATGTTACAAACTATTATTTAACAGCTTTAAAACCATTAAATCCGAATCGATGTCTTTTTGAAGTTGGTTTTCGTACTATTTGAATTCGTAAACTGATCTCTTTTATTCACGAACATATTATAAAACTCAGATTAATAACTTTTTTTAGCGAATTAGGATAGATATTAGATACTCAAGAAATTATTATTCGATTTCGAAAACGAATTACAACTTAATAAAGTTTTGAAAGAGTTTTTAATTGGTTTTCTTAAGCAGATAGATTTATGTGTGGCTTTATTTTATCTTTAAAGTTTGAGCAATAAAACTAATATTAAAAATAATATATTTATTAAACAAACAGAAATGTAAACATTAATGTGAACGATTTAAGAGTATTTGATCTCGAGAATAATATAAGACTTTGTTCTGTTGGTGGTTCCATCATTTCCTGTATGTTTGGTTCCGCCGTCGATATATTTTTCAGCGTTTGATATATAGGGAATGCAGCCTTGAAAATAAGTCAAAGTTAGAAAGTATATTATAGATTACTAGCTGACCCGGCAAACGTTGTTTTGCCATGTATATTTTTTCCAGGAAACATTTTTTAGTTCAATAAAAATAAATATCTACTATAATAAAAAATAGGGGTTAATCGTAGATGGGTGTAAAATAAGGGTTGTATGTATTTTTCAATGCCAGATATTAAAAAATAACTTTTTGGGATGGATCACTTAGGGGTTTGAAAGATAGATAGTAGCTGATTCTCAGACTTACTGAATATGCATAAAAAATTTCATAATAATCAGTCGAGCTGTTTCGGAGGAGTATGGGAACGAACATTGTGACACGAGAATTTTATATATTAGATTACAAAACTAATTGAGGAATAGTGTTGTAACGATGCGAACCCATTTTTTAACGCATCGGTCTGTTGCTGTTTAACGGGCTCTGCTAGAATAAAGGATGTTCTGCAAGACTCAACCAGTACTTGGGCTGCCGTATAGATAATGCTTACATGTAGAGCGATTTGAACCCAAGATGTACCCCGATCGTGTCAGGCACAAAATGCTTGCCAATAATAATAAAGTAATATTATATTCACGAATACTTCTTAAAGAATTCAAATAGTTAATTTTTTGTTAAATAAGGGTTTAGCTGAAGTGAGACATTCTTAAAAGAAACTTCTCACGGTTCGGATATTTCTAACAAAAGAGCTAAGTTCATTGTTGTAAGTGTTTTCTTTCAGGGAATTGTTTTAAAACTATTCCTGTTTTTACTCTACGAAGAATTGAGAACGCTTGATATTGAAGAAAATATCGCTTAATTAAAATAGAAACTGCACAAAACAGAGCGGATCTTAAATATTTCTAACAGTAAGTAATTTAGTTTATAATAGCTTTATTTGATTCAATCTTAGACACCGCTTTTGTGGACTACCCTCCTATTTAAAGAAAAACGCTTTTTACCGGATTAAAGTTATGTTTATTATTATAAATTTACAACTATTTGACATAATTTTAAATTTATCCGACGTTTCGCGTGCTTTACAGCGTGCGTGGTCACGGTGACTGAAGACAAAAGATGTTGAATGTAAAAAAGTATCACAGCTGCAGAGAAAGTTGCATTATCTGTATTTATTTCCCCGGAGTTGGTATCGACTAAAAGATGGAGGGTTA
Organism: Pieris macdunnoughi; assembly: GCA_905332375.1. NCBI lineage: Eukaryota > Metazoa > Arthropoda > Insecta > Lepidoptera > Pieridae > Pieris > Pieris macdunnoughi. The sequence goes on along the minus strand of CAJOBZ010000074.1, from coordinate 1,157,101 downwards.
ATCCGGTAAAAAGCGTTTTTCTTTAAATGTGTAAAGGTTATGTTAATCAAAGACAATACTATACCCTCCTATTGATAAAAAAAAATTAGATCGCAGCGTTTCAACTTAAGTACTATTTCGTCTCTTTCTGTAAAATAGTGTTTACGCCGTGATGAAGAGAGACAGATGAGTACTTAGTTAAAACGTAAAAATGAGGCAAAAACATTCAATAACTATTTTTGGTATAAAGTAAATTTTCGAGAAATTTTTTCACATAAGTCATTTTATGTTTGTATTTATCTCTACACAAATGCGCACTTTATATTGCATCAACGACTTTTTTTTAAATACTTACGATTTCGTTTGCGCGCTTTTTACCATGTTTCGCTGTAGAGCTGGAACGTCTCAATTTCTAAAACAAATATAGTTAGTTTAGGAATAAGAAATACAGAAAGTTGAAGTTAGATGCAAAGAAGTTGATTTTAGATTCTAGCTAGGCCCATTGATATTTTTTACCCTTTCTCAATCGGAACGTAAACATTACATTTTTGAGATACGGATATAATAACCTTTTGGCTAACAGTAGGTTTCTGGTATACGTCAGTCGGTGTAATACTCTGTATGAACTCTTCCATTATGAACCGGGCACGCGCTACGACAATCTCCATCGAGCGCATTTGTTTTGCCACTTCGGAGCCACGCTCTGAAGATAGATACTTGTTCACCTTTAAACATTTTATACTTATTTTTAACCTATGCCACTAACATATACTAAATCAATAAACAAATGAAAATATCAATAATCCATTTGAATTATACTGACTACTAATTAGTTGCCATAAATTGTTTAAGATAAAAGTAGTTCAGTCAGCTTACAAGTGTAAAATTCTTTAAAGAACACATCTTCAGAAAACCTTTGTCTAATAAATTATGTACTTCGTACGACCTCAAAAACTTTCTACATTGCCTTAAATCTTTAGACAACATTGTTGTGAGTCATCCTAACAAAAATCGTATATTATTAACGTTCTATATTTTTAATTCTACCTTCTTTATAGGACACCATCCATACTTCTTAGTAGTAACGGGATCCGTAACAAGCATCCATATAATTGCCAGTATCCTGGGAAAGGTTGTGTGAGGCTCTCCCATCATTACATTAGGCATCCTCACCAGAGAGTGTAGATCGGGTTCAGAGTCAAACATTGAAGATTCAACAAGAAACTTGGAGCGAACTAGGACTTGCGTCAGCTCAGGCACAAGGGTGCCGTCATCACCTTCTAAATTTCTTAAACAAATATTACAACAATTAACAATTAGCGGAACAAGATTTTTTTCCTTTCTATTGCTTAAACTAAAATTAGATTTAAATTAACTTGTACGCTATTTTTTACCTTGTTAATTTGTTAATTACTACAATTAATAAATAAATTCAATTTGTATTTTTTTTATTAAAAAAAATTAAAATGTGCATTGTAGACGAAAAACTAATTGGTGATAAAAAAGGTCCATCAAAGAAATATTCTTATATCGTTTGAATATTCGTCTTTAGTGACTTTCAGTAACGTGTGTGGCCTCCATGAGCCCTAATCACGGCTTGACGACGACGCGGCATGCTTCGTATGATCCTCCGAATATCTTCTTGTGGAATTCGCTCCCATTCTTCAATCAACGCTTCAGTGAGCAGCTGCAGTGTTTGAGGTGCAATCGGACGCTTCCGGATGCGCCTGTCAAGCAAGTCCCAAATGTGTTCAATTGGATTTAGGTCAGGGCTCATGGAAGGCCACTCCATTACACGGATTTCTTGCTGTCGTAAGTAATCTGACGTGATGGCTGCAGTATGCGGCCTGGCATTATCTTGCATTAAAAGAAAATCTGGGCCCATACCATATGCTGCGGGCCAAACATGATCTTCGAGCACATTTTCAATGTAAGTTTGAGCACACAAGCGCCCGGGAACAACGACGAGATCTGTGCGCTCGTCCAAACTAACTCCGCCCCAAACCATCACAGAGCCACATCCAAATTTGTCATATTCCTGGACTTCTGCTGCACTGTATCGCTCGCCTGGGCGTCTGTAAACACGGAGACGACCATCGCAACGTGTTAGACGGAATCGTGATTCGTCAGTAAAAAGCACTGGCCTCCAATGTCGAAGTTGCCAATTAGCGTGATTTTGCGCGACCTGTCGGCGAGCTTGTCTATGTTGAATTGTTAGACGCACAGCCCAAACTGGTCGGCGTGATCTTAAATTGGCTTCCAACAACCTATTTCTTACCGTCTGGTCGGAAATTTCTACACCAGTAGCCGTCCTTAGTGTATTTTGTAGATCTCTTGCAGTTGTGGTGCGGTTACGTAAAGCACAGTTGACGATGTAGCGATCTTGCAAACGTGTAGTTTTTCTCTTCGCCTTCGTGAGTATTCTCCCGTCTCACGGTATCGCTTCCAAAGTCTGTAGATAACAGAAGGGGCTACTCCTAGATCATTTCCTACATAACGCATAGTTCGACCCTCTTCAAGCAAAGCGATAGCTCGGGAGACATGCAATTCAGTCAGATCTGGCATTATGACCTAAACTCACTCGCTTCAATGAATAACAATACTCAAAAGGCTCACTTCAATTTCTATTAATACTCAAAAGATTGAAAAAAACTACTTAAAATGTGTTTTCTGTGATTAGAAAGTAATGAAAATTCAAAGACGTCGCTTTGTTTTTCGTCTACAATGCACATTTTATTTTTTTTTAATAAAAACAATACAAATTGATTTTTTTTATTAATTGTAGTAATTAACAAATTAACAAGGTAAAAAATAGCGTACAAGTTAATTTAAATCTAATTATAGTTTAAGCAATAGAAAGGAGAAAAAACTTGTTCCGCTAATTGTTTTGAGCAGTATAATATATAGTATCTAAGAGTGTGTAGCGTGCTAATTTCAACCCGGAGGTAGTGCGTATATACTCCGTCGCCGTCATAAGTTCGTAATTAACATTTGCGTGTAGGATGAAGGATTCTTAAAAGTCAAAAGTCAAAATCATTTATTCATATAGGTTACATTGTGTTACTTATGAACGTCAAAAAAAATATATATATATGAAATGCTTCTAATTTTACATTTACTGCCAGTTCTCAAATCAAAAGCGAAGAACGGAAGAGAAGAACTGGCAATAAACTCTCCGCCACTCTTTTTAATCGCCAAGTGTTTTGTTTTACACAACGTTTGTAAGGAGTTGCAATCATTACACCATGTTCCACATGACATCTTAAGTAATAAATAATAATAAAATAAATTAAAATCAAAGATTTGTCCTCTATCAGCAGGAGGCATGGTGAAATAGGAGCACACACTAACATTCTCATGGGAACAACACGCAAATACATAGTCGAAATAACTAACATCACCGCATACACGAATTCAAGTACGACCAGTCACCATAAGGCTATGTTCAGATGGCAAAAACTTGACGCGCGTTTTCAAATCGCGCGACTAGACATTGTGGTATTTTCATACAACTGTTCACATGAGCGCGCGTTAACGCGCGTTGACGCGCGTCAACGCGGCGCTCAGAGAAAAAGTCTCTAGACGCAGGTGATCGCGCGTTGACGCGCGCTTTGATATTAATGTAATGTCCGTTTGCTGTTCAGATGAGCGCGCGATTTCATCGCGATCGCATGTAATTTTGTTAATTTTCGTAATTATATTTTGTTCTCGCATTTAAAATGAGTGAAATTGAAGATATTGACATCGACTTACTAATCGATGAAGTAGAAAAAAAGGCCAGCAAGTTGGAATATAGCAAATTTGTATAAAAAATATAATATAATTTGTATTTTTTTTTCAAAATTGGATGAACCCAATGTGTACGTTTTATTTTTCTATATTTTTCTTTATAATATAACCACAAAATAATAGCCTCTTCCACGTCCATTTTCTACGTTCTACCGAACTAGACTAACGAGTACTCTCGCAACGCGCGTTCGCGCTCATCATCTGAACGCTCTTCAAATTTGATCGCGCGTTACATGTGAACATAGCCTTAGTAGAACCCGTTCACGAGTATGACGTATGGCCAGCCATCGACCCCCTCGCCATATTTTAGGGAGAGAGAAAACCCGACATGTGTTGAACAATAATATCGACTTATGTCAAAGACCACACATAAACCCTTTATTAGAGAATGGTAGCATCCACATTAAAAAGTCTTCACAGAGTATGTTCGGGGTTGGGATAAATTATTAAGATATTTAAAGGGATAATTATTTATTTTATGAGCAATGGACTAAACTAGTGGGGTGAGATGAGATTAAGAGTCGCGCCCGGTACGAGGTCTAAATGCGAACTAACTTAACTGAATATAATAAGATATAATGTAAATGAACACACAAGCAAATCATATTGCATGGTGTCATTTACATTGCAAATACCTGTACGGTTGTAAATCGTACATGTTCCCGGGGAGGAAAAGATGAGGGTTAGTAAAATGGAGGATGAACTTAAGACTAACAAGGTGATACACAAATTTTAATATTAAATGTTTATATGTTATGATTAGTTGTGGGTGAGAAAATGAATTACATTTATCATATTAGCTACAAAGATTCAGTTATATTTAATTCCGGAAGGGAAAACACACGAAAGATCGGCGAGGAAGCTCGATCTTGTTTATTAACACTTTTATTATTATGATAATGCCTTTTTCCCTAACTTCACACTCACTCACAACACTTTCACTTTTCACGGGGTGTGTAACTGTACTGAGCTTGACACGAACTTAGTATTGAAAGGAAAAATAATGTTAAGGATAAAACCATAGCACAGAAAAGAGATGCCGCTGAAATTCTTCGCTTTAGGCTTCTTTTCATCGACCTTCTCATGGTTTAAAGATTGATTACTATTATTTGTAGGTAGAAAGGATAACTTAACGACTGGGCGTTTAATAGAACAGTTCTTGGTTTTAAGCGTGACGACTCTTACCAGCCCGTCCCTTTCGGGATGTAGCTCTACAACACGCCCTAAAGCCCATTTACCGGGCGGAAGATCTTCTGATTTTTTGATGACTATATCGTATAAGTTGAGATCTTTTTGAGGTCGTTTCCACTTTGATTGTGAGAGATATTCATTCTTCCATTTGAACCGAATATTATGATAGATTTTCTGCCATCGAGTTCTAAGATCATTTTCTTGTTTTTGTAACCATCGAGGTATTTTAAATTGCGATATATAGGATATGTCGACTTTTATTTTAATCCATTCTAAGACTAATTTATGAGGTATCGGCTGATCCCATCCTAGATCAGACTTCCAAGTTTCTTGAAATAAAATTTTAAGTTTTGTAGTGACTGGTGCTAACCAGCCCGAAGGGTTATAAAATTTTGAGATTTCGGACAATAATTGTCGCTTAGTAGGGGTAATATTTGGGATATAATTAATAGGATAAAAGATAAATTCGTCGGCATTGGGATTCCAACGAAGGCCTAAAGTTTTAGGTGACTCCTGGTGCTTAAAGTCGAATTCTTTTTCGGAATCGTTCATATCTTCTAAGAGAACAGGTAAGTTTGAACGCCATTTTCTAAGATTGAAACCTCCAGATTTGAGTATTTTAATTAAATCGTTCTTCAGCTCTATTGCTGTTTGTGCAGAGTGAGTACCATGCAACAGATCGTCCATGTAAAATGAGCTTTCTAACACAGCAGGTGCGATACTGTAAGGATAATTTGATCGTTCATCGATTGCAAGTCTTTTCAGGATCATCATGGCCAAGAAAGGTGCGGCCTTAGTTCCATAAGTTACAGTGGCTAGTTGAAATTCACCTAACGGTTGGGATTGATCATCTCTCCAAATAATCTTCTGGTATTTTTGATGTTCTGAATGAAGCCAAATATTGCGAAACATTTTCTCTATGTCGGCTGTAAAACCATATTTAAATTGTCGCCATTTTAAGATTAGTGTTTGAAGGTCTTGTTGTAGATTTGGCCCCCTACACATAAGATCATTGAGGCTAAATCCACTCGAAGTTTTCGAAGAAGCATTAAAAACAACTCGCAATTTCGTAGTTGATGATTCCGCTCGTTGTACACAGTTGTGCGATAAGTAGCAACTCGACTCTACGTCGGCGCGTGACACAACGGGTATCATGTGTCCGAGCTCTTTGTACTCCGATATAAATAATTTATAATCACGAGCTAAATAAGGTTGTTTAATTAGTTTATTTTCCAATTGAATAAATTGAGCGATAGACTTTGACTTCGATTCGCCCAATTTTTCCTCGAGATTTTCTTTAAAAGGTATTTTCACAACGTAACTGCCGTCGTCACGTCTTGAGGTTGTATTCTGAAAAAACTCTATACAATTTTGATCTTCCTGTGACATATTTAAGGGTTCATGAATATCTTCCACTTCCCAAAACCTTTGGATATCGTTATTAAGGATTATATTACACTGATAGGTTTTATAATTACCGGTTATTATCCATCCCAACTGCGTTTGTTGCGCAATCGGAAACCTTTCTTGAAATCTACAAATACCGTCCAAGATAATATCAGAATAAACATCAGCGCCGAATAATATATCAATAGGGCTACTTTTATAAAATTCTGAATCAGCTAATATTATATGATTAAGCTCAGGCCAATTTGGTTTTGGCAGGGTATAGCTCGGTAAGTTCCTCACAAGTTTTTTCATAATAAATACATCCGTGTTAAAGGTATAATCATTGACTATCGATAAACACTTGATAGAGATTTTGCCCTTGCAATTGTTTTCTGTATTTCCTATCCCAGAAATATAACCATTACATTTTTGTCGAGGTATTTTTAATAATTGAGCAGCATTTTCACTGATAATTGAGATTTGTGAGCCCTGATCTAAAAGAGCTCTCATATTTTTATAAGATCCATCCGCTGCCTGTATCTTAATAATGACAGTGGCAAGTAATATTTCGGCAGGGTCACTTGGAAGAGATACTAATGTGTTAATTTCTTGTTGTTGAGGTAAATGTTTCACAACCCGGGGCACGTGTAACCTAGATCGTGAAACGTCCGGTGTCATATTATCTTTTGTAAAACATTCATGTAAAATTGTATTATGATTTTTATTACATTCCTTGCACATTAATTGCGAAAGGCATTTTTTACCTTCATGATAATGTAAACAGTTGATACAAAGGTTCAATTTTGCAATAGCATTTCTTCGTGCGATAGGCTGCATATTTAATAATTTTTGGCATAAATGTATACGATGATCGCTTGAATTACACACCGGACACAGCTTGCGTTTTTCAATAATTTTATTACTGGAATGTGTCGGTTGCGAAATAACCTGATTCGTAGTATAAGTATACTTAGGATTATTATAACTTTGTCTAAAGTTATGATTAAAATTTTTCGAAGATGATGATTGATTATTATTTAAGTTTTTTGAAGGTTTATATTGATCGAAGTTTTGATATGATACTTTTGGCGTTTGATTTTCTTGTTTCTTCCGTGATGTTTCTAGGGTCATAAACTTAGTTTCTAAAAACTGCAAAAAATCTTGTAATACGGGTAATTCTCTCGGCGATTTCAAAGACTGTATATATTCATTGTACGTGTCTGCGTCTAACTTCTGAGACAATATACATACAAGGAAGGGATCCCAGGAAGAAACGTTAATTCCAAGATTTTCTATCGCATTTATACTCTCGTTTGTAACATCGTGAATGCGTTTGATATGATTATACGACTGGTATTGAATATTAGGAATATTTAAGAGATTGTTAAGGTGAGATGTAAAGATTAGACGCTTATTATCATAGCGATGACTGAGAATATTCCAGCTAATGAGATAATTATCTGAGCTTACCTGGAGATGTTGAATCAACTTCTCAGGTTCACCCTTAACCTTACTTTTGAGAAATTGTAATTTCTGCGCATTTGAAAGAGATGGGTTACTATGAATAGTTTCCGTAAAGAGATCTTTGAAGGAAACCCATTGGTTATAATTTCCCTCGAAGGTTGGTAACTCCATTTTAGGCGTTGTTTTCTCGATGTGTGATACCGACCACATCTTTTTATTGATATCCTTCTTAACTTTAATGTAACATTTTTCGTAATTTGTAAATTGCTCTTCATATTCTCGGTTGGAACCACAAAGTTCATTGTCCAACTCCCAATGTAAGCTATCAATCGCAGTCCAACGGACTTGCAAGGTCTTTAGGATGTCTTCTAACTCCCACTTTTCCGAGATAAGGTCAAGTTCTATACTCTTGGCAGTTCTCAGAAAAGCTTTAAAATTTGTAGTTTGTTTTCTCATGAGCTCTTCTGTTTTACTCATATTAGAGTTATTTTTGAGAGATATTTCCTGAGATTCATTGGAGGTCGATGCGTTAGAGGTAGACGGGGCTTGAAACGTTGGAGGTTGTAATTCAGGGGATTTTGTAATGCTTGCCAAAGGCTTATAATTTATTAAAGTTGTCTTAATATTACCATATTTTTTCTTAATCTGCTCGTATTTATTAAAAGTAAAATATTCATGAGACTGATCACTAAAAGATAAAAGTGTCATATGGTTATTATGAATATCTGTAAAATATTGTTCTAACGTTTCTAAACGACGACGTATATAATCGGGAGTCTTTCGCTCCGCTCCATCCTTCTTAAAGTTGATATAAAGCTTATCCACTGCGTCCACCAACTGCTGTTGGGTAGCTAAAATATCTTCCATTGTGGACATAATTAATGATTATCAGAGATAACAATATAACCTTACTTGTTCAGCTGATAAGTTGCTCAAGATATCCTCGCAATACCTGCAAGGTTGTACTGAATCCGAGATGTAGTGTGCCTTCCTGAGGCACCGAAGTCACGAGGTAAAGAGATGTAGTGCCTTCCTAGGGCACCGAGGTCACGAAGTGAAGAGATGTAGTGTGCCTTCCTAAGGCACCGTGGTCACGAGGTAAAGAGATGTAGTGCTTTCCTAAGGCACCGAGGTCACGAGGTGAAGAGATGTAGTGTGCCTTCCTAAGGCACCGAGGTCACGAGGTAAAGAGATGTAGTGCTTTCCTAGGGCACCGAGGTTACGAGGTGAAGAGATGTAGTGCTTTCCTAGGGCACCGAGGTTACGAGGTGAAGAGATGTAGTGCCTTCCTAAGGCACCGAGGTCACGAGGTGTACAAATGTTGAGGTATATTGCCTTTCTTAGGCAATGTGATTAGGATAAAAGAGGTGTATCCATAAATCGTAGTTCTAGATGTATTCTTTTGATACGCAGGTATCAGTATAACACACACACTAAGCAAAACAATATTGCGAAAGCACACGCGTCCTGATCCTGCCAAAAATACGACTAATGGCTCGAAGGACCAATGTTCGGGGTTGGGATAAATTATTAAGATATTTAAAGGGATAATTATTTATTTTATGAGCAATGGACTAAACTAGTGGGGTGAGATGAGATTAAGAGTCGCGCCCGGTACGAGGTCTAAATGCGAACTAACTTAACTGAATATAATAAGATATAATGTAAATGAACACACAAGCAAATCATATTGCATGGTGTCATTTACATTGCAAATACCTGTACGGTTGTAAATCGTACAGAGTAGCCTTAGGTATAGTTAATTTATCACTTAATCAACATTGTCAACGTAGCCTTCCTTATTATTTCGATATTATAATTTGAACTGAATTTCTCCACGAAGTGTTAAATTGAAAAAAATACATTTAAACGGTTTGCAGTTTAAGCGTGTTCATGGCACACAAAAGTTAATTGTTGTAATAACTCTCTGGGTTTTATTTAATCAATAGACAGATCAATAGACTTTGACTTGACTTTGACTTTATCCGAGCGGCTTGATCCTTTGGCTTTGCGTAGAGATGTGGGGTCACTCTGCATCTTCTACCGCATTTACCATGGAAAGTGTTCAGAGGAGTTGTTCGGACAGCTGAGTTTCATCATCGGACGTCGAGGCATAATACGAAATTCCACCCGTATCACCTCGACGTCCGCCGTTCCAGAACTGAGATTTTTTCAAGGCAGTTTTTGCCGCGCATCACCACTATGTGGAACCAGCTGCCCACTGAAGTATTTCCGAACCAATTCGACTTAGGGTCCTTCAAGAAAAGAGCGTACTAATTCTTAAAAGGCCGGCAACGCACTCGCGAGCTCTCTGGCATTGAGAGTGTCCATGGTCGGCGGTATCACTTAACATCAGGTGAGGCTACTGCCCGTTTGCCCCCTGTTCTATAAAAAAAATATTTACTTCATTTCTTAAATTAAAGAACACTTACTTGAGCAATTCAAGCATAAGTCTTCCAATTTTCCCGGAGGTGGGCTTAGGATATTCTACACAGTCTGAACTTATGACCCTTACTGGAGAGGCTTCCGTTTCGAAGGCAGCCGCTAATTCCCTTGCAATAAAATATTTAGTTTAATCTTAAATCTCTTATGTTACAAATATTGTTATTAGTTATAAATTAGAAGATCTTGCTATGTTTAAGATTTTTATGTCTCTTTAAAATGTTTCGAGAGTAATGGGACATAATATTCTATAGCTATTTGATGCCTATATTTTTTTAAAGTGTGATACTCATACAATATACTACAGTCCAACCTTTGGCGAAGATCCTCAGCTGCTATCCAGTCAAGCGTCAAAGCTGAACGGTATGCAGCGATGCCCATCGGAGTAGACCTCGAAATGTTACTCTTGAACGAGTAGTAATAGTAGTCTTCTGTTCCAAACTAAAACAAGATATTTTATCATATTTACGAAATGTTGCCTTTGGATTTTGTTAGTACTTTACAATTCAGTTAAACGTCTTTATCGACGATCTTTAACCGCCAATTTCTCACATTTTGTAACTTATTTATTAAATGGTGAAAAGCGCAGGAATGTTGTGTTATATAAATAATTTATAGAATGAAACAAAATATTAAAACATCAATTTTAATGTCGGAGGTCTTATCTAAATTAGCGCAAAGGAAAACGAAAGCTAAGAAAATTTAAAACAAAGAGTTCTAATGTATTGAGTCTAATTTGTAAAGATTATAAACAAGAACGAAAAAGGTTCGTTAGGCCAGAATTATACAACTTTTTCAATTCTCCTAACGATGGAGCACGAGTTTTTGCGAGATATTTGCGTTTTTAACACTTTGCATTTAAAAAGAATGGACGCGATTGTTAGGGTAACTGAGAACATGGCAAACAAAATAATGCATTCATTATACAGCTTTAGTATCGACTTCTCTTAGTAAACCCTATTTAATATACAGAAAGTAATCTAATAGGTATGTTAAGTTGCTCCGTGAAACATTTTAATGTTGAAAAAGATAAAACAGGGAATGGCAATTTTTCAATAGATTTTTCGACTAATTCGCCAAAGTTAGGTTTCTAAAAAGATTGGCTTACTATTTGATATTTGACATTTATAACCTTCTAAATTACGTCCGAGGACACTAACGGCTGACATATAAAATTCAACATTCAAAAGACAGTCTAATTTTGCGCGTCGTAAACTTTCCCCTGACCTCATTATAATTTAATAGTGGTACTAAATTCATGAATATATCTTGCGTGACAACGTGATTTTTACAGTAAAATTATGTAGCATCGTTTTCGTAATTAAATTTAATTTGGAAGGCGTTGGTTTCAGCATTAAAAGTTTTAGATAGGGCTTCTGTAGACTGTACTGTTTCAGACAGATTTAATATAATGTTAAAGATTTTCAACAATATTCGCATTCGTTTTTTTATATTAAGGTTTAAACAGAAAGCAACTCTCTGTCCCCTTATAGTACGGGAGGTAGCAACGTTTGAAAAGAAAGAATTTTAGGTCAGCTGATTTTGTGATATGTCTTCCTTCTTGCACTTTCGGTTAGAGTCTGTGCAATCTGGCTGGCGGTAGCGGTTGCGTTCATTAGTGCGCATCCTATCTGTCCAGATATTAATCCTGGATTTTAAAAGCATTTTAAGAAGCGTAATTTTTAATTTTTCCTTTTTAAATAAGTCTACCTGACATACTTTTTTTATTGCCAGACATTTTTCACATTGCTAACTATGAGCCAGACGCGATTTTAAGTTTTTTTTTTATAAAAATTTCAAAGTATTTTAGAATGTCTGTAATTTTAATATTATGTTATTTAAATATAAGAAAAACTAAAAATGAATTTGCCAGACATTAATTCGATTGTTAAGTCTTGAATTAAAATGAAAAAGTATTGCAGTATGATGAAGCATTGCATTTTAAGAAGCGTAATTTTTAATTTTTCGTTTTTAAATAAGTCTACCTGACATACTTTTTTTATTGCCAGACATTTTCCACATTGCTAACTATGTGCCAGACGCGATTTTAAGTTTTTTTTTATAAAAATTTCAAAGTATTTTAGAATGTCTGTAATTTTAATATTATGTTATTTAAATATAAGAAAAACTAAAAATTAATTTGCCTGACATTAATTCGATTGTTAAGCCTTGAATTAAAATGAAAATGTCATGAAAAGTATTGCAGTATGATGGCTTTCATTGGTAATAAAAACATTTACGTAAGTTTTAATAAATGTTATTCATACAAAGTGATAATAACTAAGTAATTAAAACTATTGAAGAATCATTATCGTGTGAAGAACACGAAGAAGCTGATTCTAGGATTATTTTCCATATTTGCCAAATCGATTTTGACGCAGAAGTTATACGCTGTTCTGATTCTGAACAAAAAAAAATTTAAAAATAACGCTTCTTAAAATGCAATGCTTCATCATACTGCAATACTTTTTCATTTTAATTCAAGACTTAACAATCGAATTAATGTCTGCCAAATTCATTTTTAGTTTTTCTTATATTTAAATACCATAATATTAAAATTACAGACATTCTAAAATACTTTGAAATTTTTATAAAAAAAAACTTAAAATCGCGTCTGGCACATAGTTAGCAATGTGAAAAATGTCTGGCAATAAGAAAAGTATGTCAGGTAGATTTATTTAAAAAGGAAAAATCAAAAATTACGCTTCTTAAAATGCAATGCTTCATCATACTGCAATACTTTTTCATTTTAATTCAAGACTTAACAATCGAATTAATGTCTGGCAAATTCATTTTTAGTTTTTCTTATATTTAAATAACATAATATTAAAACTACAGACATTCTAAAATACTTTGAAATTTTTATAAAAAAAAACTTAAAATCGCGTCTGGCACATAGTTAGCAATGTGAAAAATGTCTGGCAATAAAAAAAGTATGTCAGGTAGACTTATTTAAAAAGGAAAAATCGAAAATTACGCTTCTTAAAATGCTTTTAAAATCCAGGATTAATATCTGGACAGATAGGATGCGCACTAATGAACGCAACCGCTACCGCCAGCCAGATTGCCCAGACTCTAACCGAAAGTGCAAGAAGGAAGACATATCACAAAATCAGCTGACCTAAAATTCTTTCTCGAAAACGTTGCTACCTCCCGTATGCAGGAAATAAGAACTAATGCATTGCACCAAAATACCACTGAAAAAGGCGGTTACTTCTAACTTAAATATTATTTTAAGTATCTATGAATTAGCACTTCTACTATGTAAAACTTAGCTTTTCGATAATAAGAGGTAGAGATACCATACCGCAAAAGATACCACGGCCACAGCAATCAATATTTCAATCATGTTGATCTTTATAAATTCATTTTGTAATTTTATTTATATTTTACATGGGCTGATACCACACATCAATGTCAAAATGAATTTACCACTTCTACTATGTAAAACTTAGCTTTTCGATAATAAGAGGTAGAGATACCATACCGCAAAAGATACCACGGCCACAGCAATCAATATTTCAATCATGTTGATCTTTATAAATTCATTTTGTAATTTTATTTATATTTTACATGGGCTGATACCACACATCAATGTCAAAATGAATTTACCATAGTTTAAAAATAATTCAACTTTTCTCGTTACGTGCAAGAATAGAAAATACAACAGTAAGTTTAAGATAATGTATTTTAGAAAAAGTTTTCAGATGAAAGTTTTTTGTTTTCAATGTTATGCAATCCGCATGAAAATTAATATTAAAAACCAACACGTCGGATTGTAAACATCGTCTTTCAGGGTTCTTTCAAAAATAATATGTTGATATAACTAGAAGCCTGAATCATGTATCAGTAATAAATAATATACTCAGTATTTAAGCAAGCATTGTATAAGAAAAAATTCATTAAATTTATTCTAAAAATAAGTGTGCCAAATTAATCTACATATTTATTTTAACCATAAAATAAATATGGATAATATTGATATGGATTTATAAGATTGTTACGTTAGCTAATTATTTAATAACTTAACATATAAATTAACTGACTTGGTATAATATGGATCTCATAACTTTTCATGGTAGTTCCGGTAGTTCCGATACTATACCATTTATATACCTATAATTAATCTCTTTGCACCGACTATTACCAGTTACACACCACAAAAAAACAAGATAAAAGAATACAAAAAACAACAACAATTAATATAAATTTAGAAGTAATTTAAACAAATAACACAAAAATCTATGATTTAATGTCAGTCATAAAGTACGCCAAGTCTCTTTAAAAGCGCCAACTGTTTTTGTACCTGGTAATGGACGCAGGCATAAAATATTTTAGAAAAATTAATGAATGAGTATTGGTATAATACCTATTTGTATTGTACCAATTCATTTTATTTTATTTTTAACTTTATTGTCTCTTGTATTCAATATTTATATGTATACAATTAGTATGTTATTCCTTTTCTTTGTGAAAGATTTTATTTTATTAGTTAAAGTACATATAGTTACTACCTACCTACCTTTATTTATATAAATAAACTTATTTTTAACAAAATATTTTTTGCCTGTTTATTTTACCAAGCGTTAGGGGGAATTGTGATAACATTGTTCGATGTCTTAATTCCATGATAAGTACAGCATCAAGTTTAAAAACCTAGGAAGAAGCAATTAGGAAGCAAAATATGAACTATGAAATAATTGTTGCGACATTGCGCAATGTTTACATCAGGCGCATTTTTTGCATTATAATAATTGTAAGGTGGGGCGACGTGCGCCGTCACTTCTCTTTGTACTTGACTAGCGAAAGGTCATATAATGAAATTAAACAAGTTTGTACAAGAAGTCTAAAGAGTTTCATTTACCGGCCCAGTCATTCCCTAAAGAATGAACAATAATCGATAACTCAATATAGTGAGTACACTAGGATAGGTGACCAGCCATTTAGACGTCAGAATGGATGGTCACTAAAATTGTTAGGGTTCTCCCAAGATACTAAGGAAGCAATTGTCTGATAGTAGGAATTAAATAGAAGCAATTGGGAAGTAATTTTTAAACTATATTTTAACGTTCTACACGACTAGTGACCGTCCATTCTGACGCTCACGTCCATTCTTACTGTTTTTGTTCTTTGGTCAAAGTGGAATAAAGCATTTATAATTTTATTTTGCACTGTCTGTAGGTCAGCAAGCCTAGTTTTTGGAGCACTAGCTCATATTTCGTGCATAATGCAGCAGGATATATTATGTAGTACCTACTCCACAAAGCGTTTTCAATTTATTTTTTATTAGAATGTTAGGTCGGTACACATATGTGTATTGAACATTATTAACGGAATAAAATTATAAGAATAAACCATGCAAAGGGTAATAAAACAATATTGTAACATTAAAAATAGGATTTATTGTAAACCTCATACAAAATTAACACTTATTCTATTTTATGATTTACAGCTGCTTCGTACATTAATTTTTGTTTAATGTAAGTAAAAGTCAAAAACATCATTTCTTAAGGATTGTTACTGACAGTAAATTTATCTCTTGATAATACTTTCTCGAGATAAATTTTTGAATTTTAGACAAAATTTATAAAAAATATATTGTGATGGTATATTTTATTACGAGGCACATTCAAATATAAAACTACAAAATATTGTTCCCAATTGTAAAAACATCATGTACAAATATCAAATATAAAAATCTTAACAAATAAATTATCGTATATTTACATAAGGATTTGATCATTTTTCTTTATATTTTATTCGCAGATTTATTTCCTTTTTGATTCTTTAATGTATATGTTTATATTATATCTTTTATTGCAAATTAATAATTTATTTTTAATAAAAGCGTATTAATTGCCATTTAAATTTTGCTAGGTCATTTTTATTTTTCTAAATTACATTCCGTTGTAGGCTGGTCCACCACCTCCTTCGGGAACAACCCAGTTTATGTTCTGTGACGGGTCTTTGATGTCACAGGTCTTGCCTGAAACCGTTCAAACAAATTTAAAACAGTTGAAAAGTAATAAAAAGTGTATACACGGCTAATAAATAGCAGGAAGAACGCGTTTGTACTCCTTTTGTATCAGTGCCCAAATTCTAGTCAAAAGTACATTTTAAAAATAGCTAGTTAATAAAAGTAATTAAATTAAACTTCCAAACACCTATCAACTGAAAAAAATAAATTATTTACATTCATAATGGACATGTCCCTTTCAGAAACGCGTGATATTTCAAAAACAACTGAACAATCTTAAAACATGTCAATAAAAAAAGAGTTTTACTTTCTGACAAATTTGTGGATAAACATACTTTCACTCAAGCTTGAAAGTTAAAGGAATAATACTGAAAATAAAAAAGGGAATAAATATGAGGAGTTATGATAATATTTCATATTACTCACAATGTATGCAATTTTGTGCGTTTATCTGTAGCCTCTGTCCGTCACCGGTTTCTAAGGGAACATATTCGTAGACACCTGAAAAATGAATTTAACTTTTGTCAAATATTATCGTTTTTCTGAGTATTTTTGTATGAGAATGTACTAATTAATATTGTAAAATTCTGTATTCTTAGAATAAAAATAAAATGCGTGCTTCCAATTTATAAATTTGAGTATACATTTTAAATATATTTGCGCGTGCTCTTTGTTTTATCAAGTTTAGATCAACTAAGTATGAAGAATATTAAAATTAGATTCGTAAAATATAACTCACCGGCGGGACAAAACCGGGCCTCGGGTCCATCGTACACTTTGAGATTATTCTTAACAGGAACTGAATCATCTTGCAGCGTCAAGTGGGCCGGTTGATCTGCCTCGTGATTTGTTCCTGATAATAAATTATTTCGTTCAGCAAATCTCTTGTGCTAAACATCATATTAAAATACTTTATATCTCCCTATATTAATAATTTTTCAGTGAAGAGTGACACTACTGACGCTTTTCTATAATTTTAAAGCTGAAGGTTCGCGATACATGGACAAACTAAAATAATTTTTCTCACAGTGGTTGTTTGGAAGAGATTGCTCAAAAGCGATAAGGCCGCCAGTTGCCATCGTGCAACGAATTGTTCATTAAAAAAATTATGCGTGTAAGTGTACACACGTAAGAAGTGAAACTTCTTTATGACCTTATTTTTCGAAAAATTATCTACTATATGCAACTTTACAAAAATTGGTTAAATAATGTTAAATTAGATAAAGTTTAACAAAAGACTTTTATTATCACAGACATGAATTCAAATAATGCAATTATTACATTTTACCTTATTACTACTAAGATTATTTCAGAATTTCATTAATTGCATTTACTTGAAGTAATCCGACTAATTTCAAGGTTTTCTTGCGAGATTTGCTGCCGATATTTTATTGAAAGTTTTGAAATGGAATGGCCATTTCAAAACTTTCATTAAAATATCGGATTCAACCTGCAATCGATCAAGCAATTGGTACTAGGTATTAAAAAAGCAACATGGCGTGTAACCGAAAAACGTGACGATTTGCTACAAAATTTCTCCCATACGTCGATAAAGCAGTTTCACTTCAATAAATAAAATAATATTGTAAAATTGAAAAGAAATCAAATTAGTATTGATTTCATTTCTCGTATCATCTAAATTAAGGCTGAAGGAGTTCAAACCTATAGCTCTGAGAAAATCCCCCATCATCCTGCCCGTAGTGCCCGTAGTGCGCGTACACTACATTACTATACAGAGGCTCCTGATAGATATCACATTTAAAGAATACCTTGTGAAGTAGCTATTGAATGTTTTCTCTTTCTTACTTTTCTGTCACTTTGTGAGTATACGAAAGTGATAATACATTTTTAAATAACTAATTTCTGAGTACATTTATAATAAAGCCAGTCTTGAATGCTTAATATGTTAAGCGATTTTGAAAGCAAATAATTTTACAATTTCTCAATTAAATATTATTAACTACTTTACTAATACTATATGAATGAACCTGTGAGCGCTACGGACGAGAGAAGGTCAAACGTGATGACGCCGTCAGGCTTCGGGTAGTCGATGGGCTGACATTCCTTGGCTGGCTTCAGTTTGGAGTGGTCCGCACCTGAAACGGATTGTTATTATTAATATGCTAATCTTAATATATATAAATTACAAGTCACGTTGTTTGTCCGCTATGGACTCCTAAACTACCGAACCGATTTTAATCAAATTTGCACACCGTGTGCAGTTTGATCTAACTTATAAGATAGGATAGCTTACATCTCAATTTATACCCGCAATATTATATTAATAAACATATATTTTATTGCAAAATATTTGTTTATTATTTGATAGTCACAATTCTAACAGATGGCGCTGTGTTGAAAGTACCAACATTTCACATAAGCTACAATTTAATGGCATTACCACCAATAAAGCATGGTGGTCCCCATGACTGGTGTTCTCCTACCGTCTCCCTTGAATAGTTTACTACTATGTAATATAACAAAAACCTTAGCCACAGCAACGCTTGGCCGGTCTGCTTGTGATGTAATAAAATATTGTTTTATCTTTCATTAATGTATTAAAAATATAAACAGGCTTTCCAACTTTGTTTAATAGAAAGAGGCAAATTAGCACTTTGCTTAAAACTTTAAATAGACTTTGATATTTATATATTACTAAATGGGTCGGAAACGCTGTTTTTAAATCAAAATAAAAAGTTTCGCCGTTTTCGTTCGCCGAATTTGAAATTACCATTTTAAACGAAGTTTCTACCTTTAATTTACTTTAACAGATGCACCTATTTTGAAAAAAAAAATAAACGTATTTATAGTCATACGAATTTATAAGGTGCTTTTATTAAGTAATATATATTTCCACCCCTTCTTCAAGAAACATTTATGCATTAAATTGAAGAGACAAAAGATCGATTAATAAAAAAATTACCTCCATGACTGAGAGTCCAAGGTTCTTTTCCCCGCACTGCTGTTGAGAAGGCGGAATACGCCAAACCGCCGTACAAGCCTAGAGACGTGTGGAACGATGGACGACAATTCCGCACTTGCTGTAAGTATAATAAAAATTGTATTTAATATAAATTAATAATTTGTTAAGTTAAACACTATGCGAATTCAGAGTACGCCCACTGGTTCAAATAAAAAATAAAGTGTACAATCTTTCATTAAAAAAAATACTAATTTAATATGAATTCTAGACTATTTTCTTTGTCACTAATAAACCAATAAATAGTTATAAATTTGATCAATAGATCTAATATTGGCTTCACCTTTGTTTATCCATTGCGTAATAAATTCATACCTTCAACTCCTTGTAAACATATGACTCTTTGAGTTTATCTTCATACAATGTAGGAGTCACTCCCTTCTCGTGAGTGGCTTCACCCGACAATATCAGTTCCATAGCACTCTCCGCTGCTAACATACCTAGAAGATTTAAGAATATGTACAGGAAGAAAAAGACAATTCTTATAGAAAATTATAAACGAGGAGACTGGAAGAACCTCCAGAAAGGATACTGAATTTAAAGTGAACATAAACGGCAAAGTAATTAGTTCCGACCTCGAAGTAGCCTCTGCATTTGAAGAGTTTTTTACTAACATTCCTTTAAATACAACCAGCGTTTTAAATTCTTCACCATCAGCCGCCCTTTTATTATTGAAAACGAATGTTCCTGTATGCAATCATAAGTTTGTATTTAGCCGCATTAGCTGCAATGACATTATAAAAACATTTAAACAGCTAAAAATAAAAAAAAACTAAAGATCTTTGGGGTGTATCTGTTTTCATTTTACAATCAGTAATCAATACTATCAGTTCAGAGTTGGCTATAATATTTAATGAATGTATAGATTGTGGAGTCTTTCCAGACCAGATGAAGATAAGTAAAATCACACCGTTATTCAAAACGGGCAGCACTTCGGACCCCACAAATTTTAGACCCATATCTGTGCTGCCGGCTTTGAGTAAAATCTTTGAAAAAATCATTCTTGAACAATTATTGATACATTTTAATAATAATAAAATTATGCATAGCCAGCAGTATGGTTTTACAAGAGGTCGCTCCACAGCAGATGCTGGCATTCAATTAATTTCCGAGATTTTAAATGCTTGGGAAAATTCTCATGATGCCATTGGAGTTTTTTGCGACTTATCAAAGGCTTTTGACTGTGTCCATCACGAAATCCTAATCAAGAAACTTCAACACTATGGCATTGGCGAAAAAGCGCTAAATCTTGTGGAATCATACCTGAGCGATAGAATTCAAAAGGTATATGTAAATGGAGCTATATCACAGGGATCCTCTGTTACTATGGGAGTACCGCAAGGCTCCATACTTGGTCCCTTCTTATTCCTCGTCTATATAAATGACCTGCCATTTCTTGTAAAGGAGCTTCACGAGATAGTACTGTTTGCTGATGACACTTCGCTTTTATTTAAAGTGAAACGACAAAATCCATCACTTGATAACGTAAACAGTGCCATCTCCAGTGTAGTTCACTGGTTTAATACAAATAATCTTAAGTTAAACGAAAAGAAGACAAAATGTGTTAAATTTGTAACTACAAATGTAAAAAGTAGTAATTCTCAAATAATAATTAAAGACGAGGAAATAGACTTTGTTGATAATGCGGTGTTCTTGGGAATTACTTTAGATAGTAAACTCCAGTGGGGCCGACACATAGAAGGTCTTTCGAATAGGCTAAGTTCCGCAGCGTTCGCAGTAAAAAAGATACGCGATCTTACGGATGAGAACACAGCAAAGCTTGTTTATTTCAGCTATTTTATTAAATGATAAATAAATGATAAATGATTTATTTCTGTAAGTAGGTTTTTACAAACACTTTTACACGTCAAACATTTTTTTTTTAAAACTAGATGAGATCGACGTTTCCTATCTGACTACTCTGAGAAGAAACGCCGAAACAAACTCAGAGGTCACAGTCTCTTTTAAAGTCCAGACATAACTAACAAGATTATGTGAAGACCATGTAGATTGTTGTCTGAAATGGTCTTTTGAGGAAAGAACCACACAGATTGAGTGGACCTGTCAAGTCCAAAGACAAGACATTTGGGTAGGCCGCGAAAATTACTCAAACTGTCAGACTATGACTAAAACTGAGAAAAGGATTAAATAAATAAAAAACAATGATCCACGTAGTCTTCACATTCACAATAATACAAAATTGTATAAATAATACTTTACAAAGTAAATATTCATTTAATTGTACATAGAGTATGTAAAAAGGTATTTAAATCAACATTAATTGTGCAAATTTATTGGAGCAGCTCAATCCCAAGCCTTTTTGTCCTCAATATAGTCTTTGACAGTATAAAAGGCTTTCTGACAAAGTTTCCGCTTTATACTATTTTTGAATTTATTAAGGCTTAGTTCTTGAATGTGGCTAGGTAGTTTATTATAAATACGTATACATTGGCATCTAAACGAACCACTTATTTTTTTAAGCCTGGTTGTAGGGACAACAAATTTGTGTTTGTTTCTAGAATTTACGTTATGGACGTCACTGAATTTTTTAAACAAATTGATATTTTTATGAGCATACAAAAGATTTTCATAGATATACTGAGAAGGCACAGTCATTATATTAATTTCTTTAAATTTATCTCTGAGGGAGTGTCTGGGACTTAATTTGTAAATTGAACGAATAGCCCTTTTTGTAAAACAAAAATTGTCTGAATATCGGCGGCATTTCCCCACAACAGAATACCGTACGACATCACACTATGAAAATAACTAAAGTAAACTAAACGGGCTGTCTCTAAACAAGTTAAATCACGAATTTTCCTAACGGCGTATGCTGCAGCGCTAAGCTTTTTCGACAATTTATCTATATGGGGGCCCCATTGAAGTTTGGCATCCAAAGTTATGCCCAAGAACACTGTGGTATCTTCAGGAATCAACTCTTCGCCCTTTATGAGAACACTAGTTTTTACTTGTCTAACATGAGGTATAGTAAACTTAATACACTTAGTTTTTTTCTCGTTAAGAAGTAGGTTATTAACATTAAACCAGTTAGCTACTTTTGCGAGGGCGCTATTTATATTGTCAGTAACCAGCTGCTGACGTTTGAGTTTAAATAAAAGTGAAGTGTCATCTGCAAACAACACTATATCAAGATTATCCTTTATGAGGTAAGGCAAGTCATTAATATAAATAAGAAACAAAAACGGGCCCAGAATAGAGCCCTGGGGGACACCCATTGTTACTATGGATCCGGGTGATCTTTTCCCGTTAACATCAACTCTTTGAATCCTATCACTTAAGTAAGAAGTGAGGAGATCCAGAGAGGCGTTCCGGATTCCGTAGTGATGCAGTTTCCTGATTAATGTTTCATGAAGAACGCAGTCGAATGCCTTGGACAAATCACAAAAGATGCCCAAAACATCGCATTTATCCTCCCATGCATTATAAACATGGCCTAAAAGTTCAACACCGGCATCAGTGGTCGAACGACCCCTTGTAAAACCAAACTGTTTGTTATGTAATAATTTATGTTTATTAAAAAATCTTTGCAGTTGATCTAAAATAACCCTTTCAAAAATTTTACTAAAGGTAGGTAGCACTGAAATAGGTCTATAATTAGTAGGGTCAGATGCACTACCCGATTTAAATAACGGTATTATTCTACTATATTTCATAAGATCAGGAAACTCACCACGGTCAATACAGTTGTTAAAAATAACAGCTAGAGTAGGTGCTACAATGTTTATAATTGATTTAGCAACGTCCACAGAATTACCCCACAGATCAGCAGTCTTTTTAATATTTAACGTGTGAACGGTTTTAATTATGTCTCTACAAGTAACATATTGGAAATTAAACTCAGACTCACAAACTGGAACGTTTTCTTTAAGTAAAGACTCTGCAGCAGTGGGTGATGACCTTAGAGATTTAGTAGTTGACGCGGGAAACTCTGCGAAGAACTTTTCAAAGGCCGCGGCGACTTGGGAATCTGATTTAATTATATCGTCATCAATAGCAAGGCTGTAGTCACTACTTCGGTTGCTCGACCTTCCTGTTTCGCTATTAATGATATTCCATGTCATTTTAATTACATTACTACTATTCTTAATTTTTGTACTCAAGTAACGTGACTTGGCCATACAACAAACTTTTTTAAATAATTTAGAATAATTCTTAACATATAAATTAAATTCAGCAGTGTTAATACACGTCCGTTCATCATACAACTCATAAAGTCGTTTTCTACTTTTATGTATACCAAAGGTGGCCCAGTCACTGAAGCAGGTGTTATTATTAACCGAGAATGCCTTTGGAATGAAAGTGTTATCAAATTGTGTGCAATACATATTAAAAAAATCATTATATTGTTCATTAGGGTCATCATTAGTTGACAAAAGTGGTAATTTACTTAACAGTTTAGTTTTAAATGATTCCAAACGATCAGCTGTTTTTGGATTAACAGTGATATCTTTTTAGTATTTTTTTTGTTTAGATTTGGAATAGTAATCAATTGTCCGCAATGATCTGAGTCTATTAAATTAATAATTTCTTTGTGGGTTGGTATAATATTTGTATAAATGTTATCTAGGCATGTGGCACTAGTTGGAGTTATTCTAGTGGGCTCCAAAAATTGGTTGGCAAGGTTGTATGACTGAAACAAACTTATAATTTTTGTGCTTGACCCAGAATTTTCTAACAAATTAACATTAAAATCACCACAAGTGATGATAGACTTGTAAGAATTACAGATTTTGTGCAATACTTCATCCATAACCCTTTCAAAACAATCATACAATCCTGAAGGAGGCCTGTACACGCTTAATATAATGAACTGCTCCAATTCTATACAGGCTAATTCAATTGTCCGCTCAACAGATAGGCTCACAATATCCTTACGATCTTTAAATTTAAGTTGTTTATTTACTAAAATTAATGAGCCACCGTGTATAGCATTTACTCTGCTGAACGAACTACCAACCTGGTGATTGCTAAAATTGAACATGAACTGGTGGCTTTTAAGCCAATGTTCTGTCAAACAAAGAATGTCTATATCGTTACAATTTAGGAATAATTCTACTTCTAAATCTTTGTTCAAAAAACCTTGAATATTTTGATGCACCAGGTTGATACTATTTAAATTTTTTGCACTTTTAGTTGATCTTACCTTCCTTACATTTTGGCAAGAGGTTGCCTCTTTTGTCCCAATTTCTAATTTAAATGAAAATCAATGTCATTAATAATTGTCGCCAAATTATTGGCAGAATTGTTTAAAATATCATTGCGTTGCATTTCTTTAAAATTATATGCTAATAATTTAGCAATTTCTTTTTTATTTTATATGAGAGATACAATGTATCTTTGGTCAGAGTAAATTTAGTAACAAACTTGTTACAATCAAAATATAAAAAATACGTCACTATGACGACATGTCAAATGGTGCATAAATTGATTTAAAATATAAATCTGTTGATTAAATTTATAATCCATATTGCTAGCATAAGGAAAAGAACAAAGTGTTATTTTACATTTTTTTTCTTTACCAAACTCCAAAAGTTTAGTTATTGTTTTAGTAATGTGGGTTTTTTTTATCCCCATACTGTCACCACAAAATAATATTAATTTAGAGCTACTGTCTACACAATGATAATTTAATATTTTATCTACAATCCCTTGGTAAGATATTCCAGGTAAACAAATATTAAGAACATTTTGAGATAACTCATCTCCTAGTAACTGGCCCAGCCCTTGCCCCAACCTATCTGAAAAGATGTAGGTATTAGTTCTTTGAGTGTTTACATTGCTTGTAAGAGGAAACTCTGGCATGGGGGACTTTGGTGATGAGGACATAGTATTATGTCATATGGTGTTATTTTGTGGGGTAATGCAGCTGACATTAAATCGATATTTGTAGTGCAAAAGCGGGCTATAAGAGCGATCTGTGGGTTGTCCCCACGGGAGTCGGTCCGAAGCAAATTTAAGGAATTACATATTTTGACTCTGGCAAGTCAATACATTTATGAGAATATTTTGTATGTGCGGAAAAATATAGATATCTTTAAAAAGAATAGTAGCTTCCATAATTATAGTACTCGTAATAAAGACAAAATTAGCGCACCAACCAGAAGGCTGCATAAAACGAGTAATTCTTTCCAAGGCAATTGTATACGTTTTTTCAACAAAATCCCTAGTGAGATCCAAGCGTTGTCAATAAATAAATTTAAATCGTACATTAAAGTAAAACTGCTTGCTAAGGCTTATTATAATATAAATGAATATTTAAACGATCCTAGTGCTTGGATATGAGTTGCTCCAGTATATATTATAGGTAACACGACTGAATCTCTCGGCTGCATTTCCAGACTCTGGGGCGATCGTCAACATCCACGACTGTTTTAATGTAAAGTGGGAACAAACCGTGATCCATGTAGTATCCAATTATTTCAGTATTATTATTATTTTCTTATGTAGCCAAGTCCACATTTCAAGGATCGTCATGCTCGCTTAAATGTCATTGCTTGTGGCGGCGTCCATGCGTCGGGTTGTCTCTCTCCCTAAAATATGGCGAGGGGGCCGATGGCTGGCCATGCGTCATACTCGTGAACGGGTGCTACTTGTGGTGACGGGTCGTACTTGAATTCGTGTATGCGGTGATGTTAATTATTTCGACTATGTGTTTGCGTGTTGTTCCCACGAGAATGTAAGTGCGTGCTCCTATTTCACCATGCCTCCTGCTGATAGGGGACAAGTCTTTGTTTTTATTTATGTTATTATTATTAATTACTTAAAATGTCATGTGGAACATGGTGTAATGGTTGCAGCTCCTTACAAACGTTGTGTAAAAAAAAAAAAAAAAATGGCGATTAAAAAGAGTGGCGGAGAGTTTATTGCCATTTCTTCTCTTCCGTTCTACGCCCTTGATTTGAGAACTGGCAGTAAATGTAAAATTAGAAGCATTAATACTTATTTCTTTAATGACGAATCACAAGTGTACATTGTGTTACCTACGTGAATAAATGATTTTTGAATTTGAATTTGATAAGGTTTAGAAAGCATTAGCCGGGACTGATATGCAGATTCTACAAGCCAAAGCTGTACATTTTGCTCGCTCAGGCTTTCTTAGTTTTATAGGCGTGGCGATTTCCTAAATCATCCGAGTTATGCGCCGAAGTATAGCATTTAATTATTTAGCATAATATGTTCTATTGTTATACCCAAGTGCTTAATTATCACGGGCATGTTTGGTGTCATCATAATGATGGGCAAAATTCTGGTAGAAGGAAGCAGTCGTGGTTGCGCAACGGTATCACATACGCCGAATCTGTTGAGACTAACGCAAGATGCCTGGCAATTCAAGTTGTTAACAGCAATCCTTTAGTAATAAAATGGCACCGGAAGAAGCTACGACTGCCCTACATCAAATGCTTCTCAACTCTGAATCTTACCCTATAAATACGTAGGATTGAAGAGATTTCTTTAATCAATAGAAATCCTGATATGACTAGAGGTACGAACTCCCCAGGGATATTTAAAAGTATATTTACCGCTCTTCATAGCATTGTGCGTGCCCTTGATCCTGGGAACATTAAGGAACCCGGCAGTGTCCCCTGCGAGACACCCTCCCGGGAACACTGGCTTGGGCAGACATTGCCATCCGCCTTCCACTAGTGCGCGTGCGCCGTATGCTATTCTAGTACCACCTGTAATGAGAAATAATTTTTATAAAATACTTTGAAGTTTTCACTTTGATTCTATTGCTTGTCATATATTATAACACTAGAAGATATTGTTTTTCTTTTTCCTGTTTTCTATCAACAATAAAATTTAAAATTGAAAGCAAATATAAATAACATTTAAATTTTTTCATACGTTTTAGAAAGTGTCAAATAAATCAAAATAAAAAATTAAATGAATTAAAAACCCTAACTTTAAAAATATTTTTAACAATTTTACATCAAATCTTTTCCATGTGTGATGTGTGTGTGTGTGATGCAATAAAAATTGATATTAAAATAATTACCTTCAAACATAGGTTTAACATAGGGATGCAATTTAAACTTTTGGAACTCTCTAAAGGGGCTCAAGTAGGGGTTGGAGTAATCCAGGCCTACGACAAATCCCACAGCCACTAAGGGCGCTTCACCCTCTCCAGCCTGCAAGTGGTAGATGAAGGAGCCCCCGTAGGTATTCTTGTCCAGGGGCCAGCCTATTGTATGTTCTACTAGACCTGGCTTGTGATTCTGTAAAAATTAAGAAAATATATTACAAATATTATTTTATAACATATATTAATAAGTATACTATAAAATACATTTAGCTAAATAATTTAAAAATAAAGTCAGATGTTAGATGAGGCTACAAGACCTGCAAGCCTGTACATCAAAATTGGTGTGCTACAGAACTACTACCAACCTAAGAACAAGCGTATCAATAAAGTATCATTTGATCAATAGCATATGAAAAAATTAACCAATATTTAATTACACTTAATTGTTTTATGAATAATTTCAGAATTTTTAAAAATTTGCGTTATATATTACTCACGTTTTATACCACTTATTTTTTTTTATTTGGCTAGAATGCTCTACTAAAATACTTATTATTTTGAACTAATGTGGTATACCTAATCTATCCTAACTATAACATATTATATAACCTTTTAAGCTTACCTCTGGTTTAACTTCCCACAATTCCTTCACCCCAATAGCATATGATTGTGGCTCACTGTTCTCTCTTAAATTATATTTCTTTGAAACCATTTTTGTTAGATGGCCGTGACAACCTGAAATACAAAATTTATATGTAAATGCATTGCAATGTTTATTTATATTTCAATATTGTAATGTTGATAAATTAATAAATGTCTAATTGGAGGCAGATATTGTCATATATTACAGATTTTTTCTTCAACTTTTTAGAGTAAACTTATTTTGTACCATAATTATTCATCATGACAGTTTTCAATTTCAGTCTAAATAGGTATAATAAAAATTAAAAATAAGTAGAACTCACCTTCAGTAAAAATTGTTATCTTGGAATGGAACTCCATGCCCCTCTCAAACATGTCTTTAGGGCTGCCATCTTTGGCAATACCGACATCACCAGTAGCCACGCCTTTTAACGAGCCATCATCTCTGTACAACAATTCTGCGCCTGCGCATCCCGGCCATACCTGTTATAATTCAATATTTAAATGTTGTTTGAAGTCTTTTAATCCATACAGGGCAGACACATTTCTGGGCACTTTTTATGACTACCTATTTATTTTTCGTCAACACCAAACAGCAGTCTCAAATACACATTGTTCAAATATAAAATTTATAACATTACCTCGGCACCAGCCGCCTCTGCCTGTTCAGCAAGCCATCTTACAAGGTGTCCCAGTCTGACCACATAATTTCCATGATTGTAATTTGGTAAACCTATAATTCAAAAATAACATTTTGTACAGACTCAATGAAACTGGCAGAGGGAAAAAAGAGTTTACAAGTCCCTTTCTATGAAGGTCTTATTATATTCTATGAGTACAGAAGTAACTTTCTTGTGAAGATATGAACCTGATAAATGTGGAATTTACTATTCTAGACATCTCAATAAAACTCGTAACAGCATTTAATACAAAACACTCTAAACTACTAATGCTAGTCTGTATACTTAATTCACAGCCACTTTAAAAATAACTGGTATTCCTTAATTCCTTAGTAAACTAAAGAAATGAGAATAATAATAAGTTTAAATAATTGTTTTTATCTTAATTTCTAGTAAGTTTATATTTAACTACTTCAAAAAATATTAAATTACTATACTAAGAGGCATAGGAATAACACCATGAACTGCAATGAAACCGCTAATTTACGCAGAGCTTCCATTAATAGGATTTTCTTTTTTCTAACAATACCATAAAACTTAATTACTATCTTAATAATGAGCAATAAATTATTCCTAATTGTGCCTTTTAAACATTAATGTTTCAACTATTAAATTTCTAAAATTATTACCATTTATTTAATATGTTATTTAAAGTGAAATTAAAAAGATAGAAAATACCTTAAACATATGACTATATGAATTTTGTATTCCAATGAATGTGTTCATAGTTGATTTCCAAAGCAACTTACCACGAAAAGCTGGTAGAGGAATTCTTCCAGATTTTGTCAACAGGCCAAATTTATCTGATGAGACGGGAGTATTAAATGGAGCACCCTTCTCTTTCCAATCTGGTATTAACTCATTCATTGCAATAGGGTCTACACATGCTCCTGATAATATGTGACCACCAGCTTCTGCTGCCTTTTCTAATAATGTAACACGGACTTCCTGTATAAGTAATAGCAGTAAATAAAAAAGAAATACAGTGTTATCAAATAATATTTAAATTTATAAAAATACATGTACAATCATTATTTATCAAAATTTTCTCAGTCACTTTACTAAATTGTATTTGAATATGCTTTTGTATTGTATTCATAATACAAACATAAAAACTACTCTTGCTTATATTCCAAAAAACCTGAATCCCAAGAAATTCACGGGAAAATTTTCTATATTTGAAATGAAAAATTAATTTTTTCAAGTACTTACAGCCCCCTTCTCTTCTGCTATTTGTCTTGCCCTGATGGCCGCAGCCATACCCGCTGGACCTCCACCAATAATAAGTATATCTGTCTCTTCTGCCATACGTTCCATTTCTATGTCTGTGTATAATTATTATTACTTTAGTTTAAATAACACTTTTCTTGCACCATCATATTACCATGCATGTCATAAAAGATGTATTTTAAAGTGGTGAAATTATAATATAACATTATGAATAACAAGTTTATTTTTGAATAGCCCTGAGACCTAGACTAAAATGAAATAAACTAAGAATTATACTTGAACCCCAATTTAATTTTCTACTTAGAAATTATCATGAACATATGAATATTTATGGTTAGTTTTAAAGACTAATGTCGTGAAATTAAATATAATAATAAGTATTATTACTCTAAATGTACTTCACACAAACAAACTCCTTACTCTATAAAATGTATATACATATATATAAAGATAATATCTATAATAGAAATAGAGAATCCATATGTCTTAAATATAGGGACAAAAGAATAAAATAGGATAGATGATAGAGAATGTATATAACAGAAATATCTATATGTAATATCTGTGTGTAACAGAGCTGTATAAAATTTAAAATTGGTTTATAAATGTCTTTAATGGTTATCATTGTATATGTATGTTTACATAATATTTTATCTACCAAAATTGTTTGGTGTTTGATAAGAGTATTCAAATCTAAATTTTTTTGCCAATTATTATTTAAGTACATAATTCCCTTTCAATGATTTCTATTAACAAAGCACAGCAGAAGCATGAAAATACTGAATAATTATTAAATAAGCAGCATTTTTAGGTTGTTCATCTTAGTTATCAAATCCTATAATAACCTTTTATTTAAAAACATCAAAACATTCCGTTTATATACATATTGTGTAGTCATGATTTTAGTTATTATAAAACTGACCTTTCCATCGTGGATCCTTATCACGCGAGTGTATGGTATAATGTGTAGTTATCTTAGGATAATCTGAATAAAGTCTCCTTACAGCATTAGTTAACCTCCCCACTAAAATCATAAATATTAAAAATTGTTAAATTTAAGATAAACAAAAATACATAAAAGTAAAAATTGAACTTTGAACTCGAACTTGATCAACATTGCATAACCCTTAATCTTTTTATTAAAAGTCAATCAATATTTATTATTAAAAACTGCGATTGTTAATTCTAGGAATAATTTAAAAAATCTAAAAATATTTAAAATTCGATAAAACTTAATAACAACTGACGACACGTATTGTCAAAAAGTTTTTCCTAGTATTAGTTATTACACTTGTAACAAACAAGTTACGTCTTTAACTTTTTTGAATTTACTTAATACCAGTTTTCTTTTATTTAATTATTTATTTAGATAAAAAAATAAAAATTACCCTGACGAGCCGAATTAACAATCGCTGTCGCCATTGCTGCAAAAAATACTAAAGTTTAAAAACATACGTTCCATTTCATCAAATTTTCTGTCAGGTCTCTTATGTTTTTTTTAGATTGTCCCCAAAATAATTATTGGTAGAACATGTAGTAAATTATTTTTATTAATAAATACCATAATAAAGCCTTTTTAATAAATTTTAATTTCAAAAATATATATAAATAATCTAGAACAATATAATAATATCACACGTAAAACCGACCGCTATAAGCTATAAGCGGGAATTTTAAAAGCCTTTCGGTAAACAGGCGTACTCTTATTAAATATCCGTTTTCTCCGAAGCAATTTTGATCAAATTTATTTTATTTGATTTGATGCACAAAACACATTACAATCTTTACAAAAATAAACTTAAAACTAAGAGATTTGAACTGGATTCTAACGTAAAACTATGTGCACACTGCAAAATTAATGTTACAATAATGAAAAAGCTCATGACTATTAAAGGTAACATAGTAAAAAAAATAAGAAAAAAATAAGAAGTTCCTCGACACCAGTTTAACGATGAGTGTGGGTCAAGTAGTGTTGCGCACCTCATACATGAGGCACCTCAAATGTCACACTCAAAGTTGTCAAATGTCGCATCACCTCAAACACACATTTTGTACCGCTTCAAACTCGTTGAGGTATTTCAAACGCGGGCTAGGCGCTGAATGTGATTGAGGCGGTGAGTCGTATGTCATGAATGAGTGAACAGTTGAGATGAATTGTTTTGTCTTATTCTCCCATCCCATGTAGGACAATGACAATAATTAAAAATTGTGTCTGATGAGCAACTGATTAAATCGATATTATTGAATGAGTGACAGTGACTGTTCACTGTGACATATTATTGTAATTGGTTTTTGTTTGCATAAATAACTATTTTTTTTATTGAAGTTATACTTCTTTAGGCGCGTTATGAAAAATTGATGAGAGTGAAATTTTACGATGCGCGCGCACCGTGACACAAAATTAACAGAATGAAGTTGCCCACGGAAGATGCTACGGCATTGGACATAATTTAAAAACAACATTCGAATAATAATAGAATTTATGTTACACTTAATGTAAGAGAATAATAATAAATATTTATTTATTTAATTTTTTAAATATAAACTGAACTTTATTGACTATAATGACTCCTTTTCCAGTCTTTGATTATTTAATTGTAATTAATAATTTACGTGCAATCAAAAACTATTTTTAATAATGCCAAAGAAGTATAACTTCTTACGCGCGTACATAAGTACACGCTCCCTTTTTTTATGGTCGAAAGACCTGCGCCATGGGGACAATGGGTTCGTACATAAAGGGACTAACAGTACAGAACAGAATCCTCAAATGAAGTGGTACAATGTATTAACTCATTTTATAGAATGAGGTGGGACATACAAACACTTCAATTTCGTTTGTCCTACCCATCACTAGGGTCAAGTCATTTAGGTATAGCAACCAGGGCCACAAGGGTCAGCACTTAACCTACGATGGAGGATGTCTTTAATGACACTGATGAATTTATTAATATTGTGACAGAATATGTCCACAAGTAAGTGATTGCTCTTTGCCATCTCGTTATATTGACGAGCCATCCTGGTCAAAGGGTTGTAATACGAGATGTTATTTTTATAAATTTGTAGGGAAAATAGATTGACTTCATTAGATCTACGGGCACTAAATTTAATGTTAAGGCTTATTTGAGCTAGTAGTTCGGGAGAGTCTATAATGGAGTGGGTGATTTTGTAAAGGTAAACTAAGTCGAAGATTATGCGTCTGGATTCTAATGGTTGAACTTTAAATTTCAGGAGTCTATCGCAATAATTTAAGTTAGACCGGCCAGGTTTTATACGATAACATAAAATTCTGAGAAATTTCCTCTGAATTCGTTCAATATCGTCAATGTGCACCTTATAATTCGGCGACCATATAGGACTGCCGTATTCTAATATACTTCTTACGAGGCTGAAGTATAAGTACAAGGTGCTACGAGGATTTTTAAAACCTTTTGTGGATCTAAGAATAAAACCCAGTAGATGGTTTGCTTTGGACGTGATGTGACTATAATGGGCACGGAATGAAAGCTTGTCATCGAACAGGATACCTAGGTCTTTTGCAACATCTGATCTGTTAACTAATTGACCATCTATGTCGTAGTTCCATACGATTTTGTTTCGTTTATTAGTAAACGATATGACAAAACACTTGTCTATATTTAAATACATGTAGTTAGTCTTGCATCATTGTGATACGGTATTGATATCACGCTGTAATGTTAAGCAGTCATCTAAATTAGTAATAGAAGTAAATATTTTTAAGTCATCTGCATATAAGAGACAATTGCAGGACAGTTGTTGAATAAGGTCATTAATAAAAACTACGAAGAATAATGGCCCTAAGTGGGAACCCTGAGGTACTCCTGATGTAACTGCGATAGGTGCAGAGATGAAGCCCTTTAACGCAACCAACTGAGTTCTAGAGTCTAGGTATGAGCAGATCCATCTACATAAACTGCCGTGGATACCATGTGACGCTAACTTATGACAGAGCAGATGGTGATTTACTTTGTCAAAAGCCTTAGAGAAGTCAGTGTAAACAGAGTCAACTTGGCCACCTGTGGCAAACACTTGACAGAGATAGTTTTTGTATTCCAGAAGGTTAGTGACCGTAGACCTGTTTCTAACAAAACCATGTTGCTTGTCTGAAAGAACAGGCTTAAAATGAC
Source organism: Pieris macdunnoughi (assembly GCA_905332375.1). Taxonomy (NCBI): domain Eukaryota; kingdom Metazoa; phylum Arthropoda; class Insecta; order Lepidoptera; family Pieridae; genus Pieris; species Pieris macdunnoughi. The sequence continues at coordinate 1,123,146 of CAJOBZ010000074.1, read as the reverse complement.
TGTACAGATGAGTATACATCACTGACTCAAATAATTTAGCAGCGCAAGATAAAATACTTATCGGTCTATAGTTTTTACAATTTGACTATCGCCACTTTTATAAATAGGTATTATGTGGGCAGTTTTCCAGCGCTTCGGAAACACACCACTAGTTAACGATTTATTAAAGAGAACACATAATGGAATAGACCACTCCTTTCCGCAACTTTTTATGAAAATAGGAGGCAGAAGGTCAGGACCTGCCCCTTCATTAATATCCAAACTATCTATTTTACGTTCGATATCTGTTACCGTAATAGAAAAGCTAGATAATATATTAAAATACGTGTTATTTACAGCACCAGATTGGTCAGTGTAAGGGTTAGTTTTATTAGTTTTACCGTCAAAAACTGAACCAAAGTATCGTGAAAAAAGGTCACATATCCCCTGACCGTCTGACTCTGAAGTATTTTCAAGTGTCGTGGTGTGAGGCACTGTTCATTATGATTAAATTATTATTTAATTAGTTCAGTGTTATAATATTATACAAGATACATCAATAATATTTTAATTCGATTTTAGTTTGACTTTCATCAACTATTTAAATGTACTGTAATAACATAGGAACAAAGGCACTTATTCTGTAATTCACAATAACTATTTCAATGATGAAATCATTAATGAACTTAAGAATTGACAGAATTAAAATGAGGAAGTAGCCTACATTTGTCAAGTTAGATAATGCTAAGTATAGATGGTGCTATTTGCCAAAGAAATTAATAATTTTATGATGCAGAACAATAGATAGCATTTTCAACCTCTTTTTTATAGAACAGGGAGCAAACGGGCAGGAGGCCTAACTGATGTTAAGTGATAACGCCCATAGACACTTTCAATGCCAGAGGGCTCGCAAATCTTTGCCAGCCTTTTCAGAATTGGAACGCTCTTTTCTTGAAGGACCCTAAGTCGAATGGGTTCGGAAATACTTAAGTGGGCAGCTGTTTTTTTTTTTTTTTTTTTTTTTTAAATCATTTATTCACGTAGGTAACACAATGTACACTTGTGATTCGTCATTATCAGCCAACTCCTTTGTTTTATAAAGAGTACTACGTCTTCTACCGGCATATACCATTACTCACACACATAACTATTGCCTCTACTCTCAAAAATATACTGTCCGACCACAACAATTACTCTGGCTATTCCTTTTTACGGATTCATAAATATCTCTCTAACCCACCATCTACTTGTGTCTATAAAATTCGATAGCAATGATTTAATCCAGGCCATTGATGGCACGAAATTCAGCGATAGCGAGCTTTTATGGCATCCTGAAGACTGCAAAAGTTTCCTCTGCAGGCCCAACCTATCAATCGTATCACAAAATATTCGAAGTGTCCAGAAAAACTTCGACGCCTTTACCCTCTTTCTTGCCAGGCTCGGGTTCGATCCAGAGGTCATTGTACTTACCGAATGCTGGATCGATCAACATTTTGACGGACTCTGTTTGAACGGATATATCTGCAAATACTCAACACAATATATTAACAAATGTGATGGTATTGTTATTTTCCATAAGCCGGACATAAACGTCAAGATATCCGAACCTACTTTCTCTGAAAGCAATTGTCTAATCTTGACAATCGATGATGACATAGCAATAGTAACATTATATCGTTCTCCATCCTTTGTAAACATTGACAATTTTTTGGCATCGCTAGATCAAATCTTAAATCAAATTCAAAACAAATCTACCTACATAGTAGGGGACATAAACATTGATATAAAAGAATCGTCAAGTGATATCAGGAAAGACCAATACTTAAACCTTATAGGTTATCATGGGCTTGCACCTGGCCACACCTTTCCAACACGAGAAGGAAACTGCTTAGATCATGCTCTTGTAAATTCAAGCCTCCTAGCTAAAGTGGCAGTTTGCCCTTCATTAGTGTCAGATCACCTTTGCGTTATTTTAGGAATTAACACCATCCCCATAGCAACACCACAGCCTGAGGCCCTTAGAAACAAGACCCGAATCAACTATGAAGGAGCTACAGAAGAACTAAAGCTCACTGACTGGAAACACCTCTATGACATCAAAGAGATAAATAACGCAGTTGAAACCTTTAACGATACGCTAAAGAATGCCATCTCAAAACATACCGTCATACAACCAGCGAGAAACTCCAAAACCATTAGGAAACCATGGATGACCGCTGGTCTTCTAAATTGTGTAAGAAAAAGAGACACTCTTCACAAAACCGCTAGAAAACATCCCAAAGATCTTGAACTATTGGATAAATATGTAAAATATCGAAACTTCTGCAATAATCTTCTAAAGAAACTTAAAGAAAACTTCGAAAAAAGCACGATTAGGCAGAACAGACATAACACCAAAAAACTATGGGAGTCAGTAAAAAGTATATGCCACATAGGTTCAAAGGAGTCGCATTCCACTGACCTACTTCAAATAACACCCGATCCTGTGGTAGCTCTAAATAAAGCCAACGACTTTTTTTACAAACATAGGCAATAGTTTAGCGGAAAGGACTATCACATACTTACATACATCTGAGGAACAGCTAGCAAAAAATATAGATAAGCCATCCAATCCAAACTCATTTTTCTTACATCCAACAGACGAAGAGGAAATATGTGCAACTATCAACAAACTTAGGGGTAACTCAGCTGGAGGTTGTGACAACATAGGAAGCGAACTGATAATCAGACTTAAAAACATCCTTGCGGCTCCTATAACCTACCTTTGTAACCTTAGCATGTCGACCAGCACCTTTCCTGAAGCTTGGAAGCTAGCCAATGTAACCCCAATCTGGAAGTCAGGAAACAAAATGGACGTCTCTAATTACAGACCAATATCCCTTCTCCCAGTCATAGCCAAGATCCTAGAACGAATAGTGAACAAGAGGCTGCTCTCATTTTTAGAAAAGCAATCGCTCATTTCCTACAACCAATTCGGGTTCAGAAAACAAAGATCTACTGCAGACGCTGTCAGTAATCTTACTGACCATATAAGCGAGAAATTGGATATGGGGCAGGTATGTATAGGTGTCTTCTTAGACCTCGCAAAAGCCTTCGACACGGTCTCACACTGCATTTTGCTGCGAAGAATGGAACTGTTAGGAGTGAGAGGGGTGGCTCTGCAATGGTTTGCATCCTACCTTAAGGATAGGCAACAGCGTGTTAGTCTTAGGGGACACACAAGCCACAAGAAATACGTCAGATTTGGAGTACCACAGGGCAGTGCGCTTGCACCGACCCTCTTTTAATATATATCAACGACCTGTGCAGTCTGCCACTGGACAACGGAAATATTTATTCATTTGCCGACGATACAGCTATGATATTTCATGCTAAAACTTGGGAACAGGTTTCTGTCTTAGCTAAGAAAGGTATAAATTGCGTCTCCAACTGGCTTCAAAACAATCTGCTTAGTCTAAATCTCAGCAAAACCAAATTTATGTGTTTCAGCATAACAGATCGCTCCCGCCCAACGACCCTACCAGTCATAAAACTCCACACGTGCTATAACCAATATCCATGCCAGTGTCCTGTTCTCGAATACACCGAAAGTATAAAATATCTAGGAATAATAATAGATCGACACCTCACTTGGGAAAAGCACATTGATGCACAGTCTTCTAGGATCAGAAAGCTTATGTTAATATTTAATCGACTGAAACGAGTAGCGGAGGACGAAGTTATTAGAATAATTTATTTTGCACTTTGTCAGTCCATTCTCACATACTGTATATCGGCATGGGGAGGAGCGGCTGAATCTCTATTGCTTAAGTTGGAACGTGCACAGAGAGCAATCCTTAAAGTTGCCTATCGCAGGCCGTTTAGATACCCCACAGTCAAACTCCACCTAGAAACAAAAACCCTCTCGGTAAGGAAGCTTTACATCTTGGCGACCTGTTCAAGATATCATAGATTCCATGGGCTCACAATTCAGGACACATCTAAGAACAGACGTTTTGCATTCCCAACGCCAAAACGAAGGACTGTATTTGGACAACGCTCCTTTGCATTTAGGGGCCCCTTCCTTTATAACAAAATCTCCAAATCTATGGACTCTGAGATCGTAAAACTATCCAGATATAAATTAGCAAGTCACATAGAAACTACACTAGCCAAATTGGATTTCGAATCCACAGAGGCATTACTACATATCTTGGTATGACTTTGAGGTTTCATAAACACAGACACAGTGCACGATCATAACAACTTTCAGCTACATTCTCAAATACATGCGCAAACTCACCTATTCACACACTCACTCATTCACTTCATACGTAACACTAAATTTATAACTATTATTGGTATTTTTTATTTTTTATTATCATTTTTTCATATCACATTTTTAAACTAATTTTAACATGTACCACGAAACAATTGTTTTCTAGTTACCCACAACACAGGGCCTCCCTAGTGTGGGGACTAGCGATTTATGATTTCTGTCACAAACCTTTCTGTCATCAATAAAGTTTTTATTATTATTATTATTATTATTATTAAAGAAATAAATATTAATGCTTCTAATTTTACATTTACTGCCAGTTCTCAAATCAAGGGCGTAGAACGGAAGAGAAGAACTGGCAATAAACTCTCCGCCACTCTTTTTAATCGCCATGTTTTTTTTTTTTTTTTTTACAACGTTTGTAAGGAGCTGCAACCATTACACCATGTTCCACATGACATTTTAAGTAATTAATAATAATAACATAAATAAAAACAAAGGCTTGTCCCGTATCAGCAGGAGGCATGGTGAAATAGGAGCACGCACTTACATTCTCGTGGGAACAACACGCAAACACATAGTCATAGCAGAGTCTGGAAATGCAGCCGAGAGATTCAGTCGTGTTACCTATAATATATACTGGAGCAACTCATATCCAAGCACTAGGATCGTTTAAATATTCATTTATATTATAATAAGCCTTAGCAAGCAGTTTTACTTTAATGTACGATTTAAATTTATTTATTGACAACGCTTGGATCTCACTAGGGATTTTGTTGAAAAAACGTATACAATTGCCTTGGAAAGAATTACTCGTTTTATGCAGCCTTCTGGTTGGTGCGCTAATTTTGTCTTTATTACGAGTACTATAATTATGGAAGCTACTATTCTTTTTAAAGATATCTATATTTTTCCGCACATACAAAATATTCTCATAAATGTATTGACTTGCCAGAGTCAAAATATGTAATTCCTTAAATTTGCTTCGGACCGACTCCCGTGGGGACAACCCACAGATCGCTCTTATAGCCCGCTTTTGCACTACAAATATCGATTTAATGTCAGCTGCATTACCCCACAAAATAACACCATATGACATAATACTATGAAAATAGCTGAAATAAACAAGCTTTGCTGTGTTCTCATCCGTAAGATCGCGTATCTTTTTTACTGCGAACGCTGCGGAACTTAGCCTATTCGAAAGACCTTCTATGTGTCGGCCCCACTGGAGTTTACTATCTAAAGTAATTCCCAAGAACACCGCATTATCAACAAAGTCTATTTCCTCGTCTTTAATTATTATTTGAGAATGACTACTTTTTACATTTGTAGTTACAAATTTAACACATTTTGTCTTCTTTTCGTTTAACTTAAGATTATTTGTATTAAACCAGTGAACTACACTGGAGATGGCACTGTTTACGTTATCAAGTGATGGATTTTGTCGTTTCACTTTAAATAAAAGCGAAGTGTCATCAGCAAACAGTACTATCTCGTGAAGCTCCTTTACAATAAATGGCAGGTCATTTATATAGACGAGGAATAAGAAGGGACCAAGTATGGAGCCTTGCGGTACTCCCATAGTAACAGAGGATCCCTGTGATATAGCTCCATTTACATATACCTTTTGAATTCTATCGCTCAGGTATGATTCCACAAGATTTAGCGCTTTTTCGCCAATGCCATAGTGTTGAAGTTTCTTGATTAGGATTTCGTGATGGACACAGTCAAAAGCCTTTGATAAGTCGCAAAAAACTCCAATGGCATCATGAGAATTTTCCCAAGCATTTAAAATCTCGGAAATTAATTGAATGTCAGCATCTGCTGTGGAGCGACCTCTTGTAAAACCATACTGCTGGCTATGCATAATTTTATTATTATTAAAATGTATCAATAATTGTTCAAGAATGATTTTTTCAAAGATTTTACTCAAAGCCGGCAGCACAGATATGGGTCTAAAATTTGTGGGGTCCGAAGTGCTGCCCGTTTTGAATAACGGTGTGATTTTACTTATCTTCATCTGGTCTGGAAAGACTCCACAATCTATACATTCATTAAATATTATAGCCAACTCTGAACTGATAGTATTGATTACTGATTGTAAAATGAAAACAGATACACCCCAAAGATCTTTAGTTTTTTTTATTTTTAGCTGTTTAAATGTTTTTATAATGTCATTGCAGCTAATGCGGCTAAATACAAACTTATGATTGCATACAGGAACATTCGTTTTCAATAATAAAAGGGCGGCTGATGGTGAAGAATTTAAAACGCTGGTTGTATTTAAAGGAATGTTAGTAAAAACTCTTCAAATGCAGAGGCTACTTCGAGGTCGGAACTAATTACTTTGCCGTTTATGTTCACTTTAAATTCAGTATCCTTTCTGGAGGTTCTTCCAGTCTCCTCGTTTATAATTTTCCAAGTAGCCTTTATCTTATCAGAGCTGTTGTTTATTCTAAGACTTAAGTGTTTCGCCTTAGCGATTCTACACTCTTGCCTAAAACTTTTTGAGAATATCCTAACATAAGTTTTAAATTCTTCACTGTCATTATACTGTTTTTCATCATACAACTCATACAATTTTAGCCTTTTTTTGTGTAGCTCCGGAGTTGCCCAGTCACAAAAGGTTGGTTTCTCCGAGACCAAAAAAGTCTTTGGAGTGAACACATTTTGAATTCACCAATAAATGAATCAAAGAATGTGCTATATAAATTATTAGGGCATTGGTTACTACGCAAAAATGGCATTTTAAATATCAAATTTTTCCTAAATCTGTCTAACCGATCCTCTGTTATAGGAATTGTGCATATTTTCTTTTTTTGATCTTTACATTTTAGTATTTCAAATTCAAACAATTGACCAGAGTGGTCAGATGTAAGTTTGTTGATAATACAGGCGTTGAGAGGAACTATATTACTATAGATATTGTCAATACATGTTGCCGTGGTGGCTGTTACCCTAGTTGGTACAATAAAAGTATTAATTAAATTATATGATTTAAACAGATTTAGCAAACGTTTACTTGAACTACAGTTGTCAAGCAAATTTACATTAAAGTCTCCACTAACGATCAATTTTTTCTTGGATTTTTGCAATTTGTACAGAACCTGCTCCAATATTTTTTCTAAACTATCATATTGAGCTGAAGGAGGGCTATACAAACTAACAATGATAAATTGCTCCAGCTCCACACAAGATACTTCTATAAGGCGTTCCACAGAGAGGCTCACTATGTCCTTCCTTTCTTTAAATTTTATTTTTTTACTAAGCAATATTAATGAGCCACCGTGTATTGCATTTCCTCTGCAGAACGAACTACCAATCTGATGATTACAAAAATTGAACATAAGTTCACATGTCTTTAACCAGTGTTCTGTAATACACAGTATGTCAACATTTTCACTGCTCAAAAACAACTCAATTTCCAGTAATTTACTTTTCATGCCTTGTATATTTTGGTGAACCAGATTGATAGTATTGTTCTTAAATTTACTTAGCTTACTTTCTAATTCTAGGCCAGAGAGACTCTCTGTTGTCTTAGTGTCTAGTTTAAATTAGATATACTATTTCTTGGAATATCTTCCAAGGTCTTACTAACTAAAACCTGCTCAATAGAAGCAGGTTGTCTAGCCAAATTCTTTTTCATAGGTGACACACCTCAAAACTGCCTTAAAAACACTTAGTTGTGGCACGACGGACGTGAAGGTGATCGTGGAACTTCGTATTCTGCCTCGACGTCCGATGATGAAACTCAGCTGCAGGTATTAATCTGAAACTCCTTTGAACACTGTCCCTTGTAAATGCGGTAGAAGATTCAGAGTGACCCCACATCTCTACGCAACGCCAAAGAAATCAAGTCGCTCGGAAAGGGATTGGTCGTCGACGATTTGAACCGCATTTCGTTGAATAATTTCAAGTGGAAGGAGCTGGTACTAGGAAGCTTCTGCCCAGAGATGAAAACGGTACTCCATCTGGGGCCAAATTTGCGCTTTATACAGTTACAAGCGGTGGCCCGGATTTAAGTACAGTCTCGCGTTGCTGAGCACACCAAGCTTCTTGAAGGGTGTTTTTTTGCGGATAACGTGCTAAATTACATACTTTTATAATTTCTCACGGTTAATAATTCTTTAAAAGTTCTTATTGTTATTTTATGGCGTAAAATTATTAATTTATTAAGAACAATTCTATGCATACTGCTAACTTGCCACATATCGGCGTCGTCTGTTACCGTAAAAAATGATTATAAAAATTCCAGACCAATAAAAGGTTGCCAATATTAAGTTTTTAATTATTATCTTCACTGTTGGTTTCATTATTCAGAGATACAAAGTACAGGTTTAAGTAAATCTTAACTCTCCAGATTTGTGCCATACATATTTATTTCAGAAAAAAGCTTAAAATAATTTTATTAATATATGATAATACAATAATGGGCTTCCGCAGGCTTACTTCACTGGTTTCATTTGCCAGAGTCCATCATTGAGATAATGGCAGTTTTCTATTCCAACTCCTTTATTTACTTCAGCTCTGCAAGAAAAATAAGATTTTAAAATATGCCGATGTCATAAATCACAATTCCATACATGGGTTTTTTGAAACAATGACATGACATCAATATATGTATATTGAAAATTTATATGGCTGTAAATAAATACATTAGTAAAATAAAAGTATTCTAAGGCCCTTACATTGTAGTAAAATATATTTGATCTAATCAATTTAAAATGTCAACTCAAAACTTCAATGTTATATGGTATTTATTACTTAGATTACTGATATAGTAATAAAGTAAATTACTTTGTTTAACAAATTTCAGTTTTCTTTTCTTTTATTTCTTTTTGTCTATTAATGTACGTATGTTTTCTGTTTCCTATATTTTGTTTATCAATGTAATCTGTATTAGCTTTGTATATTGTCTAAGTGTTTTGTTATATACAACGGATGTTAACTGTAAGATTACTAATAAATAGGTAAAAGTAAGTAAGTAGCTTTGTAGCTCTTTTCGTTAATCCAGGGGCATTTACCAGACTATGTTTCTAGAAATTATGGTTCAGCGTACCATGACATAGATATACTATTATTTGTCTCTCGATATTTACATTTCCTTAGTAGACAGCGAAGTGATGCCAATAGCCAATGCGTGTTCCTTTCCCTCAGCCATCACTGCCACCACGCTGCCCTTTTCCACGGAACTCATCCTCGCCCCTGGTGACGTCAGACCGGGACACATAATGTTGGCGCCACTGAGCACGAAACGTATGGCACCTTTGTCCACTTGCTGCATGGGTAGGAAGAATGGATCTGTAAAGATATATCCAGTATTCATTGGGAGCCATTGTGAAAAGTACATCATGATACGTTGTACTTTTTAGACACAAGATGGCGCGGGTGACAAAAATATAGAGGGAAAGCATAACCATAATTTAGAAGTCATACGCCGGACCAATAATATTAGATAGTTAATGATAGCGTCGGAATATTCCAAAAGCAATCCCAACTTCGTTATTTAGTGTTTGTACCAGCTTTATATATACTAATAGAATTCCAGCCGGCCTCTATTCGGTTTGGGACAAAGTTATTTAGGGAATTTGTATCATATTGAGTGGTCTTCAGTTTTAAATAACTACCTGTGAAAAGTTCTCACTTAAAATAAAGAGCTCCTCAATTCCTGGAACATTACAGTATATAGGTTTCAACGAGATAATCACTTAATCGCCTACTTCCTAAATCAGTAAGATCAAGTGCTTTTAGACGCTCATTCGGTTTGTTCCTAAGTGTTCTGACAATTTTCGTGGCTTTTCTTTGATCCAAGTAAAAGATCTTAATACTTTTATGAAATAAGGATCCCAGATGCTCTAGGCATACTCTAATAGTGTTCTAATGTATATTTTATATATATAAGAGTGTTCTTGATGTGAGGCAATTAAATGATTTTCTCACCAAATAGAGCATAGAATTTGCCTTTTGAATATTAATTATTATTAGCACTACGAACAGTGAGGGAAAGAAATCGGCACTAATAAAATTGAAGGTTAAATTAAAATTGGATTATCATATAATCTATGTTACACATATTCAACCAGGCCGAGATAGACGCTATTTACGTAATTGTATTTTAAGTTATTAACTCTAAATTTCGTTTGATAACAATTATTATTATATTATATTTTAATGAAATATTCATAACTAGATGGTAAACTTCGCATCACCTACTTATATAATATATTTGTATCAAAACTTAATACAATACTTTTAAAACAGAACAAATAGTTTGGACCTCATACAGGTATGAAAAAAAATTTCTAAATATACATATAACAATTGACATTGTTTTATTTCTAAATGACATCAAATATTTCCCAGCTAGGAACAGTTTTAATTGGAAAAATTCAAATGTCGTTTTTCGTATTTTTCTTTACTATTATTTATGGATCCTACCATTTAAACCTTCCCTGAACTTTCACAAATATTTAAAGGTCACACTTAGCCAAATCGGTAAAGTCATTTTTAAGTTTGAGAGAGACTGTTGGTTTAACCCAATACCAATACATTACTTCTTCCCTCCCTATAACAAAACCTCTCTCTAACGAATAAAAATGCTCGCACCCTTGAAATTCGTTATAAAGAGTATATAGATTTAAAACTGTAGAATATTACTTTAATTTCGACACATACATTTATGTAGCAGTCTGAGTGTGGGCATCCACGATCCTTCTCTGTGTCTAAAGAAGAGCAGCTCACCAGCACTGTTCACCATAATTTCGATGTGGTCGTGGCTGAAAATGAAAATACCAAAATCTAATAAGGCTTACATTTTGTTATTAAAGAAGAAATATTGATTTTTGAAGTTATACTTCTTTTGGCGCTTTAGGGAAAAATGATGAGAGTAAATTTTTACGATGTATGCGCACGCCGTCACAAAAAACCGACGCCCTGAAGTTATCTATAGTCAACATTTTAGTTTTTTCTATTGTTAGTGTAGTTTTTTCTACAAACGTAGAATAAAATTTTTGAAAAGATTTTTATCTTGTCACGCCAAAAAAGTATAACTTCTAACGCGTCACGTACATAAGTACCTACATATAATTTTTTTTTCGAACTATGAACGAATTAGTAAGAATCTTGAACGAGGCCAAGATTCTTACTTAATAAATTCATCCACCAGTTCCGCTACAGCTATATATCTGGGCAGGTACAATTTGGGGATCATTTATTTATATGTTTAATAATTTATTTTTCTTAATAAGCAATTTAGGTTAGCTTTCTGACACACGTCAATTTTTCTGTCTAAGGCATGACGGTTTCCTTACGATGTTTTCCTTGAAAGAGTGTTAAAGCACTTAGAATAATAATTTTGCGCACAGCTCCATCACACGCTCCATCCACTAGGACAACTGCTCTCTCTAATAAAAAAAAAATTACAATATTTTTTTATGATCCTACTATCCTATCGAACCTATGATACCCGCTGGGAAGCGATAGATCCCATATATTTAAGTTACACAAAATGGATAATAATTAATCATGGTAGTCACTTTGGTCTAGAGTTTTGACACTGCATTGACTCTCGCCACATAACACACACAAAAAGTCCTTTGGTGTACAGTAGGAGATCGAATCTACGTCTCCAGGGATGAGAGTCGCACGTTGAAAGGCCAACAGTGCTCATGTAAAATGTATATAGTATTATTCTTTCTTTCCACGGCACACTCCCCGTACCCACATTACAGGTTCATCCTTATTTATCTCTTCTGTCGTCACCTAATCATTTTCACATCCATATTGGAATGACAGCAAAACTTACCATTTGACAATCCTAAAAGTATCCTTTTTGGGTAGAATCTGGTCAATGTAGTTGTCTAAATATGGGTAAAGCTCCAACAAGCGTGACCTGATACCCTTCTGTACTGAAGATTTTAGCTGCTGAACTCCAGAAATGCTTTCCTTTTCATCGAATCTGGAAAGATAAATACTCCTTTAAGTAATTATTATCGATGTAATCAAGTGAATAACAATTGAATTAACCTTTGAGTTTACTTTGTCTATTAATTCGAATTAAATTGTTTAAATATATTTAATTTGGTATTATAATGTATAGTTTATCGAATGTATAATTAAAAAAACACAACGAGAATCATTATACAGTAATCACTTTAATAATGACCGTTTTAATGTAATTTGTAGATATTTAATATTAATAGTTTTCTTATTTAATGGTTGGTACGTAGAAGACCTAAGATTACACTATTAAATCATAGATCATCTGCCAGAGCAAATGTCTATGTTTCATTAAGACTATTTTTTGTACTAGAGAAGTATGGAAGGGTATGACGGGTCTGGGCGTTACTGCATACGATTTTTTGCATTTTCTGAGAAGATTTACTATGGTTTTATATATATATTTTTTTACCATAGGAAAGTAGAGATTTCAACGAACTGAAAGCACACCAACTTTTTGAAAAAAGCTGAAATTTTGACGTCAGAATTTTCGATTGAAAATTAGGGTGTTTTTTCGATATTAATTCAAAATAAGGTGAAAAAAATAAACTTTTTAATCAAATAAATTACAGTATATTTGGGACATAATAAGGTAAGTTTTCACCAAATTTCTTTAAAAAAAAAAAGAAATTTGTAAAAGATAAAAATTAAAAACCAAAAACTTGGTTTTTTGAATTTTTCACATAAATTTTGAGGTTATGTGAAAAATGTGTGAATACAAAAGTTTTAGATCTTTTTATTACCTACAACTTTGCCATTTAACTTTCTTCGATAGGACTTTTAGTTTTGCCGAAAATCGAGATAAACCGTTTTTTACCCTTTGAAAGGAACTGGCAATAAACAACAATACATGTCTTGTTGAAATTGTTACCGTTTTACGTGAAAAATCGAAACAATAGCAACCACAGTCCTTTATTGTGTATAAGACGCATGCGCGATGCAGCCATTCTTTTGCGAAATACATTGGCTGTAAAAACAATCGAAATTCGATTTGTCTTTCAATACACATGCAATACTCTTCGCAAGTATTGACCTCATAGAATTAGTTACTATATTTGCAGTTCACGTGTTTGCGTGCAAGGGTTTCCTCACTAATCCTCAATGCGACTTTCGAAACACGTTGCTACAGTAGAAAACAATAACATTACTTTTATCATTTACATATTATAGGCTACACCAATAGGGTATGAGGAAATATTTTACCAATCGGAAATACTTTATTTAAAGCAATAGTAAATTGTCTTTATAATTAGTATTTTAAAGTAAATTTAGTAGTTGTAGTTGGATTAACGTTTAATTTCAGTTTTCTCTTTTTTATCTATGAATGTACCTACTTTATTGTTTTTTGTTTTTGTATTTAGTTTAACAATGTAATCTGTTTTGGCTTTGTATACTGACTACGTGTTTTCTTTTATAATAATGTATGTGTAATATTACTTATAACGAAAAAGGCTTAATTAACAAAATCTGACTAAATAAATTGCCATTTTCAAATCATAATAAAAAAAAGTCGAATTGTAAACGAATTGTAACTCGATAAATAAGTGTCCTCGAATTCTAAGAAAAACGATAAGAAACAGGAACTGAAAAGTCATAGATAAATATACAATAGGTAAGTAGTTCGGTTCAAAGATACTTTATTTATCTCTCTCTTTCTTTCTATAAGAATTAAATTCACTTAGTAAGAAATTTTAGAGTAGGTTAGTAAATCATCATGTTATGAAATTATTTAAAAATAAGCGATAAAATAAATATATTAGTTTCTAAGAATATGTACTATATTTTTTACAAAAGTAGTTACTTAAGCCATAATATACACATGAGGAAATTCATTTGAACAAGAGAAACGAGTCCAAAGAACCTGCTCCTTACTCTGTAAGGTCGCAACCTTGGGACAGCGCGGTAACACGCAACGACATCAGTGCTATCGTAATTAACAGAACCGCATCGACATTCTATACAAACATATCGGGATCAGTACCGCTGTTGCTATTGGAAGATACGGAGAAAGGGCGAAAAACCGCCTTCAAAAACCCGAAGCTTACAACGTTGTCATTTGTCTATGTGTACATACTCTATATTTAAATAGAATCCTCGAATATTCCTCGTCGTAGGATTCGTCTATAACGTATATTATCTGTAATCATAGACTACAGATGCATAAGACACGGACCTTTTCAGCTTTCGATGGAATCTTTATACTTCAAAATGTTGTCTTATATAACCGTTCCTTAACGAGCGCCTCTGTATGTCATAAACAAATCTAAACGTATTTTTATTTACATGATATTATACAAACCTAATATTTAAGCCTTGTGTCGAAGCATATTTGATAACATCTGATTAGAAAAACAAAAACACATCACAAAGCGACATTGAAATTTAGGGTCACAACAAATATTTGTCTACATGTTAATAGACCAGAAATTCAGATTTTAAATAAATATCCACAGTGTAGGATAGGAAATTACAGTAAATAATTTGTAGACTTCAATATAATACATCCTTACAAATTATACAATGAAGTCCCCCTCGGCCGTGTCCGCTGAATATAATAGACAGAAAAACTACCGAGAGCATTTTTGTACGGTTGTCAATAATAGATAAGTAGTGTGATCTGAACTTATAGGTGGAAAATCATAACATTATGGGTTTATGCCAAAATACACAAAATCCACTCGGGCGCTGCGAGCGGAAGTATTAAAATACTCTAACACAGCTGTCATTAGAATATCAATAACAAAGGTGAATAATTTTGTTCCCCTTGCGTTTTAGACTAACCGAAGAACCTACGTTTTTGTACTGCTCACTTTAAACATCTTTTGACATTGTATTGATTACATTTATAATTGCAGAAACAAACCTACATCATACATGGATCGGATGATGTCCGAATCACTATTAAAGTGAATGATAGCGGAATGAAAGGCAGCCCTATTGAACTGTGTCATCACGCGTTCATACAAATTCAACGTCGGCGGCGCACGATTCCGCTGAGCGACACGTGCGCAATAGATCACGTGTTCGTGTACCACGAGGCTTACACAATTTTTCATACGTCCGTGAGCTATTTTTAATGTATCTCTGGTACATAGCGAGTGCAGTAACGACGTGGTATAAGTTAATAGTGCATCTGTGACCTGTTTTTCATTATAACGTCGTATAAGTCAGTAAAATTATATAAAAATCCCAAAGCAAGCTTGCTGCAACATTTAAATTATGTGCAGTATACGCATTTTATAAATTGAAATATTGATTATGGACGCTACATTTTTTTTAAAATTGATGTCAAAAAACCACAAGGAGGTTTTAATGTCAAAAGTCAAGTAACAAACAATATAGCTTATACGTTGTAGGTGCATTTCAGAGTCGTTTATGTGTAACGAGATATTCGTTTGATAACTGCGTGTCCTGTTGCAACCGCAACGTGGCTTCCATAATAAGTAATGTCCTTATTACCTACTAAATATAGTACATAAACGTCGTTCATTTCAATAATAATAACAATTGGAATAACTAAATTTAAATTAATTATAGTACTGGACGTGTTTGATGAATTTATTAAATTCACTACTACTATAAATCTATAAAAAACCAAATACCAATAAAGTGTCAACAATTCAAAGTAACCGTATCTTACGAGAAGATTTTTTATTGGTATTTATTAAGAAACATTGCAATTGTATATGAAACCTTTAGATGTTTTAAGACCTATCGGCTATTCTCTATAAATTATAGGATAGAATGGGTCCAGGACTTTTCAACGCACAAAAATCTCTCTTTATTAGCATAGATCTTAACTGGACATCATCACCTCGATTAGCCTAAAAAGTTTTGAATTCTAGGTCATAATTGATCGACCGCAAGCACTAAATTAGTTTACGGTGGCACGGAATGTACTATTGTTACATTCATTTAGACGACATGAATTTATCAACCAAATCTTTGTTTTATGATTGGAACACATGACATTATAAGTTGGGCCTTAGTACTATATTATTATAGATACATAGGAGTCGTTTAAGTGAAAGGAAGAAGAAGGAAGAGTCTCGGCTTTTGAGGAAAGCCGGTTGGTAGCCGAAGCCGGTTGCGCATTCATGCGCTGCATACTTTTCATTCTTTCGCATTATTTACAGTAAGTGAGAAGAGTATGATTCGTTCTATATAGACAAGTGTTTGAGGTCGGTGAGCCTGTTTAGGAGGTGCCATAGTATTTGTAGTCATCATGTTTTTAAAAGATTTTTTTACGCTTTGAAGTAATGAAAAATTAAAATTGCGTGTAACCATAGCGTGTTTAAATTGGTTTGTTTTTCATATTTGATATTTAAAAAACTTAAAAAACAATCCTTGATATTTGACGAACTGAACTGAATAAAATTAAATACATTAAGTATGTATTTACCATTAGTTACTATCGAAATTCTTATTAATGCTGCAGATGTTTTGAGTAACAATGATGAGGATTGAGGATTCGAAAACATTTTGCAGTCTTCTGGATAATCTAAATATCAGTTAGGAATACTATTCGTATCATCAATATCGCGAATTAAACTTAAATCATTAAAAAATGGGGATGGCATTACATTTAAACAAAAACTAAATAACTCCTCTGCTCCAGACTAAGCGCAGTCTTTAAAATCCAAGAAGCACTGATGGATATTTTTTACTTTTCTAATCCCTAATGACTTTTGTATTATTTTTTTTTAATAATATCAAATGCGCACAACGGACCAAATGGGCGTCTAAGTGCGGAAACTGAGTCCACACTATATAATATCGAATCACGAACAAATTTAATAGACACACGAGTTCATTATAAGATTTTAGATAATGGGTAAATTTATCGACACGAACTGTCATTTTCATACAAATTTACTTTTCGGCTTCTTACATACACTACTGTTAAACCATCTTGACTAAGCCCCCAGCACTGCTCTCACTGATAATGTATTGTTATTGTCTTAGCTTCCTCAGTAATATTATTAATTACATTAAATACAAAGTTTGATAAAACAAAGTTCCAAGAATTTATCATTCATATAATAGTTATAACAAAGATTTACGAGTTTCCTCAACTTTTCCAAACTTAGAAACAATATTACTTATAGGAAACGAATTTACTTTCAATTTATCGCTTAAGTTTTATCAACGTTAAAATTCCAAGTATAAAGTATGATTATTAAATTATTTCTCGTTATACTCATTGTTTTTTTTATGTAACGGGGCAAACGGGTACAAGGCTCACTTGATGTTATTTGATACCGCCACCCATAGACACTGACATTGCCAGAGGGCTCGCAAGTGCGTGACCAGTCTTTGCCTTTTGATCGTTATTTATGATGATCATTTTGTGCCTACCACACGTCGATTTTCTAAGGTTCTCTCTCTGCTTTCCTTCACAGTACGCCGAACGCAGTTATGCGAATTGATATCAAATCTATAAGCATTTAATATATATTTATTTTTTGTCGTTCATAAGTGTACATTGTGTTACCAATATGAATAAATGATTTTGATCTAAACTATATTATCCCAGTTTTTTTATATATATAACAGGGGGCAAATAGACAGAAGGCTCATCTGCTGTTAAGACACTCACATTGCCAGAGGGCTCGCAAGTGCGTTGCCGGCCGTGAATTAGTACGCTCTTTTCTAGAAGGGCTCTAAGTCGAATGGTTCGGAAATACTTCACTGGGCATCTGGAACGACGGACGGTGAGGTGAAGTCGACAATGGTCGAGAAGCAATGACCGTCCATTGTTTCTTGCGGTTGGTGTACGAGTAAGAGGAAATATAATTCGCAACTCATTATTACAGGGCAAAAACGTTGACGTGGATTTACGTCAATATACCTAACGGTTTTTACATCGTCAGCTTATTATTGCCCGCGCATCTGCGTTGCGGAAATATAAAAGCGTAATTCATGAGATCTGATATTCTAGATCTATACCTAAAAAGTTAAATTTACCGCCTGACTAAGAGCGTAGAAAGGAAGAGAAGACGTGAAGAAACTCATCGTTTTACCATAACCTTTTAAAAAATTACGGGGCCTAATTTAATCGATCTATAGTACTCTTATGTCTCACTTCATCACAGCTCATATGCAATTTGACAGAAAGAGGCGAAAGAGTACTTTAGTAATATTAGAATTTAGTTTATATGAATAAGAGGATAATTTAAGCGTACATGCAACGACAAAAGCGACATTGTTAAGACTTATTTATTTCGTAGTCCTACAACTAACATAAATTACATCTGTGGCCATAGGTCAGAATATGATAAATGCAATTTCATTACTTTACAGGATAAGCAATTAAATATTATTAAGAAATCTACACTATTAAAATACGAAACACTCGATATATGAATGAATGTAAGTACTTATCATTGTCTGATCTATGACCACATATATATATAACAAAAAACAATTATAAAGAGCACAATTATGCAAGAAACAATTATGCAAAAGTTGAAATACATAACATATACAAAAAGGTTCAAGCATTTACAAGGAAAAAATATTAAATACATTTGACTAATTCAGCTGTGTTGTGTGATGGTGTTGAAGTGAGGGTATATACTTGAGGATGTGTATGTAAGGTGTGCTCATGATGCAGGTGATTTAGCGCTATGGATATTGTGAAGAATATTCCGCGATAGCTTCGACAATATAAATATGTATGTAATTTTATTAAGGATAATTTTAAATTATCATACAAAAGCAATAAGTTTTCGTCGTCACCCTCGGTTTACAGTAAATTGAATTATTAATGCCAAAAGGATTATGTTGATTGGCCAAAATAAATATGTCTGCTCACTACTCGACAGAATTCGCTTTTAATATTAACTTTAATAATATTATTCATCTCATATATAAGATATTTCTTACTTTACACATAGTAAATTCAACAAATTTTAATGTAATGACTAATGTAACTATACAAAATATTTTAAGAACTATTTTAAAAGAGTAAGTATGGATCTTCTAGCTCATTCTTCTCCATATGAAACTACCTTTTGGAAGGTATAAATAGTCTCATTTTTTTATATTTTAACTTGTGAAAGTGCCTTTTTAATAGGCCTTATTGAAATAAATGATAATGATGACTTTGACTTTATTAAAATCTGATAAAATAAGTAGCATAAACTATTAAATTTAATGTTAGTAAAATAGTACTTGCAGATAATTTATTATTAGGCCATCTTAGGTCATACATGATATTAATATTATATTATGCTTGTAGCGTAATTTTCCGATCTTATGCGCTAGATAACAACTGTAATGCGTTATATAATTAAATTACATGACGTTAATATATAAATAATAATAATAAGTATGGGTCTCAGATTTCTGTATCTATTTCATGAACATTTGTCAATCTAATAGGGTGCCTCCTGTGCCAGACACACGCCGTCGACTTTTTTGCGTCTAAGGCAAGCCGGTTTCCTTACGATGTATTCCTTCACCATTCGAGCGAATGTTAAATGCGCACATAGAAAGAAAGTCCATTGGTGCACATGCCGAGATCTAACCTACGACCTCAGGGATGAGTCGCAAGCTGAAGCACTAGGCCAATACCGCTTAATTTATATAAAAATACAATTAATTAAATCAATTTATCTCTACGCTTTGTACAGTTAGGTTATATAATAATATGTTCCAACATTTTTTGTGCCATGCCCCACCGTAACCTTTCTAAAATTCTTATGCCATCCTACATTACGTCATAATTGTTAATACTGAATTGTTCACTTAAGAAATTTAAATGTTAGGTTTTCGGAAGAAATCACTAGCAATTTTTTTCAAATGATAATGAAAAACGTCGAGTCCATTTTCAAATTTTCTTAACATTCTAATTGCTAAATTATACCACAGAACTAGTTGACTAATTACAAAGGCAATTTACGCACTTTCTATTCGTAAAAGGTACTACAAATATTTTTACTAAAGGCATTATCTATATCCCGAGAATTTAGATACGAGTGATAATAGGATTAGTACGATTGTATAAGAATAATAAGAATTGTTTGGTTTAGGCGCTACATTTAATTAAACCCTCCCTAAGAGACTGCCGTCTCGGTGACTACGATTGATGAAAAGCACTCCAAACATCGAATACTGAACTGTGTAAATATTGTAATAAATTCGCAGTAATGTGATAGTGTTTTATTTGAAAGTAAACAATATTTAACGCATAGTTTTTATCACACTATCTATGACATGTCAATCAAAACAAAATCAAAGGCTAGTAAAGTATAATAGTAAAATATGTATGTATATCCTATATTTACGTCTAAAATAAAAATCTTTAGGTAATTTAAATTGAATGTAAGATATTTAAAGAAAACACTTGTTTACCGGATTGAAGTTATGTATTATTATAAATTTACAATTATTTTACATAATTTTAAATTTTTCCGACGTTTCGCGTGCTTTAATTTATAATAACACATAACTTCAATCCAGTAAAAAAGTGTTTTCTTTAAATGTGTAAAAGTTATGTAAATAAAAGACAATACTATGAATGTAAGATATTATATTCCATGATTCTATTTAAAATTTCTAGCGTCCTGTGGGTATCCGAAAATAGTACTCGAATTCTGGACTGACGCCTTGGTTTAGATTTCACAGAAACCTGTCTTACGCGTTATTTATATTCAAACTTATAAAGAAAAATTAACAAAATAATGTTCGGCATCATTATGCTATGAAAAGAGAATTCTTTACTTTCTAGCGTATTATTATAAGCCTATAAGAACCTAAGCTTACAATAATCCTATTACAAGTCTAGGAAATTTTCCACTAGAAACCATATAAGTTGTTACAAGATTGTAACAAAGAACGCGCGTTTAATAATAAAATCATTTATAATTGTAATCGTACATACATAAATAAAACTTGATTTCGAATTAATCACATTATTAACACAACTCCACGTTCGTCAATATTCACAGCGCGGTTAGCGAGAAAGTAATTAATTTTACTTCATTAAAAGAACATTAAAATATATTTCGATAACCTTTTTATTAATACATTTAAATAATCAATGTAGGTTCATTGCAAGTGTTTATTATTAAAACCCTATTATAAAAACTATTGTCTAATAATCTCGCTCTTGTCTGAGATATCGCGCATTCCTTTGTTTCAAAAATTAATTATTTAATTAGTACTTTGCTTATTTCGATAACAGCACTGTCTTTGCTTCCGGTGTACTGCTAAGTTTCAAAAGGAAGTAATAGAAAATGTTTTAGTGGGTATTGCTCAGATCGCTAGATTCTGTCTGAGGCAGTGTGGAAAAGAATGAGTTATTTTAGAAAATATGCAGACACACTCCTAACTTGTTAAATTTTATTTACCACTAGTACCCGCGAACTACGTTTCGCCTTAATATGTTATACTTGGCCTACCTTTTTAGTAGCTACATACCAACATATGGAAAAAAAATTCTATGCTACCTTATAGACATTGTTCGTTTTTCCGAATTGAAAACCTAAGTACTACATAAAACTAAATTTTTCATTTTTTTTTTCATAAAAACCTTCCTTAGAGTTCAAGGAAGAAATGAAAAATTTCGTCTTCAAGATTTGCGCTTAATAACATATTTTTATTTATATAGATAATTGTACTGTACTTATCAAAGACAAGTTTAAAGATTATTAGTAAACCGTTCTTGTTTTATCAATTCAATTAAATATAACATCGTTATTCTTATATCTTCGTAAGTAGGTTAAGACTAGTCTGAACAACGAAAATATCGACTATTGATTCATGCTTCTATTATAATATTCTATTGTAACGTTCTTACAATGCATTGATAACATATTCTTTGACCTACACTTATCTTATGTTGTTTCATGTAATAAAGTTTTTTGTACAAATAAGATAGCATTTATATGTTAGTCAATATATTTCCTGTGTTCTAAAATTGATGATGCGTCATATTTTCTTGGCATTTAATGTATTTTTACCAGTTTACAAAATTTGCATTCGTTTAACGATTTTGATACCACAAAAAAACATAATTTTTATATTATAAACATTTTGTGGTTTCTTATTTTTTTATTAAACTTGACTTTGATGAAAAGGTGTTTTGGCTAGATTAGCATTGATTTTACAATAGATAAACAGATGTTTTAGTTCAATAACAATCCATTGGCAGGCCAAAATGTTTACTGTTTTCACGTATGATTTAGGAAGATCAGCTGGTCAAAGCATACTTAAAAACAACTCTACTCTGCAGTATCAATATTTTGCCTAGTTCCTGGCATTTCGCCACATTTAGCTATTAAAATAAATCCAACAATTTAAATCTGGCTATGTAAGAAGTTCTTTTATCACACCATCATATTGTATAATTCCCAACGGAACAGTATTTATTCCGGTCAAAAAAAAGATCGATAAATCATAATAAATAACAATATAGGTACATCAAAAACTTTGTGGGTATAGATTAACCAATTTTACAATTCAAGGAATTTCGAAATATGACTGTACTGCATATCATTTCAATATGATAAGTAATCCAGGCCATGGGTGATAACAGAAAAAATATCGGAGGGGACAGTAAAAGTTTCATTCGCGCAAGATCTTCTAAAACTTTGTATCAGAGGATATAAAGCGATCTAATAAAAAAGATACGCTCGATGGGATGATGACATCAAAAAATCGCGGGTCTCCAATGGATCCAAATAGGGTACAGAAATAAAAAAACGGGATACAGAAAGATGGCAAGTCTTAGTGGAGACCTTTATCGGAGAGGGTTCCTGACACATAAAGCTCAAAAAAATTATCGACAATTTTGATATCAAACTTAAAAAGATATTTAAGTCAACAATCATAATATTGTATTTTATGGACTCGTGAAGTGAGTAGCATTTAAAAACAAACACATTCCACTTATCGCTATAATAAAATATAGCAATTGAACGATAAAATTGTCGTGCTAACGTACTATTGGCCTAACACGAAATAAAATACATGGTATTTTTTATTCTTTTGTGTGAGTGACTCGCCATTACTGGAGGTTGGCCGTCAGTCTCTTGAAGTGTGAAGTATTGTACTGCCAGATGCAGCAACTCTTCCGCAGTCGCAATAGGTACCCGTCCACTCCTTATCATTGCGAAGCCATGATTTCTTCCTTCTACCAACATGCCGTTTACCCTGGATTTTGCCCATTTTAATTAATTATAGGTGGTAGTGGTCATGGCGCAACACATGGCCCAGTTGCGCAATTCAATTGGAGACCTAATTTTCTGATATCATCTTCGTCTTTACTGGTCTTTCTACATCTGTTCAATTGATAATTTTTCTTTTAAGGCAAGTCTAGGTGATCAGTTTCCCACATAAACTAAAGAAAAAGGTGGTGGATTCGCGCTTGCTGCCTTCACTTAGGTACATATGGGGCACAAACTTAGTTTTTAAAAAACAAAACGAAAGCCAAAATCGATTAATAGATTCTATCGCACGCTGGCACGAACGTATTTTATATCTATCTATGATAGATAGATATATTATATAGATAGATTGATAATCTATTTTTGTTAAATGTATGTCAATAAGATGGATGAATAAAGGCTTATTATTGACGAAGATCAAGATTAGAAATTGAATTTATGTTAATTGCAATTAAATAAATAATAATATGTAATAACATAGTGTAAGAAAAATAAGAAAATAGTGAAAATAATGTAAAGAAAATAAAAGTCTTGTTTTATTGTGTTAAATAAATAATAAACTTTTCTGTATTTGTACCATAACGCCCATATGCCCAGTTGATAGTTCATTGATCCGATGACTACACGCCTTTCACGGTTACCTTGCCCTAGTCAAGGTTAAAACTCTGATCGATATAATTAATGCAGATATTATATCTACCCCGAAGTAATAGCCTATAACACCTTTTGTTATTTTCAACTAATAGAGAACTAAACCTATGTCCTATATTATCTACAATGTTAAAAGAAACGTTAATACTAAATCAAGAGTCGAAATTTATTAGGTACCTACTTTTATTGTACACCAGTATTGATAAAAATCATAAACTTAATCAATCATCACGCACTGCTAACGCGTCCATGGCTCAATATGGGACTTCCTTTAATAATTCAATGCGTGTGTAGGGTTTCAGTAGAACCAAAATTGAAAGCCAGTTTTATATGCCGTCGGTGTCATTCAACAAATGTGAAAAAAAAAACTCGGATACGGGGTGATCGGCCTTATGAAATTTTTAAACTAATGTTTCAGGTTAGAACACATAATATATAGAGTAGGCTTAGAAAACTTATAATTAAGCATATTTACTTAAAGCTGATCTTATATCATAGAAAATCAGTATATTTTTGAGTTAGGCTTGTCCCAGCTTGAAGATTTATATTTTAAATATAGGTATAAGTACTTGCTTTTACTCAAGGATAAAGTATATTAATTAGTGAAAGACGATTTGACGGTCCAGTACCTAGTTTTTAGGTCTTTTGGTAGAAACATACAAATTTTTCCTATTTATAATATGTATAAGTATAAATACATATGTATAATAGTCCTTTTTTTGCATTAGAAACCACTGACTGCATGAGATGCAAAATTCAAGATGCTTATAAGTTGTCAAGTGGAAGTTCACACTTCACTGAACTCACGGTTATTAAGAAAGTTATCGATTTCTTATCAATAATTTCTCAGTGGAAAGTTTAGATGCATATTAACTGAATCATAACTATAAAATTATCAAAGTTTTATTGTTATGTGTGGCCAGTAAATTATATTATACATTTTAGAACATTTGTAAAACAAATTCAGTGCTAATCCATGTCACTAAGACTAGATCATAATTGATACCCAAGATACTATTGCAGTAATAGAGCCTAAACAATAGGCCCATATTGCAAATTATATATCATTTAAACATGACAGCATCAAACATCATAATAAAGCTTTCACAGATTCTTTTGATTTCTCATCAATGTAGGACAAATGTATGGACAAAAATATAAAGTTGAATCATTTATGGTTTAATATACACCATGATGTTTAATCAAAAACAAATTTTATTTTTCAAATTACTTTATTCCATAAACACATTTTTATCCCATTTAAAACAAGAAAAGGTCTAACAAATTAAACAATGAATTCTGAAAGCGATAATATCTACACAATAAAGTTTAATATTACTACTTATTTTTCTATTCTAGCAACAATGGAATTAAGATGAATTGGTACATTGAAACAAAACTTACTACATTGATAAATTTATATTAGTAGTTACATAAACATTGTTGAAAATATTGTCTTTATCAGTCATGAGCAGACGAATTGACAAATACTGCAATGCTGATCAATCTCAGCATAAACACAAGTATTTTTGTGTAATTTTTGAAAATAATAAACAAACACAAAAACACAAAGTTTGTCACATAAATAACTTTTTTAGTTAAAATATTTTTATTTTCTCCATTCCACACATTCTACAATAATGTACTTTCCAATTGCTTAAATTTTTGTTTTATTTTCTTGTTTTTCCATAAAATCTTTATAATCATGAACACTTACAACAATTTAGAATATAATTTCTCATTATATCTAGCATAGGACCACATATTTTAGATATTGTTAACATAAAAAAACTAATCTCAAACATTGTTTTTCAATTTCGAAATGGAATGTTTATTAATAATGAGGTAAATAATATCAAGACAGAAAATAAGTGAAATGAAAAATATTGAAACATGGCCTCTCAAGTGAAATGAGATTCTTATAGTAAGGTCTCAAATTTCCCATTTAATTTTTGTAAAACAATAAGGGTAAAGTGAATCAAACTACAATTTCACAAACATTTAAAAGTAGGTCACAATATGTGGTCATTGTCTAAACTACCACAAATAATTCTAATTAGTGCAAGTTACATCAAATTTAAAATTAAATTAAGTACAATATTGAAAATATATTTGATGATTAAGTATTTTATACAAATAAATTGTAATACTTTTAAGTGTAATTACTAGTGCAGATATAAAGAAAATTAAAAAAAAGAATAACTAATAACATTAACTAATCTATAATATAAATAAATAATCAAAATTAAAAGTAACTATCAACTTTAAGACACACATGTAACAGTACTGTAACTGTAACACAAATTTCTGTCTATCAACATTCATATACAGCCTCATTGCAATTTTTTTAAAAAACCTAGTTAAAAATGTGTTAAAAAATTATGTAATTATTGTGGAAAATATACAGTGAAACTATTGAAAATTTGTGTTTTTTTTCTTAGTCAGTTATCTATGATCTACTATCACATATGGGACTGGGCCGATTAGAATGCAATTGAGGATTGGGGTATTGAACACTCTCCTACAGTGACTCTGTATGAAGCTAGCTCACTAATTCCATGATAGTGGACAAATGCGGCAACAATGACAAGCACATGGAAGATCTGGTGGGACTGGAACCAGATATCACACTTGCCTGGGAACCATCTTTCAGGAACACGCAGGGCATAAAACATTGCCCCTAGAATATACAAAAGCCCCATTAGCACCAGCCAACCTAATGATGCTTTACTCACTTGGCTTAACCAGCCTTCAGTGATACCATAGTGAATGGCAGGAACTACACCAGAGAGACCAAAACCCATAAAAACTCCTGCACGAAGAGGCCTTAGTCGGGGCTCAGAGAATCTATCCCACAGTGACACTATGATGGACAGAAAACCAAGCACCACAACCACTGATAGATATATTATTTTCGGTCTATAATGGCAGTAGAAGCTGTAGTACAGCCAAGGAACAAATGAACCCATTATAAGCAGAGCTATTCCACAGTAATCCAATTTGGAGAACAGTTTTCCGACCATTTCCGAATGACAATGCAGTGTGTGATATGCAAAAGAACATCCCAAACAAACAATAGCACCAACGAAAAACACTCCAAATATCATCTTCTCTTGTGTTTGAATTTCAATGGAAGGTCGTGTTACAAAATAAATAGCTACGCCGATGAAAGCGATGCATCCAAGTAGGTGGGTCCAAATATTGCCAGTTTCTGTGTGAATGCGGAAAATAGACGCAAAGCAAGCACTGAAAGATGGTAGTGGTGGTCGGTGGCCTCTGTGTAAGTAATCATTGTCTTGAAGCCAACGCGGCAGGTGTCTAAAGTGGCATACATTCCACGACGCCTCCCACACCTTACGAACAAATTCTTCAGCTTGTTCCGCAGCGTTGTGCGCCAAAGCTCCGAGATCAATTTCATCGGACAAAACACCAGCCTTCAAAACCTCGGCCATTTCCGCATCGAGTAAGTGTTGATCTTCGGGAGTCGATGGTAGAGGACATCCTTCCTCCTCTTCCGCAAGGACCTCATCGAGCTCATCGATTTGGGATGCAAGACTCTCGGCTTCGGGATCCCATCCTTGTCTACGTCGAATACCATCCGACGATGCGCTCTGGGATCCCGTGTCAGAATCCAGTTCCCACATTTTGAAAAATAACACGGACTTACGGCAAATGGAGCCCCATTCACACAATTAATTTGTCTGTACACTGTAGCCACTCGCGTTTCACAATTTTACGACCGTCGACCGTTCTAATTACGTCACTGAAGAGATATTAGTTTTGGGTCACAATTTTCACAATGTCTTTGTTAATATGTTGTGAAAAATAATCCGTCGAAGAAAACACAATATATTGAGTGTACTAGTGGCTAGATATGATTAAAACACGATACAAATGATTTAAAACAGCTGCGAAAGACTCGTTGTCCAACATGGAGCGACCAAATGCCAATTGCCAAGTTTCCATTTTCTGATGTTTAGTGAACGTACCTTTCACCATTTTTTATTCCATCTCTGTCGGTGAAGAACAGCTATCTCACTTACGCAAACTAAGGATGGCACACTCGAAAAACATGAGAAATTAATTTTCGAAATAAAATTACTAATTTGCTTTAAAGAAAATTGGATTTAAAATTAGTGCATTCACAACCGGAAGTCTAAATTTTTGTTTTACCACCACGCTCTTATTATTTTCAAATCGTCGTAACAAAAGGGATATTTCACTTTTGGAGCAAACAAAAGATAATTGCAGTTGACCATTTACGACATCGATACCAAATAATAATACTAAGTGTTTGTAATTTAATCTAATTTTAAATTAATAATCAGAGAAAACAGCAAATTTAGGTATTAGTTTATTAACTAGATATTTAGTTGTAGTCAGCCCTATTTCAATCGGATATACGTCATATAACAAGGCAAGAATAATGCTCTCTCATTGGTTGACTAGACTTCAGAGACTCGATCACCATACGTCACAAAATCTAATGAATATACGATTTTGATTGGGTAAGTGTGGCTATACGGCATTCGCTATTTATTGAAATTGTCAAAACCAACTTCACTTCGCTTCAGTCTAACCTCAAATGATTTAATTATTACCGATTAAAAGACACCATGCACACGAGCCATCCAAAATATTAAGGCTAATATAAGCACTTACTTTTTGAACATGATGAATGTAGTTTATTGCACAATTTTACCACTATTCTTCCCTATATAAAACTATCACAACATTAAATACTGGTTTTGCAGCTGTTAAATCAAACTTCAATGTCAACTCAAAAGTCAAACATGTTTTACGACGATGAAATAAAACCACAGTATATAAATGTAACACAAAGTATATAAAAACAACACGATTCAAATTTTCTTTGCAATAGCAAGCATTGAAAACAGTCAAAAGCAGAATTTTAATGGTAATTAAATAATTTTGATATTAAGATTATCAAATTAATTATGAATATACGGAATATAAATAGATAACAACGGGTACTTTCTTCTAATAAATTTTAAATGTATCAGCACTATATCAAAAATTATGTTATATTTTAGAACTTCATACTAAATTTATCACAAAATCAATTTTACCAATTCAAGTAATTCATTTAGCATTTAATATCGATGTTCCGGTTCAAGTCAATACTTAATAGACGAATAAGAAAAAATTTTAATCTGTGCAAATCACACGTGGTGTTTGGTTTTATTATTAAGCTTTTTTGTATTTAAATAACTAAGAATTCTAATTATTTACAAAACTTGGCCCATGTAAAGATGTCTAATTTACAAGAAGTTTTAATAACCAGTGATTCTAATAATACTTTATGGACAATTAGCGTATGGGACCCGCATACTGGCACAAACTTGATGTCATACCGCGGTGGTGGTACAGCCGAAACTAAAACTCTAACATTCATTGGAAAAGACTTCATAGCAGCTGTTGAAAAAACCAAACCTATTCTACACATATGGCAATTGAATTCTCAGCAGACGGTGCAAGGCATGCGATTTATTTTACCGGGAAAGGCTAGTGCCTTTGCAGTTTCTTCGGATGGGTCTTTTTGCCTTGCTGGAATAGATGAAAAAATATATTTATGGCAATTATCATCAGGAAGTCTTTTAACTATCATTAACCGCCATTATCAGAAAATAAATCACATTAAGTTCATGCCTGATGGCCGTTTTTTTGTATCAGCCGCTGAAGATGGCATGGTTATGGTTTGGTCTTTAGTAACTGTTGCAGCAAATTCTGAAGTTGAGTTGGTTACACAATCAACAGCAGGACAACATGATCCTGTGTATATTTTCTCTGACCATTCACTACCAGTGACAGATATGTGTATCAGTAAAACAGGTATTCATGGACGCTTATGTACTGTATCTAGTGACAGAACATGTAAAATTTATGATTTAACCTCTGGAGAGCTACTGTTAAACCTAGTTTTTGATGAACCCTTGTCTTCAATTATCTTTGATATACTCGAACTTAATATTTTTGTTGGATCAGTCGGAGGCAAAATACATCAAGTTAGTCTTACTAATGTGCCACGAAATAGAGATTTATTAGTCACTGACATTGACAATGCTCACATTTTTTCATCTCATTCAAAAGCCATAACCTGTCTATCTGTGTCATTAAATGGAGAAACTTTAATGTCCGGTGGAAATGATGAACAAATTATTTTATGGCATATTAAAAGCAGACAGCCAGTTAGAACATTAAGACACAAGGGGCCCATAACTAATGCATTTTTTTCAACTAATATAGATGCTATTTACAAACAGGATTTTTCTCCTAGTATTGCACTTCACAGTTTAGAGAGAACTCTTGAAAAGGAAAGTGAAGATGTGAATGAAGTTGAATTGCTTGTTAGTAAACAAATTAACTTTTGGCCACAAATCCATAGTGAGGAAGTTATTACCAATATTACAGTACCTAATGAAATTGAATTAGACAACAAAAAAAAAATTGATGTGATGCAAGAAGAAATAGATAAACTTCAAAAAATTAATGCTAATTTGTATAAAATTTCCATTGAAAAAGCTTTGAATTCAGTTCAAAAGTTTGTAAATACTACAAAGAAAAACTCAAAAAGTAAGAATTAAAAATATTCCTCTACACCTGTGTTTTATTCTTAACTTATTAAAAGGATGGTTTTTAAGTTAGTTATTAACAATCTTAATATAAATTATATTGGGAGGGATCGTAATAACTTGTTATATTAAGATTCATTACACAATAACATAAAATGAAATATGAAAAAGTAATTAAGTGAGCCTCAATCTTAACCATTATGGTTTTGATTCACTAATCACGACTTTGTTTTGGACTGTCTTAATATCAGTTGTTTGTGGGAAATCTTTCTCTAATTTACACTTTTTCTAAAAAAAATTTCAAAGCTGGTGAATGAAACTGTCAGCCAGATGTTCCAGAAAACAGTCGGCGGGTGGGTAGCAGAAGGATCGGCCGGTCCTTATTACCAGCGTCACAGCGTGTAGTTTAGGCCTTAGTTTTAAGATATTATTTGTATACCTTGTGATACGGACGTTAGTCATAAGCTTGATTCGATTTGAAATTTTGTTTGTCCATCACTAACGTTCGCGGTTTGACCAATTAACGGAACTTTTACAACTCTACGTCGAGATAAATTTAATATTTGTTATCCCACAGCAAACATTATTTTATAATCTGTTTTTAAGAATAATTAATGTCAGTTGTCAACCGCGTCATTCTGTCAGACCGCAGTATGAGAATTGAGAACATCTTATCGTTCGATTTACGTCAAAAATTAAGTTTTAAAATAGATTACAATAATTATTTTCTTTGCATTCGAATTTGAACATAACTTTTTAACTATAATGTGCTAAAATAGTGTCTTTATAGCCCAGACAGCATGTTTTTATGACATTATTCAACCCTAAGTAAAATGAGTTTTAAAAATAAACGTTAAGAATTGTTTGCGTCATAAACAAAACAGTTTTGTTTACTATTTTCAGTTTTTGTGAGATGTCTAAGGCTGTGCTTATCCCGGAATGCAACAAAGACTTAGGGGGAGTTAAAGGAGAGTTGAGTGTCTCTCCCAATGATAAAAAAGACGGTGCCATTGGACTGTTAAGTAGGCTGCTCCGTTTTGATACTCTAAGTAAAAGGCAGGGAGTGCCTGATAGTCCTACATCTGATGAACCACCGACTACGTACTATGGAGTGTATATACCTTGCGAATTAAAGAAAGGTCCTGATGAAGGTAACAATGATAATATCTTTAGAGATTACTATTAAGTAGGTCAATGTGCTACTGCAAGATAATTCGTTATCAGATACACAAAATACTCGGGAAGTTGAAATAATCTACAATAACATGATTCATACTTTACTACTTGTTTGTCAACACACGTTTCAGGAAAATTCCCTCTTTATGTTAAACTCATTTGTGTAATTTTTGGCACATACTGAATATGCAATACAATGTTTTTTTTTAATATTAGGCAACTGATAAAATGCAATGTCCGTCTATTTCAGAAGCTCTTCATGTGTACAAAACTAAGTCAGAGGCTTTAGAATTAGTTCGAAGGTATAAATCAGCTAGGTTTAAGGTATTTAGGAATCATCAAGATGCCTTATCTTTTGCATTACGTGGAGCTGAATTTAATGATTTTCATGAAGGAAATGTCAACTGTAAGTCGTCTTAATATATATATTCTCACCATTACTAAGTAAAATGTCAATCATATATGTATTTACAAAACATTAAAAAAATTGGAATCTCGCTTTAATGTGTTGCCCAATATTGGAGTAAACAGTAATAAATTCTGGGCAGTAGCTTTTGAGTTTATTGTGATCTGACAGACTTGTATTTATATAATATAAAATTACAGACATCATTTGACGTTTTTGTAGGCATCAAGATTTTCTTCATGTCTCTTTTGGTATCTTTTGGTAGTTAATGCAGTGTTGGTTAGAAACATTTTTGTTGAGTAATTTTTTCTCTGAATTATTTACCAAAACTGATGGCGAAAAAGTTTTTTTTGGGATGGTGCTATGACACTCACATATTTCAAACTAATAGAAAGCAAGAGCCTAAAAGGAGAATTTTCTAAATCAGTTCAGTAAATCTTGAGATTACTAATCTAGAGGTTGTAGGTCCTCACAAACTTTATTACTAGTTTAGATAATCAAGTTTGAAGAAATTATTGAAACATCTATTAAATTAACACATACAACATTTTTTTATTATGAGATAATGTTATCAAATCATAAAATGAATATAAAACATCTGCTTGATTTTTGTCCATGTACCAACTACTTTTAAACAATTTATTTTAAAATTTATTGTCATTACAATATGTATTTACTTTAATTAATTTTGCTATTTAAAAAGAAGAAGGATTACATAATCATCAAGGAATAAATATTTAGAGATTTAATAATTAAAATATTTCGTGGAATAAATAATTTTAACCCAAGGTCCGCGCATCTTGTCAATGGCAGGCATAGGCAATCCACACAAATAACAGATCAGATTTTTCACATATTTATAATAATGTATTAATATGGTCTTATATAATGTAAAATTATTATTTATGTAATATCCAATATAATTGATGTCACATTAGCTGTCATGGGAGAAAAACCATACCCGTTTAAGGCACCATCACCCCAAGATATGGTGACACTCCGCAAAGCTATTGAGGCAGGGTTGACTTGTACAGTACGAGACAGAGTTTGGGACAACCCTAGATACCTTGTTAGCAGTGGCAATACTCCAGCAATTGTTCAGGTATGTGTACAGTTTCTAAAAAAATAACTTTTTTTTCTAAGCCACTGTTATTTAATAAATATTGTTAAAATTGTAGAAATAAATACACGTTTATATTTGTTAAAGACGTTTTATTTATACTTGTAGGGTTGGTGCGGAAAAGGAAACGGGGTGGTGGTTACGCGAATAAATTAATAATTGACGCGCAATTATTCACAGAAATTATATCCTTTTGTATTTTTACGGAAATATTAAACTATAATGACGTAACAGTGATGTCAATAACAAAGCTTATTTGCGCGTTTGTAACAAAAAAATATATTTTAATTTGACACTGCTGTAACCTCAAAACCCACAGCGGTTCTCTTTCCATACAAATTCGTGTTTACCAAAGACAAGTTTGGCATTCGTCAATATTAGTATTAATTTAATTTCAGGAAGGATCCCGTTACAACGCCTTACACGTAGCAGCAAAATCCCTTAACGCTGAAATATGCAACCTTCTTTTGACAACAGTGGGAAACCCCGCCTTTGTGCAAACCTTGTATGGCGCTGATTCCGAAGCGGAGTCTTGTAAGGTAAGAGCTAAGATGACTTCAGGACATATTATTGCTATTTTTTTAATACTTCATATAGTAATTAAAAAGTATTTTCACAGAAGATACAGCCAGCAAAAAATAATAGATTTCTTTTATAGCTTATTGCGTAAGAGCTTCCGCTGTTATGTTTCCGCTGCGATGAAAAGAGACATGTATTGTAATTAAACTAATTAATTTTTATGAAAAGTAGTGGAATGTATAAAAAGTCCAAGTCTGTATATATCCAGACATACCCTGAGACGATTTATTAAATTGTACCAACAACCACATACTGGGCATCACCCAGTTACGCGCAACTGGACATTTTTGTTTTCAATATTTTGGTAAAAATATAGCCTATGTTATTTAGGGATACTAGCATTGAATGGTGAAAGATTTTTTGAAATCAGTCCAGTTTTCGTTGTGAACAGAAATACAAATGTTTATGGAATGTTTCCGTAAAATATATTACGGATACGAATTTTTCGCAATTTTACTGTTATGCCATGTATAAAATATTTTACAAGATTGTCAAGTCAAATCAGTTATTTCAATGAGACCACCTAAAATGGCACTTTTGAACTTTAAATAAAATATAAAGATGATTCTAGTTGCCCCTTCCAAAAGGTAGTTTCGTGTGGAGAAGAATGGGCAAGAAACTCCACACTTACCCTACTCTTTTGAAATAGGTTTACAATATTTTGTATACATTATTTAAATAATTATATGTAAAGAAAATGTACTACTAGAATAAAACTACTATACTAAAATAAGCACAACGTATTACTTACAAATTAAGCAATGCAGCGGATAGGCCAATTATTGTACCTATTTTTAGTATATTGTTATTGGTTAGTGGACTCAGTTTCCGCACTGAGACTCTCAATAGGTCCTTTGTGCGTAAAGTCCTGGCTAACTAAGCCATCCAAAAGCACACAAGCCACCTGGGCACTTCGCAGGCTTCACGGAGCGACCTCACTGTTCCGAGGATTCCTGCACGTTGTTTAGCCACAGCCTCGCATTCCAGGACTAAGTGGGTGACTGATTCCTCTGCGCTGAAACAGCCTCTGCACATGGGGCTGTCTGTCGCGCCTAGGACAAAAAGATGTTTATTAAGGCGACAATGGCCCGTAATTGTCCCTATCATTGTTTTGAGATTAGTTCTGTTTTGGTTTAGAAGTCGCTGTGTCAATTGCGGGTCAACTGCTGTTTGCAGTTTGCCTTTCGCGACCATCGTTGATTTTGGGGTTCTGAAGATCTTTGGCGAATCTAGGTTTCGCACTTGCGAGAAGGGCAAAGGCTTTCCTTTCCAAGAGGATACGGGCCAGCAGGCATTATTTATAGCAGGCATATTTTATAGGAATTCGCGGCTATTTTAGTGGACCGCTACCTCAACACACCGGACAAGGCGATGAACGAGACTCCTCTGCATTTCGCAGCCAAATTCGGAGCCGAACACGTCGTCGATGTGCTGACGTCATTTCCGCAATGCAACAAACTCGCCACGAACAAGTATGGGGAAATGGCTAAAGATGTAAGTTTTCCACTTTTAGTACCTAATTTGTATGGATTTTGGGTAATTTTCAATTGTTATACGTTATCGGGGAAAACACATTTACGTCATGTTTCGTTAAAGCGTCTCTAACAATAATCTTAAGTTAGCCACGAAATTAATTTACGCTATAATTAATGAATAACCAACTGAATGAATACGCTCATTATATTTTATTCATTCATATACATTAAAAAATATAACTAAAAATTACAATTATTATGGGAAAACATTAACTACTAAAACTTGAAAATTCACAAAGTGCTACTTTCTTGAGGGCTGTGTCAATTCTTAAAACATTACTACATTCATGTTTGTCTATACAGTACATAAATTATTTATTTCTAACGTTTTGATTATTATGCTCTCGGTTGTCTGCAACACATTGCATTTAGTGAGACCGCCTCTTTTAATTTGTATTTTTCTCTTTATATTGTGAATGTGATGTAAATAAAGAGTTATTATAACACCATTCAACTAATTTATTTTTCATCACAATTAGATCGCATGTCCATCGTTACAAGAAGTAAATATATTTATTTCTGAATAAATTTTAGATAATCTGTAACCGCGTCTCCAACGCAAATGCGGATTTAGTCCGGCGTATATCCGTAATGCTAACGGAGCGGTACTACGTACCGGTGGTGCACGCGGAGGACGAGACGAGTCCGCCCACCATCGGGAGACCTTTCACACCAGCTGCGCCTCCTGTGAGTGGAGCTCTTTTTATATTGGTTTTAAATTCTTAGATAACATGATCTTAGATTTATTTTCAAATACAAATATTCTTGTGTCTTACCAGCGGCATATCTGTTTCATGATTTGTCAATGGCAAGTAGGTGATCAGCCTCCTGTGCCTGCCCCGTCGATTTTTGGGTATAAAGCAAGCCGGTTTCCTCACGATGTTTTCCTTCGCCGTTTGAGCTAATGTTAAATGCGCACATAGACAGAAAGTCCATTGGTGCACAGCCCGGGATCGAACTTACGACCTCAGAAATGAGTGTCGTACACATTTACCAGTCTCTCTTATTTGTTGTAACAGGACTTTTAACTATTTTTAAATGTTTTCTGTGCATTCTTCTATTTCTTGCCATCAAAAGGAATGCTTAGAAATGTATCTTACTCCATATTGTAGGATTTAAATCGCGATCCTCTATCACCTCGGTTAGAGATCCGAGCTTTCGCGGGTCCGATGGAGGAGAATGATGCTGAAAGCTTCCGTCGAAGGTGGAAAACACCTCCGCGATCTATCAAACCCAAATTCAGACTCAGAGATATGTCTAAAGGCCTCGAAGCTGTTGGAAGGTGAGTTAAAAGAATATTATTAATTATTTATTGACTTATTATAAAAACACGTTAATAATATTATTATTATTATTATTAACGTGTTTTTCTTTACAATGGAACGTTTCGTAACCACCAAGTGACCATTTTTACGTAAAAGTCACAATTATGTGGCGTAAAGAACCGGAAAGTCGCTGAAATATCTTTATTATTGTTTTAATCGCGTTAATGCGTAGTTTTTGTTACGTACGCTTGAACGCTCCCTAAATATCATCCAACTATTTTGGAGAAACTTCTTTAGCCGCATGAGGGTAAAATGTTTACGGATGAAACGCAATAATAATAATATTAGCGTCACAAGCGTGCAGCGTTTTTGTCGAAGAAGAGGGAGAGAGCGATTGAGACTGATTGAGAGAGAGAGAAAGGGCGAACGTAGCATGAAGCAAATAGCCATGGAGCGAGAGTAGGGAGCAACTACACGCTATTGGTTGATGTATTCGTTTAGTAGTTACATATTAGAACTTTGGCAATTCAGTCGCATAACGTGTTGTGCAGTAAACGCAGATTTTTATTTAAACAAATACATGGATTGATTATATACTGGTACATGATCATCTATTGAGGCTTTTACCTTAGTAATAATTAATTTACAAAGAAGTTTGACTTCTGATATGTGTACTTTGTACGCACGCACTTTTTGAAGTGAAACTTCTTTATCGGGGTTTGAAAAAAATTTAGTGTAACATTATTGCGTTACGCGTCACATTTTTCCGTTACGCGCCATGTTGCTTTTTAGAAATAGTTTCGGACCTCTAAACTTAAAACAAACCAATTATGGCTCTGCGTACAACAAAGGTTTTATATAAGTTTCACTTCTTACGTGTGTACACCTAGTACACGCACACATTTTTTTTTATATAAAATGAGGTCGTGTACTCGAGCTTGACTCACAACACGATATAAAAACGGTATAGGGTTATGTTTCACACGTATATAATAATAAGGTATAACGTATTAAATTACAGCATACTCTCATTTATTCATTTATAATTCGTAATATCACCGCATATAAGGATTCAATTCCGACCACAGCATGTATTAAATTTAATTCATCAAAATACATTTGCAGGAACTTAGCCGAACAAATGAACGTCACGTGGAAGGAGTATTGGCCGTTTTTAGACACGTTCACAGACCTCCGGACCCCAGAAGGGCTCAATTTACTAGAAAACTATCTGAGCGCGAAATTCAAGGTGGCCTCCTTCGTGGAGGCTTCGCCCCCCGAGACGTCCCTCAGCACGCCGAAAGAAGTGCCGAGCCCTATTTCAGATTTGTGCAATGCGATGAAATCGTGTAATTTAAGCGACAGGCCATATTGGATCAGGACGGATCCGGTGAGACAGAGAATGTGTCGACAACCTAATGCGAGGTAAGGAAAAGGTTGTGTATGTATTTAAATGTGTGTGTTAAGTTATTTGCTATGTACTTCATAACTTGGAAACAAGAGATTGGTCTCTTACATATAATATACACGATAATGGCGTATAGATTATAGTTTTAATATACAACTATATTAATTCTAAATTCGGCAATTAATTTAAGCTGTCAGAGAGAACTAATATGTACAACTCTTAATAGTTAAATATTTATTTCGTAAATAAAATATATAAAAAATAAATCAGTGGCGCTACAACCTTTTTAGGTCTGGGTCTCAGATGTCTATATCTGTTTCATGATTATTATCTAATAAGCAAGAAGGTGATCAGCCTCCGGTCCATGACACAACGACGTCGACTTTTTGGGTAAATCGACATCCTCGAGATGTTTTCCTTCACCGTTCGAGCGAATGTTAAATGCACACAAAGAAAGGAAGTCTGATGGTGCACAGCCGGAGATCGAACCTACGACCTCAAAAGAGTCGCTCTTTTCGTATATATTATTGAATACAGAGTTTTAATTATGTTTTTGATTTAATTTTTTGTTATATTTCACACAGGGCTACAACAAACGGGGAAACATTCCACATGAACCACACGGTCAGTCAACTGCTTTGCATAGAACGGACCTGTCAGGTGTTCGCTAAACGCATTGCGGATGCGCTCATTTTCTCTCTGACAGCGGAACTGGAAGTCGCCGGCGATTCCCTCAAGTCGGAAGCCACGCACCTCCTCAACACGATGCTGACCTACATGGACGACGAAAGGTTCCAGGGCATCGACTTCGCGTTGACCCATTGGAGGCTCGCTCAGCTGGTCGTCTTCAAACTGCGGCAGAGGATCGATTCGGACGACGTCAGCTCTCTGTTGGAATTTCTGGGCAGGACGAGATGTCCCGACGACGACGTCAGCTCGGACGATGAGAAGGCGCATCGGAGGAAGACGGGGAAGGCGGTGGAGGCCCACGTGAAGTGCGTGTCGAGCTTCATCGCCGAAGAGTTGGAGGGCGAGGGGAGCAAGGGGCCCGCGGTTTCAGACCTCGAGTGTGCCGATATTTGGAGTAAGGCGGAGAAGTGCAGGTAAAACTGTTGTGATGGAAAATTCTACTTCACGTTTCTATCAACATTAAATTTGAAAAAAATTACTGTATATAAAGATTAAATTAAATGTATGTTAGTATATTTATTATTAGTACACGACTTCCGACGGCGAAGGCCAAATTCTTCCATTTGTATCTCATCTTTGCTACTATGTTCCGATTTCTTTTGTTTTATATTCCCATGTTTCTGGTATGTCTTACTGGGTCAAATAAGAGTATTTTTGACCCATCTGTCATCACAAACGCGGCAATGTGACCGGTCCATTTCCACTTTAACTTTTTTGAGTGTGTTACATGTGTTTGTAAGGCTTCATATTACGCTGTTTTTACTGTCTTTAATTTTCAACCGCAGTGTAGTTGTTCACCTATATTGTACAGGTTTGTTCCAGAAATGCGCGGATATTTCAAAAAACTACTGAACCGATTTGGATTTCTAGGGTTTCCTAAGTTGGATCCAGATTTAATTGACCCAGTTTTCCTTAAAAATAACATTTTTTTTTTTTAATTTAGAAACTGAGTTTTTAATTGTTACAAAATATTAAGAAATAGCATCCGAACCATGTGCATTTTAGCCTTTTGAGAAAAAAGATTAAATTTAAAATATAAGTACAAATTATAAATTAAATTTGTATTATATTTTAAAATAATAATGAAACAGTCCTGATAATGGTCATATACCTAAGTAACATCTTTTCTGAATTTATTTAGTTTCACCGTTTAAGCTGTGAAATAATTAAGTACTTAATTCTCCGAGATTTGTTTAAATAAAGCTTTGTTTATATCATTTTATCATAATCGGACATATATCTGTGTCTGTTTTGCTGATAATCCTTAAAAGACCTCGCCAAAAAATTATAGTTTTGTTCTGTAACAATCGAAATCATTATTTTTGCTTATTTGCTTAATTTATTTCAGATGTGAATGGAAGATGGAAATGTTTGAGAGGAATAGTAAAAAGAACGCTTCGTTCAGAAAGAACAGGTCGATTCTCTCCAGTAGTCCTAAGAGTGACGGCTTCATTAGAAGATTAACGTTCGACCACGATATAGGTATGTAACTTTGACTATGAAGGCACCGCAAGCGTGCCGCAAGTGTGTGCCATGAAATAATAAAACGTAGATTTTTGAAGTTATACTTCTTTTGGCGCGTTGGGAAAAAATTATGAGAGTAAATTTTTACGATGCGCGCGCACACCGTCACAAAAAACCGACAGCCTGAATATCTGTTCAAACGTCGGTAAAAAGTCTGGGCCGCTAGTTGGTTGCTCTGTTTTATCGACAAGTTGCATTGTCTGTCATGGCGTATAGTGTTTTTCAGAGTCGTGTCTATTTAAACCACAATATTTATTTCTATACGAGAAAACCCATTCCAATGTGATAAAAAACATAGTTTTTATTGTTAAATATCATGATGAGTACATATTATATCGTTTCGATTGGAAGTGAACATTAAAATGCACCAGGAAAATGCAATTCGAAAAGGGAAACGTCCCTCTAAAGTGCTCGAAGTAAATTATTACGCCAAAGAACTTCTAACGCGTGTTCATAAGGACACACACGTTTATTTTTTATATGTAAAATGGTGGTAGTCAAATCAATTTTGTCGGTCGACCGGTTTAAACATAAATATACAAACATTATGTAGTCTAAGTGTTTTCTCTGTGTTAGTTTCAGTTCCGTTATCTTAGTCTTAAAGCCAATTTAATATCTGTAACTAAATCCAAGAGATACTGATAAATCTGCTTCACGGAACGATAACATAATTTCAGGCGACGGCAAGCTTCAAAACATAGAAAACGTAGAGAAGGAGCCACAGAATATGAATTCGCCAGGAGGAGACAACGTTCCTACTGTTTTTACTGTGGACGTTGCCAAATGTCGAGTTGTGGATGCAGAGGTGAGACTACTGAACATAATTACTTAGGAGTATTCACTTTGTGGCTTGTGAGACCCAAAAGTCGACGGCGTGTGTCTGGTGCAGGAGGCTGATCACCTACTTGCCTATTAGATTTTTTTTGAAGTTCTGTAATTTTATTTTGGTTTCTTGAATTTTCGTTGAATAAACCAAATGAGCTTTGGAAATCCTATAACCTAATGGTATGTTTTTAATAATTTTGTCCATCCGTTGTAGATA
This sequence comes from Pieris macdunnoughi, assembly GCA_905332375.1. Classification (NCBI taxonomy): domain Eukaryota; kingdom Metazoa; phylum Arthropoda; class Insecta; order Lepidoptera; family Pieridae; genus Pieris; species Pieris macdunnoughi. The sequence continues at coordinate 1,081,748 of CAJOBZ010000074.1, read as the reverse complement.
TCAGACGACAACTCGGACTCGGAAGAGGCCTATTTGACTGCGCCGGAGTCCCCCGAGAGCTCCGACGACGAAATGTTTGACGCCAGCGATCGACCCTTCATCGAATGCTTCATAAATGGGTATTTACATTCATATACGTATACATGCTTCTATAATATGAGAAATGTTTTTTTCTATTTTGTTTTGACGTTTAATATATATCATTGGTTAGCAGGTTGATCTGTATGTATGTGATATTGTTTATTTTTGTGTTTTGAACTATTGAGGCTCCCAAGCACGTGTACCAACGAACGGGTGTGTAAGTTAACTCACAAAATTCTGGGAAAGTCATACAAGTTCCATCAAAATCGGCTCAGTATTGATATATTCACGCCTTGCTAGAAGGAACATACGTCAGAGCAATGATGTTACTGTCAACTGCCATTCTCATTATATGTCACAGAGCTTATAAATTGACAACATAAATGTCAAATTACTTCAAAAACTTTAACACTAGTGGTTTATTTGATTTGCTAATGTTGCTATAATAGTGATTATTATTCAAAAAATATTTAATTTGTCTAAATTACATTTTAGTTACACTTCTGCGAAATTTGTATTTATTTATCTGTTTAATTTGAATCGACTTTTTGATTTAAGCGAGGAGCCAACCAAAATAGACCGTCAAGTGTTCGAAGCGTTGTCCGATTGTGCAATATCTTCCGAAGAGTTTCCTAACATCTTCCGTTGGCGACATTGCATTGGACTCTACTCGGAACTGGAGAGGGAAAGGTAATGCTTTGTGTATTTCCTTTGTTTTATTTGTGTTTTTTTTAATTATTTTTTTATGGCATAACCAGGCACCGCAGCCCATGATCACCCATAAAACAGATACAGCTTATGCTAAAAATATATTAAATAACCCAGTGGCGCTACAATCTCCTATATTTGGTCTAAGATTTCTGTGTTTTTAAATAAGCAAGTCGATTTTTAAGTCAAAGGCGGTTAAGTTTTTAAATATTGCACATATATGATCTATTGATGCACCTTCGATGCAAAATTCTTTAAGTTTCATATATTTTCTACTCGCATATAAAGAGAGTTACTTACCTTTTGAAACTTATTGTATTTTTTTCTCTATTTTTTGTGTTTGAAGATACTGAGTTTAATTGCTGAATAATACATCGTTTGTGTAAACAAATCGTCTAACGCTATCAAGCATTTATTGTAAAATTTAAATATTTAACTGAAATATATTTCCAGTTGGCAGACAACATCGAACGCCGATGGCAGCATAGTGTCGTCGATATCCTGGAGTATTTGCAATTCCCCCCGAACGCCCCTGTCCACCCCCGGAAAGCCCCAAACGCCGGGAACACCCAACTGGCCCCTCACCCCAGGGAGCCCCGTTTGCAGTACCCCACACAAAGGGATGTCATCGCCGGGAAGCAGGGAAGACAGAAATCCATCCTTACAGGTATACATGAGTTCATGAAAATGTTGAAGTCATTTTATTTTATTGAAGTGAAACTTCTTTAGGCGCATGAGGGTAAAATTGTTACGGAACGTCACGAAGATGTGCAGCGTTTTTGTCGAAGTAAAGGGAGAGAGCGATTGAGAAAGAGTGAAAAAGAGCGAATGTAGCATGAAGCAAATAGCCATGGAGAAAAAAATATGTTTATGTCGCCGTAAAATTGTAAACACCGTTAGATTGTAATCTATCTCGCGAGATTGTGAACCTCAACGTACTGCTTACAATTTTTTTATTTAATGACAATTTAATTCCTAACATTTAATTCATTGAAATATGAAGTTTTAGATTTGTATAAATATGAACAAGACTTTAAAAAAAATTTTAAATCAATGTTTTCCTCTCCTTTAAAAATATATATTTGTTTCAGGTATCAAACTGGCTTCGGGTGACGGGACAGAATTCTCCCCGAGCGACGCTGACGAGTAAAAACGTCAGTCACAACGTGAGCTTTGGGTTCTAACACCCGCCTTCTATTCATTTTGACATTCATAACAATTTTTATTAATTATTTTTTAAATCCCAAGTCTGTTACGTATTTTTGGGGCTTCCGTAATATTAGGTTGCCCATGGGGGCAAGAAACACGACTCGATATTTTTGACAATCTTTCATTCTTCTTTGTATTAGCGATTTGGGTCTACATATACAGGGTGTTTAGTTTCGTGCTATATTTACTTAGATGACGTATTATTAATCTTGACGCTATATAAAGAATTTTCGAAAAAACTATGGTCTTGTGAGTTAATTAAAGAAAATTGTAAACATAGTTTTTAAAATATAATATGACGTCATGGATTTTTAATTTTGTTGAGCTTAAAGTAAATGTGGAAAGTCCTAGAAACTAGATATCTTGTAAAGACCATAATTTGTAGTAGAATTCACGAAGTTTAAAAACTTTGAAATTTGTTTTGAAAGTGCTCGGTCTTGTAGCTTTCGCTAGATTTTATTCAAATTCCACTTAATTTGTATTAATACGTGAAACGTGAATTTTCGGAAGTAGAAGAGTTTAGTAATAATTGATTATAAGAATTAGTTTTTAATGACAATTTATCATTGAACCCCGTTGGCACTCGACAAAGCTTCTCACCTATTGTTTAATAAGAGAAATTTTATGCCAAAAGGTAAAATGTAAATAGAAAAAATATCTAAATTTTAACCAGTGTTTAAGAAAGTTATGACGTTTCACAGTGATACTAACGTTAGTTCTAAAGTTTAATTTTAACAGAAATGACTCCGCTTATTGTATCCATAGGCTGTGTTATTTGATATTATCGTATCAAATGTGGGAATGTCCCATATCAAAATACTGATACGACTCTGTTTCGCCTATGTGTACTCTAAGAACTTTAGGTAAATATAATCTCAGCTCCGACTACACAAAAGCCACTACTTTAGAAGCTCTAAAACTTTGGATTAAAAAGAGACAGCTATATTTTTCAATCTCTGGCTTTTGTGTATTCGGGCATCTTTATTTGTATTGTTGTGTCCCTTTAATTTTGATTTACGCCGTCGGTTAAAATATACGTTTTGTGTTAAATATAAACCGAAGGCGTATCTCGATCGGGTTCTATGTTCCGGTCAAGTTTTAAATGTCAAAAAATATTTTCATATACTTTTTATAGTAGAAATGTTATTTTATTTCTTACAAAAGAACTATTTCCTTCGAAAGGTCGAGGGAAATAGTTCCTCGGTGCCCCGGCATCGAAAAAATAAGTAATAGAACAATTTGATTGAACATAGCGCCCTCTTTGCATTTCTCAAATTTTATGTTAAAGTTGATCAGTTGACAATAATTGTTCGCATTCATTAGCATTTAATGTTTTTTTGCAAATGACGAAAAGTCGCCCTCGGGGGACCTCAGATGAATGTTTGTACTTTTATAAAACGATGAATATAAATTTACGAAATAAATTATGATTGGTTTAAAGTGTTTTATTCATATCAAAGGATTTTACCAAAACAAAACCAAAATTTATTGGCTAACATCGATCGAAAAAGTTATCAATTTAAGTCTCCCAAAAGTTTCTGAAGTCTTCGGAGTCCTTGGCCAGAGATATCGGGGAGCGGTCGTACTCGGATCGGCTGTTGTAATTATCGACGTCCGCCGAGAAGTCGTCGGGATATTCCTCTTGCCCGTCGTTCACGGAATCTCTCTTCGACTCCATTTGCATGTCGACGCTCGACACGTCTTTATTCTGAGAATGATATATAGCGTTCAATAAATCGTCGTCGGTCAGCTTTTCCAATTCGGGAGATTTGGATCTCTCTCTGTCGTTTACTTTTGGACTCACTATTATTGTCATCTGCGTTGATATTTTGTCTTTATCGTCGACTTCGCTATCCGACATCTCCTTGGTGTCGATCGAGCTCTCCACGACTAAGACTCTGTCGGAGTCCATTTTAATACTATTCATTTCACAGTTCTTTTCGATATCGACTCTTAGGAGATTTACTTGGTTTTCGTCTACGTCTTTAGTGACTTCTGGGATATTTTCTAAAGCATAGCTCTTTGTGTCCGATTTCGGAGTCGCATCGGCCGGAGTCGACATATTGGGAGTGAGGTTGTAAATTTTGTTTATATTATCCTGAAGTATTTCCAATTCCGTCTTGTCAATAGAAGTTCCATCCGTTGGTTTTTCATTTGAGTCTTCGTCTAATATATTCATGGGTCTGCGTTTTGTTTTACTCGACGTGATTCTAGTGTGATATAATTTTCTGAATTCTGTTAATGGTGTTTCCAAGTAATTCGTATTAATTCCAAATATTTTCTGCCCGATATCGGAGTAACCTGGGGGTATGGGTTTAATAATTTCCGACGTGGCGTTTTTATTCTTAAAAGGTATTTCAAACGATCGGTACTCCTTTAAATATTTGTCGAGATCATTATTTTTGAAGTTAAATCCTTCAAGATTAATAGGTTCGTTATGCGTTGAATTGCTTCTTTTAATATCTGAAAGTGTTTAATTGTTAGTTTTAGTATTGCCTTTCAGAATTTTTTTTGTTTAAAAAATTAATCTTATTTTATTTATATTGATTGCTAGAACTCACAATTACATTATTTTGGAATTTACTGACTAAACTTACCTAATTCCTTCCCTCCTTTATCAAAGTGACTCTGATTTAAACTATCGTCTCTCTGTCGTCTCCGGAAGTCCTGATACGACCTCTCGACAGCTTCCGCTTCGATCTCCAACTTCCTCAAACGCATTTTGGCCTCTCGCAACGTCGTATTCGGACTCTTCTCGCGAACAGGCGGAGGGTCTCTTGTGCTGTGATTGCTGAAATATTTTAGTGACGAGTTCCTGCTTAGTGCTATTAGTAGTATGAGTACAATTTTAGTTTCGAGTATAGACAATAGAGCACTAGGTTCTACGAAATTACTTTTTAATATTGAAATGTTCGGTAGAGATAAAATATATCACACGCTGCTACTACAACTGGAATGCCACAGTTAATAGAATCATTTATAGAAAAATTTATCAATCAAATGATTAATACTTAAACTTAAACATATATTCGACGAAATTTATTATTAGATACGTTATTAATTTATATTATTATTTGTAATATCGACATTATATTTACCAACAATAAATAATATGTTTATTTTGTTAGTAAATAAAAAAACAACATTGATTTGTTACATAAACAATGTGTATAATGGCATTACACATTTGCAATATGTAAATTATTGTAAAAAATTTACATGCAGTAACTCACTTCCGTAATTTCTCTTTCGCTTCCCGCAAAACAGATTTGGGACTCTTTTCTCTCGGCTTTCGCTCGATATTAAACTCCGATACTTGCTTTTTCGTTTGTTCCGAACACACATTACTACAAAATGCAAAAAGACATTATATATATATATATATATCTTCACAATAAAGTTAAACACTATTAAGAATCCTTACCAGGCACAAGACGTGTTGTCTTCATTGTTTTGATCAGAACTTAAAGGAATATTTGCGCTTTTAGTCGGCTCTTCTGTTCAAAATAAAAATATTAATTATTTAAAATTTAATTTAAATAAATACTACATGTTGTAGCAAATGAATTTCTTTTCAATTGATTTATTCTTAAACCACTAAAGGACTAAAAAAGCTCCTGTTTAAAAAAAAGGCATTTCAATTACCATATTGTCTGTTTGTCACTTCTCTGGTGATAAGTTTTGAAGTAGTAGCGATTTGCGGCGTCGCTCGGCGGCGTAAAGAGCGCCATTGGTTTATGAAATGTCTGTAATACATTTCAATAAATTCATTTAATTAAAATAAGGAAACATTTGTATCTTTGTGTTGACGTGAAGGCGAGATAGCTGGACGTAAAATATTAAGAAAATAAAAAGTAGACGAAACATATAAATTTTTATTCCTAGCTGAAGGGAGAATGTACGAAATCCTTGAGTGATTTTTTAAACTACAAAAGCATAAAAGTATTAAATGGAACCGAAGTAGGTACATAAACGTTGAAAATCTATAAAACTATTGAAAGGAGAACTTAAATACTAGCTATAGAAAAGACAAAACTAACATATGGAGCTATTCTTATTTTCTATTTTATTTAATTAATTAAACGATTAAAGGAAAAGCTCTTTACATAAGCATGGGAGGGTATTTAGACCATAAGTTTTGACGTCAATTATAAATATCTTAATTGTTTATTTTAGTTTTACATTATTATAATATGAATGTGACATATACATGCCTATTTTTAAATTGATGGTGATGATATCAATCAATAAAGGATTATTATCAGCAGAAGCCAATTGACAGACAATTTTTTTTTAAGTTTCAGCAGGCAAACGGGCAGGAGGCTCATCTGATGTTAAGTGATACCGCCGCCCATGGACACTCGCACTGCCAGAAGGCTCGCATGCGCGTTGCCGGCCTTTTAAGAATTGGTACGCTCTTTTCTTGAAGAGGTGCGGCGGTAACAACTGTCTTAACAAACGCTCAGTTGTGGAACGACGGACGTCGAGCTGATACGGATGGTATTTTGTATTCTGCCTCGATGTCCATGGTAATTGAGACACAAATAAAACATATTAGACGATTTTTCTCACATTTTTCTTTTGAGGATATCAGACTCACCTGCGACTGTCTGTATGTCTGTCTTTCAGCACCCCGATGAAGGGCAGTGCGTCTGTGGGTGCGAAGACGCGTCTTTGGGGAAATAAATTGACTTGTTCGCCTCCACCGATACTACTCACGAACCCCCTGGTCGTGTGGGTGCTAAAAGTTATATTTTTATTATTATGAAATTCATTAAATAGATTTAAGCTATTTACAATTATGTTAATATTTTTTTACAGTTTATTCATAATCGATAGCTATTTTAAAGATAATATTTACAATTAAATTAAAGATCATTATGTACTACCAAAGACAATGTACTTGTAAGGTGTGTGTGGGCTGTGTGCGTTTATAGGTGATATTAAGAATCCATACAATTTGTTTATTTCCTTCGAAAATACATGGAAGAATATGAATACATATATAAAAAATATGAAAATATTGAATTAAACTTACCAAGAAAAAAAGAAGTTACTACAACTGCGTTTGAAATAAAACGGAAATTGGAATAATAATATTAAATATCCAATTATTAAAATTACACGGGAATCGATAATATGCTCCGTTTTTTAGTAAGTCGGTGAAAAAATTTAAAGTCTAATTTAGTTTTTATTTGTAGTCAATATATGGATTAATCTCACCTCGTAAACGGCTGTAGCAAAGTGGGTGCGGTTTGTGGTCTCGCATTCGTCACCTCTGAATGAAGACGACTGCGCTCACTTGCCAACGATGCTATGTGATCACTTTGCTGTAAATTAAATTAATTCAATTTAAAACGAATTAATCAAATAATTATGTATTGTTGTTACTTGTATTGACGCAGATTTTTTATTTGAAACTAGCTGCGCCTGCGAACATCGTTGTGCCTTAATATGATTATAACTCAAATTACCAGCAAATAGATATATTTAATGTAACTAAAAAATTTTTAAATATAAAATATAAAAAACCCTGGTATTTTTTATTAATAATGGCTTTGTTATCCTTCTTTTATGTTAAATATATATTATAATGATCAATGAATCTTAAGGTGCGCTTACACGGGCAACTAAAATTGCTCAATTCCAGTCATTACTCGTCAACTATGACGTCACGACTGCATCAAACAATTTACGGCAACGGCAACAAGCATCAATACTGCGCAATACAATATTGAGCGATACGGCGCAACTTCATCAACTAGGCAATACTGTCCTACACGAGCAATTCAGTATTCGCTCGCTATAGACGACATTGTTCTTGCTGCGGCGGTACATTTTTTCATTATTAATCAAAAACAAAAAAGATAAAAAAGGAATAGGCGTATCTGGGTGCGATCGTTATTGGCCGCAATTTTCATTGTGTAAATAATTAGATGATATATTATTCAAAAACTTTACTAGAATGTCACGAACAGACTTTGAATTACTTTTGAATAAAGTAATTAGAAATTATTATTGTTTAGACCTCTCGCTCTCCCCGCGGAAGCAAGACGGCAAGCCGCAAAAAGTGCGAATGAGATATGTATATACAAAAATTGCTAGGAATTTCCAAGTCCATTGGATATTCGTCAATTCGTATCTGCGATATTGAGCGATATGAAATATCTGGAGCAATTAGAAGCAATATCGCCGAAATAATTTATTGAAATTGCTCCAGATCGGTCCATTCGTGTTGCCCTCGTGTAAGCGCACCTTTAGAACTTAGAATTTATCATAAATACATATATTTTTTGTATAAATAGGTAAAACTGTGCTTTGTTTATGTTTGAATGTGTATTCCGTTTTTGGCTTTTGTCTAATTGTTTGGATATTGTTTAGTGAGTAGCTGTAGGAATACTGTTGAGAAAATAAATAAATGATTTTTTACTTAGCCTAACTTTTTAGTAGCTACGTACCAACATATCGAACATTTTGCTATGCTATCCCATAGAGACTGTTCGCTATTCCGGATTAAACAGTTCAGTACTGCATAAAACTAGTTTTTTTATATGTTTCCAACTTTTATCTCCATAAAAACCTTCCTCAGAGTTTGCGGAATAAATAAAATAAATAAATAAATTTATTTTTAGTTAAGTATTAAAATTAATTGAATTTAAATAAAGAATTTCACCTGTCGTGCTAAAACATTTAGCCGATGATTCTCGTTCCTCAATCTGAGCAATTCTGCGCGATCACAAAAGTCACGGTCGTCGTGGTCACTCTGGTCACGGTCACTGGACGACCGGCTAGCGCGTTGGTAATCGTGATATATTGCTTCGTTTGACTAAAACAGTGAAACAGATATATTAACGTACCTACTAATGATTTATTTTAAATAATTTTCACCATGGAGGGTTATTATTGTCTATTGTTCTATGAACCTTCGAGAATAATAGAATAACTTTTTGATGCGTGATAAACGTGGTTTTTACTAATTAATGATGAGAGTACGATTATTTATTGTGATTTTTTTTACGTAATAGGGGGCTAACGGGCAGGAGGCTCACCTGATGTTAAGTGTTACCGCCGCCCATGGACACTCACACATTAACTTTTGTTTTTGTGTTTGTTTTTATGTTAAGTGGTAGTACTCAATTTACGTATAAAATATGTCTGCGCCCGTTTAAATATACCTTTTTTGGAATACCTAATTAATTAAAAAAAATATTGGTCACATAGCACAAAAATTACCATAAAATTAACATTCTTCTGCTTCAAATCGTTGACAATCAGCCTTTGTTCATTATTCAGTAAACTTTCCGTAGCTGTTCCCTTTTCGGCCAAACATTTCACATTTTTTTCGACAAACTGCTTCAAAACCTGCAACTCGTTTGCCAAATCTTTATCCAACTCCTTTTTATTGTATTTCTCTTTTAAAATCTCTAATCTTTCTCTTTCCATGTTGATGCTATCTCTCTCTTTCTTCATGGTCTGCAAGTGTTCTTCTAATGTTTGCAATTCTTCTGATATCTGCTTGCGCATGTCCTCTCCCCGTCTCCGTAAAAGATCTTCAGCTTCTTTTGTTTGGGATTTTAGGTTTTGTTCCTGGAAACGCGATGTTCTAGTATTATTCAAATTAAACCAATTATTGCCATATCTGAATTATAGTAGTTAATTTAATGTAAAAATAATTTCGTATGTCGACTTTATGGTAGACAGAAAAATGACCAATTTATTTTGTATTTTTAATAAATAAATATCTAATTACGGACATTTTAGGCAAAAAGAATGTGAATAGAATACTATATACCTACATATGTATATGTGTGAATATATATAGAATGTGTAGCCTCACACGACTGTAGTATAATAATTTAAAATTTTGGAACATACATACATGTTACTCAGGGGTAATATAGCATTTCAATCGTGAAAGAATATATTAAATAATCCAGTAATTTTGGACTTTTTTGTTACTTTTCTCTTTATAATATTTACCAATAATAGAAAGTAGTTTGCTAAATTAAACACGTATTAATATTATACCTTAGCAGTCAATCTCTCCGTCTCGCTCTTAACATCGTCCATCGCCTTCGTCATGGCATCGTGTTGCTGCCTCAACGATTTCGCCAAGTTCCAAAGAAATTTCTTTTTCTCGTCGACACTTTTACACAATTCCAATTCGCGTTCTTTAAACGATTCCTCCAACTGTGAAATGCCAATTTATTTACGAAACACGAACAAAATTATTAATTAAATTAGTATTAACAGGCAGCACTCAAAACTTTCGCAAGAGTTTCTTTGTGAAAAATACCAATGTTATTTCAGTTCGACACAACCAGGGATTCAAACCTGAGAATGAGTCAGTCATATAATACAATTTTGGGTGTGTGGCAGAGAAAGAAGTGGACTAAATGCCGTGGAAATGTGAGCGTTAAGAAGTGCATTGCGTGATAGAATAAGTAATAATGAGCTGTGTGGGTTAAAAGAGCACAAGGATACGGAAGAGAATGATGAGGTGGCTGGTGATGAATGAGAAGCGGTTAACAAGGCAACCATGGATGGTGAGATCGGGTTGGGTAGGCCTTGTCGTACATACAAATCCAGGTGGTACCAGAAAAGGGACAAGTTAAAAGTACTCATAACCGGGAATGCCTGGTGAATATCATGAAAGTGGATGAAGCGAAAGATCTAGGGACCGTAGCAAGTGGATATCAGTTGTCTCTGCCTATCCCTTTGGGAAACAGGCGTCATTATAAAAATAAATAAATATACCAGAGTATTTAGGGTCACATTCAGAGTCTAGACTTAGATCTAACAACGACGTATTGAATTTTGATTTTGACATACAAGTCATACTTAACGTTAAATATTACCCTTAAATAAAATAAATAAATGGCGCTACAACTTTTTTAAGTCTGGGCCTAAGATTTAAGTATCTGTCTCATGATCATTTGTCAATCTAATAGGCAAGTAGGTGATTAGCCTCTGCCTGACACACACCGTCAACTTTACGAAATATTACCTACCCTTTAAGATTCAAAGCCTTTATTTCAACTAATTAGTTAGTTGAAACCTATCCTTAGTTCCAGTTTAATGCTAGTATTTATATTAAATACTATACAAATTTATGTATAAGACCGCATTACCTCCTCCCTTTGCTTCTGAAGCTGTATGGTGTGACTGGCGATAGATTTCCTAATGGTATTTTCTTGTTCCTCCTTTATCATATCAACTTCGGATTCATACACGGACTTCAGTTGCTCAAACATCTACGTAAATAAGAATATTATAAATGTAATGTTAATACATCCTTAAGTCAATGTTATAATTAAACAATTGAACGAAATTAGCATTCTATATGGCGTCAAATCCTAATTAAATATATTAGGTCCTTACATATGAAATTGGCGGTTTATCGTACTGGATAGGAATTCAATGGCCCAAGGCCACTGCTGCTTCACGACAACCCTAGAACACAACAGACTGCTACCGAAATAGAGCAGCTTCAATTGAAATGTCTAAGACATCCCTACTCCCCGGACCTTGCCCCAACAGATAACCATTTGATTGATAACTTCTTGCAAGGTAAAAATACAAGTGTGCTGGGGCGGTTGAAACCGCCACTTAAGATTTTATTGATTCACGTTCGAATGTTTTTTTTAGTAAAGGGATCAATAAACTACGTATAAGAAGGCAAAAGTGCACAGATAGCAAACATATTCTATTTAAAAAGAAACCTACTTTTTGTTCCTCCCATACAAAACGCCGATTTCATATGTAAGGACCTAATAAACATATATATATATAATTATACCATAATCAAAATGAGTTTCGTGGTTTACTTTGAACTATCCGGTCTTTAGACGAACACAAGTTTAAGCTTTTTACGCCTAAAACATCGACTTTGAGTCTTAATTACGCACACAGAAAAGACTCAATGACAACCGGGATTCGAACTCACGACCTCAACGGTGGTTTAGACTTAAATAACAAAAACGAAATCAGACCTCGTTTATGATGCCTTGTTCAACAACGGACAGGTTTTTCATAAAACATCCGGGGTCCAGCGAATTCGTGGACTTTGGAGTCTGCAAGTTGTTTATGGTTATTATGGATCTCTTATTATTATGTGTTTCTACATTTCGGTGCCTCGAAAAGTTAAAACTCCCCTAATATTATGAGAACTAAGACTTTGATTGAGAATGTTAGACTCAATTGAAGTTTTAAACAGCCCATTTACAGAGGAAGGATGCTATAATATCACACCGCGACCAAATGACGGCAGGGCATAGCTATATATTATTATTATATTAAATTAATATTCTTATTAACAATTGAAGAAACAATTAACGAACTGAATTATACTGTTCTTTTTTATCAGATTCATATTCAATGAAAATACCTCATTGAAACGTGTCTTGCGTTTGTCGTATTTCTCTTTGATCCGAATCACGCGATACTGACACGTCTTACAGAAGGAATAATGTCGACATTTGCGTTTCTTGATATTTTTCTTAAAATTCCCATCCAATGTGTCTGTACTTTTGTCACTTGTTAGGTTCTCTTCTGATACTGTAACGGAAAATAGAACTACATTTAGTAAGAATATATTAAGTTGTTCTTATAAAAAAAATAACACATTGTAACTTTGTATGCACCAGCAAAAATCTTAAGGGTATAAAATACCATTTTAAAAAAAATTTATGAAATTAAATTACATTTTTAAAATTTTTAAACAAACAGGGTTTTTCAATTTAAGACTAGTAAACAATTTAAATTATCTCAAAATTTCCTGTACATTATTTAAAAAAACATGTCTGTTTAAATCTGTCTTTTTAACCATCCTTTATCAATGTATATAATACATATATAATTAACTAATAAAACTTACCATTATCATTAAAAATAGAGTCCTTTTGGCACAATGATATACATTTAAAAATACATAAGAGAAGCGGTATTTTTTCAGACTGATACATTTCAGAAATTTTAAATGCATGTTCAGAGTCACATTCAATGCCTGTAATGATGATTTATTTTAGGACAGAATTACCATTGGTCCCTCGAACAGTAGAATTTATGTGATATTTTTATATCTCTCTATATATGCTGTCATTGGTCTTAATAAATATAACATACCCATCGCCACTAAGATACAGGAAGTTCAGAATAGATTTCTATGAAGAATCCTTAGCAAAGACTTTTAAATAACTAAGTCAATTTAGTCAATTATTTTACACGCAGCTAAAATCTTAAGTTTTTATTTTGATTTAGTTACAATGTTGCATTTGTTGCTGTTTTGCCCATACTTATAATTTTTCATTATTGCTTATTTATCATTCCTAAACTTCTATGTTCAAATATTTTTCAACTTACTTTTCTAATCATAGTTTTCTCTTATGTTTAAGGAATATAAATGAAATAAAAATGCACCATAGTCTGAAATAAACAGCCAATAACTTTCTCACCTAAACAACTAAGAATAGACCACACATCATTGTCTTCAAAGTACAAATCAAATGTTTCTGTGTTTTTAATTAGCTCCCTTGTAAAGCCAAAAATCATATTTGCCAGTGGGATTTCAGACACAAACACTGAGAGAGTATAGTTGAATTCCTATAAAAAGTATTATGACATTCACACTTAGTAGATTAATTTATAAATATAAAAACAAATATTTAAGGAATAAGACTAATATATAAATGTTTTATATATTTTGATACAGTGTTTTAAAGACAATTAAAGAAAATGTTTTAGGGTGCATTAGAAACACAGATAGTAACAAAAAATTTACTCACTAGTCTCAAAAGGTACTCAGCTATTAATATATTAATTGCCTGGTACCTATGTTCCAGACGTTGGGTAAAGTTCTTTTGGCATGGAGTAGTATCTCCTGAAATTCGTATTATTTAAAAAAATATTAACTGCATAAATTTGTGCTTACTTTAAAAAAAAACAATTTTAATAAAAAGGGTAAGGGTTTTCTATAGCTTCAAAACTATAAAAGATTTCAAGAAAAGCGTTTTTAAGAAAAAAAGGATCAATAAGCAAGTTCAAGTCTTTTTCGGTTAAAACATACAACGAAAAGTCATAAAATATTACCTGTATTAGCAGTTTTTAAAACATTAACGATATGACCACGCAAATAAGCTCGTAAGTCGTTTAAAATTCCATTTTTCTCAAATAACTCATAAATGAACTTTTGAAAGTTTTCTGGTGATTCTGGGCTTTTCGTTTCGGAATCGTTTAAAATTTGATGTTTCTCTGCAGTTTCTATGCATTCCATTTTGTATTAGTTTTCAATGTTTTTAATTTTCTTTACATGAAAATTTATTTGTAAATTTTAAAAATGTTCATATAACTCCGTTTGTAGACGTTTCCGGTTGCCATTAGCAACTTCACAGAACAAATTATTCCGATTCTAATTTCTAAACATTATCGCAGGTTCCAAAATATTTTTCCAACAAAATTAAATAAAATTAGCGATCCTTTGTTAATACCAATATATTTATTTATTATACTGTTGAAATATATTTTTTATTGTCATCTAAATATGCTACAGAAATACGCTCTCGATTACTATTGATAATTTTGTCTCCCTGCTATCAGTCCCTGTGGCGCAGAGGATAGCGCGTTGGACTTCTAATCCAAAGGTCGTGGGTTCGATCCCCACCAGGGATGCGTTTACATTTTACATGTTTTAATTATTATTTGAATTTTAAAAAACTTTGTAATAATTTAATTTTAACAAAACTGCCTTTTATTAAACTTATTTATGAGTGTTGAATAAATTTTTCATGTAAGTAAATTCAATTTTGGTTATAAGCAAAACAATTTGTTACATTGATAATTAATTACCTACTAAAAGTTTTATAATAAAACGAATTATTAATTCTATTCAAACAATGTTGGCTTAGTTATACCACTCATTACACAAAAGTTGCAGGGGCGCTTTGATGATGATGATTGAATTTGTCTCCGCCCCAAATAACCATCAATATATACTAAGTTTACATACATTCTTTAATTGTTGGCTTTGTTCTAAAAGTTTGCTGGGTCAGCTTGTATATTATAATAATATTTAAATAGGTAATTGTAAATTATACATTTAATGTATTGCTCCTTCTGCAATAAACTTTTGCTTTTGATGCTTTATCGGAATTTGACTATAAAATTTCTCACTTTTTTATATCTCTTTACAGACTAGAAAATTGCAAGCTTAGTGTTAAGACTTAAGTGTTATGTTTATTTTCCATGAAATTGTAATCCACTGTCTACGGAAATAAGTATATAAGTGACTGTTAGGCCAGCTATTGCTTAGCGTCGACTATTATTATTTGTTCTTTTTTACCCTCTTTAAAAAAAGATGGAGGAGGTTATCAATTCGACGTGTAACTTCGAGTCTAGAGTCTAGACTCTAGACTAACCAAACTTACTGAAAAGTAGGGATGTGAAAAAATAATCGATTATTAAAAGTAAGAGAGTAGTAAAAATCGATTTTTTTACGCGATTTTTATATTTAAAATAATCGATTAATAATCGATTATTTTTATAATTGAAAATCAATCATAGTAGGTTTTTCATCTGCCACCTCCTGACATTATGTCTGGTCTTTTATAACCCGGACCTCGAACTATTAGGGATATTCGATATACCTCGATGTTACAATGCGATGATAAAACCAGTTAATTTTACAAAAACTCAAGTTTGAATGGAACACTATAATTAAAAAGTAAAATAAATTTATTCAGCAGCACAAGATTACATACAATTAAAAAGACAGCAAAAATACTGCAATGTGCTACTGAAAAGGCATACACGCAGCATTTATCAAATTTCACCTAAAATCTATCAAAACGAGATTAAGTTAAGTTATGTAAAATCGATTATTTTTCAATTTTGATTATTCTTAAACGTTAATTTGTGTTTATAATTTCTATTGTTTATTTTTAATTTAAAAAACCATGAAAAATAAAATATTTAGACTGTTTATTTTGAAATTAATTCAAAAATTAGGAAAAAATCGATTAATAAAAAAAATCGATTATTTTTTTAAGAAAAATCGATTATGAAGAATGTCACATCCCTACTGAAAAGTGAAAACTGTAAAATTAAAAAATAAAAGTATAAATCAATCAGTAGAAGTCAATAGTCACCATTAAGAGTTGACAATTAACAAATTCACATTATTTTGTATTTTTAGATCTCTGGTACTAAATCTGAGTTTTAGATATACTGTTGTTTACATTTTCAATTATTTTGAGAAAATTGATCATATTTAGTATTTACTAAAAGAATAACAATGAGGCGACGAGCTGGTGTCGGTGCTATCCAGAAGCAACAGTTAGAACGAGAAAAGTATAGAGAAAAGGGTTCAGAAATTCAAGAAAATCAATTCTTACAAATGCAAAAGCAACTCGAGGTTTTCAGGGAAAATCTTGAAGAATTTGCAACAAAACATAAAAATGAAATTAAGAAAAATGCACAATTCAGAAGGCAGTTTCAAGAAATGTGCGCTGCAATTGGTGTGGATCCACTTGCTTCAGGAAAAGGCTTTTGGTCTGTGCTAGGTTTGTCATTTCTCATGTTTTTAAATTCCCAATCTCTTAATTGTTATTACTATTACGCATTTCAAATTTTTTTAAATGATTTGTTTAAAAATAATTTAAATGTAATCCACTGATTAAACCTCATTATAATAGGTATTGGTGATTTCTACTATGAGCTAGGAGTTCAAATAGTTGAAGTGTGCTTAGCTACAAACTACAAAAATGGTGGACTTATAACGCTAGAAGAATTAAGGACAAGATTAATAGCTGCACGGGGAAAAGCTAAGAAACATCAAGATATAACAAATGAAGATTTGTTAGCTGCAGTAAAAAAACTCAAGATATTTGGAAATGGGTACATATTCCTAAAAATAAAAAATGAAAAAGTCCATTGTTTTATTAATGATGAGGTTAAAATCTAATAAAGATTCTGCGTAATGGTTCATGATAATTATTTCAGATTTACTGTGGTTTCTATAGGGAAAGGAAAATGGTTAGTGCAATCTATTCCTGGAGAACTTAATCTAGACCAGACTTTAGTTCTACAAAAGGCAAGCTCCTTAGGAACTGCCTGGATATCTATAAGCATGTTAACTGGAGATTTAGGGTAAGTATGATGGTTGTAAAATACCTATATATAACGCTATTGGTAATCACGGTATAAGATTTAAATAATTTTAGTATTTTGTCAGAGCCAAAGTGATTTAATTAGTATTTTTAGGTGGAATGAAACAAGAGCAGAAAATGCTCTCAATTACATGGTTAAGGAAGGTCTAGCTTGGGTGGACAACCAGGACCCTAAAGAGACTCTATTTTGGTTCCCTAGTATGTTTTCTGACTGTGTTGAGGCTGCCGCGGCATCTTAAATATAATGGTAAAACTGTGATTATAATCAAATTGAAATAAACATTTAGTAACTTAATGTGAGTATGAAATTGTATTTACTATTATTCTACTGCTATTATAAAAGACTGTATGAGTTCAGATTCTGTTTGCTTTCTTTAATTTGAAATAAGATTATTTTCAATATTTTTTAAAATTTTGGTATACTATAGATGGTTCTATAGTAATACACTTTGAAATTAAATACTTTATATTGTTGTTATATCAACTATTTCTTCAGTATAATTTTAACATGAACTGGATTAAATTATTGTATATTGAGCACCATTATAACTAAAGTACTCATAATACGACTGTCGCATCATGTCTAATCTTTCTAATATAAACTTAGAGGAAGTTGTAAGGTGACAAATCCATTTTAACTGATGTAGTTTTTATACTTCAGAAAGGGGGTTAAATCTACACAATAAATTTTTAATTTGTTTGATTGTATAAATGTAAATATTTTAAGATAATGTGTTGTATCTATTTATTGCTCACAAATGTAAACTATGAAAATAAAAAACTTGAGTTACATCTGGTTAAATTTTATTATTGCACTTTTGTATTATAATATAGTGTTTTATTTGTACAGATTAATGTATACTTTACAATTATAGCTATCATATCAGCTTGCCTTTATTCAAGCACTCAACTACAAAGAAAATTTTAATAAAAATTATTCCAGTGGTTTACTGTACTGGCTCACAATAAAGATGTTGACTTTTTAGTATCTAACTCTGGTGGTTATTCCCAGCAGAAAAGCTTATAGATAAAATTTAGGAATGGACACTGCACAATGATTAATAATTGTTAGTTTTAACTGTTAATGCTATCAGTTGAACTGCTGCTATGAGGTAGATTTAGTTGTATCCTTAATTCTTTGTTCTCCTTGTACAATGCTTCAAGTTTCTTCTTTAATTTATCAGTCATATCTAGATATGATTCCTTCCATCTATAATTCAGGTTATGAATTTTATGTTCACCTCCATGGCTTAGTGGTTAAAAAATCCTCTTAGACCAGCAAAACAGTAATTGTTCAGGGTTGGCAAGGACAGAAAGTAAATTCTGATTATTTCTTCTTAAAGTAGTTGGGGTGTAACAGGACTTCCAGCTTTATAACTTTTATTTATGATAGAATTAATGGACTTAATAAGTAAAAAATAATGGATGACAATGAATAAAACCCTTGAATGTCAAAATGTTAATTCTAACATGCAATGCCATTAGGCTTGTACAACGATTTAGCATAATGAGGGTAATGGGTAATTTGCTTGAAACTGATTTCTTCTGTGCAATCGTCATAAGAAATAATAAAACAATATATGATGAAGTGCAAGTATGTTATGTAAATGAAAACAGTGGATTTTTAGAGAGCATCTCTATTCCTATTTATGAAATCTCTTATCCTCAGATACTTACTTCTTGTTAAGTTCCATTTGATTTTCTAAATGTTTATTTAATTCCAATAGTTCTTCTTCTTTAGTTGATACCATTCTGTCAAAATATTGTTTATTAACTGCCTGCCCTACATAATCACCTAATAATATTAGGTCCTTACATATGAAATTGGCGTATTTCGTACTGGCCACTTTAATCACGATGTTCTCCTCTTTGGTAAGGAATTCCAAATTCAAATTTGTACAGCTATTTACTCATGTATTTGTGCTTCGATGACCGTCATTCATTTGTTTTTTTCTGTTTGCGTCACTCATTTTAATGGAAAACTTAAAGTATCGCATTATTTACGAGTACGAGTTCCGCCGTGGCACTAGTGCTGCGGAAACGACTCGAAGGGTGAATGATGTGTATGGCGCGGGCATGTTGCAAAAGAAAACACAGTTCGTTTTTGGTTCCAACGTTTTCGTTCTGGAAATTTCGACCTGCAGAACAAGCCTCGTGGACGGCCTGAGACCCAAGTTGATAATGAAGTATTGAAGGCTATTGTGGAAGCGGATCCATGGCAAACCACGTCCGATTTAGCTGCAGGCTGCGGTGTTAGTGATAAAACTGTTTTAATTTACTTGAAGCAAATTGGGAAGATTAAAAAGCTTGAAAGATGGGTACCTCACGAATTGACTGAAGCAAACCGGGCAAACGCGCGTCGACTGCTGCGTTACATTACTGAACCGGCACAATAATGAAGGTATTTTAAACCGAATCATTACCTGTGATGAAAAATAGATTCTTTACGATAATCGGAAGCGCTCAGCGCAATGGTTGGATCCTGGCCAGCCAGCCAAATCCTGCCCCAATCGAAAATTAACCCCAAAAAAGTTACTTGTAAGCGTTTGGTGGACTAGTGCCGGTATTGTTCATTGCAGTTTTCTCAAATCTGGCCAGACTATTACGGCTGATGTCTTTTGTCAGCAATTGCAAACCATGATGGAAAAGCTAGCGGCTAAACAACCTAGGCTGGTCAATCGCTCCACGCCACTGCTACTTCACGACAACGCTAGACCGCACACTGCACAACAGACGGCTACCAAATTAGAAGAGCTTCAATTGGAATGTCTAAGACATCCTCCATACTCCCCGGACCTTGCTCCAACAGATTACCATTTTTTTCGAAATTTGGACAACTTCTTGCAAGGAAAAAAAATTAACTCTGATGGGGCAGTCCAAATCGCCTTCACAGATTTTATTGATTCCCGTCCGACTGTTTTTTTTAGTAAAGGGATCAATGAACTACATATGAGATGGCAAAAGTGCATAGAAAACAATGGTTCATACTTTGATTAATTAAATATATTATATTTAAGAATATTCGACTTTTTGTTCCTCCCATACAAAACGCCAATTTCATATGTAAGGACCTAATATAATATAGGTAACATAGATTTAAAAACACTACTTTAGGCTTAGCTGTGTCCTTGATGACATCATATTTTGGAGTTTATTTATCATTCCATGTGTCTCGTTTAGGGATTTTTGGAGATGCTCCACTTGAATTCTGAAATTTTTTATATAGTATATATATATATTGTTAAGACAAAAATACACAATGTTCTGAATATAAAATTTGATAGTCATTTGTTTTATTGAACATGTTATTGATAATGCTGCGGTATTATTAATGCCATATAAATTTCCTCATCCTTATGTCTCTCTTAATCACAGTGTAAACACAATTGACAGAAAGAGACGAAAGAGTCCTTAGTTAAAGAATGGAAGTTTAATGAATAAAGGAACAAATCAGCATAATAGTTTTCTTAGTTTGGATAAACATCTGCATCTTTTTTACTAGAGCCCCAGAGGTTTTTAAGTTATTTAGTATAAGTGTAAATGTTATGCAACGCCGGACTCCAGCATGTACACTCGTATAGCCACTACGAGAAAATTTCTATAATGATTTGAAAGAGCTCCGGTTGTACCATCCTAAATAAATATGCTAAAAAATCAAAATAAACCGAGAAATAAATATAGCATTTTAAAATAATAAATAATAAAAAACCCTTAATTTTTATTTTATTAGTATAGATATAACGCAAATAAATCTTACTTTAATTCCTCACACTGAGTTTTCAATAACTTCTCTTCCCAGTCCCTCCGTTTCGTTTCTCTTGCAAATGTATCCTGAATTCTTTGTATGTCCAAAGCTAACGTCTGCTTTTCGCATACAAGTTGCATATTACGCCGCTCTGAACATAACTAAAGAAATGTAATTTTAAAAATATGCGACTACATACTGCATTTATGTTGTATTAGTGGTGACTGGTGTATCTACTTCAATGAAAACAAAAAAGTTTTATTATATTATATATATATATTCCGTCCTCAAAATAGTCTTTCCCACAATAGACGTATAAAAGACAATATTATCGTTGGAAAGAAAAA
Organism: Pieris macdunnoughi; assembly: GCA_905332375.1. Lineage (NCBI taxonomy): Eukaryota > Metazoa > Arthropoda > Insecta > Lepidoptera > Pieridae > Pieris > Pieris macdunnoughi. The sequence goes on along the minus strand of CAJOBZ010000074.1, from coordinate 1,060,497 downwards.
AAAAATTACGCTACAGACTATTAGACAGTTTTGTAATATGAATTCTGAAACTATAAAAAATTATAACATTTAAATAGTACAGTTCCTCCATCCTAAAAGAGGCTCCTCGACCAGCCTGACCACGAAATGGCCGGCCCGGAAAACCCCAATGTCGAGTCTGTCGAGAATGTCGAATCGTTATAAATAGGTACGATAATCCCTGTATTTGTAATTGCATCCGGAATCTTTATATTACTAAATAACTTCTTTTTATACTTACCAGTTCCTGAAACATGGTTTCAAGTTTTTGTTCAGCGACCGCCAGCTTCGGATCTACGAATTTGGAATTCTCACTTTGTTGCTTTATCATGTTCTCATTACTCGTTTGTAGAATTTTGATTTCCCTAAAATTGTATCAGAACTATAACGCATATGAAGGAAAGAAAACAATTTTGCGAATATTTGGAATAGAACTTAAATAAGAACATATAACAAAAAAATATGCACATTTAAAATACCAGTAACAAAATTTGGTGTATCCACTCAGGCGATATCAATATTTAATTTTAGATACTGTACCGTAAAGCTTTGTTCAATAAAAGTCCCTTTTCGACGAGCTCCGAGTCCAAATTCCTGACGTGTTCAAGCATATCGGTTACTTTCTCGTTGTACTTTTCCTTCACATCATCAAGTTCTGATTTGAAACTCTCTTCTGTCTCACGCTTTACTGACGCTAGGGCAAGTTTTAATTTTGTCACTTCCTCTGAAATATTTTATATTTCAAAAGTATAAAAGATTTCCTTGGGGTCGTTCAAGTATTACGCAATTTATCCCCCCCTCCTCTTGTCAGAAAAGTACGCAAAGCTCCCAAAAATAATAATACATAAACGTATTAATTTTTTTGTACGAATCCTCGAAAATGCATTTCGTTTTCAAGTATAGACAATTTGTGGGTAATATGTGTAAAAAAGTCAATAATTACTGTTGACGTAATCACCAAATAAGAAAATCAAAGACCCACACACCCCCCTGTAGTGCTTACGTAAAAATGTTAAAACATTAATTATTCTTAATTTGTTAATAGACTTCTGTCAAAACTTCTTTTTACGATTAAGTAATAAATGACCTACCGACTTATTTATTTTTTCCGCATCTACTATGTACTCTTTATTTTTTTCTATCAAGTGAACGTCTTATTACAAAAATCGAACCCAAGTCCTTTGAAATAATCTAATATATTATAAAATTCTCGTGTCACAATGTTCGTTCCCATACTTCTCCGAAACGGTTCGACAGATTCTTATGAAATTTTATATTCATATTCATTAAGTCTGAGAATCGCCTACTATCTATCTTTTAAACCCCTAAGTGATAAGGGATGTCTACCCCAAAAAAATATTTTTTAATATTTAAATTTTTTATGATACATCATATAAAAATACATACTGCCCCTAATTTTCACCCCTCTACGATCAACCCCTTTTTTTATTTGTTAGTTAAAATCTTAGACTTGAACTCTGAGGTTTATATAGAGAAAAATTCCAGAAAACCGAACAGTCTCTGGGGTAGCAATGCAAAATGTTCCATGTTGGTATGTATGTACGATGTTCGCGGGGCAGCTAGCAGCGCTATAAAATATGAATACTTTAACACTTACGTGTCATTTCATATATGCTTTTCAATGCTTCATTTTTCTGAACAGTTACAAGGTCAAACAACTGAAGTGCTTCGGCCACCTAAAATATATTGAATCTATAGCTGTAACAGATATTACAGATCTTCTTCTTTGACGTAATAATCACTGAGGCTACCATGTACATCAAACAGGTATTGCTCTATCACAGTTATTTTTTTATTCAGTTTGAATCAGAATCTATCAGAATACTTACCTTTGCTTTCGCTTCTGCTTCCTTCTTCACTCTATCAATTGCATCTCTTTGACACATCGCTAGTTGATTCTTTATATCTTCATTAGTTTTCTTCTCTGCCATTAAATTAATTTTATATTCTTCTAGTGCTCTTTTTGTTTCTTCTGCTTTAATCTCAAAATCTTTACATTTCTCTTTAAAACCTAGAAGTTCTCTTTCCTTATGTTTTATTTCCGATTCATAATTATTGCACTCTGCAGATATTTTCTTGTAATTTGTTTCTAATTCAACGTAATCGGATAAAGCAGTTTCTAATTTTAATTCTAATTCCCGATTTTCATCTTTGAAATTCTGAAATGATTAAATTTGAGCAAAAAGTATTCATCGATTCACTGAAACCATTCTACTGTTTTTAAAACCAATTTAGATGATTTTAAACCTAAAAGTATTAAATAGGTGTTCAGATATTTTATTTAAAGCAGATCAAGAAAAGTCATCGTGGCTTAAACTTCTAATGCGCCTGCTAAAAACTTATAGCAAATATTGGATTTTGTAAATGACGATGTCATGTTCAGTTTACGCAAGTATAATTTTTTTGAACTAGGTTTGAATGTCGAGCAATTGAGAAGGATATATTTTAATAACGTTAAATGAAAAAAGTAAGATCATGAATATATACTTACCAATTTTCCAACTCTGTTGTCGTAGTGTTGGTAAGTCTTTAGTTCAGTGTCCAATGCTTCTATTGTCTTTTGAGATGTCTGCCAGAGGACGTGAAGAGAATCTCTTTCCTGAAAGTGTCAAAATCGAAATTTATTATGTATTTAACACTTTATTCAATTATAAATCCAGAACTATGAGAACATTGTATTAATAAGGAGGGCGGCATTTACTTAAAAAGGCGTTTACGATGTTTTTCAACTGTATATCCGACCAATACTGTAACTTGTTGCGTAACTTTAAATTTTGTTTCATCGACGATAAACTTGTTTCCCACCAAAACTACACCCGTGGGTTTATAAGTTGTTTCACATATAAGCATGAATACATCGTATAAGCAGAAGTCCTGAATTTGAGTATCGTCAAGACGATAATTGTTTAAAGAGAATCATCAGTGAATGAGGCGAAAAATTAGTTTGCACCATGTCTTACTTAGAAAAAACAATGAGGAGGTAATGAGAGATATTCATTAAGTTCAAGTCTCAACTTAAGAAAATCAGTCTATTGATTTACTTTTGATGGTAGACTGTTTACCTTTGTAAGAAAAGCAACTTGTCTGCTCAAATCTTCTAACTCATGGCTTTGTTTGTTATCGTGGCTCTCTTGCGCATACTGTAACTTCTCCTTCAGCAGTGTACCAACCTGCTGCGATAGCTTCTGATTGTCAGCTATCAATGTTCTTATCTCTTGCTCTACGGCAGCCTGGTTTTGCTGAAACCAGACTACATAAATTATCATAGAAATATACAGAATGTTCTTAGTTGATTTTTACCTTGACTTTAGCTAACATACAACTTTACATGTGTTTCGATACTTAGAGCATGTGTTTCAAAGTTTTTATTATATATTTCAACTTAGTTTTCGATTCGTCAAATTTAACTTGATTGCGGTAATACTTTTTTCATAATAGTCTCAATGTTTTTAAAATCTAAACCACAACGCACAAGGTTTACCACATGCATTGGAATGAACGAGGCTTAAATAAATTATTCTTTAAACTCACCCTATAGAAATCCAGCTCAGATTGTAAGTTTTCGATGGAAACACTCTCCATATTAATCTAATTCTCATAATTATATATGTAACAAAAATGATTACAAAATATCTTGAAAATAGGTTATGGTTTACATTTCGCGGGTATGTTTGTCATGCGTTGCTAAGCAACCAAGACAAGGTGTTTCTATAATTAGATGGAGGCGACACTAAATAAAAATAATTTTTAGACCTTACACAATACTTTTTTTTGGTTTTATCCCTAAACAAGTTGTTACAGAAGCTGTTTTTGTATATAATAAATGATATGTGCACGTTTTCGTTTCTCCTAAAATGAAGGCTACTAAATCTTGAGAATTTACACATTTATTATGGCAACTTTTAAGTTTTGTTGTCAAAGTCAGCTGTTAAATGTTTTGCTACAACTTAAAAAAAATCTGGACGCCGATATTGAAGTCGTAATTATGTAAACAAACGTTTAATAATGACTGTGAATACTTTCGGTAACTTTATTTTGTCTAAATCCAATTAATATGTCGACAAGGTAATTGTGGTAACATAATAAGTATTATTATTTATATCTACATAACTGTGTGCTTCATTTACACCTAATTTATTTTTCGTATTAAGAATGCTTCAATGTTTTAAGATTATACTTTGATATCGAAGAGCATCAGTGGCCATTAGTTTATGATGATAAATACAATGTTTCGTTTTGCGGATTTGAAAGATTCCATATATTCGACGCAAAGAAATGGCGTAACATAGTTCAGGTAAAATTCCCATTAATGTCAGGTTTAGAGAATCGGTATATCGCACGGATTTAAAAATACGTTGATTATTGTAGTTTTTGAAAGAGGCCAAATTTATAAGTGCCGACTGTCTTGTGAAACCAAAAGAAGCCAAGGAAAATGATTTGATTGTGGTTCATACAAAGAAATATCTGAAATCTTTAAAGGTAAATATTGTAAAATAAAAGAAATACTTACAGATTATTTGAATACAAATATTTACTTAAATTTTCAGTGGAGTGCCAAAGTTGCAATGATAGCCGAAGTACCTATAGTTGCTTGTGTACCAAATATACTGGTGCAACATGCTTATTTGAAGCCTATGAGGTAAGTTTTGGTACATCAAAGATATTTTTTTATTTTACAAGTTAAAGTTACTGTAAAATATGTTTGCAAAAACACATGGTAAAGGAAAAAGTAAAAATTACATTAATATTAAAGTTTTAATAAGAGTTTCTTTGCTCTTTAGGTTACAAACAGGTGGATCTGTGTTAGCTGGTAAACTTGCTCTCGAGCGTGGGTGGGCAATAAACATTGGTGGTGGTTTTCATCACTGCAGTGGTGATAAGGGTGGAGGCTTTTGTCCGTATGCAGATATCACTCTACTAATAAAGTATCTTCTAATGTATAGAAGTGTACAGAATGCAATGATTGTGGATTTGGATGCTCATCAGGTATGTTAAAATAGACAATGTGTGTTTTTAGTGTGTATTTTTTTTGTTGAAAAGATCCTGAATTGGTTTTATATAAAAAACAATAATTAACTATAAAGAAAATAAAAAAACATACCTAGTTTTAGAATTGACCCCAGTTTGGTATATGTGTTTTCGTCACACTTTAGGACATAAATTATATTTTGTGTCATACCTGTTTGGATAAATCAGTATTAGCTGAACTAATTTGTTCTTTGTCGAAAAATCTCAGTAGGTATATTAGAAAAAGTGTTTATATACTTCTTAGGAAGGGAAAGGAGGATGCAAGTACATTTAAGTAAAGTTATAACATCACTTCACACCGGTTTCAGTAGGGATTAACAAAAAGTAACAGTATTGTTAAATCCCTACTACAAAACTTCTTAATTATTTTAGAATAAAGCTATGAGGAAGTAGCTGGCCAGATATTCTTGGGAACTTAATAAAAAGTCCTCAACACTTATGCTATAAGTATGTGTATGGACCGCTTGTGTAATATGACATATTATAAAAATTTTCAGGGTAATGGATATCAGCGCGACTTTCTAGGTGTCCCAGAAGTTTACATAATGGATATGTACAATAGACATATTTATCCTAAAGATGAGGAAGCAAAGCGAGCGATTCGAAGGAAAATAGAGCTTGGCAACAAAGTCGAGGATCTTGAGTATATGCTTAAGCTGAGAAAGTGTGTAATATTGTTATAATGTCATTTTTCCAGAAATCTTTATATATATAAATAACTACAATTTGTTTTATCATGCCATACGAATTACCTAAATTAATTAAACTAAGTTTTTAATGTAGTGTGTCTCTCAATATGGCATGGGACAAAGAAACATTCGCAAAGATAATCAGCCAATACTTATAAATGAAACTCAAGACTTAATATTCTTATTCAATTATGGCTTTACCACTGACCGCTGTGACGTTAAATTATCCATCAGGTTTTGTTTATATTACAATTGTTTCAGGAACTTAAAAGCGGCATTAAACGAATTTAAACCAGATATATTGGTTTACAATGCAGGCACGGACATTCTCGATTCAGACCCACTCGGTCACATGAGAATCAGTGATATTGTAAGTATAATTGAAGGCAGGCAACGCACTCGTGAGCCATTTGGTAATGTGAGTATCGGCGGACGGCGGTATCACACAACATCAGGTGAGCCTCCTGCCAGTTACAGGACATCTTTAAATATGTGATTCAAAATATTTGGGATATTTTATTTTAATACATTAGAGATTGTAAACACTATCACCGGATTAAAATGAGTCTAATAGTGAAATTATAATTAAATTAATTAAACTTTGTTGAATCGCTTACAAGATAAAAGGGCAGCCAACTTCTAAAAGGCCAACTACGCACTTCCGAGCTTCCGAGTAGTAAAATTGGCGTAAAAATTGTATTTATGAGTTAATTACATGAGTGATGGCGGGCGACATAGCTAGTAAAACTACTCTAGACGCTAGCATAATTCCGTCGTAATATATAATAATAGATAAAATAAACTTTCAATTAATAGAGCGCTACAGTACCGCGTTAAACCAAACAAACTTCAACCAACAAAACGATCTTGACTGGGTTTGTCATATGTAAATTTCTTTAATAACGTTTAAAAACATGTAATGTTCTAGGGTATAATCAAAAGGGACGAATTCGTCTTTGAGATATGCAAGTCGCATCAGATCCCAGTTGTGATGCTGACGAGCGGAGGGTACATCAGACGGACAGCGAGGATCATCGCGGACTCCATAATTAATCTGAAGGCTAAGGGTCTTATTGGTAATGAACCTGTATCCAAGAGTTGTGGCGATTAAGAGTATAAAACAGATATAGAATAGTTCTATATGGGAATTAAATTAGTATTTGATTAGTCTTATTAAAAGGTTTTTAGTAAAACAGTGTAATAAGACTGTTTTTATAATTATGGAAATTAATCTTTCGTATATTTAAATATCTCTAATATTATTTTTTAATCAATAGTTATGGAATTAAAAAAAATTGTTCTGTGCACAAAGCCTTCATTAAATACAGAATTTAAAATTTTATAGTTTTTAGCATGGGCCTAATTATAATTAACTTAAAATGTATTCGAATATTTATATGTATTAGCTTATCAATAATATACAATAAGACCGTAGGATATATTTCAAAAGTATAAAAAAATTGAAATTTTATTAATCTTGAAATTAGTACAAATCATAATTAAATAGAAAAGAGAAATAGATTTTATAATAAATTTGAAGATCGCTTCAATTTAAAAAAGTTAAAAAAATACGCGAGCAGTGTTGAGCTATATTTATTTCTAACAAATTTTGGGCTGTGCTGAAACGTTAAATTAAAAAAAACTTTAAGGTGTTATTTTTGTACTTCAATGATTAAATTTTTCGGTTTATGAAGTATACACAGCCAAAATAAAGTCTCAAAACTTTTGTTAGCAAAGCTTTTTTTTGGATTTTGTAAATTATGGATGTATTAATACCATATGCTGGGTACCAATAAAGCAAAATATTATATTATTCAATTATTAGCTTTAGGTAGTATTTTGAATGTGATATAAATGATCTCAGTGTGCCAAACTGAAGCAAATTTAATTTGCAATATACATTTCATTAAATTAAATTGTAATATTCTTAATAAATATTTATTGTCTATAACACTTGTTTCATTTATATTTACCAGGTGAGTTTAAATAAATTTATCCTTTGACCATGAACAATTTAATAATAAACAAAACATTGCATATTGCATTCACAACAATTTTGAAGCCACTCACTAAAAGTAACAAAATAATTCTACTAAAATGTTGCCATATTTATCTCGTGGTAGTGTTAAACTGGGAGTAGTAATCGTCAGTTGGAGTGTTGTTGTAGACCACTTCTTTGTAGTATTTCTCTTTCTCTTTTTGCTGAAGAGCCATCAATTGATTTTCCTCCATAAGCTGGCGAGCGATCTCCCTAAAATATATTATTATTTAAAATGGTAATTCTGTTTTTTACCTAAATAATCAGTATTGTTACATGTTATAATTGTGGCAATTAGAACAAAATTTTAGAAAAAAATCAGTTGGTAACCCTACAAAAATACAACGATACTAACTTGAAGCGCAGTATTATTAGAGAAAAGCACGGATGGAGAATGGCTTTTCTTTAAATTTCCCGGTTCTGTAGATAATCGGTTATAATGTCAAAGACAAAGTTTGGACTCCGCTATGTATACCTTCTCTTTCGTTGGTCAACGATGTCCTGAGCCGCCACCTCTCGTTGTATGGATTTTGCGAGCGCCTGCCATTCTGCTTCCATCTTTTCTTCACCTTCGCGTTTTGCCTTAAATTAAGTGGTGAATTAAATTTTTATTTTACGATTGTAATGTGTATTGAGAAATAACTACACAATCAGTGACATTAAAATAAAATAAAGTAGTTAAATACTAGACTAACATTGCATTAAGTAATAAGTCTACGAGTGAGAATTGACAAAATAACCACTGTCCATAAAAAAATGTTGTGTGTGGCCTACAGATAAAAACACCTAAAAAAATAAGTTGTATATTGTGCATGGTAATTTATAAACCTTTGCGGCAGCCATTTGTTCTTTTTGCGCTGCATAAAATTTCTTCAACTCTTCCTGATTCATCCCCTTGTACATGAAGCCGATGGCCCTGTTAAGGAATAGTAATTACTACGAATAATGAAATAATTCCTTTCATTAGAAACTCGTCAATGTAGTCAGCCATGGAGGTGGTTTCTCAGGTAAGTTAAAACTTATTATTAAAGTTAAAGCCAGTCTTTTAATACAGTATTTAAATTGATTTAGTTCAGTATAAGGGGGTTAGAGCCTGAAGTCTGACATGATGTTGAATTTCAAATAATGAAAGCATAAAAGTGACAAAGTAATCTACATATAAAAAAGAATAATAAAACAATTTCATAAAAAGGCAGTTATAAGTCAGTTACTTAAGTAGCCTCTAAGTGCCGGGTCAAGTGACTTGACCTACTTGTACTTAGAACAAAATTCGTAATTCGCAAAGTACTTAATACGAGTACAACCTGTTCTTCCCGAGGGCACTCTTGGCGACGTCAGGGTTCTCAGTGAGCATATCCGATGTTAGGTTGTTGTACATCTCAGCCGTGTTGTCGGCTTCCTCTTGCTCTTTCATTATTTGCTCTAGCTGTTTCTTTTCAGCTGCCTGATGAGTTTAAAAGACGATGTAACCAATGCATTTACAGCATACAAATTTTATGAGAAACCAAAGGTTTTTATTGTTATTTTGTCACAGAGATAATGTTTAATTTAGCAATATTTGTATTGACAAGGAACTTTATTGTCTTTATCTGAAACTGTTTTATATTGTGTATTCACCAATGCTTCGTTGTACCGTAGGTTGGCCTGTCCCAGTCGATATCGACACTCTCTCTCCAGTTTATCTAATTCACTCGCGCGCGCGTCTCTTGCTTTAATCGCCATCTGGGGAAAAATCATGTCTCGTTAATAATTTTCTATTTATTCCTTCCGGTTTTCATTTCAAATTTCATTAATGCACGAATTCTTATCGTACAGAAAGAATAATTGATACATAATATATGTGTAGTAGAAGTCCAGGACTTGTAACATTACATATTTAATACAATACTTATATAAAGTTTTACCATATAGGCAGCTTCAGCGGCTTTCCTCTCTTCCTGTGCTGCCTTTCTCTCCTGCACCTGCTGTTCAAGCCACGCATTCTTCTGTTCCGCCATTATTTTCTTTCTTTCCTCGTACTCCAAATCTTCACCTTCAAATCTGGAAAAATCCCAAGAAAATCGAATAAATAGAATAGAATCGAAATAAATTTAATATTTATTTCTAGAGGTAATTCTTGAGCTTGGGAAAGGTGTTAATCCTGTTTTATTATCAAACTAGCGGTCACGACAGGCGTTGTCCTGAACACACGTCTTAAATACACAAAACAAACAGGCAACGGACTTGCGAGCCTTCTGTGAGTGCCCCTTAACACTTATTATCACATAACATCCTGCCCGTTTGATAACTGTTCTATAAAAAAAATGTCTTGATGTAAATTTAAACCAAACTCGAATCCACTTGAACGCAAAAGAATCGGTTCGGTTTAGAAGGAGTTTAATTACAAACACTTGCGGAAAAGATATATCTTTATATATACATAAAGATATGTGAAATAGCAAACAGGAGTCCAGTAACCAATAATATTACTATTGTAATGTAAAATTGTTGTAGTCGATGTACCTACGTTTTATTTTCATTGACACGGTAGCCTATTTTATTACGTAAATATTAAATGTAATTTGCAGAAATAATTTGCTAATGTTTATTTATGTTTTTGGTTAAGTTAATGGAATAGACAATAAAGGTTTCAATTTACACACATTGCACCTGCTGACACCTGTCCATAGACGGCAAATGGCACTTTGTTCTACTTAGAACGTGCGTGCTTATTAGCTCCTGTCTCAGAAAAAAACCTACTTCTGAGCGCTAGACATCCCCACTGGTTCCCCATCAGACGCTCTCGGCGGCAGCTGAACTTTCAACACATCAGGGTTGTTGAGATCGTACTCTCTGCGATCTTCCAGTCGTTGGTAATTCTTTCGGAACTCGTCTATTTCTACGTTAATGCGGCGCCGCTCCTAGACATAAAATAAAATATGTAGCTTAGTTTAAATCCTTGAAAGGTTGATTATAAGTCTCCTAAGGTCCTTCTAATGATAGTGTCGGTTTGTAAACACATTTACCCACTTGCCTTAATAGTGAGTATTAAGGGAAACGAACTAATGTTCGTTATAACTAACTTTTGCGCCATTTGCAATACAACTGACAATTCATTTCCATTTCAATACCTCTTGTTCCCGTGCTTCAAGTACCACCGCTAAATTGCTGTCTTTGATCATTTGTTTAGCAAAGGCAAGATTATTCTTCTCCTGTTCATCTCTCTCAACTCTTTTCTCAGCCACCTGCCGCTCCAAGAACGGTAGGTCGATCTGTAATTTTATAATGTTGGAACTTTGGTGGTTGTATTGGTCTTGTACCAATGCTTCCAGCTTATAATAGTCACGGGCTGGTTTGTAAATTAGTAGGGGAATACAAATTATAATCTATCATATTAAAATTGATTTTTGTAGTGTTTAGATTGTGAGAGTGGGTAGTTTTATGTGTTATTAATCCTTTAGGTTGTTCGTAAATCGTAATACCTACATATTTTTATTTTAGACAATTTTGCTGAGGGTGATAAATAATTTTTTGACACGGCCGATCGCCGCTTTTTTTTTATTTACTTTTGATTCCCGTTAGTTTTGTGTATAACGTAGGTTTGACACACTTGAAACCGCGTCAAATTTTCCAATTTTATTGATTGATTACGCCCTCAATTATATAATATCTTGTGAGTGCTTGTGCGTGTTGTGAGCTATTTTGCTTAAAGGAAAAGTATGTGTTATATTATCAGTCTAACCTCTTCCATTGTTCTTATCTTAGTTATTCCCTTATCGTAGGACTGACAATTGTGTGCCTGTTTTTGTGATGTCAAGGATATTTCGTATGTATTAGGGCTTTGTATTTATTGTTAAAAAGTATGAATCAACAGTAATGGAAACGTTCTTTGTGATACACGTTTTATTCGATAAAACCACATATGATGGTGGGTAGTGTAGAGTGTGAGATTGAGTATGACTCAATCTACAGAAAAAGGTAAGAGAAGACGAAACGCGTCTCGAAGTTAATGGTCGCAGTAATGGAGTGGAACAGGTTTCCGAGATCTTTTATTTATTAATTAATGGAATAGCAAAAATTGTACTTACACCAATCTTTCGATTTCGAGCATTGAAGATCCTTGATCTTCTTTCCAACTCGCATTGTCTCTTTCTCTCTCTATTTTGGGCTTCTTTCCTGTCTTGTTCGTTAGATATCTGAAGTTTCATCATTTTTAATGCGAATAATAATCAGCTAAAAACACCAAGTCAAAAATATTTCTACAAATGATCCAACAACGTATGTTGTCATGGTTACCAGTGATCGATTAAGAATTAATCTTAGAACGTGAAATGATTAACGAGTTTCGTTATATCTTATACTTGGGAAATAACACTTGGTAGGCACCTTAGTTTAGTTGTAGCCTGTCTAAAACTGATCAATGTAAGATTCAGTGATGTCTCTGTCAATGCCTCATTCTTTATGCGAGCTTGAAACCAAAAGATTTAGTACGTACACAACGTACGAAAAAAAATAAAAGGGAAAATCGACTGACGAGAACGAAAGTGAAGATAATTTGGTAGAAATTAAAAAACTGGCAACATCGCGATCTATGTGGCAATGTGCGTAGTGTTAGCGCGCGAGCCGCGATCGGCGATACGCCGCCGCGCTTAAGTTGAAGTGTGAACTCGGTAGAATACGGACGTTAGTTAGACAAGACTTATTTTTCATAACCTTGAATTGACGTAGACGTAATACGCGCGTGTTTATTTTCTATTAGTGTTTTTTAAGTGTTATTTTGTTTATTTTTAAATTTTAAATTTGTTATTGTGTAATGTGACGGTCTGAGGTGACGGCATGACCAGTGTATTGAAAAAATCTAGAGGTACCAAAGGTAAATCGGAATCAATGCAAGAGGATTTACCCTCAAGATGGAGTGTCTCCCAGGGACACAGAGCCGAAGATGCAGCAAAACTGGTCAAATATATTGATGACAACGTTATTGGCAAAGGGAACTCTTTTTGTGGGCCGTTCGGACGCAGAAAAGGTAGGTTCTCGGTAAACTCGACTTTTGTATAAATTATCTTTTTTCTTATAAATAACCCAAGATTTTATAATCTTTGTTATTAAATCAAAAAGCTATTGTTGAATTCGTTTCCGCATAACAGCTGGTGTATGATACTGATAAATATTCCGAGGCTGAAACACTCATTGTTTACGTGTTCCGAATCAAATGTTTATCACATTTATTTTTCTATTAGCGCAATAAAATTCTGTTCTATCTAGCCATATATTTCCATTATTTACAACAAGGAACAAGAAAGAAGAATGAAGACTTATGTTTTTTAAAAATTATCAATTAAATAATCTACATATAATATTATATACTTATTATTTGCTGCCGAAAATGTTTTCTCAATAAATTCTAGGTCTTATTATTATAAGAAAATGAAGATAGTGCTAAAAAATCATATAATAAAACTATTTTTAAATTAATTGTAAATGTAATTTACATTTCAGTAGTAAACATAATATAGGTTGGACTATATATTAACGTAAAAGTACTAGCAAACAATTAGGGAATTTCTTATCTATGTCACGCAAAAAAGGAAAATTTTACAGATTAAAAAAAAAGACGCCATTACGATTAACTCACAGTAAATTTTAAAAATAGAATTCAATTTACATAATCATTATCAGAAATACGCCCTTGTGTAGAGTGTGAGTCGAGGCGGCTTAATCGCGCGTTGTCGTTCGAATTGTTTGGCGATCAATTAATTATTACACATGCGACACTGGCATATTATTTTATTGTTTTTCGTTTATTGTTTATCGATTCATTATTCTTATTAAGGTTAGCAAGTATTTGTTTATAGGTGAGGCTAAATAAATATTTTAGCTTGGTTACTAGTCTGTGGAGAACTAATACGACTACGCTTTTGGATTTATTTATAATTTATCATATATTTTCTTTTGTGGCTCGGTGAGCTAGATGTCTCAAACTATGTACTACATAGAGTCTTTGTACACACGGACTTATTACGGTTTGTGGCTTTGCTCTGAAACACTTGTTTCTTTCATTGGTATAGGCGATTAAATAGAATTAAAAAAAAAAAAATAACTTGAAAGTGTATATTCAAGGGGCATAAGGTTTCTATGAAGAAAATATTTTGGGATGACAGTGCCAAAATCCCTATTAATATAGTGATGTAACAATTACAAACATATAGTCTGTATGTTGTGTTTGCTTAAAGATACAAAGAGAAATGGCAATATATTCCTATGTCGTTATCAGAGTGTGTCGAAAATAAGTTTCTTGCATTCTTCCATATTCAATGTCATGGTAAGGCTTTTTACACTTGAATTTTATCAGCGTAACGCTAAAGATATGTTTAAGTATATAAACAGTGGAGTAATATCGTCTATGTCATGTGTCAGTTAACATATATAGTTTCTATAATACCGTAGTTTTGTTTGTTTCAATAGATTTGCGATTAGACACTTGTTGCGATATATTTAATAGTTATCTAAATATATAGAATTTATTGGGTATTAAGTTTTGACAACTTATATCTTGTATTATTTGATTTGATAAATCCGGGGGTTACTTAAGGTTTCAGTAAAGGTTTGCGTCTCGGAATGGAAACGAATAACCGTCAAAATGGCATCTATCATAGGTCTTGTATAGAAATGCCCATTTTATTTAGGAGTTCGGTTACAAGGTCTGTATTGTAGGTTATTTTGAATGATTTGTTGCTATTATTGGTGAGTGCAAAGACACGATAAGTACAGGGGGTAATATCAACTAAAAAATATATAAAAATACATATTTATAGATATAAAAATATTATAAGGTTGTGTTTTGGATGTCGTTGGCAATCACTGCTTGTAATATTAGGAACATTGTTACGGATAAAATCGTCATCTCCTGTATATAATACCACCCAAGAATTTGCAGTTAAACCAAAAAAATACATCTTAATCATCAAACATAGTAATTCAAAGAAAAATTGTCTGAGCAATTATCAAATTAATAAAACATATTTCATAATATAAATCGGTCTACAGAATACAACATACTTCTTCGTGTACTCTGAAGTCGTTATGTCTTTAGACATCGCAGACTGATACTATTTTATAGTAATAATAATTTACCGTACTTCTAATAACATTATTATTCTAATATGTCGAAGTAATAAGAACACGAGATTCTTATTCTTGGTCCACATACAAATCAACGTAAGATTAGTTTTTTTTATATTAACAACATGTAACTGTAATATAAACTGCTTACCATATATGATTTCAAAAGCTTTGTAAGCAAAAACGCTTACAAAAAATGCTTCAGGTTATTCAACTTGACATTCGAGCCTTTCCATCATAAAAAGTTGGGAGAAAGGCGTTCACTCCATCGAAAAAACAGGTTCCACTTCCCTTGACGGGGAAAAGACGCGTGATTATAATTATGCATCGTTTTTCGTTTTTATTTCTGGAACTCATACAAAATTAATCAGTGGCGCTACCACCTTTTTAGGACCTCATATTTTTGTATCGTTTTTTCTGATTATTTGTCAATCTAATAGGCAAGTAGGTGGTAAGCCTCCTGACACAGGCTGTCGACTTTTTGGGTCAAAGGCATCACCCACCCCGCATACACACCCTTACATTCCCCTCACTTTCACACCATCGCATAGCACAGCCTAAATATGTATTTTTTATTTACCAGTGGCGCTACAACCTCTTTAGGTCTGGGCCTCAGATTTCTGAATCTGTTTCATGGTCATTTTTCAATCTAATAGGCAAGTAGGTGATAATCCTCCAGTGCCTGACACACGCCGTCGACTTTTCGGGTCTAAGGCATGTCGGTTACCTCACGATGTTTTCTTTTACCGTTCGAACGAATGTTAAACGCGCACATAGAAGAAAGTCCATTGGTGTGCACCAAGGTCGGTCGTAGGTTCTCAGGTAGTCTGTACAGCCGGAGATCGAACTCAGGGATGATTGTTGCACGCTGCCTAGCATTGTATGCTTATAAAATAGACAATTTTTTCCTTAATTAGAGATATAGATACGAACAGAAAACTCTCCATACAATTTAAATATATTTAATTAAAGGTAAGTTGGTAACAAGACTATGTTTGTAGACGATGTTTTTTTTATTGAATATGTAGGTGCAACTAATAAATGATCAATAATACAAATAATTGTCTTTAACGCAAGGATCTTACATTTAAATCCTTTAGTTGATTGACTTATGACTCTACATGGTCATAGTCATGGTTGCATGTTTATAATTTTCGATATCGATAATTGAAACCATATGTTGTTGGTATTTCAAAGCATTATATTCAGTTCTATGCTACTTTAGAGTCGGCACGTGTATGTAAACCGGAATAATACTTTCTTTACACATATTACAGAGGTTTTTGAGTTTCAAATGCCCATGTTCAAGTCTTGCCAAAAGGATTGCATGTTTTTCTGGATATTCAAAAATACGCCAAACATTTTTGGTTACCATCCAAAAAATAAGATATTTGTGATGTACACAGTTGACTTTCTAAGCCTAAATCCAAAAAAACTCCAATAGATTATTAATAAGTCTTTTGTTAACTATCTACAATTTTAAGATAAGTAAATTTAAAGGTCTACAATTCGAAGAATGATTATTACCACCACGTTTGTGGGGCGTAACATCTCTTTTAGAATTTCTAATACACCTAGTGTTAAACTTTGGTTGATGAGCAAATTCAACTAGGGCTGGAGAACCGGAGCTTTTTGCTTAGCTTTGTACGAGTCAACTAGGCAAAGTGAGAGAAAATTTTACAAGTAAATAAAGTATCCCGAACGAGTTTATGTTGGCTTCGGATAATGTTATTTATATATTATTTTAAATGAGGTCATATTGAGCGAGTCCGGATCCTCTGGTGTATAATAGCTTCCTATGCTTCGATTTATTGTTTGTTAAGATACACGCTTCTTTTATTATTTTCCAAGACTCTGTTGTTTCTCTTGCTTTTATTAAGTATGTTTCAATATATATAGCACATTTTTCGACTTATTTTTTACTTATCTAAATGTATATTAGTAAGTGTGCATAATCAGTTTCATGTAATAATTGATTTGAGTAATGCAACTCCTAGTTAGAGTGGATTTTTATTTCGTTAGAGGGTTGAGTGTGGATACATAGTGGTAATTTTAAATACAATAAATTATGCTGTTTTAGTGAATGCGTCACTCAGTCAATACTAAAATTTCAACATCAAACCCTAGACTAGCAAGAAAGAATATCTATATTTTTATTACTTACGTTTTTACATTATTTTTAATTACTTGTCGCTTACGTAAAAAAATTGAACTTGAGCATGATAAGTATAGTTTTCTTTGGATACACACGAAATAAAATTTAGTAAATGTTTCAAAACGTAGTACGAAAAAGTACAAATTATAATAAATATCTTAATGACATAACGTTAAACTTTATAAATACATTAAAATCAATTTATAACATAAATAGACATTGCACCATTCTATCAATAAAGAATATTAAAAAAATATATTAAAAAATCATGTCATTCAAGCGAATAAATTCGAAAAAAAAATGAAATACATATAGTATTAAATACATAAAATATAATATCGATACTGTGCACTCACTCTGCGAACATATGAAAATGTCGATAGTGTCGAAGACAGTAGGTGTTAACGGGGATCTGCGCAACAGACTGGTTCTCTGGCCCTTGGTTACGCAAACAACCTTGGCCTTCGCCGTCGCACATATCCCCTAGGTACAAAGAAACCGAGTTCTTGGGTTGCTCTGTGTGTCTTTAAGTAGATAGTAACCCAACTGCAAGTCCCGTCTCTAATTTATTGTACCCCACCATCCCTAAGACGAATAATGTTGGGTATAGTGGCTTCAGCGTGCGACTGTTCGTGTGGTAGGTTCGATCCTCGGCTGTGCACCAATGGACTTTCTTTCTATGTGTGCATTTAACATTCGCTCGAAAGGTAAAAGAAAACATCGTGAGGAAACCAACATGTCTTAGACCCAAAAAGTCGACGGCGTGTGTCAGGCACAGGAGGCTAATCACCCGCTTGCCTAAAAGCTTGAAAAAATGATCTTTCAGATTCAGATATCCGAGGCCTAGACCTAAAGAGGTTGTAGCGCCACTAATTTATTTGTTTTATATTAGAGATAGATACCATACAGTATGTAATAAACAAAACGTGTAAACTAATTCTGTGGTTCGTATAGTAATTATTGCTTAAGAGGGCTGCTTATTTAGATATCATAGGAATTAATAATAATTTCAAACCGCGGTAAATTTCCGTTGTAAAATGAATCGTGCACACAAGTTTATTAGTCAAGTAGGTCGTGTTAGACTCGTACATTAGCAATAGAACTGTGACATTGAGGTTGTAATTTGTAATTCAAACGATATTAACAGTGAGTATTTGCAATCGAGATGCAGTTGGTAAATATTTAATAATGAATTACATTAATTAAACGTCGAGTACCTAGTAGAATTATTTTTTAGAGTTTTGATATTTTGAAGGGTTTTGCTATTATATAATTGCGTAGGTAATCCCCCTTTTCGTAAAACTTTCTAAAAATATTTGACATCTGGTTTCAATTCAATTGGTTGAGAAAGGGAAGATGTACTATTCCTTCAACGTAAACACATAGACATAATATTTATTACTAACAAAAACACACACACATAATAACAATAATAAAAAAATACATAATGACAGATAACAATAAACAAAAATCCCTTTTCCCTGAAGGTTCGCTTTAAGTGTGTAATACGTGTGTGCTGTGGTTGTAATTGAGTAAAGGGAGGATCCTCGATCCGTCTAACTACTGACTGGCTCGAAGGCCCTAATCACTGATGGGGAGAAGTTGTATATCTGCGGTCGGTATTACACTGATTGTGGCCGCAATTGTCACAAGAACTACAAGTTCGTCGTTCCTTTAGTTTTAAATACGCTCGCGTGGCGCTGTTCCAGTTTCCACACATTAAGCAATATTTGTATATACGACTAGCTGCCCCCGCGAACTTCGTTTCTCCTTAATGTAATTTTACGTAGCCTACCTTTTTAGTACATTACCAACTACCCCAGAGCCTGTTCGGTTTTCTGGAATGAAAACTTTTTAGGTTTTTCTGTGAATTTTTCTCTATTTAAATTCAGTGTAACAAGTCATAACATTTTAATTAACAAATGAACAATTGAGATTGATAGTAGAGGGGTGAAAATTAAGGGTACTTTTATTATATTATTTATACGTATGTAAAATAAAAATGTAGGGTGGACCACCCTTACATTTAGGGATTTAAAAAATAGTCAGTAGCCGATTCTCAGACTTACTGAATATGCATAAAACATTTCATAAAAATCAGTCGAGCCGTTTCGAAAGAGTATGGCAACGAACATTGTGACACGAGAATTTTATATTTTAGAAGATTATGTTATCTAATCAATTTTATTCTTTGTTCAAATGGTATAGATCGTCACGCCTATTATGAATTAGTTTATTGGTACGAGGTCTTGAAGAAATACACCCATTGAAACAATGCATGCATTAAAGAGATCGAGCAGGCTGAACAAAGTCATAATCTTTGTTCACGTTCTTCAGTCTTTTGAAGCTTAGAGAGAACAAAGAATGCCACATTTTTATACCTAGCTTCAAGGTGTTATCATACGAATAAATAATGCAATATTTTTACTCTGTAGAATCCTAATTAATATCTTATGTCCTACCAAGGTTAGTCTACGTCTATTACATTGTATATCGAGTTACTATCTGTTCTCAAGGAAACTAAGAACTTCGATTAAAACTTAATTTCGCTCTACTTCACTCGATTACTTGTTGAGTTTATTCTAGATAATGGGAACTTTTATACTGTACAAAGTTATTGTTTTATCAATGTTAAAATGAATAATTTTGACTCGATGTGAAAATCTTCAATAAAAAGTAGATAGGATTTTGGTTCTTTGGAATGTCGAAAAAACTTATGCAGACCATTAAACCAGCCAGATGACTGACGGCCAACTTCCAGTAATGGAGAGGACCTAAAGAAGAAGGATTTGGTTAGTTAGGTAGGATACAACATATTATATTATCACTAGCTGACCCGGCAAACTTTGTTTTGCCATGTATATTATTTCTAGAAAACATTTTTTTAGTTCAATAAAAATTGCTACCTACAAAAATAAAAAAGGGGTTGATTATAGAGTAGTGAAAATTAAGGGTTGTATGTATTTTTGTATGCTGTATCATAAAAAATAAAAACAAAAAAAATTGTCTAAAATATAAAAAAAATATTTTTTGGGGTGGACACCCCTTATCACTTAGGTGTTTGAAATATAGATAGTAGCCGGTTCTCAGACTTACAGAATATGCATAAAAAATTTCATAAGAATCGGTCGAGCCGTTTCGGAGGAGTATGGGAACGAACATTGTGACACGAGAATTTCATATATTAGTTATTTAAGTTTTCAATATTATAATGTTAGTATTCGTTCTTATTTTTATATAACCTTTATATAAATTCCATTTATATATCTTATAGAACCTCCGTTTTAACCACAGAGCATTTTTTACTGGTACGCACGAGCTTTAGAATGTTGTGAGTTGCATTTTCCCTTTTCTATGCTTTTAACTAAAGTACACACTCTCTTTCTATGAAATTGTATAATCTCATAAAAATACAAAGGATCTGTCTCTTTATGTAAAGCACATTAAACAACAGTCAATAAGACTGATTTAGTCAGTAACAATAGTAAATAAATGAACGTAGAATAGACCTTTGTTTCCTGGCTGAATAATTCCATTATGAAGGATATATGTTTATCTTCACAACAAATATGATAAACTTGATAAGGGTCATATAAGAGAGATAAATGTCTGGTCTAAACATGACCTTTGTGATCGTTGAAACGTCAAAATTTTCGAAAAACATTTTATTGCTATGAACTGAGGGGCTGTTTTCAGCCAACATTTTGAACAAAACGATAATTTGTATTATATAGGTGGAATATTTATTAATTTATTTATTTCGTAATCCTACAGCTAACATAAATTATATATAATAACAAACAGTTACACTGAAAATATAGCCAGAGATGGAATACATAATACTTTAACTACAAAAAGGTTCAAAAATTTACATAAGGAAACAAACAAATAAAAATTATTAATACATTTAACTAAGTGGTACCTAATTTGGCTGTGTTGTGTGATGGTGTAAAAGTTAGGGTAAGTACGTGAAGGTGTGTGTGACGTGTGTGGTGTATGCTCATGATTTTGCGCTATGGATATTCTTAACTCCTTTTAACCATATGCCGCCATAGCTTAAACAAGTCAAGGCTTATTCTTGACTATTTTGTTTAATAATAATAATAATAGTAAAAGCCCGTTTAATTTCCAATCATTACAAAAGTAGATTATAAACTCGTATCTTAGATTTGTTATATAACTTTTTTTCTTGTTATCTTTATATCCTAGCCTGCCTTCAGTACCGTTGATCGGAACCCCATCACGGGTAAAGGTCTTCTCCAGCTTGTCAGCAGCAGTCTCTGTCTATGGCTTTCTTTCTCCATTCGCTTTCTGCTAACGCTTCTATTTATACTATTCAACTTGTTTTGGGCCGCCCTCATCTCTTCTTCCCTTTGGTTCCTTCCATATAGTTGTCTTTTATCAATATAAAGTCCACCTTTTATCTGTGTATCTTGATATATGTTGTGCCCATTTCCACCTCTGTATTAGGGCATAATGTAAGGCATCTATTACTTTTGTTTTTTGTCTTCTTATTTCATTCTATCTTGTTTAGTACGAATAATGTAACAGTACTTGCTACTGTCAAGTTTGACAAGTTGTTACATTAATTGACGGAATGCCGCCTGTATGTCTACTAGTGACTATATACGCAATTAATTAGTACATAATTTACATTGAATGTGACACGAATTTCTTGAACTGTCACGTAACCGCATTCTTTTTAATGAGTAAAATCACCGTTATGCCTTTCAGTATTCAGTTTTCAATGATAACTTTAGATATTAAAAATAATGTGTTTATTTATTTTAATGTGTAAGATTTGGGAACCATTTACAGTAAAAACCTGTGTCCATAACAAACTTAATAGTAAATTCCATAAGAGTTTTCTTTTATTTTTTTAAACAGTCTACAACACGCGTGAGTGAATGAGTGTGTGGGTGCATGTGATTGAGTGGGTGCTATGTGTAACTACATGTTACGTCTCAGGAGCACATCCAACTCGGCGTAAGGTGTGTTCATAAGCCAGTCCTTTTTTTGAGATTGTGATTTAAACAATAAAATGATTTTTTATTTAATTTACGCAGTTGTTTCGTCTTTCATTTTATATTCTCACATACATAGTACATAATATACGTTACATATTATTTCGAAACTTCAAATATATGAAAAATCATAATTCCTAAAGCCTTAGGATGGGGTTAGATATTTACGATTTAAGTATACAATTGTAATACAAGATATTTATTGCAAATGTTATCGTAATATGCGCAAATGACCTTGGTATCAGCTTAAATGATACTCATTCAATTAAAAGTAAGTTATCAGCAGTGTTTGTATAATAAGTGCTATTCATTGATAAGATAGCATTGAGCGCTCTGACATAATTCTATGCTATTTACTTACCTCGGTACACATATATAAGTTTCTTGTTTTATAGATTTCTCTCGAATCAGGTGTAATATCATCAGCATTCATTTCTTTCACGTAACCTTATTTACACGATCGTGATTGACTTAAACTCGTCGTCTCTGTCAAATGTTATAATAATCTAACTCGGGCACCGCAACTAACTTTTTTTCCGTAAATACACAAGTTAAAGATTGAGCGGATAGCTGGCAAACATTGGATGATGACGGCATAAAATAAAATAGGATGGAAAACGTTGAAGGGGGCCTTCTCCCGGGCGGGGGCAACCTTAGCTTTATAGAATTTTATGTATATTTCTCTTTGTATATTATATGTAAATAAGGTAAGGATAAATAAAGGCTTATTATTATTATAAATAGACAAATTATCAAAACTTACTCCTTGGTCTAATACTATTTACGTAACTCAGTCATGTATCGTATTCCTTCAGATTATAACACAAATTACCAGCAAATAGGTTCCTAAAAACTCTGGTATCCTTTGTTAGATAGAATGGCTTTATTATTTCTCTTTTATATTGAACAAATTATAATGATAAATGCATCTTACAATATATATATATTTTTTTGTATAAGTAGGTAATAATTGTTAACTGTGTTTTCTGTTTATAGTTGAATGTGTATTCCGTTTTGGTTTTGATGTACATACTGTAATTGTTTAGATATTGTACAATAAGCAGCTGTAGGAATACTGATACACAAATAAATAAAAAATATATAAATATAAGTACATAGTCCAAATATAAGGTATTTTTCGTTGGTAATCGAGTACGTATAGCTCGCAGGAAAATATCGCAGTACGTTGAGTAAAATATTACAAAATGGTTATTAATGTTACAGGTACATTCATCATATCAGTGAGTCAGTTTCTAAAGACCCAATTTAACTTTTAGTACTTAGAATCACGTCTAGACTGTTCCGTGCATTTTTGTTATAAGTATCCCTATGTTTATTTTAAAATTTCCTTTGTATTATTTAAACAGTACTTTTAGTAAAATTTTAAAAATAATACAATATATTACTTGTTTTTTAGTTAGTTCATTAGTACATTACAGTGGGCGTGGTCTTAAAGATAAAAATATATCTTACAATCAATTATCTATATTAATTATACTATTTACCGTATCAGAAACTCTTTTATGGAAGAATCACCTACCCAGAGACTGAGATCCTGAAATAAAAAAAGTGGATGACAAGATTTTGGTACTTGGCAAAAAAATTCAAATGATCAGACGTTAAAATATGTCGTTTTAATGTTCCATCATAGCGTTACTTAACATTACTTATAAACGTGGTATAGCTTAAAATAACAATTAAATTTTGTCCTTCTCACTTGTCACTTTCAAATATGTTTTTTTTTATAGAAAAACAAATGACAAGAGGTTATCTGTTTAATTATATGTTTATGCACATTACCCGAAGACTTACTAGTATGTTGCCTTTTTAGTTTTGGGAGGCTTTCTTGAAGGACCCTCGGTAACTTGAATTTTTGGCTCCACATAGTGGAGTGCGCGGTAAAAAGTGTCTTATTCTGTGTGAAAAAGTCACTATCGATTAAATTCAACGGCAAACTTCTTTCTTTCTCCTTTTGGATAGCATTTTCCGTTTTTCTCTTTTGACATGACAATTTTAATTTTCCCCTACAGCTAATCACTCTGTGACGTGCGACATTTACTAGAACAAAGGTTGATGGACAGATAGACTTAAAAGCTTTTACGTTTCTCAGGTTTTATATAAATTCTTTTGAATTTAGCAACATAATTTCTTAAAACATATTTATAGTCGGTGGCCATTGGGACACAATTTAACATTAAATACTGACAGTTTTGCCATTGCTCCCACATAATAAATTTAATAATAACAATGACAATAAAATCACTATTACTATCAACTATGAAATAGTCCTTTATTTGTGGATCTATTAAGACTGATAAATCTAATAAATCACTGGTATTAATGGTTTTGAACTAATTTGACTTTGATGTTGTTAGTGAGCTCTGTGACATATTAATGTATTTAATGACAATGGCAGCTTACAGTAATGTCATTTATCCGACAAATGTCATTGGCAATTATTGAAACAATTTTAAGTGTCAAACCTAGAGTTATGTCAAAACCAAAGCGAATCCTAAAGTTGCGAACTCATAAACTTGACGATCGGCTTAATAAAAAAATATAGATTACTATATTAAAATGTATAAAAAAATTCTATTAGGAATATAATATTTAGTTTATTCACGTAGGTAACACAATGTACACTTATCATTAAATATTATTTATTTAAATTAACTGGCTGTTCTTAAGAGAACAGGGAAAAAGACTTAATTTAATTATAGTTAATAATTAATTTTTAAATATTAAACTCACTTTTGAATTGTATATATGGTACTATTGTTCCCCACAGATCGTGGTAGAAAAGTGTTGCTTTCTATTTCTTAAAATAAAATTTATTTCTTCATCTATCTACTCATGTGTAACCAGGTTCACTAATACGCTAATAGACATAGGTACATATTCATACGAAACCGCAGGCCGAACCTAATCCAAGGCTGTTCTATGGTCAAAACAAAATATAGTCTGGTATTTGAGAGTGTAAACACATCTATAAAGTTCTTTAACGACGATCTCTTTTATCGAAGTATCTTTCTTAACAAGTTCAATGACATAGTACTCTTGATCTCATTGTCTCAAATGACAGTTCCCATGGCCCCACCCTGCACAGGATACAATAGGCCACTAACTCACCAATTGATAGAATAGTTCGTCAACCTCAAATGATATACGACACTTGTTTTTAATTACAGTTTTTTGTTACGTATTTAGATTTGGACAGACAGCACGACGCCTAAAGTTTATTGACCCCAGCCGAAGTATGATTGATGACTTTTAATTTGTAAACGCTGACGCAAACATGGTGTCATTTAATTGTAATTAGTGGTTATTGTGGGTAGTTGCAAAAAATGCCGTGCCTTTACTATAATTTTCCGTAATATGTTGCTCCTTTTAGAATCAAAATGTATTTGAAATGTTTTGAGTTTTAGTCACACTGTAATTTTGGTAATACCGTCATATGCGTGTATAAAGTAAATAAATCTGCGGCGTTACAACCTTTTAGTAGTACAGCCTCTTGTGCCTGACACACGTCGTCGATTTTTTGGGCCTCAGACAAGCCGGTTTCCTCACGATGGTTTCCTTCATCGTTCGAGCGTATGTTAAATGCGCACATATAAATAAAGTCTATTGATGCACAGCCGGGGATCGAGTCTACGACCTCGGTCAAGGATGAGAGTCGCACGCTGAAGCCACTAGGCCAACACTGCTCATAACACTATATCGATATAAAGTATCTATTTTAATTTATTTAAACGATATGCTGCTGCAAAATTGGTTATTCCTTCCATCTATTTTTATATAAGACAGTACATGATAAATATCGTTATTACAAGTCATAAGTTTAATTATTATTGTTTATCAATTTTAATTTTTCTCATAATAGAACATGTCGTGTATAATCAAACCTTAACATCCTGTTCCGATTCATTTACTGCGACATCATACAAATTGTGAAATAATTTCTATAATATGTCTTTCAGTTTATTTGTTACAAAAATACCAATATTTCCGTATAGTATTAGAAAAATATAATCTAGGTTTCGTAACTGCCAAAAACTGTTGAGCTGCATTGTTAAAATTAACAGAAAACTACTGTTTCTCGGTTAATTTACGACCTAATGAGTAATTAAGTCATGTTTGAATAGAATACCTTAAAATAGCTTATTTTATTGTATATTTAAATATGTTCATAGCTTCTTAGATTGTTGCCCTATGATAGCTCACAACCAGCAGTAGTCACAACGATTCTTTGAAAATACATACATATACATATTATGTCCAACAAAAAAATTCATTGTAAATTTTTTGTAGACTCCATTTTGTTTCTCCAATTGGCAAGAAATTGGGGATACAGTCGATTATAACTACAAATCTTACTAATTAATCAAAAAATCCTAGAAATGTGTCTTTAATATACCAAAATATGAGTTTCATATGTAGTATTTACTACATATGTTTATGTAGATTATGTTTAGGAAATATTTTAAAAATTATTTATACTTTATCTTTTCTTTTTCTTTTTCTTTCTATTTATAATTTTTTAATGATTACTACGTAGATTAAGAACACTGTATATTTGTGTGTTGGAAATATATTATATGGACCATTTATATAAAAAAATTAGACATTTCTTAACTTTTTAGTATGTGTTAAAACTAGGAACATCCAGTGGGCAATCGCTAGAATGTAACATTATGCAACATCCCCATACATTTGCCCCAATTTTGTAATTGTTATAAGAAGTAAACAACCGTGGTGTTGCCATAATCAAAGTTCAAATCAAATTATTTCTATGTTGTAAGCAGCGCATTCAACAAGAAAAGATTATATAAAAACATCATTAGACCATAAGTGATTTAAATACGCTTCACTTACACCTATGTGTTATTCTTTACACGTCTTACCTAAGGGTGTGATAGTTGAGAAGATATTATCGTTTACAAGATGTACGATTTATTTACGGTTTGAATTTAATCTGTGTAACAAAGGAAAATGATTATTGTATTTAGTATTTAGTACACAACAAACAACAAAGAGCAATATTGGTTTTAATCAACATTAAAAATTTGACAGTAATAACATGCAATACAGACACAGTTTGATTGTCTTTTTCACCATAGACAATTTTTTTTAAATGTTATTTCCTAATCTCCCCGACGCTTGTGCTGTGGAACGTTATATTCACATGATTTGGATCTTGTTTCTCTTGTATATTTCTAATATTCATAGGCGAATGAGTGCAGGCCCTCTTGTGAGTCCCCTACGCTTTATATTACATGACATTAAGGTATCAAGAGATTCAATTCAAAAGCTTATATTAACTAGCTCTTTTGTATTACTTACGTAAAAGCTCCCAAAGCTTAATTAATGTCTTAGTTATTATCAATGGCTGCGGATCTGGGATTCCATTAAATTGGCTTTCTTTCCTTATATATGTTATTATAAACATACCATTATAAACTATAACGTATGTCGACTATTGTAAGTTTATATCGGTAACCAGTCGCGTCTACATAGTATATTATAATCTAAAACTATACAAATCCGATCATATCATACCACATATAAACACATACATTTGACAGATAAAACTTGACATTGACATTGATTGACAGATAAAAAACTTAAAAATTAGTAATTTTTGTAGTAACATAATTAATTTGTAACCAAAATAATTAATTAGTATATTTTGTGTTATATATTCGGGTACACCCAATTACATAAGGAAATCTTCGATATTAGATACACAAGTACCTCGAATTATACACAATTTGTTATATTATAAAACCATCTGGTAGCCCTTACATCTCCCAAGAATGGAATATTTTTGCGTTCGGCACCGACATGTCGCATTCAGTAAACACACTTGACCCCATTTGTCTAATGCACTGAATTTACGATATGGCACAATAGAACAGGAAAATTCACTCGCGATATCAGGTTAAAGTACATTTTAACCGCTACTCAGGAGTATATCCTTAATCAAACTTACAAATATTAAGTTTGAATCCGTAATGTATTATTGTATAGGTATACGTATATTTCTTATAGTTGTATAGGTATATATGTTATTTGCGTTTTAATTGCTCTTGTGATCAAGACCAATCAATGAATCGATGATTTCATTACGCTTATCAACAATAGTAAATAATCTATAATCCTGCAGACTGGACAAGTTTCAACAAACATATTTGTTATTTATTTTATTATTATTATTTATTATATTCCTAGTGGGAGTGCCATGCTGTTGCCTTCGGGCTTCAGCCAAATGGGCAGGCACGACCGGGGCAGTACCACTGTCTCTCAGAAAACCGGCGTGAAGTGATGCAATAAGTTCACCTTATTGTACTCGCGTTTCGTGCGGTGAGAGAGACTCCCGGAGCCCCCCTCCCCATGAAATATGAAGGTGCAGAAAAAAGAGAATCTACCCCAGGGGGGTACTTCCTGATACTTCCTACCTCTCCTACCCGGGGTACAAATTGGAACATTCATTTGTGCCGCGGGCGGGAGTTTGCGTGTACGTCAGAGAGGATATCTGTTCTCGTCGCCTCGGGACGCTTGAAGGAAGGGACCTATCTAACCTCTGGCTGCGCGTAGACTGCGATGACCATCCGCGATTCTATGCATGCCTGTATAGGTCCCATAGCGGAAATACCGAAACTGACCGACTCATTGAGCACATCCAAATGGCTACAGATTCCCTGCTCGAAAGGGTTCCTACCGCTGAAATCGTGATACTTGGCGATTTTAACGCCCACCATGCCGATTGGCTCGGCTCAGAAACCACCGATCATGCGGGAAGATCCTTTCACGACTTTGCTTTGGCTTATGACTTGACGCAAATGGTCCCTGCGATTACGCGAATACCAGATGTGGATGGTCATAAACCCTCTTTGTTGGACCTTCTGCTGACTTCACATCCGGAGAACTACCAAGTCTCTGTTGAACCGCCATTGGGTTCATCAGATCATTGTGTGGTCCGGAGCATTGTGCCGTTCACGCGCCTTCTTCGGCCTAGCTTCACGGGCTGTCGCCGCGTGTGGCACTATAAGTCAGCAGATTGGGATGGGATGCGGTCTTTTTTTGCGTCCTACCCTTGGGGGCCCATTTGCTTTTCGTCGAGTACTCCAGATGCCGTCGCTGACTCTGTCGCCGAGGTGGTCCTGCAGGGTATGGAACTCTTTATTCCATTCTCTGCGGTGCCGGTCGGTGGCAAGTCCCAGCCTTGGTTTAGGCGTTCCTGCAAAGCGGCTTTGCGCCGTAAGGGTGAATGCTTTAAAGCCTGGGCAGAAGCGGTGACATCCTGTGATGTGACTATCGGCGAACGTAAAAAAGCATACAATTCAGCCTCCAGGTCCTTCAAGCGAGAAATCGCTAAAGCAAAGTCAGAGCACATTGCCAGATTTGGTGAGAAATTGGCCCACCTCCCTTCGGGAACTCGAGCCTTCTGGTCTCTTGCCAAAGCTGTCCAAGGGAATTTCTGTCAGCCCTCAATTCCACCACTGCATAGGGAGGATGACTCACTTGCCCATACCGCGAAAGAGAAGGCCGATCTTCTAGGCTGTCTCTTTGCGTCGAACTCCACTTTGGATGATCAAGGGAAGGAACCACCGACATTATTGCGGTGTGATACTACGATGCCCGAAGTTATATTCCGGCAACGTGCTATCCGTAAAGCTTTGTCTTCCTTGGACATCCATAAGTCGAGCGGGCCTGATGGCATCCCTCCAATTGTGCTGCGTACTTGTGCTCCTGCCTATGGGCTCTCTGAGAAATTATGCAACTGGATTTCCAGCTTTCTCGCTGATCGGAGCATCAAAGTCGTCATCGACGGAGCATGCTCCGACCTGAAACCTTTGAATGCTGGTGTCCCACAAGGCTGTGTCCTATCCCCGACCCTGTTTATTCTGCATATCAATGATATGTTGCAGCTTAGCAACATTCATTGCTATGCGGACGACAGCACTGGGGATATTTTTTACACTGGCCGGGCAGGTATTTCTCGGGCTGTTGTCGATGAGTACCGGAACAAACTTGTGTCTGAAGTCGAAACTCTTCTACGTGGAGTCTCGGACTGGGGTAGACTAAATCTAGTCCAATTTAACCCCAAGAAGACACAAGTATGCGCGTTTTCCGCTAAAAAAACTCCCTTTGTCGCTACTCCCCTCTTTGAAGACACTCTCCTTAAAGCCTCAGCTAGCATCGGAATACTGGGCGTTGACATATCGAATAACGTTCAGTTTCGCGGTCATCTGGAAGGAAAGGCTAAATTAGCCTCCAAAAAGCTTGGTGTGCTCAGCAAGGCGAGACGGTACTTCACTCCGGGCCACCGCTTGCAACTATATAAAGCGCAAATTCGGCCCCATATGGAGTACTGCTCTCACCTCTGGGCGGGAGCTCCCCAGTACCAGCTCCTTCCACTTGACCGTATTCAACGAAGAGCGGTTCGAATCGTCGACGACCAGTCACTTTCCGTGCGGCTTGATCCCTTGGCGTTGCGTAGAGATGTGGGATCTCTCTGCATCTTCTACCGCATTTACCATGGAGAGTGTTCAGAGGAGTTGTTCGGTCTAATACCTGCAGCTGAGTTTCATCATCGGACGTCAAGGCAAAATACAAAATACCATCCGTATCACCTCGACGTCCGTCGTTCCACAACAGAGCGTTTTCTAAGGCAGTTTTTGCCGCGCACCACCACTATGTGGAACCAGCTGCCCACAGAAGTATTTCCGAACCAATTCGACTTAGGGTCCTTCAAGAAAAGAGCGTACCAATTCCTGAAAGGCCGGCAACGCACTTGCGAGCCTTCTGGCATTGTGAGTGTCCATGGGCGGCGGTATCACTTAACATCAGGTGAGCCTCCTGCCCGTTTGCCTCCTATTACATAAAAAAAAAAAAAAAAAAATATTATTTTGTATTTAGTATAATATTATGCATAATACGATGGCAAAGAAAATTAATAATAAACACAGTCTTTCAATACGTAAACTTTCTCGCGTTCAAAATGGTGAAATAATTACATAATATATATTTTCTTTGTGGATCGTTTCTTGGTGTTTCCTAAGTATTTTGTGCTAAGAATTCGTGACCCCTTAATCTCGTTCCTATAAACAGTACTTAAATGTGAAAGGTCAACTTCTTTCCCTTTGTTGCTTTGAACAACACGTAGACTACAAAGTTCTCTAAGAATTTTTACGTAGCATAGTCAGAATTCCAAGTATATTTTGTGCTAGATTTTACAATAGAAATTTGCTAAATTATTTAAGAATTTTAAATAATTAACATTGTGATACTAAAGCCATTAAAATACTTTCATTTATATTAAATAGGCTTTTAATATTGTTGTAATGTGGATAACATAATAGATTGTCTCAAGCTCACCTTGCAACATTTCCTGTCCGCATCTAACAAAGCTTTTGTTCGTAAATCGTAAGCTTTTGTTAAGTTTTATGTTTGATCGGTGAGACGAGCTAAATATATCACATTACATACATATATTTAAGCATGCGCATGCGAACTTTAGAAACAATAATTATAATATATAATTTTGTTTTATATGTTATAAATGCTCTCCGAAACAATTATATCAAGAAAAAGGGAAGACTTTATCTTAAAGACATGAGTTTGTATATTTTTTAAATACCTAAATTAAAACTATGAGTAGGTATATAAAAATAAATTAGACAAATTTTAATCTAATAAAACACTTTGCGCTTGTTGTTATTAAAATATGTCACATTAGTTTAAACACAATATATATGGATTAAACACATATTTATTGTGAATAGCGGAAACGATAATATCAATAAATTATACGGTGAATTGTTCAAACGATTTAATAATAGCGCTTGATCGGTCCGATCTAAAGAATTAATAGTGAGGCAATTATGTGCGGCTCTTGGAACTCATTATCGCAGCTTGAAGAATATAGCGGTTATTTTTCTGTTTACATGTCTCACGTTTATCCCTCTTCTTAATATAAGAGAAATCTTTGTAAAAAAGTATTGAACCGATTCTAATTCTTTCATACAAGATACAAGAAAATTATCTATGTTTTTCACTGGAAAATAGAGTTCCTGTTAAGATCCTGAAAGACGTTAGATATTTCTCAAAATATATTAAGGATGTTAGAAATATCTTTCTTAAATAAGGGAATTTAAAACAAAATGAACTCTACTATCACGAATTGTATACCGCAATACAAAAATATAGTGTCTACAACCTGTCGGTCTTGAAATACATAATATTTAATTAGCCTTTTAGGTTGATGACAACCTGGTACAAAACCTCGCTTAAATCTAAACCTTAAAACTTTCAAATATCAGAAAACGATTTAAAATCCCTAATATTCTGTCTGTAATGCTGTCTATTTGCTATAATGTTGCCTAGACACGTTTAGGCTAGTCATAGGCTAGCTTACAAGGTTATCTAATAAAAAGATTTCCCATTGATGCTATTAATTGTTACATATAGACTAAACAAAAAACTAATTACGTCATAAATGTCGATGTAATTACAGTTTTTGTTATGCGGTTAACTTTCTTGGTAAAGTGAACACCTGGCTGGGTGAGGTCCATATTAAATGTGTTTTAATTAGTTCTATAATTAACGAATTTATAATGTATGTTTTTGTAATGATAATTTATGACTACAGCTTTAAGAATTAAGTTTGAACCCTTATTTTGAAACTTGATCAACGAAACTATCGTGAGTCTACGCAAATATTAACATAAGTTGACACAAGTCACACCAGGACAAATTGGCCGATATGAGTATGGCCCTTGCTGTTCTATTTCTATTCCACATCATTAGTGGCCGTAGGGGGCCGTGATTTCAACGCCTGATCGCGGGTTGGGATAAGAACAGGGTTACGCTGCCTCGAGCGATTGCTGATGGGTTTTAGTCGGTATGCACAGTAGCGAGTCCCACATAATCCTCCACCACAAAGAATAAATCAAGTGCTTTACACTAATTTCGGTGGCGAGAAGTCAGTTTACACAAAGCTGTAAACTGACAATCCGACTCGATATTATAATGTTTAATGTTTAAAGAACTTGATTTCTCATTACAAAAAAGAATGTATTTTATTTACATGAGAAACATATCATGTATGAACGAGATACACGTCGCCATTAGCCGTGCCAATTTTAGTCTACTAGGCTCATTCTGATACCTTTTCATTTTATATGATTAATTATTTATTAATTGATTAAATAATTGCACATTATTATAAACTATATATTATGACCTTCGCAAGTTGTATGTAATGTGCTCATGACCTATTCGTAAAAATCAAGCGCAGTAATCCAAGTTAATATAAGAATAAAAATCCCCATAATAAAGTTCTTACAACAATTTATATGGTTATTTAAAGACATGTCGGTGAATACCTGAACGTAGACTGAGAATTCTAGGCTCTTCCGGGAACATATTACAACGTTTTTTCCTCATTTTTTATTCATTTCCTTTTTGTACACACTTTGGTGTAACTTTAAAGCAATACCAATCATACATAGTAAGCGTTGTTACGTCCGAATATCGGCATTCCAAATTAAAATAACGTTGTATAATTAATAAATAATGATTACAATAATACTATAATAGAAATATTTTTTCATTGAAATTGAGTTGAGTATAGATTGCCTCCTTTGTGGCTAACCTCATATATCATGACGCCTAGAGAAAGGCATTATGGTAGCAAAATCTTCTTAAATAAATCAGAAGCGCTACAACATTTTTGGGTCTGGGCCTCATATTTCTGTATCTGTTTCATGATCATTTGTTAATATAATAGGCAAGTAGGTGATCAGCCACCTGTGCCTGACACGCGCCTTCGACTTTTGTGTCTAAGGCAAGCCGGTTTTCTCGCGATGTTTTCCTTCACCGTTCAAGCGAATGTTAAGTGCATACATAGAAAGAAAGTCCATTAGTGCCTTTCGAAACTACGACCTCAGGGATGAGAGTCGCATGCTGAATCCACTAGGCTAACACTACCTTCTTAGCTTTCTCTTTCTAGCAAAACCCAATTTTAGAACGGTGGATACATGCAATACATTTTGTAACGTAACGCAATGCACGTATCCACCGGTCTAAAATGATTAAATATTAAAGACATGAGCCATCATCCAATCACCAGATATCATCCAATTGATGAGGTTATGAAATATGTACTGACCCATAATGGAACATCTAAAAATCTTATCACTGACGTCATTCGTTATCTATTTATGTTTGCATTTTAGGTTTTCATCGTATTTTTAGACGATTAACACACAGTACTAAATCATTTTAACAATAGACTTTATTAGCACTTGTGTTGTGTGTATTTCAATTCAACTATGCGCTTGTGGTTTTGTTTGTTCTGTAAACCACATAGATCCTATAACCCGTTAATGTCGAGACAGGGAAGTGATAAGATTTCTGGATTCTGGGTCTTCTGTTAGTCCCAGGTAGATTTTTGTGTCTATGACGCTTTCTAGATGTTTCTTGTAATATTGCTCCACATAATCATAACCAGGGATGATATCTAAAGGTTCAGAGCTGTACGCTTAACACAATTAAAGCACGACACAATGTATGGAAATATTGATATATAGATAAACAGTTATAATGTATATATGTATATAATATATATAACACCATAACCTTTACACATTTAAAAAAAAAACTTTTTACCGGATTTTACGGTGACAGTCACCGTGACCACGCACGCTGTAAAGCACGCGAAACGTCGGATAAATTTAAAATTATGTTAAATAATTGTAAATTTATAATAATACATAACTTTAATCCGGTAAAAAGTTTTTTCTTTAAATTTATATGTTAATATAGATTAACAGTCGTTTTAATTGTCCGTTGAGTGAACTGACAAAAGATCTGCTTCATGTCAGATCCTATACTGTAAGACCGCGTTTTGTTCAAAGCTCACCGAGCATTCTGATAAACGAGCTGGGTCTGGCATAGTTGCTCCCCTCACACCTTAAAACCGATTTTCGTTGTACCGATTTTGTAATTTTAATTGCTTTGTTTAATATTTGTATTATTTCTTCGTGTATGTCATGTTTGCCTATAAGTGCTTGTCACATTAAAAATTGTATATTGTGGTTCTTTTACTAATGTATTAGTGTGCCCAGCGTTGGCAAGCTTTTATCGATAAAAAAATAGGTACTTAGTCTTTTTTGTAAATATTTTATATGTTGTTGTTATATATGTTGTATTGTTTTTTTCTGTGTGTATGTATTGTTTCGTATGTGATATAAATGTAAATAGTTGCCGCATTGGAGTAATCTGTAATGGTAGCTTATTTTGTTAAGTAAAAAAATAAATAAATAAACATCTTTGTTAACCTCTCGAACTTTGTTCTATAAATTGAATTATAGAAATTCGATTGGTAATTTTACTTTGATTTGTCGTCCAGTTGGTCCTTATCGTCTGCTGCGTCAGGTATCGGGTCTTTTTCCCACGGCCGTTATGATTCTTTATTTATCTTATTTGATATAAAACATGACATTGGGTGATGCAAGTATACTGTTATTTTTCTTACATAATTTATTTTATCCCTGTATGGTTCCTGGGTGGTTTAAATAATAGATAATTTTATTTTTACTTTATACCACTCAGGTACAACAATAGAATATATGAGAAATAATGAATTGTGAATTGCTATGTAAAATGTAAAATTAGTAGCATTTAATGTATATTTCTTTATTGACGTTCATAAGTGTACATTGTGTAATGGCGCGTCTAAACGGGCCATGTTTTGCTGCAATTGATGGCTGCACTGTTGGCCACTAATTGCCCGGCCATTACAAAAATATTTTAATGCAGCTGATGGCCGAACAATCTATGGCTGGGCAATGTGTTGCAATATGTCTGCAATAGTATGGCCCATGATGCAGACCCCTAAACGGGCTACACAAACCGGCAACAATGGCTGACGAAATCACACTTGTCGCAGCAGCTTATATTGTTTTAAAAAAGAAACAAAAAAAAGAGAGATTGTGGATTCGACCTTACTTAAATAGGCGTGAAACTGTAGACAATTTGAGTCTAGAAATAAGTCTTGATAATAAATTATTCAAGAACTAGAATGTCAAAAGTAGTCATTTTTACGTAGTAATCTAACGTCAAATACAGCTGATCGCAAAACACAGAATAAAGCAACACGCACACTTCACTCAAAGCAAACATCATGTCGCCTAGAAAAGGATACACTATGCCATAACAAAGAGAGTGACTGAAACAACAAGAGAACTGGCTGTGCAATATTGCAGTTGAAATCGATAGCCTAGCGATCGTCCGGCCACCCATCGGGGCAACATCGGCCATATGTGGCTATACAAAACATGTTTGGCTATATGGCCGGGACATTACTGCAATATTGCATAGTGTGGCTGCTATTGTTTGCAATGTTGCCGGCCACAGTGTTGCAGCCATCAATTGCAGCAAAACATGGCCCGTTTAGACGCGCCATAACATACATGAAAAGATAAATGATTTTTGACTTTGACTTTTCTATGAAAAGAATTAATGCAATGTTAATGTCGAAGAGAGGGCCTACGTATGGCTATACTCTCGGGGCGTAACTCCGACGATTTAGGAAATCGCCAAACTAATAAAACAGCCTTGGCTCGTACAATCTCTTTTAATTTTTTTATCATCATAGTAGAACCTGAGAAATACAATTCTATAACAATATTTACGAGGGAAAGCTCCGCTAATGACCCGACAAACATTCGTTAAATATATTGGCTATCTTTACGATGTTGTTTACTTCTAGTTATCTACCGTGCCACGTGTACTGACGTGCACACTGGCCTTTTGTTCACGATTTATCACCTAATTGTGAATTATCTACACACGTTCACTTGTTTTTTTCCACCTTGAATAACTCGTTTTATTAGAAACATCACAGATTAAATTTACATCCAAACTTGTACATGTCAATTGCACAAACAATCGAAGAATGTTCATGAGTTGAATGTCGAAAAATAATATGGATTTATACAGTACTTATCAAAATTCTATAAATATAACTGATAAATAGATTTGATAATACCGTGAATTGCGAAGCGCTTGGTACATCGATCTTGACCCAACTCCGCATACGTCTACCAAATGCCGATAACGAGTTATGACATATTTCGGTCATACAATGTGTAGAGGTGATGAGAAGCGAAGAGAAAGTGATCGTGGTTGGTAACACAGAAGTCAAAAGATCACGTCACCAACCAGAGGGACCGATCAAGTGAAAGACTCATCGACCTCAAAACCGTACACTGTAATAAGAGAGGCGCTGGACAGAAACCGGTGGAAACAGATAGTCGGCTCCAGATGTTTCCTTGATTACCACGACGCTGAGACATGAGCTACCAACTGTAGAGGCAGATAAATCATTTATTTAAAATACGATTTTAATAGATATCATGAAACTTCCCAAAGTCGTCACTGAAAGGCCGGCAACGCACTATTTAGCTTGAGATCCCGTAGAGGCCGTTAATGAGCTGCATAATCCTTTAACTATTTCAAAAAGTTAATTGGCAGACTTTATGTTTCTAATTTAAGAATCTAACTCCTCAACAATAACTAGATAGAAAATGTTAATTTAAAATAATACGAAAAACAAAAAAACAACTTCGAAAATCCACTCATAGTTCACAGTGATTTTGCGACCCAACATTCCTGTCTATAACATTAATAGCAATAAAGCTAAAATACACTCAATGGCGCTTATCTACAGTTAAATAGCTTTTTTATTGAATGAAAAATAAAATTGCGAATAAATACGTCTGGCGCTGCGTCGCCGGCTTCTTGTCTGAATAATGCAAGTTTCTTTGAATCAATCCTTTCTTCCTGTTAATTGTATGTGAATGTATGAGGAAGTAAGGAAAAAGCTAAACAACAAACGCACCGTATGAATAGGCTATAATTTTCAATGGTTATTGCCTAGTTCGTGTCGTTTTATAATAATATATTAAAGTATTCATTTTATAGAAATAGATAATATGTAATATGTTAAACGAATGCATGTAATAAATTGGATTTAATCATCTACTATTAATCAGAAAACTTCACTAAGATTATAACGCGTTTAGCGAAACAAACTGCACCATTATAATTATTATTAGTAAAAATTGTTTAATGTAATAAGGGGCAAACGGGCGGGATCCTCCTGATGTTAAGTGACATTGCCAGAAGGCTCGCAAGAGCGTTGCCGGCCTTTTAAGAACTGGTATTTTCTTAAAGAACCCCAAGTCTAATTGGTTCGGAAATACTTTAGTGTAAATTAATTAATTAGGATTCGAAAATATTGTAAATTTGTTTCCTACTCCTAAGTCCTAACGAATTACGATTTATTTTACGCAGTGAATAAAACGTACATAGAAAAATATCATTTTAATAATAGAAATTATGTAATTGCGGTATTAAAACTCAGCAATGAATCATCTAGGGATAAAAACAATGGTATTGTGTAATGCCAAGAATTATAATTATCATGTTTTTTCTTAAGCTATCGTGTTTTTTTTCTAATGATTCGATAATAAGGTATGTGTCGCTTATAGCGTTGCATATTCTATAACCAATATTAGTTTCTGACATGGGATTGGGACCTTATATAGTGCATTAACATAGTTTTAACTTCAGTACTTGCTCGTCTCCTTGGTGTTATAAGATGGATATTGCATTGTTTAATTTTTTAAAGGTCTATCGAAACACATACAAACACTTCCAGAGAACACACGACATACAAAAACACAATACATACATGTGCATCAATCACAAGTGTGCACACCATTTAAAGGCAAACTTTACAATGATGAAATATACAATAAAAATAAACGACAATAAATTAAATTAATTGCAAATAAGCAATTTTAAAATTTAAGATATTTCTACTTTGCAATTGTTATTATTGGTGACGGATCAACAATGACCGTATGATCTTAAGCCTGAAGACATGGAGACTGTCATAAAATCAATCTGCCTCGCATGTCCTCAAAGCATCGTTAACTGCAGATATCTGTTTAGAGGAGCATTACAACCGACGTTGGTCCTCACTGCCCGAACGTAAAAAAGGTATGTTTCTCTTTAAGAGAGGATACTCTTTAAATAACGTAACTAACAGTTATTTACGTATATAAAGTAATCCTACAGCTAACATAAATTATTATAACGAAAAACAATAACTAACATTAAAATGTAGTAACTAAATAACAGTTATTATCAATAAGGAAGTGAATCTTGTGTTGTGTTACTAGTCACCACACTCTACAACTTCGATGACGATTCCGTTCCAATATAGATATGATTTTGATTTTATTTATGATGTTATATCTAATGTATAACAACAAAAGTCAGAAAGTCAAAGTCAAAAGCATATAATATACATAAGGTACACTTATGAACGTCAAAAAAGCAATATCCATTAAATGATTCTAATTTTATATTTACTGTCAGTTCTCAAATCAAGGGCGTAAAACGGAAGAGAAGAACTGGCAATAAACTCTCCGCCACTCTTTCTAACATTCTTCATACAAACAAATAATATTTTTGGTACATGTACATAACATATAAGAAAAACAATAACTAACCTTAAAATATATTATTGAAAGGAGTCCCAAAAAGTCCCGTTTATTTATTTGATTTTGGGTTTTCATACCACGTTTCAATTTTGCGACGTCAGCAACATAGACATTCAAAGATTTGAGTTTCGTGGTAAGATAACTTTGTATTTATGAAGTTTTTACCTAAAACAGTTTTATTAACCCACATTCCACTATAAAATGTTTATTTAAATTCAGATAAAGCATGTTTTAAAAAGTCTAGATTTTACATTGAGATGTGAGGGTTTTTCCAAAGCCTTATCGTTTCTCTCTCTATTATACTTTTCTAAAGTATTCGTATTGTCAATAAAATGTGAGAATCATCTTCGACATCATTAGCAACTGCTCGAACGATGTATGTGGTTCCGTTAAGTTCCGAATTGACTAAGTTAGCACTGTGCAAGATTATTATTTTATTACGTTAGACCAAATTTTAAAGAAACAGCAGGTGGTACATGGCAGGGAGTGGCACGGTGCAGAGGGGAATGGCGGGATTTGGAGAAGGCATTTGCCAGAAAACGTCACACTTAGATAAAGAAGATTGAAATAGAAGCGTGTTTAAATGTAAATGTATCTGAATTAAATTTATTATTACGTTAGCTATTCGTTAGATATTCGGGCTAGTTTCATTTTAAATTGTATCTTGTCCATGATTACGACCGACAAAGTTTCAATAGATATTTGACATTTTTAAATAGAAGCAGGATATATTAAACCTAATAATTATCTACAATGTTAACTACAGTCTGCATTATTCATAAAGCGATAAGGAAGTTAAAGTCCAGGCTTAATTGTGAGGATGGTTGTGCGTTTTAATTACTCATGTGTTTTTTCTAGAATGATATATTTCATTTCATATTACATTTATTTTCCAAGAGAAATATGTTATGGACTAAAATTTATGGTATAGGTAAATGTAAAAATATTCTAGCCACCTATATCCGCAATATGATTTGCCTATAATTGAAATAAAACGACTCAAATTTAATGTTGCACTCTTGGTACGGTTAAAAGACGATAATATTTAGATAATATTATCTACTTTAAAACAATTTTTTTTAAATATAGATGTTAAATTAGTAATTACTTACTAATTTAATTTAATAATATATTTCTTTAATTTTTTATCTTTATTTACTTGTTTACTTATTTAACACTACGTGACAAAAAATCTACTACATCATAATAAAAGAACAGGCCGGTATAGTTGTTATTTTGTTTTAGATATGGTTAACCAAAATCGATAAATTCACAAAGAGCATTGTGATCAGTTGGCGTTTTGCATGGCCTACTTAAAGTTGTGTGTCACGATGATTTTCCTTATTCATGACTGGCCACTGAGGCTTTGTTTCAGGAGCAGTAATTACCTTTATTCACGTTATTTCAGTATGTTGAAATTATTTTGACCATGCTACTACTAGTAACTCAATTTTTTCAAGGAAGTAGAAGAAGTTGTAGTTAGAAAATTAATTTGGTAAACATAAATAATTAAATTAGTTTGCAATACGTTTGCTTTCTTGACAAATGTCAGTGCGATAACAAGTATGAAATCATTTGTTAAATTATGCAAAACTAATCAATTTTTGGGGTTATTACAAAATGGACAAGTAGAATGTAATATTGTTTTTGATTGTGTTGTTCTTAAGTGTGTATGTAGGCGAAACCTTAGATAAAGTAAAATAAAAAGCAGATAAAGTTAATAACATTGTTTTGAGAAATGTCTTGATTTATGTTTTACAACCACAATTCCTTGAATTGAAAATATAA
Organism: Pieris macdunnoughi; assembly: GCA_905332375.1. Classification (NCBI taxonomy): domain Eukaryota; kingdom Metazoa; phylum Arthropoda; class Insecta; order Lepidoptera; family Pieridae; genus Pieris; species Pieris macdunnoughi. Next base: position 1,019,056 of record CAJOBZ010000074.1, on the reverse strand, counting down.
GAATGACATGACGATGTAACATGAAACACCGACAGAGTACCACAAGGAATGTGCTTCGGTCCCTTTTTATTTCTTGTATAAGATATATGATAGCTTTATGAATGCGCAGTAGCCTTTGGAATGTTAGGTGAAATTTGAAGCTTTGTAGCCATAAGAATATAATAAAGGTGTTATTCAAAGCACCGATCATACCAATGAATAAAAATGTTACCGTTTTGAATCGATTTAGGGAAAGTATGAAAGACATAAGAAATGTTATGTAATGATGAGTGATAACAGGCGTTAAAGACCTTTCCAGAGTAACTCTCAAGAATTTTTAGCTATAAATAAATATCTTTCTTCAAAATCATTTTCGTGACTTTAGTGTAAAACTTTTTACCATAAGTATTAAGTACACATGGTATAATGGTTGCAGCTCCTTACAAACATTGTATAAAAACTTGGCGATTAAAAAGAGTGGCGGAGAGTATGTTGCCAGTTCTTCTCTTCCGTTCTAAGCTCTAAATTTGACGTTTTGACGTTCATAAGTGTACATTCTGTTACCTGTATGAATTTTGTTTTTTTTTTAAATCTGAAAAAGTGTTCTCTGTAATTTTTTTGTGTTTATAAATGTCTCGATAGAGCGTCAATGCCCATTCACAGAAGAATAAATTAATATGATGAATAAATGTGCTCAATTTGTTTACTCGCATTTCGTACAAATACTTAACGCAGTCAACTCTGTTTATTACTTGTCAAACCATTGCATTGTTATTTAAATCGTTGGAGGTAAAGTGGACAAAGAATCCACCGTTATGTAATGCGCATATTTTAAATGTAATTATTACGAGTAATTGTTGGTTACAGTGAGTTAAATGGTGTCAGGTTCTAATGTTTACATTTAAAAAGGAAATGCTACCATTATGTTGTTGATATATGAAGTTACGTGTTCGTGTTTTTTTTTACGTAATTCTTGGAAGTATCCTTTATTTGCTTTGGACGTTTTTACCAATAAGTCGTTTTCGTTTAGACTTTCTCTTATCATTTTAGTGGTCACGTGAGATATTTTTTCAAAATTTTTCACTACCTTACTTTGTTTACAAAACAACATTTCAACAACAACATCTCTTTTTTTAACAGAATCGAATGTTGTCAAAAAAATTGTGTAGTACAAATTTAGAAGCTCTTTTTAGATTACCTTTATCTCCTCTTTAAATCTCCTTTGTTAGATTTATTTCTGTAATTGAATTTTTTAAGTGTTGTAGGGATGTTAAAAGCTGGGATTCAGTCTTTAATTGTTTAACAAGAGCTTATAACTCACATAACTCGTGCCTGAAATATATTTCGTATTAATTTCTATAGCGTTTCATACAGTAAAATAGATTTAGTATCATCTAGATATCTGTTAAGATTCTAAATATCGCATGAGAGCCTTCATACCAACATGCCTACATTCTTCGCTGAGGTATTTACTACATACCCCTTTGTGTAGGAGAAATATCTCGCTTAGATTTTTTATTTATCGTAATTAAACGTGACATTTCTATGATGTGTTTAGTTTAAATTAGACCACATATAAAGTGGACCAATATATATTTTATATATTTATTTGTGAGGCTTTTTATTAAGTGATATCAAAATTAGAATGTCTCTAAAATATTTTGCTATGGTTCTCTTAATCATTCCTCTTCAGCTCCATAGAGTATATATATGTAGGCATTATATGTAGAATACTATACAAGAATATCGTGTGCGTGATTTTGAGTTAAGAAACTTTGTTCCTTCATACCTAGGGGATATGTGCGACGGCGAAGGCCAAGGTTGTTTGCGATACCAAGCGCCAGAACTAGACTGTTGCACAGATCCTCGTTAACAAAGACGTTGCGCTTACTGAATGCTGTCTCGGACAGTATGGACATCGTAATATGTTCGCAGAGTGAGTTCACAGTAGCGAAATTATGTATCTTATGTATGTAACATTATATGTGTTATTATATATTTTTTTCGGCATTGGTTTAAGATAATGTATGTACCTAAATAAATATAATAAAATGAAACAATGTGTGTGACTTCGCTTAGTATCAGAAGCAACAGACTTATATTATAACCATAGACACGTGACAATTAGTAGAAAGAAACAGATGGCGCTAGTATGTATATAGTGTAATGTGATATTTACAACAATAAATACATAAATAATTGTCTCAGCCTTCCCTGAGCTGAGAAAAAGAAAAGAACTGAAAATATCTTAAATATGCAATTTATTTAAGAAAATTCGTATAGTGTATTAATAAAAATCTCGAATACGACGGCTCCATATCCTAAGAAAATGAACTTAAACTAAGAATCATCAGATAAAACCTTTGAATAATTTGTTTCAAGTTTTGAAAGGCATGAAACATATAATACCTTTATCGTGCATAAAGGAAATCAACATATACGTTGACAATATGATGATGAAACAAGAATACTTTGATTTGTCGAATGCAATTGTTTTGCGTGCCGATTTGAGTGTGAGGTTGTATGCATTTCGTGATGTTTTCACAATTCCCACAATCATAATATTTTATGTTGGCCTACAGTAAGGGCAATAATAACATTTAAATAGCGTGCGGTAAATTTAATAAGATCACTCAATATGCGTTCTTTTGTTCATTTATCCAACTGTCATTTATTACCACAAGATAAGAATTAGATCTGACAAACATAATACCATAGATAAACATGTATCTCTGTATAAAATGATGTTTAAAATTATCTTTTATCACTGGCAAACGGCCATCATATGTCATTTATTGTTTTGCTTATTGTAAATATATATACTGCTTACAATTAAGCATCCTTTTTTTATTAGAACAGGGGGAAAACGGGCATGGGGACACTCAATGCCAGAGGGCTCGCACCACTTGGTGAACCACCATCAAATTTTGTAAGGATAATTGTCAAATTTTTGTAATGGTTATATTAATATTATTTTGAATGTAATTCATCTTAAATTGATGTGAAAAGCGGAAAATTTGGCGCCAGTTGGACTATTGCCAGAGTTTTCCTAAGCGATAGCTTGTTATTAATGTTTAATGATCACACCGGTTAATTTGAGGAAGTTTATAGTTTGGCATCGATTGTTTCTCAGAATACTTCCACGTTTAAATAAAACAAGGCTTTATCGTAGAATAGTAATCACCCACTTCATGAGCACACCCCGCATACACACCCTTACATTCCCCTCACTTTCACACCATCGCATAGCACAACCTAAATATGTATTTTTTATTTATCAGTGGCACTACAACCTCTTTAGGTCTGGGCCTCAGATTTCTGAATCTGTTTCATGGTCATTTTTCAATCTAATAGGCAAGTAGGTGATAATCCTCCAGTGCCTGACACACGCCGTCGACTTTTCGGGTCTAAGGCATGTCGGTTTCTTCACGATGTTTTCCTTCACCGTTCGAGCGAATGTTAAAATGCGCACATAGAAAGAAAGTCCATTGGTGCACAGCCGGGATCGAACCTACGACCTCAGGGATGAGAGTCGCACGCTGAAGCCGCTAGGTGTTGCTGCTAAATATTACGTACTAAATATCTTTTTCCTTTCGTAAATGTTTGAACCGTTTTGTATATGTACATTGTACAGTCAAAACCGTTTACGAACAATTAACAGTGCCAACTTTGAATAATGGCCGCCTTAATGCTGTCATTGTATTACGATTTTTTTACGCAAAGTGCGTACGTACTACAGAAGTGTTTCAAACAAACTAAAATAACAGATTTTGTTATGTAGAAAAATGATAATTATATGTACGTAATGTCTTTTTATTATAATTTTCATGTGAAATAAAGAAAATGTAGTTTTTTTATACATGAGTATATTAATCACACATTCAATAATAAGTATTAATTTTAATAACAACGTCATCGGCTGTTACGTCTATCGGTTTTTACGACCAAATATGAATAGTCCCTTCGATGTCGTTATAATAGATTTTGACTGTATTATATATTTCATCTTTAGCTATTATATCTCTAGTATATTAGTATTTTGTTGTATAAATTTTTGTTAGGTGTAGGGTTACCAAATAAATAAATAGATAGAAAGAGATATAATTAGAGATTAAATTGTTTAGTCGAGCCACATTTTATATATTTAATTGAAATATGGGGCACGCAAAAACAAAATAAATAACCAAGAAACCAAAATTATGACGATTAATCAACTATATGTTTATAGCACCTGTATCTTAATTTAAAAAAAATTAAATAACTCTCCGTAGCAGCTTATAATTAAAAAAATCAAACATATCACTACACGCAATACTCGTCGACCGAGTTTGCTTATCTTGCCGAAGCCGCGTACAAATTATTTCAAGAAGTCTATTAAGTATGAGGTTGTGCAATTATTTAATCAATTACTCTCTAAAATTCGTAATATTCGCGCAAATCAAAAGGGGATTAAAGATACATATCAGAATGAGCCTAGTAGACTAAAATTGGGACGGCTGAAGGCGACGTGTATCTCGTTCGTATATACATATTAAGTTTCTCATGTAAATAAAATACATACTTTTTGTAATGAGAAATAAAAATATATTTTTTTAAACCTTATAAAAATTACTAATGCTGGTTACATAGTCTGGTTTATACACAATTTTGGGTCACTCATGAAGTTATCGTCTCATCTTATTTACCATTAGGTATATTCCACATACGTGCAGAATAAGTAAATATAAATAAATAAAACGAGGTTAAGTTGTCGGTCGGATCGTACATCGTCGTAATATTCATGATATCAAAATAATCGAATTCATGTCCCATTTAGTTTCTACGAGTATTTGGCATTTTTCCAGGGTTATATGTAGATGGAATGAAGCTGCCATGCTCGCATTGATTTGTCAAAAGTCAAAACTCATAACACAGATTATATAATTACACACACATGATTTAAATACGAAAATATGTGTTGAATTTTTATTGACTTGTTAACACCTTTTTAATTCATTTAGACCTTGTCACATTTACTTTTTCCAAACGCATGCATATAGATGGAAATTCAGTCCATAATAAGAGCGTGATTTTTGCTATTTAGGATTGTATCACGTCCTGATTGAGCCAATGTAGGCTTTGTTGTATCAGTGTGCGATTGAAATCGTATATATTAATCGTATAAATCATTTATGCGTCGTCGGAAAACGTCAATAAGGAAATACGTATTAAATGCTTCTAATTTTACATTTACTGCCAGTTCTCAAATCAAGGGCGTAGAACCGACGAGAAGAACTCTCAGCCGCTCTTTTTAATCGCTAAGTTTATTGTTATATAAAATGTTTGAAAGGAGCTGCAACCATTACACCATGTTCCACATGACATCTTGCAATTAATACTTAATTAATAATAATAAAGATTTGGCCTCTATCAGCAGTAGGCATGGTGAAATAGGAGCACGCACTAACATTCTCGTAGGAACAACACGCAAATACATAGTCGAAATATCCAACATCACCGCATACACGAATTCAAGTCCAAGATTCTATATTATACCTGAGGTTCTAGGTTCAAACAAGAAAGAGAAATAAGAAGAATAGAAAGCAACAAGAATGCCCAAAAAGTCAACGTCGTGTGTACAGTGTACATGTTACTGTAAAAGCTCGAACTACGGTTAATCTTAAGATTAGAGTTAGTCAGATTTAAGTGTAAGTCTTAGGATTTACCGACATGAGTTGGTAAATGTAAGAATTTCTGAAAATACGACGATTTTTTCGAGCTTTTACCATTCGAATTCAGTATATGCTAGGTTTTACCACTGTCAGCTGGTAGATGTTGGTTTTAGGAATAAAACAATGTGTAATTCTTAATTATTTAGTTTAATGAACTATTAGACAAAACAGGTACATAGTATTATAAAGGTATCATATGATAGTAATAAGTACAAACTAATACCAACTTACTTAAATTATTTTGAAAAAAACACATAACGTTTATCTCTGAATATCTCACCTACATAAGGTACCCAAAAAAATATTTCACTTGTTACAACACGAATTGCTATTGTGGCATTTAGAATTACAAGGTAATCCTGATGATCTGCATGTGCATTTTTTTGTTTTTCAACATTTACTACAACTTTTTTTTAAATACAGCTGTCTATCAGGTAACAATATAACCTACCAGCTCTAAATAAAGATTGCCTGTCCAATAATTAATGAACCATTAATTCTGCTTGTGACAAGTGAGCTTTTAACAATAAAGCGTAACAAAGATCTTGCTTACGTCAGCAATTGTTACCTCGAATAATCATGATTATATCTGGAATAATGTGTATATTAATCAATTTTCCTATTTCCTGTTAAGTTATAAAAAAAGGCTTTATGCCTTAGCAATAAATAAGATTATGCCATAATTAAGACAATTTCACTTATTTTTTGAACTATGTATATATTATTTTTATTAAACTTTATATATCGTAATAATGTATATTGTAATAATGTTAATAAGGAAATATTAATATTTGTAAGTTGTCGATATCGTTGTTTATGATAGTTTAGATAAACCTGTAACGTGGGTGCTGTTTTTGTCCGAATTTTAACCATTTGTTAGAATGACTAAAATTGCACTACAAAAAATATCAAACATTAATACTCTACAACTTTCTAGAATTAACGTACAATTTGCGAAACGTCGGAATAATATTTTATTTGATAGCAATAACTACATTGATTTCAGTGTTAAAATTACACAATGTGTAGGAACTTGAGATGAAAACTGCGTCTTTTCATCGTCCCACATTCGCCTTAGTTACCCGAAATGGTTCCGGGTAGGATCGTTGCCAAGGCCGGCGGAGAAGGACAGCGCTATGCGTAAAAGCGGGACGGACGTCAAACAAAGTTGACCCTGATCGTGTGGCCTACTCCCGCCGGGTCGATAAAACAGGGATGGTGTTGATGTCATCGTAGTACTACTGCGGTATCATTGATACTTCTGTTAGATTAAGTTGGCAGATTATATATAATCAAATGTTTATATGTTACAATTCTATTCTTAGTTTGGCAACTGGAAGAAAGCGTTTTTGATAAGTAATATAGTATTGCTTCTAGAATTTCTTAACACAAATTTATCACAGCACGGGAAATATCTAAAATATAAACATGGGCCACACAGGTAGCTGAATTAATAAGTTTTGCTCACTTGAAGTTTCTAAAATTAAAAGCTATTTCCGTCATCTAAATCTTACATTGTTATTTTATAGAACAGAATGAAAACGGGCAGGAAGCTTTAGTGATAACGCAGCCCATGGTCACTCAGAAGTATTAGGATTGGTACGCTCTTTACTTGAAGGAACCTAAATCGAATTGGTTCGGAAATACTTCAGTGGGCAGCTTCCAAATAGTGGTGGTGTGCGGCAAAAATTAAAAAACGCTCAGTTGTGGAATGATGATACGACAGAGTATTTTCTTAGAACAAAGAACAAAGGCTTTTACCGGGTTTACCTTCAATCTGTGATGTTTTCGCTAGAATATTAGTAGTAGGTAGTTTCTTGCTATGGCATTTACGAATAGTTTGTCAATTCGGAACCCTTCTTTGCTTAACAGTTGAAGCAAAAAAGGTTATCCCAGACTTAAAAAGCTTTAAATTTATATTAACTTTCCTTAACATACATTAGACATAACATTAACTTAGGTTATCCACTAACGGCAAATAGGACACTATATAAACACAGTATAATATATTGTAATAGCTCCTATATATATACATTGAAATATAGTTGCATAAGAATTGTTTAAAATTTTACATGCCTGTCCGAGCCCATCAAACGAAATGACGTTGAAGGCTTGAACTAAAAGTGCAATGTCAAGTGGCACTTGCCGTTTGGCTCATGAGTTGCGATGTTTTTTACCAGTCATTCTCTTTTGTATTCAGACCGTGTTATATTTTAAGATTTGCTGTACCAAGCATTTACAATGTAACGTTTTTGTTATGCTAAACTATACTCTTTCTAATTCATATTTCAATCTTATTTAAGTGTATCCTACCCGTTTTCCCCTTTACAGGCAGTATATGTAATGACTAAATCGTCACGATCGTAGAACAATGTCGGATTTGAAAAAAATCCAAAAACCACTTTTTATCATATTTGTATACTAAATTGATTAAATATTATGGCTACATTAAAAAAAATTCTATGTGTTTTAAATTTCAAATTTATCAGTCTATAAAGTGACGGATTTGATAGAAACATGATTTTTCTAGAAAACTGTGTAATTTAATGTTATTATTTGTATTTTGTTTCAAAACAAACCCTTTTGTTTGCTTGAATGCCAATTTTCATAATAACAGAATATGAATTAAAATAGTTATGACAAAAACTACAACATGATTATATTATTTTGAAATGGCTGCCCTGTAAAGTTTACTATTTGTCAGATCCGTCACTATTCTACGACTGTGACGATTAATAGTAGAATTTATTTACACAAAACAATGCTAACAAATGTAGGTATGGCAAACAAAAAGTATATTACTTATGGGCGTACTTTCTAAGACTGCAGGCACTCGTCAACCTCCTGGCGTTGCAGGTTTTATGAAATTGGTGCAATAGAAACATCGTGACAGACAAACACTATCTCTCTCAATCGTAGAATAAGCCTCAAATGGCATACTATTTTCATTCCATATAATACGTTTTTGACGAATTGGAGGCATAGATTGTCAGAACTCTGAATTTTACTGAGCACACAGAGAAATATTTCAGAAAAGCTTGTAATCCATGAATCGTTTGATAAGTAAAGGGTATGTGAAATAAATGCGCAGTCGACATGATAAGTTATCGCATTAAATGACGTGTTTGATATAGGAACAGTTGCCAATATTGTCACTTCGACCTTGGTATTTTTCCTATGCTATATTTTTCATTAATATATAACATTCTCGTGTCAAAATGTTAAAAATGCAATGCCTTCAATAGTTTTAACGCTTAAGCCTTAGCCGTCCTTTCTCAGCTGGCAACACGGCTTAGTTTTTTAATTTCCATATTGTTAGTCTTTAGCACTAATAACACAAATTATTGTGGCATTTCTCATGTCTCGTCTGGGTTTCAAACAATTTAATGAACACATCGGCTATCAGACAATTCAGAAGAGTCTACTATACTTAAGTGAATATTAAAGGGTCTAATAGTTCTAGTCAAGTTTAGAATACGCCTAGAAATGATTCATAAAAACAATATGATTTAAGAATATGTTGTTTATGTTAAAAATAAATTTAAAGCTGCAAATATATCGTTTGTAACTAATGCAAAGCAACACGAACTTATAAGCATATTACCTAGACTGTACAAAGTAGAGTACTCAGTAGACTAAAAGTACTCAGTACTTTGAAACGTCTACTAAACAAAACATATATTATATAATTGTTTACCGTTTATAGATATATTTAATGATACAAATCCTCACGCACCGTAATAACCTTGAAAATAAAAACTACAGATACGTTTTAGTAATCTATACTTGGAAAAGAAGTCTTATCTTAGTTTATTACAAAACAATTTATTTCACGTATTAATTATTTAATATTGGAAAACAAAGAACGGTGAAAATCGAACAACAAATAACAAACTTCCCTGTCGTGCTGAACTTGGTGATCAATACATTCTATCTTCTATTTTACGTCAGTTCAACGTTCGAGTTACAATAGAATTGCACACAATGCCCATCACTTTTAAGATGTGTCTGTTTAAAAACGTGTACCTTTTTCGAGTTTCTCGAGTTTGCCTTAAAGGCAATCGACGCACTTGCAAGCCTCCTGGTATCGCAAGTGTCACTAGGCCACTTAACTCTTCAGTTCTCTTAAGTCTTTTTCCTATTTCTATATTTTACTCAAACTCAAAATATCTTTATTCATATAGGTAACAAGTACACTTATGAACGTCAAAAAAAAGTTAAATTAATTGTAAATTTACATTTACTACTAGTTTGCAAGTCAAGGGCGTAGAGGCAAGAAGAACTGGCAAGAAAGTTGCCGGCACTCTTTTTGGTCGCTAAGTTTTGAGTCAAATTTATAAAAAGCTTTATTGATTAATTTACGTTTAACGAGGGCTTTGAATTTATTTAGTGATAATTCTCTAATTTACTAGTTTTCTTGTTTACAATATTTATTCTGCCACTGTCCAATGAGAGAGACCAGATTATATTAATATTATTATACATCAGGTGATACAGCAAAAACATCGCAAATCGAAATTGTACAAATGTTGTTTATTCGTAATATTATAACCTTCTATTATTAGTTGAAAATATTTTGATGGAGTTTACGTCATTAACTAACCTTCACGTCTTAACAAATAGAGATAAATTTAATTGACGCTAATTCGATGTAGATTAGCGTTTCCGACGGCCTATTTATTTTTGTTTAGCCAGCTTTCAAATTGTCTATGGATCTTCCTTGTTGTGGTTGTCATTATTTAAATTTCCTAACAAAATTACTAGATGTTACATTGTTTTTTTAACCTAAAATTAGCTTGAAAATTGTATAATATATTGGGTTTTAATTCATTTTCTTTAAGTATTGTATGTTTCTCATTTCGATTAATTTGTATGAGATCATCAGGTTAAAATATATATGTGAAAATTTCAAGGTAATATAACTGTGTGAAAAACATACGCAGAAATAGCCATCGCAATTAATTTTAAGTCGTTCAGCGAATAGAGAAATATACTTTGGGAACACTACCTAGGAAAAAGTTTTGCTAACGTAAACACGGGTATAAATCAACAAAGAACAATAATTTTTACTGCTTTAATAGTACTCCGCGACCCTTGCGAGGGGACCTTTGCCGAACGCGCGCTATCTTTTCCCAACCGGCCACTCGGACCTCGCGTAGGTCCTTCTCCACGTCTTTCCAAGACCTAAAAATAATTTCCAAAAGCAACTTAAGAAAGCATATCTTCCTAAAACAGTCAAAGAGCTGGTGCTTTCCTCGCTCAACGAATAAGTATCGCAATACAGCGAGGTAATGCTGCCAGCTTAGGAAGGTACCAAACTTTAAAATTTGTTTCAATTTGCTTTTTATGACTTTTTAATTATTTTTATTATGATTTATATTTAAGTCACTCACACGTATGTGTGTATAGTGGATTTGTACACATAAAGTGTAAGGCCACGGCAGTTTTGTGGTATTTTTTTGGTGTTTAATATGAAGTTCTGTAAAACTTTAAAGATTAGATTAGTAATAATAATTACAAAATCATCTAAGCTCTTGATACTTTAGATTCTCGTTGAATACTCAACTCTGGTTCTGAGCCGTAGTCATAATAACAGGCACACGTGTTTGGCATACATTCCGCTCCAAGGTCGACCGGTCAGGCCTGTTTGACAAGACCATAGGGTTTGATAAAACTTATCGTAATGCCTGATAATTCTAAACATCAAATATATTTAAAGTTTTTAAATATGAGCCTCTTGAAAACGTTATCTATAATATAAAAATAAATCGCTGAATGTGTTGCTAAGCGCGAATCTAGAGAGCAACTGAACCGATTTCACTAATTCTTTTTTATTAATATTCCTTGAAGTACGACTATGGTTCTTACGTAGAGAAACATTTAAAAAAATGCCTGTAAAAGTCTAGAAACAACACTTCTCTGTATTCCCATACAAAAGATTCATAATAATACTTAAAATTCAATTAGAACTTTAATACCATACCATAAAGTTTGTGAGAAGCCGAGACGGGCCGCTAGTATTTAATAAATAAGACCAAGTTTTAAAGATACGACTGTGGGGTATACTCAGACAGGGCAGGCATATTTTTGTTTTTGATCATTTTTTTGGTAATAAATAGGCCCGTAACACTTATTGTTTTGCCGGAACCAATGAGTTGCGCATATACCATTACATTTTAACAACTCCCGGTTCCAGTTTTGGTTTTTAACGTAAACAAAAATCTTATATCTCTCTCTTCTTCCAAAAAGTCTATTTCTAAATGTACATTTATTTGCAAACATGAAGACACGATGAAACTGGTGTGTATGTTTTTCACGGTTTATTTTTATAAGACCTTGAAATTTAAACATATTCTATGTAAATCTGTTGATATATAGGAAGCATCGAATAATTTTATTTTTGACCAATATCATGTGAGTTCTATCCGCCTATTAAATGTTTCTTAATATATTTGTTTATTTAACTACAAGACATATCCCGTTTTAGGACGTCTGGGTATATTTTTAACCCTGGAAAAAAACATAGTCTTTTACTCTTCATAATGTAACATTCGAACGTCGAAATAATTTTTGTAAAGTAGTTTTTGTAGTTTAAGAGCAGTGTTGGCTTCTGGCGACTCTCATCCCTAAGATTGTAGGTTCGATCCCGGCTGTGCACCAATGGACTTTCTATGTGGGCATTTAACATTCGCTCGAACGGTGAATGAAAACATCGTGAGGAAACCGGATTGCCTTAGACCCAAAAAGTTAACAGCGTGTGTCAGGCACAGGAGGCTGATCACCTACTTGCCTATTATATTGCCAAATGATAATGAAACAGTTACATAAATTTGAGGCCAAGACCTAAACATACAAATCTTTCTCTCTAAAAAACACGTCGAAATGTTTATGTGCGACAAATATTGTTCACACAACGACATAAATATAGTAATGACAATAGTGTATATGACAAGCCAGTTATGTAATATATTTAGTATAAATTGTACATACAAACATCGCTTAGCAATTATTTGCACATAACACTTGCTCATACGCTGATGGAAAACTGTGTGTCATATAATATTAGTATGTTTTACTTCCGTAAATCAAATGTGTATTATATTTTGACAGTCGGACTCATACGTCGCTATGTTTCGTCCTTCCTTACGTTAACATGGACGGGTAAAAAGGAATCTACTTGCCTATAAGGCAAAAAGCTTTGCCCATTGTCCACTAAATAATTATATATGTGAAATAAAAAATGTGTCACACCCCATGACATGAATTAATAGCAGTATTCCATGTCTAACCAAAGTTAACGTAATAAATGTTATCACGATTTAACCTTGAATCAATAATTTCGCGAACGAAAATATCACATTCTTGAATGAACAATAACTGTAATAATTGATTAACCAGATGTTTTGTATGGCTGAAGGAATTTGCGACGCAATTTAAAAAATATTTTATCAAAACAGTTCTTAGAATTCTATCGAGGACAGAGAAGCAATTACACTTTGAAAAGAAAAGCGAAAAAATAATACGTATTTATTTAGGTTATTATAAGTATTACAAAATAATACTTTTAAGTTACATATAATATTTTGTAACACGAGAAAAAAATATGTATTCAATTGAAAAATTGTCCGTCAAAGTGGACGTTACATACGCAGACGAAACACTATAAATTCATCTAAAAGCACGCTGGAGTTTCACCCCTTCGTTGTCGACATCCCCAGATGCCGTACTGCGTGATTTCTTATAAAAACAGGAATGGAAATCCTTGCCCTCTTCTATCTACCCTAGACAGTATTATATGGGTTTATTTAAACAGGCATGCCCTCCAATAGGCCACATCTCATTAACATCTGGTGGAATCGTCGCCAGTGTGTCCAGTTTTGTATAAAAACAACAATTTTTGTTATATGTATATATACATAGAAATATTACTCTAGTTGTAATCAATTGATCTCTTAAATGTTTTGTTAAATTTGTTAGTGATTGTCTTGATTTATATTTGTTCTATATCAGATTGGTTTCTCGAATAAATCGTTTTCCTTGCGATACATGTAGATGATATAATATGTCGTAATTATGTCAATGTCATGTTTGCCGTTTAGCGCTATAAACTTTATGGTTCGCTGAGTTAATAGTCGTCTTCTTTTGGGCACGTGTATATAAATTTTTAAGCGAAAATAAAAACAGATTTATCTCTGGTATGACATAATTGATATTGAATGACCTGGAAACTGTGAAGTGAAGTGACTCTTAATACTGACTCAGGTACTTGATATATATACTATACTATAATAGGCATTACATTTTAGCCTTCAGATGCGACCAGGAGCAACAAATCGATATGAAAGTAACCGAAAAGAAAGTTACCCGGAATTTTAACAAGTTTCTGATAGCAACTGGAAGATTTCTGCAATAGAATAGTTAAATGCGTCATTAAAAATAAAATAAAATATGTTTATTAAGGAACATAAGATACATGTATCACTTATTCCACGTCATTAAAGTTCAATTTGTAGGCATCCCTACTCATCGGCAAAGAAGACAGAGGGTGTTTACATTCACTGCAACATTAGAGTAGGGATGGTTCTCGCGAAACTCGCCTAGGAATAAATAGGAATATCAAAAATGTCTTAAAACATGTTACATATAAATTAAGGTCCCGCACCACACACAAGAATCGGGGAGATTAAGAAATTTATTAAACAAAATTAGGCATTACACAGTACAATTACGTAATGTTTTTCTTATAGAGAACTCATTCCTAATAAAAAAAACTATTTAGTTGAAAGCTATTAAACAGGTTTTGAAGTGAGACTTTTTGATACATGTGTTAGCCTAATGGTTAAGCGTGCGAGTCACGTTCGTTCGTGCGTTTGATACCACACATTATACCGGCATTGATTCAATCGGTATCTCTCTCTATTTACGCTAGTACAAACTTCATTCACTCACACCGACGCCTAATCACTTTGCAATTAAAAAAATCTATGATTATGCAACAATGAGCCTGTCCCCCTTGGGGACAATAAGGTATCCCTTATTCGTAAGGGATCAGTCTAATTGTACTGTTTGAAGTACTTTTTGTTTTTATGCTCTATATCTAAATTTGTAGAATTGATTTCTTACAATTAATAATACAAACACGGCATTTACGTAGTTTCAATGAAAAAATAATAACAATCGATCGTATTTCAATCAGACCAATTTGTTATGCATGCACAGGTTTCGTGGAAAATATGAATTGTTTGTAAAAATGATTTATGTTTATTACATTAAAATAAATGCAGTTTTGTGTAAAATTTTATTGGCGTTTATTTATTAAGATTCAACACTAAATCAATAATTATTATTATTCTTATGGTCCTTCAAGAAAAGAGCGTAACAATTCTTAAAAGACCGGAAACGCACTCGCGAGCCATGTCCATAGGCGGCAGTATCACTTAACATCATATGAGCCTCCTGCCCGTTCGTCCCCTGATCTATACAAGAAATGGATTTTGACATAAAGTACAGTACACTTCGCGCTAAGAGACTCGTTTCCTGTATCTAACCATAATATATGCCCAAGCGCATTCCACAGTTTCAATGTTTTGTTAAGTATAGATTTTTTTAAATTAACAATTTCTGAGAAAAAGACAACAAAGCAGCCACATTTTAGCTTTCACAGGGTATCTTAAGTCTTATGTACGCGCTTGATAACCTCATTACCTTGTCTTGATAACTCTGTTGGGGTTGTTCACGTGTTAAATGTTTGATAGTAGTGATTTGGATAAATATAACAAAAAATTATCAGGATTCTTCAGAGGAAAGATTGGATTATTGTTTGTGTACTCAAAAATCGCTGTATAGCAAAAATCTGTCACTAACGTATAGGTAAATTATCAGCAAGTATATAGGCTTTAATTATTTCGATCAATAGTAGCCAAGCATCCATCAAAAATGTAGCAAATACGGAAAAAAATACTTCCCTTTTGAGCGCTTGCCTCAGTTTCGGGATCTATACAGATTCGAATAAACCATCTTTTGATTTGGATAGTTCATTTCTATAGGTTATTTTAAACATCACGCTCCGACAAAATAACGAAGGGCAGCGCTGGCTGATAACAATTTCGTTTTATGCGAAATTTATGAAAAGCATGAATCCTCGTATTTTATCACGTGTAAATAAAATTGGCTTTGACCCAGAGATGTATTTTAGATCGGATACATCCAGCGAACCGCAAAGCACCGTCTCAACACGTGGTATTGCGTCTGCGCCTGTAAATAGCCTATAAATCACTCAGTATTGCTACGCTTAATATATTCTTTTCGCAATTCAAAATAATCAATTTCGAATGGCAACGTTAAGGACAACGATAATAGTTCTGCCAAAATATTTATTCGAAATTTAAAATACTCGACAAGTGTATTAAAATGAGTTTAATGATATGATACGTTAGTAAGGTATTTCTTAATTATATATTTTTTCTAATTTAAAGGATTATATTGGGTTTTGTACTGGATAAACAATACTTTGAAAAAGGGTCGCGGGTTGTTAGTAAAACAAAAACTATTATTATCATAATATATAATTACATATAATTTTCTAGAGCATTTGATTATTATTATCACATCGTTGTTTTTAAACCTATTCTGTGATTTTTCTATAATCTCTGGTAAAAAAGCGAAAACCAGAACTATCTATTGTTCTAAATTTGAAATCTCATTTGAAAACAGGTTCCCCGCGGATTCCGACCTATGGCGTGTTTATTTCTAAACTCGTGTTTCCAAGGACGCTTTTTATAGCCGCAATGTATAACAATTCAACACTTTAAAAACAGAGAATAGGTTTACATAATATATTACTCGATCAAATCGGTTGACGCCGCAAATAGTGGGTATTATATAGAGCGATGATATCATTGTTTGCCAAACTTGAAAGGGTCTTTGACAAAGAATTAACGAGTCTTTCAAGTTTATAGGAAGGTTAAGTAAATTTTGGGACGCGTTTGTTTGAATGTGGTTAAATTGCGTAGGGACTTTTGACTTTGCCACAATGTTATTTAAGATTTATGGTAGATAAGTATTTAGATTCTAGAGGTTTGTCTATTGTTTTCTTCTTGAAATTATTTTATTCCTGTTGCTTGGTATATGAATGGTGAGTTTTATGTATATTTTGTTATGAAATTCACTATTGTGTCTGTATGTTTTTGTTCAGTACATACTGTGTTTCATATTAAATAAATTGTAGTACAAAAGTAAACAGTAGAATTTAGCTTCTTTCCTTCAGTGTGTTCCTAGTTCTAGTGGACTGTGAGCTTTGTAATAAAATCATCATTCCGCTTAATACGCTTTCCCACTGAGAGTCTTTTGTTTAATCCGTGGGCAATTGTTCCAAACAGGTAAAATTAATCAAAAAAGTGATTTAAAAACTTAGATATTCAGTTACTATATTGATTTTTCATATAATAAAGATATTTTTGCATATTTGCATAAACCAGACCGTGAAATAAATACTGTATGTTGATAACTAGCTGATATTCGTAATCATATCTAATCGTTGTATTTACATAGTATATTTGTTTTTCAGTCTGGCTAACTGGGTGAGGCATTTTGTTCATTATAAGTTCTTGTTTATACATTTTAGATAAAAAAAACATAAACCACTATAATATGAAGAAATAAATTTGGTTATTTCCGGCGTTTTAGAACTGTCAGAAATATTATTTATCTAGTAGCCTTAAATCAATTTCTGCCGCGCACCACCACTGTGTGGAACCAGCTGCCCACTGGAGTATTTCCGAACCAATTCGACTTAGGGTAAAAAAGAGCGTACCAATTCTTAAAAGGCCAGCAGTGCGCTTGCGAGCCTTCTGGCAGTGCGAGGGTCCATTGGCGGCGGTATCACTTAACATCAGGTGAGCCTCCTGCCCGCCCGTCTGCCTCCTGTAACTTTAAATTAAGTGCTAACCGCGGCCTATAGCTAAGCTGCAACGCCGGGAGACGGTTGCCGACCTTTGAGGGAACGCTCTTTTCTTAAAGGCTCCTAAGTCGTATCGGTTCGGAAATAGCTTTACTAGCAGCTGGTTCCACAAAGAGGTGGGGCGCAGAAAGTGTTGTGGAATGTGGAACGCCAGGCGTCAAGGTGAAAAGGATATACCTGGTTACTAATTATTTTTTTAAATTATGTCTAACTGATATGTCTAACAATACCTGCCAAAGAAAACATTGAAAATTATCATAGATATGTTGTTTATTGGCCGTTTGATGTTATTAACCTACATTCAGGTTGTTGACTTATCATTGATTTTCAACTGACATTGAGTTATTAATTAACGTGTTACAAGTTTACGAAATATCTTTGATTATGTTTTATTGTCTGATAGATTTATTTATAACCGATATGTCCCGTGATTATTTTATTTTTTAATTTGAAAATATATTCTATGGTACACAGCCAGTCTTGCTAGCGGGTTGCCGCATTTCTTACATCTAACAATCAGACAAACGGCGGATCGCCTACTTGCCGATTGAGAAACATAAAACAATAAACACATAAAGAAATTTGAGGCCAAGATCTAGCTTATGGTGCCACTGGTTTTTATGTTAATGCTATTTACTTTTAGTATCCCATAGTGAAAGAATTATTAAAATAGTATTTCTATATAATATTAGGTACTATAGAAAGATCCTACTTAGTGTGAGTAATTGACTAATTAATATCATGCCAGGAGCAGTGTTCGCTTCAGCGTGCGACTCTCATCCCTGAGGTCTTAGTTTCGATCCCCGGCTGTGCACCAATGGACTTTCTTTCTGTGCGCATTTAACATTCGTTCGAACGGTGAAGGAAAACATCGTGAGGAAACCGACATGTCTTAGACCCAAAAAGTCGACGACGTGTGTCAGGCACTGGAGGCTAATCACCTAGTTGCCTATGAGATTTAAAAATGATCATGAAACAGATTCAGAAATCTGAGGCCCAGGCCTAAAGAGGTTGTAGCGCCACTGATTTATTTTATTTTTAGTATCATGCCAGCTAGATTACTTCTAATACTATAAAACTTTAACATATATAATCTTATACTCTTAAAATTGGTGTAAATTTAATTCCTTTATTTAACTTTTGATAAATCGTTAAATATCGCTTTGGTCTAAGATACCTAATTCAAATTAGGCAATAATTATACTGATTAATATTACTATGATTTCTAGTTTTATAACGATTATTATTTAATTACTATCTGTATAGGATTAAAGTATTGTCGTTACGATTGTGCAGCGATAATATATATTTTTAGGATATATATTATGTTTAGACTTGCCTATGTTATTGGTTAAAGTATTATTCCTTTATAATCTTTAGTTTATTGATCTTATGGTGGTCTAAAATACCTTTGTAGAATTAGTTTTGTTATGTTGAGGATAGTTATCATTTGATTAGCGTCTGCGCATCATTATTTTCCTTTTAAAAATCCATTAAAATGTAAATATTTGAATGTGTGAAATTTTGTACTAGCCTCGTACATCTGTCTTATTCTGTTCACAAAAAAAGTTGCTTTTATTTTCGAACAGTTTATTTATTTATTAGTATTCTTACAGCTAACATCCATATTATAAAACAAAACACTTAGACAATATACAAAGCCAAAACTGATTACATAGGTAAACAATAAATATGAAACAGAAAACATAAGTAAGTACATTAATAGACAAAAATAAAAAAATAAAAGAAAACTGAAATTTAACAGTAAACAACCGACAATTAATACTTAATAAATAAGAAAAAACCAAATTGTTACTGCTAAACAAAGGCAGTCTTCCCGCCTCTTCAAATATTTCCTCACATCCTCTTTGGTGAGGTGGAAAATATCAACATCATCATAATTATTGTCATAGTTAGATAAAACCTGAAACATTGGCTAATTATAGGCACATGGAACAATTGTGAGTATCTTGTCGCATACGGTGGATTCTTAGAAAAATTAACGACAGCTAATAAATTTTGTTCATACATTTCCTGATTAAAACCGATTTTAATAATTTTTTAAATTGCAAATATTATCTTATCGTAAATGTCACGAATTTGGCCTCGATCGGGGTTACAAATCACTACTATTTTTATCTATTTACCATGATACACTTTCAAGGTTAGTACTGATTATTTTGTGATTACATACATAGCAAATATTTAGTTAAGCTTTTAAAAATTCAATTAAATTTTCATAATTTTAATAACCTACCAAAACGCTTTTCTTTGATCCAGCCAGTCCCTATGACTTATGCTTGGTACACACCTAAACAAGCGTCAAGATTTCAGTGCGTTAATTGTCATTCGGAAAGTGAAAATATATTCTTGAATGATTCTTATTTTAGTGGATATTTAAGCTAGCAAAAAAATATCGATGTTTTCTTGGCTTGATTTCGCTAAAGTGTAATTGTAGTATTATTTATATAATTACATTAATCACTAAGTTATTTATACTTTTAACTAATTATCCAAATTCCAAAACATGTGTAAAAGTTTTATTCTAATTAAAACAAGGTGTGACCGTAATTATAGTTCTAATTAGTGTATGTAAATCAAAAGCCCAACCTGCCTGACACAGGCTTGACAGAGGTCATTGAACTCACGAGTGTGCCCCCAGGCACCGCTTTTCATTTTCCTGCCTTTGTCCTCAATACACGCTTTTCGCTTTAAGCACGATTTTTCGGTAAGGGCTTGAGATCTTTCAAAATGTAAACAAAAATGGTATTGTATACCTCAAAACGTTTTAAATGGCGTCTGGGGTAGACGCCTAAAGAGGATGTTCAGTAAAAGAACTTTTTAAAAAGATTGTATTGCTTATGAATGCTACTGCTAGACTAAATAGATTACTGAGATATTAGGTAAACATTTCTTCTCACCTTCAGCCTGATTTAATACTGCTATGGCTTTAAGTTTAATTATGTATTAATTAAATAATAATTTATATCGATATCTACAAATTATCAGTTGATCAAGCGTCATAATAACATTTAAAATCTTCAAAAACGTCCAAAACTACGATCTTTAAATTTAATTTTCCGTATCACCCCGACGACCGCCGTTCCTCAACTGAGCATTTTTAAGGCAGTTTTTATCGCACACCAACATTATGTAGAACCAGCTGCCCACTGAAGTATATCCGAACCAATTCGACTTAGGCTCCTTCAAGAAAAGAGCGTCCCAATTAAAAGGCCGGCAACGCATTTGCGATCTTTCTGGCAATGTGAGGGTCCATGGTATCACTTAATATCAGGTGAGCCTCCAGCCCGTTTGCCTCCCGTTCCATAAAAATATCATAATATCAAAGATCTGTCAAATGTGCTACACCCTTGAACGTTCCTTGTCGGGTTTAGCGGTCTTTACCACAATTCCTTGAGGCATCGATATTTTTTCAACAACTTTTCTTTTGTTAATAGTTGTGTACTGCGACTACAGTGGATCTGGTCGCGCGTTAAACTGGATTGAGGATTACATACAGCGCGATGTTTTGCCGACACATGCAATACGCAGCACTGCTTTATCATTTACATCGGGACAAACGGAAATATTCCGGTAAGTATACACAATGACACAACATTAATGAACATTAAGCAGCTGTATAAATACACATATTGCATTTTAGTAAAAAAATACATAACCAAATACACATGTTAGCTTTTAATGTTTATTTATATAAATCCTTTTCAATTTTATTTAAAAAAATATAATCATGTTCTTAAAGGTAAACGCGCATGTGCCACAGATGTTCAGCTTACTCATTCTGTGATTTTTACGGAACTGAAATTGGACTTCAAATAAATTAAATTTAAATATAAATTAACATTAAAAGCACACGGGCATTATATTTAACGTCCACCCCACGCCAGTAGCCGCTTCGAATACGCCTGCGAACTTTTTTGGTAGATTCTAATACAATAACACCGTACGATGGTGGCGTAATATATTTTACTTTTGATGTTTTTAATTTTATTTTTGTCATGCAAGTATGACATGTGTATGTTTTTTAATGAGAATAAACTTCTTTAAACCTAAGTAATAACATTTCCTTAAAATTTATACATTCATTTTAATAGAATCGCTCAAATTTGTATATGTATATTTATATTTGTAAGTATTCTTATATATTCAAGACTTGCGATCAAGTTTGAATGCGATAAACTGAAAAACTATCAATGGAATTTTTGTACGGTTTTTCAGGTGTGAATCGAAGGATATAATTCGCAGAGCAGTAAGAGCCTGTGCCGAAGATGTGGTGGTCCTTGGGGCATCTCTCACCCGGTTCCTTAGAACGCTTCAGCCCCAGAGGGTGGTGGTATTTGTATCATCACGGGAAACGGATGGACAACTGGCGCCCTGGAAAGAATGCGGTGCTGAAGTGAGTTTTCTTGCTTTCTTCGTCTTTCTTTCTTGCGGTCATTCTGTGCGTACACATTGATATAATATATTGACTATTGGTGAGCAGTGTTGGCCTAGTGGCTTCAACGTGCGACTCTCATTCTTGAGGTCGTAGTATCGATCCCCGACTGTGCACGTATATACTTTCTTTATATTTGCTTTTGTCTTTAACATTCGCTCAAACCGTGAAGGAAAACATCGTGAGGAAACCGGCTTGCCTTATACCCAAAAAGTCGACGGTGTGTGTCTGGCATAGGAGGCTGATCATCTGCTTGCCTATAAGGCAAATTATCATGAAACAGATCCTGAAATCTGAGGCCCAGACCTAAAAAGGTTGTAGCGCCTCTGATTTATTTTTTATTCCTTATCATTTGAAAATAAATTCTAACTTTTAACGGAGCGACACGAAAATTGTATTTTTGAGTCGAATTTTGTGTAAAATTTTATGCAAATATCTTCGTTTTAATTAAACTCACTGGCCCTTTCTGTCACAGCGTAAACATGATTTGAAAGAAAGAGACGATAGAATACAGTTAAAAGGGTGCAATTTGATGTAGTTTTTATGATAGTCATTTCTAATTAAAAATATTGACGTAATTGCGTTATGTAAGTATAATATAAACAGCAAGTATAAATTTATTTTAGTATTGACTTTTTCAATAAAATACCTTCATAAGGAAAAACACCTTGATAACACTTGTAGTAAATTGTATTCTTGATTAAAGCGTATAAAATTAGTGTTTGTTTTTCTCGTTACGCGTTAAAATTAATGTATTTTTTGCGACTCTTATTTTTAAATCGATTTGAATAACTTGGAGCATAATTAAACGTTGAGAAGTTGTTTTGAAAAGAAAAATAATTTAAAAAAACTTACGTAGAAAAACACATTTGGCAAATAAGAACCATAATTTGTATTAAAAATACTTTACGAAATTAATCCTAAAATCTATGTTTTCACTAAAATATTTTATGGTCGTTTGTTATCGTTTATTTACTATTGAACCTGTTTTAAGATAAATTTAGTAATAACCAAAACATCACAAAACAAAGTATAAAACATGTTTTCATTCGCAATTTTTCTTATCAGCTTAGGTCACGCCTAACCATAACCTATATTACGTAATACTAGACTATCGCAATGTCATTGAAACGTCTTTTACCTTATTCATGTACTGACTTTGAATTAAACTAATTTTAGTATTTAAGCAAATGGTCTATAAATAATAGTAAAATACTTTTACATTTTGTACTTACATTTTAAAGATTGTACACATAGACTAGGCTACGAATCGTTGAGATACAATATTCATTGTGGTTAACCTTATACATAATATACTTCTATGAGCACTAGCGTTTAAGCTAGGCCTAGCCTGTATCTTAAACGCTAGTTCCTTCCAGTGTCATTAAGAAATTGGTTAAGTTGTTTGTCATTAAATGTTTATTCATTTATATTATCTATGGCCATAAGGCTTTGGAGGCTCACGCCTGGATCGGAATCAAGTTCTAGAGCGCATTATATTTGTAATTTATTAATTAATGGACATATTGGATGTAAGATCAAAGATGGTTAATGCTAAGAAATATTTCTTTTTCTTGTGGATCGAATGCCCTCTTAGCTTAGGTGGACAGTGAAACAGATTCCGAGGGCCTCTGCTGCGTCGGTGGTACTCGGGTTTGGTTTGGAAAAATGCCTTTCACTGAAATGATTTGTTTGCAATATTAAAGTAAATTTTAATTTCAGGACTTTAAACCAAAATTGCACTATAGTTCAAATGTCCATGAATTTTACTACAAACGTACAACGAACCAAGTACCAACTTTGAGGGTCGGTCACGAAGGGCGGCTTCCCCTAGGCCTTGAATTTATAGCTGTGGGCTATCGACTTCCGGGTTGGTTTATGACAGGCATGCGTAGTATCGTCGCAAAATATAAACAGAATTTATAAATTATTCTATGTCGTATGATTTTGTATTCAAAACGTTTAGTGTTTACGGGTAGAGTTTTTATAGCGCGGCTTAATAGTCGTACAGTATTTTTAGTCATGATCTGATTGTAGGTTATTTTAGCCATCATTTTATTTAAAACGTCAGACCCAATCAAAAAATAATCAGCGTGTGTATTAACTGCTAAATGCATGTAATTTTATCAAAATAGCGTCGGCGTTAAAGTCGATCTTGTAGCGAGCGCGTTAAAGTTGAATAGCCTTTCTTAATAATTTAATTATAATGTAAAAAATTTCTGCGATTATAGACGTCTTTGGACAAAGAGCCCAATTTTCTAACATCTTTGGGGATTACGACATACCGTATACATTCGATATATCAAGCCAAAATATCAAGTTCACAAAGCGCGGAGAGACTCTACGAAGTTGCTCTCCTTTTACTATATAAAAAGGAGAGCAAGTAATACTATATTTATTTACTTTGTACTATATTGATATATTTATTTCTATACTGTATACTTGCAACGTAAAGAAACCAGCATGCCTTGGACCCAAAAAGTCGACGGCGTGTCTAAGCCAAGGAAGGCCTAATAGAAAAAAACTAATAATTTCAAAACAAACAGAAATTTGATTCATACGTTAGTAAACCTACTACTAGTAGTAGTTCACTTAATATTAGCAGGAATATATGTGTGACCATTACCGAGTATTATAGATTACGTAAGTATAATGCGTAGCCATCAAAGGAAACCTTATAAAAATGAGTGGCATGTACTCGATGTAATCTGGTTAAACGGTTGTTCACCTTTCAATTTCAAATTTGACGAATCGATATAAGGTTATTTTATTTATATTATCACGCCTTTTTCCTAAAGGGGCAGGCAGAGACTACGGATCTATACTTGCTATAGTTCGGACATCCCTCTCTCGCTTCACCCACTTCCGTGACCTTTACCGTGCATACTAATCATTATGCCGTATGCGTAGTTTTAACTCCTTTTTTAGTACCAGGATTTGGTCCCGATTTCACCATCCACGGTGAAGCCATTCTCATTCATCTTTGGATCAGGAACGAATATAGTATCAAATAGCCACTTCTTCCGTGTGTCTTCATCCCTTTTTTTTCTAAAACACAAACGCCACTTAGAATAAAATATACAAAGAAAAAAATGCCTAAGCATACCTTGTTCCTACATCCCACATTCGGTTTTTTAAATGAGTGAAATTACGAGCTGAATATTTATATTTGAGAAATGCCATCTTTGACAAACGGAAGTAATCATCAACAGCCTAGGCCTCTACGCCTACTTGGAAAACGTGCAGAATACAAATCTTTAAATTTTCGAGACTTAAACTGTTTTGACCTTTATAAATAAACAAAAGGGTACAAAAGTTACCTGCGATAAAAAAATAATATTTGTATCATAAAAAAGTACACTAAGGAATTTCCAAAAAAAGTAACAAACGTACGCTAATGCAAATTTTAAGGTATATTATTTACTCTCTTTAAACTCTGGAGATTAGTAAAAGTGCATTACCACGTTCAAAAGCATTTGATAAAATTATTGAAAACGAAACATAAACTCATGTTCAAGTATATCCATTATGGATTCTTATTTTGTTACAACTGAAATTTACGATTCTAAATACGTTGAATAAAACATTTGTTTTAGAGGTGAAGGACAAACGGACGCAATTTGTATATAACAGGCTTTGTCTTAAACTGTGTTGAATTTCAATTGTTAATTGTGTTTATTGAATTCCTTGTACTTAGTATATTCATACTGGATAACTGTAGTACGTATAAAAAAACAACAGCATTATATTATATGGTGACCAACTATACTTATTTACTGAGTTTTATACTCGTTTTTCTGAAAGTACTCATTTCTATTTCTAAAATATTTTTAGATTATTTTAGTTGTCCAGGCACTAATGCTGCTGTTGATAGGGTATTTTCACTAGGGAATGATTATTGGAGCAGTGAGAAGTCGCAACAAATTTAATATGCAAAATGAAAGTTGTTCGTATATGGCATTAGACGATCCTCATTTAGCAAAAAAATCCACTCCGAAGAAAAATATGGTTTTAAAAGAAAATATTTTTTTTATAGTTTATTCTTCTTTTTTTTTTCACCACAAATACTTGCAAAGTGTAGTCTTTTTTAACAAAAATAGTTCACCTTCATTATAACGACTTTCTCATCTCCTCGCAAATGATTCTGATTCTCAATTACAAAAGCGATGGAGTATCGATCCTAAATATGTATATAAAATTCCGTAACGCCCTTATGATGAAGCAGACGCACCTACGTCTATTTATTATTATCCTCTATATTTATTCTTTCTTTATCAGTCTTCGGTGCCTGACGTTCGACTTTTGCTTAAACATACTGGACTGTTGGTGTTTGTTTCGTGTTTTTCTTTCCTGACGACCATAGTTAACAAACACTCATGAAAAGAATCCATTAAAGACGAGGTTCAAACGTGAGTCACATGGTTAAGCTCGGCAACTTTGTATTTACTTCGAAGAAGACGAATTCGCGCGCATTATTATAGAGAGATTGTATCAATCCAAACGGATATTGAATACTAATAAAATTTCCTATCTTTCCAGTTAATCAAGATACCAGAAACAAAAGAAGGGTTCATTGACCTTAACAATTTAGAGCACAAATTACAAGAGAACACAGGAACGGGAAAGCGAATGATCGGGTTCTTTCCCGCGGCCTCAAAACTCACTGGAGTCCTGGCTGATGATGTGGCTACCACATTACTACTTCATCAGTATAGGGCTTGGTCTTTCTGGGATTACACCCTGGTAGCACCAACATCGGCTGTTGACATGAATCCGACGTTTCCCGGCGTCGAAGAAGGCATGGTGAAAAAGGACGCAGTGTTCTTCAACTGTGAAAAGTTTGTTGGGGGTGTTCAAGGACCATTTGTGACGGTCTTCAAGCGGGAGCTGTTCAAGAATACTGCGTTGTATTCTGATGATGTAGAGGTATGTTTTATAATTTTACTTGGCACTGAGAAGTCCAAGCTAATTTACGCCTGAATAGTTGAATCAATTATAAAAAAAATTAAATGAAGACTTCAATAATTATTGCATGACATAAACAAATAAATTATTAAGAACTTATAATAGACCTTATATTATAATAATTTAGATGTATAGTTATTGATTTTTTTCAAGGTACTATCAGAAACAATAGAAGAAATAAGATGCGTAGAAGCTATAAGAGCGGCGATTGTTATGCAACTCCGTGATGCAATCAGCTTGCAAATGATCGCTGATAAGCAAGACTACATTACTAGGTAAGTTTCCTTTATAAAGTAACTACTTTTTTATAAGCTATGGCTATCCAGATTTTTGGCAAATATTAATTTTATTGTCAAAAAAGGTACAAAGAATAATTATGTCTTCCACATAAATCATCTCATCGATTTTTCTTTTGTTTGGTTAAATATCTAGCAATTTACGCTTCGATTGAAAAATTAAAAAATATTTTCTTTTTTAAAAATTAGCAGTGAATAGAGCTTGTTTGTAATCTAAAAGATTATTAAATCGTATAAATATAGTTTTAATTTTATATTTGAACCTTGCTAATATTATAAGCGTCGGAATTTTATGAAAGCGATCTACTCTCGTAAAGTGTATTTCCTGTAAGTAAAAGTCTATAACTGGGCTGAAAAGTTCGTATGCCAACATTTACTTTAGGCTCAAAACTAAAGTTTACCTCTCTATCAGCGAGCATTCTCGTACGTAAACATCCTAAGTTATTTCTATTGCCATCTAACGATATCTTACATCACTATAGTACGAGTTCATCATATGGCCAGTTGCCATATACAGTTATTTTTAATCCCAGTAAATAACATGGCCAATGTCCAGTACTAATCTTGACAGAACTTTGTTTATTTCTTCAAATCTTCTGTTTATTATATCTATTCCAATTTTCGCTTCAAACTGGTTTCGTGTTTACAATTTTCGCGTTGAACTGGTTTTGCTTTATGTTTTATGTGAAAACAATTGAATTAACAACGCAATAAGGAGTTTCATACTCTGTCGTCTATACCATGTGATTTCATTTCTGAATATAGCCTACAGTAAATTTTCATCATCGGTCGTCGAGGCAGAATACGAAATTCCATCCGTATCACCTCGACGTCCGTCGTTCCACAACTGAGCGTTTTTTAAGGCAGTTTTTGCTGCAGACCACCACTATGTGGCTGAAAAGAGCGTACCAATTCTTAATAGGCCAGCAACGCACTCGTGATACCTCTGGATTGAGAGCGTTGATGATTTTATGAAAACAAAAAAAAATGTTATTGTAGTTCTTGAAAGATCTTAATCTAGAATTTTCTTGCTAATAATGACAATCCTTTTTTAAATACCCTTCCATAGTAGGATTGTGTTGTCTAATTGTATAATTACATTTAAATTAGTTCCTAACTTTAGCTCGTTCAAATATTGTCTAATAAACTAAACGTCTCGTTACTAAATCTCACCCTGAAATATTGATTAATATACAATATAAATTATATTTCAAACAAGCACTGCTGCGAAGCCAGATTTCAGTATAATATAAATTACCAATACATTTTGAATGCCCCATAAATGTGTTAAAACAAACATGTCGGAAGGCGCCAAACCGTTGCCAAGTGATGCTGCGTCATTCTATTTATGCGTGCGCTATTATTGACATGATAAAACTGACATTTAACATGTGAAATTCAAGGCTACGGCTATTTAATCTTTAATTTGACACCTGCCTTGTTTAATCTATGCTTTTTGGTTTATGTGAACTGTGGTGGTTTAAACGATGTTGTTAACGAATTATCTTTTACTTTTCACGATATAATGTTTACAATTTAAGAAACATATTTTATAATATGATAGATAGAAAAAGTATTTAATTTGCTGTAATTGACTGGTATTATCAATTATACGTTTAGTTTTAATTCCCTCTTAAAATTTTGGTACTTATTGTGATTATTACGCCATATTTAGCGCAAAATTATGAATCCCGTGTCACAAAAATATATGTTACTCGGCAGAAAACTTGATATTTAGTGGTACCGCCTTCAGGATTTTGACACAGTTGTTTTTTATCTTCTGTACTTTACTGTATTAAAATTTATCTTTTAATAAAACCAATAGCTAATATAGCTGAGTCGTTTCCAATAATAGGTCCCTCGGAGGATATCGATAAATTACTGGGAAGGAACTTGACATTAGGCGCGGAGAAAATTCCGTCTTCCCATTCGAATTTGATCTGTTTCCGGCTGTTTAGCGCCCAGGGTCATCCAATTATCTAATTGACATCAATTTTGCAAAAGCATTCATAATTTTCCTATAAAAAAAACCAACACTGTTAACTGTTTCTTCACGTTTATCTATAGACGTACTAATATTATTTAGAGGAAAGATTTTTCTATATTTGTAACGAATAAACTCAAGTATTTCTTGACTGATTTAAAAATTCTTTCACCATTAGAATGCCACACTATTCTCGAGTAATACAGGCTATATTTATTTTTGAAATATAAAAAAAATGACTAAATATCTAGTCGCGCGAACCCGGGACTCCCTGGCTGTTACCAACAGATTCATTTCCTTAGAACTATTCAAAGAAATTTGAACACATCCAAAATAACTTGAATTCACTTAATGTCCTTTAACCTTGGGGCAGAGGTCGTCCACAGTTAGTCTCCATTGCGTTCGCTCTCGAGTCTCGTATTTCACCTCGCTTCAAGTCTTTCTGGCTCTCATTACCTCATCTGCACCCATACGATGCTAGGTTTGCTTGGGCAGCCACGCTTCCGCTTTCCTTGCGGGTTCCAATTAAGCGCCTGCTTGGGGATATAATTGGAAGCTCTTCGGAGTGTATGGCTATACATTTTCACTTGTTTTACCTGCGCACCTAAATTTGCTGGTTAGAGAGCTTCTCACAAAGATATCCAAAATAAGCTGTTTTTTAATGAAATCGGTCGTAAGAATTCAAAAATTATTTCATGTTATTTTGTTTTACTGATTTATATATTATGAACTTATGAAGTCTAATTAAAACGCCACAAGTCCATAATTGGATTTTATATTGCAGAATACCATTCTTTAAAATCTCCAAAAGCAAAACAAATACTTTGGTATAACCCATATACCACTTACTACTATTTTAGTAAATTTTGTTTATGTAAGAACACGTGAAGAAAAATGCAAATGCATTTAAAATAGGCGATTAGATCAGTATGCTAACGTTGAAATAGGTCAGTGGGGTAAGTCACAGTTGCAATAGTAACAGTTGCCCGCGAAGTCAAATATTTTTCTATATAAATTGTCAGCACAAATACACAATTTAACATTACGATGTAGCCTAACTTAAGACTTATAAGTACATAATTTGAAACTAACCTAATTTACTAAAAAGGATATTTAACATAGCGAAGTGAAACCAAGCGAATTCGACTTACTTACAACGCCGACAACGCACTTGCGAGCCTTCTGGCAATGTGAGCAATGAACATTAGGTGAGCCTCTAGCCCGTTTGCCTATATATTACATAAAACACTATAAATATTACCCGCCTTACAGAACTTATTACTAGTTTAAATTTCAACTGCATTGGTACGTTGTATCTCCTAATGGCAAAAGGGATCTCGACTTTAATTTTGAGTTTTGTACCGTGCCAAAGTTTTAGAGCCGGTGTTGATGTGTCTTTTAACCTCGAATACAAATTGACAGAATGAAACTGAAGTATAGTTTTATTTGAACTGATCGTTTGTGCTATTAATATAAGAGGATTAATACCTCCTAATACTCGTAATAATAATAAGAAAGCCACTAAATTTTCGTACTATAAAAACTTCAAATGGGTTAGTTTTGTTAGTATACACTTTGTCTACGTTAGTTATTTTTATTCCTTCGTGTACTGCAGTATGGACCCCTTTTTAATAAAAGGCTCCTCCTGAACTTTCTATTTGTATCTTTACTTCCTCCATCAATTTCTCTCTAGAAACCTTTAACATGTCGTCAGCCCATCGCCTTCCTATTTTTGTTTTTCTGGTCTCCTTGCAATATTGGCTGCCATTCCCAGCATATGGCCTTTATATTGTCTAATTCTATATCATAACTTTATGCAATCTCAAAAAGCAAACATAATTACTATCATATCATAGTTTAAGCTCTTTTAAGTCTTTAAAAGCAATTTGTGTTATTACGCCATATTAGAGATTATTCCTTATCACAAACAATGCCGATTATGTACCTATATGTATTATATTTTCACGGTACATATTTAATGCAATCTAAGCACTGGGCCCTTATTCTGCAACTTCCAATAATGACAGTGACACCAAGATATCCCTCAATATCTGTAGCGCTGATGTAGCCTTAGTATCGCGC
The DNA here is from genome assembly GCA_905332375.1 of Pieris macdunnoughi. NCBI lineage: Eukaryota > Metazoa > Arthropoda > Insecta > Lepidoptera > Pieridae > Pieris > Pieris macdunnoughi. The sequence goes on along the minus strand of CAJOBZ010000074.1, from coordinate 987,624 downwards.
GGAACAAAGACTCATTAGGCCCGCTAATAGGGCGAAGAAAGTGCGTTAGCTTTTTTGGGAAGCTTAAGCTACATAAGGTTTGCGTTGTGTATTATGTAGTGTGGTCGGTGTTTGTTTCCAAAAAAGACTTATAATACACAAATGTATGAACATGAATTTGAATGTTTAATCTTTTCCCAATTGGTAAGAGCTATGTGGCTTACCAACCTCTATCATTATAGAGTCATTACTTTGATTTGTGTGAACAATTATAATTAGTTCAGACTTCGTTGAGTTCTTGATACGATATAGATTACAAAAATCTTAATGAAACCTTTATACAACTGTTAAGAATATTAAAATATATTATAAGAGAAAATTCAACTGTTTTCGATATCCTGTGATTCTTAAAGCGGCTTAGCGACGCATTGGCGTGATATTGTGAACACAGCAGAGTAGAATATGTGCAGTACCTTTTTTAAAATTGCCCATTAAATACAATTTACGACAACTTTTATATTCATCTCGTATTTATCTGTAACATGATCGCAGATATGATGCCAAATGTATATAATCGCTGCTCTTAGATAACATAGTTATTTTGTTTTATAAGTGTAAAATGTGTGTAAGTGTATTAATACCATAGTTAAATAAAGTAATCTTTTGTATCTTTCTGTCAAATTGTGTTTACGCTGTGATGAAAAGAGACATTACCTTAAAACAAAATGGTCACTAACGATTCAAATCTATACATATGTACAATCTTAAGCAACATTGAGAAGATTTTTGCTAGAATAGAAAATATTCTTATTATATAATATTTTTTAATGATTATAAAATGCCTTATGTAGAAATTATTGTCAAGTACCGTTAACATTTCAAAAGAAGGAGACTATCTGGCCTCAACACAGGAAATCCCTGTGTGGGGGATATAATAATAATATCCTTTTTTATTGTGTAATAAAGTTTTTTCTTTCTTTCTCTCAAAACATATTTATAAAATGCTCTAAAACGGTGCAATTAGAACGGATTTGTTTCTTAAACTTTTTTCTGAAAGTTTAGTATTTGGTAATCTTGCGATGTAAGTTGGAAGTTCTACATTCTGAATGACGGTGGGTTAGAAATCCCATAATTAGATAGATGTATGCTGCTTTTAAATAAAAATTATACATTAAATTGAAGAAAAGTTACTAAAATGCTTTAATTCTTGTTTCGAGCACGCACAGGAATTCACAAAGGCATTGTTTATTCGATATCTATAATGCTTTGTTTGAAAACAATACGTTTTCATTAATTACTATTGTGCTTTATTAAAATGCAATTTTATCTTTTTTTCGTTTGCCAGAGTAAAATAGAGAATTGGAGTTCTTATATCGCAGTATTCCAAGGTAGTCCAAATATCTAAATCTTCACTATTGGAAGTAACGGCCCTACAGTTTGTAAGGCTGCCCGTTATCCACCTCTATACATTATGGTACAAATATATAAACTAACAGTTGTAGAATGGGTTTCACAAGAATTAAACTCTAAGGACTGTCTTTAATGTAATAATATAAAGTTTATTTTTATTTTTTTATTATTCCTAATTACTTAAAGATTTCATGTGGAATATCGTGTAATGGTTGCAGCTTCTTACAAATATTTTGTAAAACAAAAACTTGGCGATTAAAAAGAGTGGCGGAGAGTTTCTTGCCAGTTCTTCTGTCTACGACCTTGATATGATAACTGGCAGTAAATGTAAAATTAGAAGCATTTAGCATTTAATATGTATTTCTTTATTGACGTTCATAAGTGTACATTGTGTTACCTAAATGAAAAAAATGAAATTGTACTTGAATGTTACAGCGCCTCTAGTGGCTGCGCGTTAAAATTGTTCATACATATCTTGCGCAGTTCTTTACTTAGTACTTACTGTAACGCAAACTTTTTTTTTAGCTATAGGTAATTTACATAATTATCACTAGAAATTTGCACAAATTCGTCTTGTAGCGTCGCCTGCCAAAAAAAAATAAACCTCAACCCAAATTCGTACACACTACACATAAATATTGTGTAACATTTCGGTGACATAAATCCCGAAACATCAAAACAGCGCTCCATTTCCGCACAGGTTATTAAACTCATTAAACAATGAGAACATTATTTTTCCGTCCCGAAATTCGTTGCTAGGAGTTTTATTGCGTAAAGATGTCTTTATATAGATATATGTATATTGAAGATATTCATAAAAACGTACTGCATTTTCAATTACATTAGAACACAGTTTTTGTGTTGGTTTTCTATAGCATGGGTATCAATGAAGAGCCTAGTGGTTTCAGCGTGCGACTCTTCTCCCTGATGAAGCAGATTAGATCACGGCTTTTTACCAGTGTATTTTCTGTCTATGTGCAAATTGAATACTCGCACAGTGAGAGAAAAAATCGTGAAGAAACCGAGATGTTTTTAACCCAAAAAAGATTCCGAAACAGATACAAAAATCTGAAGCCCAGACCTAAAAGGTTGTAGCGCCACTGTCAAATAAAGGATCTCAGATAAAATCCTTTGCAAGCAGCCTGTTTATTGAATGACACGGTACACCGTGTATACATATAGTCACTCCTTCATATAACAAGATTGTTTAAACATTACTACATTATAATACAATAAAGACTGGTGTCTTTTTTACGTAAAACCAACAATTGTACGTAACCAACAACGTAAAACAAACATCGCTCGATTGTCTGTGGTTTATGCGAGAATCTATTATTTATTACTAGAACAGTTACTAAGCTTTTAAGATAATAATAGTAATATAACCTGTTACCAGTTTATATTGCACGGATATCCTTGGTGACGCGAACCTATAATAAAATGATTAGTAACTATGCTTGAATATATCAGAGTCTTGGCTACAATTACCATTTTATGACCATCGTAAATGCTATGTTCAGCTAATATTAGGATTAATTTACTTATACTCGTTCACAACTAAGCGTTTTAAAACACTTTTTTTCGTGACTCGCATTAAATTGGAAGCCCATGTGAGCTGTTAAGCGTATACCACTTAAGATGAGCGCTTGTCCTGGCTACGTAGCGAAGATTGCATTAAGTTTAGAATAGCCTATTCGCTTGACCCCATTACAATCTTTTAATAAACTAGATTACCATACACAGTACCTGTATAGTATCTCGCGTATTTTTTTTTATAAATTGTTAACTGTGACCTAAACACTATTAACACTATTGTTATGATTCTATTGATTATTTTTTGTAATTCTCATTGTTTCTGGAATATTATAAGCTATTACTGAACGGCTATTTAAAAACCCACTCAATCATTTAAGGCTTTTAAATTACTTGTTTGACCGGACTGGAGCTTTCTTCGTTTTGGAGTGGAAGCGTGCTGGGCCCATAACGACTGGGTTTTAGTGAGCATTGTATAATAGTTTTAAGAAAGAAAAATAACATTATAAACAAGAGTGACAGCTTGAAATTATAGACAAAATGACCTTCATAAGACCAAAGACAATACAATAAAAAAAATATGTTTATTATGGAATATAAGATACAGGTATCACTTATTCCACATAATTAAATATGTACAAGTAGACATCCCTACTCATCGGCAAAGAAAACCGAGGGTGTAGGCCGAGCGAAAAAGACGGCGTAAAAAACTCTCGGTACTCTTTTAAAATATCAAATTATCATACAAAATGACAATGGCAAACATAGATAGAAGAAACCAAATGGAGGGAGATACGGTCCGCTCTTTATTTTTATTAAATTACAAAACTGAACGGAAACCTCGCACTCCATTTTCCGGAAGCGGCACCTGTTCACAGGCATGACGTGTGAGCCAGCCATCGTTTTACTCAACCATATTTGAGGGAATTAAACGACCCGTCACACAACGCCACCGGGCATCGGGAATTTAGAATGTTACGTTACTTTAACAATACTTAAATTTCAAATTAATTCTGAACCAAATATCGACTATAAATAATAAGCAATCCCACCAGCCACCTAATTTTCACATATAGGTCAGAGTGTGGCTCATGTAAACTTGACAGAGCTAATTGCACCATGTGTTGTGTTTGTAATCTTACTTTGTCATAATGTGTTTAGTCATTTTGAATTTGTTAATAATTCAGTATTTTTAAATACTTGTTTACTTTAACTGTAGTATTTCTTTAAAATTTAATATTACACTTGATTATATATTTTTTTGTTTTTTCTATTATCGCTCAAATCCGGCAATTGAAATTTTCTTCGGATTCTTCGCGAATACAATAGAATGAACGCTACTTATTCAGAGCTTGTTACATAGGACCCCTAATAGCCTCTCAGCCACGCGTTTACGCAGATCTGTGGTAGAGAAACTAAGCAGCACAGGGAGTGTCAAATCTTTCCTAAAATGGGACATTTAATTAATTATTAAATTAATTAACTTAAACAAGGTCTGGTGGGTTTTGCGTCTCCCGCCGGGCGTTAAACTAAAATTCTTAGTTACATTTTTTTTTAAATATCTTGTTTTAGTTTATATTCACACCGTAATTGTCAGGGATTTTTGATTAGATAGATTGTGTACAATGTATAAAATGAATGATATATGATGTGTACTCTAATATATAAATAAATTTTCAAAACCACGATCAGTTAACAGTGTAAGTTGACAAAATAATTGATATTATTTCAGAGGATTGTATTTTTTAATCTAATTATGTATTTTATAAATGCAAGATTAGAAACCATTTTCTTTCATTTTTCAAAGTTATTTGTACGAAAAACCAGACAACAATTCAACCTTTATCAGTGCATTGAGAAATGCTTTCTATTGTCAAACCGCAATGATTGATGATGATCTAGTATTATTGATGCCATATCCATATCAATTTTCACATAATATTCATTACTGCTTGTTTATCTACTCTATAATGTCATTAAACATACTATAACATATATTTTTGTCGGAACACGATCAATTCGTTGAATACAAAACAAGAATTACTAAAAACACCTATAGCACCGAAATAGGACCCTAATAACAAGATATATAGAGCCTACTGAATGCAATACAAATAGATTTTTTTTTGTTGGTTATACGGTTTTATTGAAAATAAAGAATAAAAATAGGCAATGTACTTAAAGCTTAACAATAATTCGGTCGTACCTAGGCCCCAGTCAATCTGGGGCATTGGTCAGACAAAAAAAATATTGGGCGTTTCTATCAAGTCAACCGTTATATCATAATAAATTATATTTTCGTTTTATTTAGTTTAGGCGCCTAAAACAGTAATAAAACATAAAACAAAAAAGCTATGCACAAAAATATTTTTAATAAAAATTATTTATAAAAAGATGTTTCATACTGCTTATGAATTAATTATTTATTTCTTATAAGGCATATCAATATAATATCAATTGAGTATAATTATTCTTTGAGTAAAACTACATAAATAGGTAGAAATAGGTTTCTAATGAGAATGTGGTTACCCAAGAGCTCGATATTCGTTCACCATAAGAATTGTGCATCTAGAAAATCCCCTTAATATTTCAGAATCGCACGCTTAACCAAAAGGGTAACATTTCTTATAAACATCTTAATTAATATTTAAATATATAAGGTTCAGAACCTAATATATAGACGCTAGAAAACAAAACGAAAATAAATTAATTTTGTATGATATCATGCATGTTCGCAATGATTACGTTTGTTGGGATTCAGCTGTGAGCGAGTCATTAATATTGTCGCTATCCAAGGCTTCAGAACAGGAAGCCACATTACTAAGTTTTATTACATTTTCGATTTATTTTAGATTATTATTTTAAAAGACTATTATTATTATTATCAGTTTACTATCGATTAATGATCGTTGTTCTGTTGCACACGAGCCTAAGCCAAATGAGCGCAGGTTTTTTGAATTATTATTATTGGATATATATTATGTGGGTTAAAAATAGTGTGTTATATTTGTGTGTTATTAAAATAAAATGTCATGTATCTTTTTATAGACCAACGACGGACACAACTTATGAATAACAATTTTAATATATACAGATTTGTCCACCTAAGTTAGATATTGAATTACCAAAATCTGAATGAATTATTACCCGTGTAGCGTATTCTTAAAAAGATTCTCTTGTTAGTAAAAAAGAACACCAACTTTTTGAAAAAAGCTGAAATTTTGACGTCAGAATTTTCGATTGAAAATAAGGGTGTTTTTTCGATATTAATTCAAAATAAGGTGAAAAAATAAATATTTTTAATCAAATAAATTACAGTATATTTGGGACATAATAAGGTAAGTTTTCACCAAATTTCGTTAAAAAAAAAGAAATTTATAAAAATTAAAAACCAAAAACTTGGTTTTTTGAATTTTTCACATAAATTTTGAGGTTATGTGAAAAATGTGTGAATACAAAAGTTTTAGATCTTTTTATTACCTACAACTTTGCCATTTAACTTTCTTCGATAGGACTTTTAGTTTTGCCGGAAATCGAGATAAACCGTTTTTTACCCTTAAAACTCCCCCCCCTACCCTTCCCGACCTCAGATCGACCGTAATTTATTTTTCCTATTATTTTGATCATATTCCCCTGCTTTTCTAATGGGTTTCATCCTACTGTAATTTTTTTCACTTTTTATTTATTTTGAAGGCTATCTGCACTGGTCTATACGTGAATGTCACGATTGAAAATGTTTCTTTTCCGCAACGAAACGCAATTATCATAAATTTAATTTAATTATAAAACTGGTTTGTTTTCGCGTTCTATATTAATTTTATCACAATGTTTATTATTAGATTTAAAATTGATTAATTTAGTCCAGATTTTGGTCAGTGTACGTTATTTTGAAATATTCGTGATAAATGTAAATATCTTAAATGTAAATTTTACTATCTTACATTTATTTATTTGAGCATTAGTAAGAAGCCCTGCTACGTTTTGGAAAGTTGGCGCATTGCCAGTTCTTTTTATCTTGAGTACTTTGCCTTGTTCACAATTCTTTTCTTTGCACCTTCTTATCGTATTAAGAATGTCTCAATGGAATTAACTAGTTAGAACTTTAAAACCTATGGAAATGGAAAAATAGCTACGGTTTATAAATAAGATGTTATTGTAAATAATACCATGCAGTGTACCTACGTGTTTGTTTGAAGTAATGGTGAACTATTTTGTATCCGAATTCTACGATAATTTCCATATATTAAAGCAAAATTGGTGTTTATTATCAATTTATTCAAAACTGTGGCGCCTTAGGTAACATCCTTTAAGTGGGTGTAATAAAACATTTACATAAATCTCCATATCTATGGTATATTAAAGATTTACACGTGATGCCGAAACAATGTAACAATACTATACTTTTATATACTATTATTTTCTAAATATAAGTAATATTTTTAATCACGACGGTATCTATATAGGGTCAAAAGTCTCTGAATGAAAGTCGGCGAGAATTTTTAGGTACTTTTTAAGAAAAATATCACAAAATTACGTGCAGATACTGTCAGTTAGGACACCAGTCAAGTTTATAATCTTTATTATGAATCAAGAGTATAAGAGAGCAGTAGATTATTGTTCTATAAAGAAACCATTATATTATTTTCAGTAACGACAAATTTCTACCTTACCGGGACGGCCGGTTATATGTATTGTGTAACTGATACAATTTTGTGTAACTGACTTACAAAATGGCTGTATTCACAATACGATATTTTAAACCAATAATTAATTAAGTCTTTATTTACAGACAAGTAATATCGCACATCAAGAACATACCAGAGTTACTCCTTCTGGGAAGTGAGGTGCCAACTGTGAGGAGACTACCAATATTCTCTCTCATGGTGAAGCATCCGAGGGGAACTTTTCTTCATCATAACTTCGTGTGCGCCATCTTGAATGACGTTTTTGGGATCCAGGCACGAGGCGGACTTAATAATTTATCATTTGGATCTGATGTCTTAGGCATTGATGAGCAGCTATTGAAGGAGTATGAGAAATTATTGGATGTTGAAGCGTAAGCAATTTTGAATCCTTACAGCGTTTTTAAATGAATGTAGTAAATTTTCTTCTGTTATTTTTGTTAGGTTGATTTATGAAATCTCTTCGGTCCAAAGTGTACTAAAAAGTTTTTAAATTAAAAATATTATTAATTATTTGAAACCCCCTTTCAGGCAAAAAGAAATAGCCAGAGTACGAAAGCTGAGTGTTATCAAATCCCCAGAAGTTCCAATTCACAACGAACCGCTAAGACCTGGATTTTGTAGAATTTTTCTTCCTTTCTTTATGTCGGAATGCGAACTAGCGTTCGTATTGGAAGCTCTAAAAATGGTAGCAACGGAAGGTTGGAAGATTTTGCCTCAATACGCTGTTAATGCTGAAACGGGACAATGGCGGCATCATTCTTGTTCTGGGTTGAGAGATAAGAAATCTTTATTCTCTCTACGATTCCATGACGGCAAGATAACTCCCCACGAGCGTCGTATTTCAGGTAATATCATACTGCTTTATGTTCTCTTATTGAAGATTAACCCTACTATTATATTCACTTCTGTATCTATTGCCTTCAGGTCCAGGAATATTCCCACAAACGTACACAGAGTGTCTGCAAACAGCAAGAAATTTGTTTAGCAAAGCTAGAAAATTGGCGATGAAATGCCCTCCAACTGAGCCTGAAGTCACCTTTAACCCGAAAGTTGATTATTTAAGATGGTTTATGTTACCTAAGGAAGCACATGAACTTTTACTTGGGCGATCATCAAATGTGAAACACATTGTCCCGTTCGATCCATCCGGATATACTGGAGCGAGAAAAAGTCTTTATAGTATATCAAGATGTTCAAATACCTCTTCGCCAATCCTGGGTTCATCTCCAAGACATTTCAGCCTTTCGGCTATCGACGATTGTCAAATATTTAGGCTTAAACATAAACAAAAGTTCTATTCAAGAGAGTCAAGTTTAAGAGAAAGTACAAACGAAGAGACTGTCAAAATGGCCCACCAACCCGTACAATTCGCGGTGGGCGAGTCTGTGTCACCTTTATGTCTAGTCCCACAAAGAAGTAGACCATCTCTAGTCAGGTCCAGATGTTATAGCTTAGGTTCGGACAGTCCACCTCCACCTTTCAGCTCTCAAACCAAACTTAATCTGGGAATCAAAGAAGCCAGCCCGAACAACGCAGAGAAATCTAGTACTTTTTGTAATTGTGGCAGCCAAACAGATCTGGAGTCGTTAGATGACAGCATGAACTCAACAAATAAAAACTTTCCTTATAGCAGCCAAAGTAGTACGTCCATGTCTGATTGTAGCCAAGTTGGTCGTACATCTCCCACGGCTTCTATAACGTCACAAACGTCAGAGGACCTGACATACGTGAAGGAAAAAACTAATGAAATCGCAACCGAGATTAAATCTCAACTACGCGGAGTAATCTCCACAGTAGACGATGCATTAGAAAACTCAGACATCACGAACCAATCTAACACGAGCATAACCTCCATTTCTAGTCAAAGCGATAGGAATTCTATGTCTGTAGTAGATTTAGCAGAATATCTAGTGGGAAAATCAGAAGAAATGGCCTCAGAGCTGAAGTACAATATTCGAGAAATGGTAGACGAAATGATATCTCCGGACTACTCAGGGTCATGCTTAAGGAGAAACTCACCACCAAAGCCGAGACAGAGAATCGGATCTGGGCCAGAGCTGGGTCTAGGGCTCGATCTTCAAAACTTAAATCCGAAGCAGACCTTAAGGAAATGTCCAACCAGCCCTGTATTTCCGTCGCAATATGACGAGGATGACAAATGCTGCAAAAGTTCACCGAGTACACCACCCAAGTCCGCACAATGCACGCCTTCGCACGAGGCATCCGGCCCCAACAGTATCTCTTTTAACTCCAGTGAGACCTCTACCCCTGATACCATAATACAGGTCGTAACGACCTCGCAAAACTCACCAAATCTGCCAAAGTCATTAAGCTCAAACAAACTGTCCGATGACGAAACAAGTTGTATGGATTCAGTGTGTAGACACTGTTGTTTTAAGAAAAATTGGTGCCAAAATCCTTCAGCCAGCTCACAAGACAGCGGTATCAATATGATATACACCGATTCCGATACATATTCCGATTTTGGTAAGTACGCATATACTTTCATATGTAATGATATTTTGGTGTATGCGATTGCAAGTGTTAAACTAAAAGATTTTAACATAACATTTTATAAGGTAATCAGCTTTAATTGAAGCTGTCAAGTCTTTTATGTAATATGACGACTGCCTTTGATTTATAAAGATTCAATCTGGATGTGATTCGTCCCTAATTAGATATTAGCAGTATGTTTATTATTGGAAACTTCTATGTCTATTATTACAATAATTTATGGCTTGTACATAAAATAAAATAAAAATAGCCTTTATTCGAGTAGCCATAATCAGGATTACATTAAGTCCATATCATTATGTTTAACATTCGACTCCGATGGAGTGAAGGCTTCCTCCAAATTCTTACACTTGTCTCTCATCCTCGCCACCTTTTTCCAATTCTCCCCCGCTTTTATCCCTTTAATTCCATCTTCCAGGCTTCTGGTGGGCGTCCTCTCTTTTTCTTCCCCTTCCAAGTAAGGTCTTTTTGACCCATCTGTCATCACAAAATGTCCTAGGATAGTTCAGGATTCATTATACGCTTTGTAGTTCTGGTATAACTTGCCAATGAATTTAAAGAAAAAAAACAATATAAAAAAAAACTTTTTAAATTTTTTGTAATAGATCCATATTAAAATTTTCAGTAAAATGGCGCACATCATCAGACCCTTCAACAAATAAGAAGAAGTTCCAGGGTCGTCTCCGAATGTGTCAAAAGCACGAGAAGACAGAAGTGCCTGACATTATAGAGGGTGTTCCAGTATGTGGACCTCTCAAGACATATGAAACGGATTCTGGCAGAGTGGTCTTCCAAATACCTGATGATGCTGAACGACGGAACAGGTAATTGAGTCAGCAACATAAATTTTACATACACAATCTTCTTAACATAAAGTGTTTTTATTACATTTAATATTTCAATTACTTGTTCCAGAACATCGGCCCAAGACTCGAAGCGTTCTAGCAGATCATCAAACGCCTCTTCCAGCTGCTCAGACCGTAGTTCCAGATCCAGCGGTTATGGAACAGATGGGCAACGACCCTCACAGGAAGACAACTTTTATGATAGAAGGTATGGTATAAAAACCTTGAACTGTTGCTTGAATATTCAAATGTGAAGAAAAAGTATTCGAGATATGGCAGGAGTATATTATAGCAGTGACGCCGTGCTTTTCCACGTCTGTCATGAGAAAAAGTTTTGAACATTTGTGCGTGGAAGGAGTCACGGTCTGTGACATTCCCGTTTGACTGGGGTTACCTCATGTTACCTGCTCCGCTCATCAATGAGAGCTGAAGGTTTGTGTTTTGGTCCCACATAATCCCTGCTTGATCAAAATACCGTAGGAATAATTAACAGCATTTCCTGACGTTTATTTGGTTGACTTCACCTCACATTTAGTTAAAAACTGCTTCCAGTGAATCTGAATGCCGTCACTCGAAGTCGGAATGCTGTGGCGAAGAGACGGAGCAAGACGACAGCAGCGCGTGCAGCGATGGCTCTCTTACGGACTTCACTTTCGACGACGAAGGCAAGTGGCACTGCCCGCCCAAAGCTGTCTGGAAAGCTACTCTAGAGGTAACCATTTGAAAAATATATTCAATTTATATTAAGCATTCGATAACTGCCATGGTTTAAGAAACATAGAATTGTTCGTTTATATAATTGTTACACTTTTAGAATTATTAAGAAGCTTAATTAAGGTTCAATATTTTAGTGCAATGAAATTAATTTATGTCATTCAAAACTGAAAATAAATTAAATTAAAATAAATTTGCGATAGTGAGAGAAAATTTTAAATGATTTAAAAATATAAAGTTTGTTAGCATGTAAATAATGGAAATGGTAAACTGAAATCCTAAGCGGTTGGAATATATGTATGTTCTGAAGATATGTGAGAGAGATCAAGAAACCTGATTTCTGGTAAAACGAAACTCCGCTTTCAATAACATTATACAAAATCTTATATTATCTTCCAGGCTATCCACGAGTTCAACATGGTCCGTCCCGGCGACAAAGTGTTGGTATGTCTGTCGGGAAGAAGGGACTCCATCGCCCTGTTGCACACTATGCACCAATACCAGTTCTACGCCAGGTCCAAGGGCATACATTTCTCTATTGGTAAGCTCACGGCTTTCTTTTACATATCGAACAAATCATTTATTCGCTGTACAATGGACGAAAGATATGGAATTTTCCATTTAGATTCTAGTTAACGCTATTTCTGTTTTTTTTTTTTTATATATAACAAGCAAACGGGCAGGAGGCTCATCTGATGTTAAGTGATACCCATGGACACATTGCCAGAAGGCTCGCAAGTGCGTTACCGGCCTTTTAAGAATTTGTACACTCTTTTCTTGGAGGAGCCTAAGTCGAATTGATTGTGAAATACTTCCGTGGGCAGCTGGTTTCACACAGTGCTGGTGCGAATTTCTTGTTTATTTTGTCTTTGAAACACACAAACTATTATATTTCTATTATCCGCTTTAAGCATTTAGTAAAAACCTAACACTTGTTGCTTACAAAAAGGCACTATTTTACATTTACAATATTATATTGTAATCTTCCAGGGGCATTGTTCGTCCATGAGCCCAAATCGGATGTGGACCCTCTGCACCTGATGGCCTACTGCAGGACTCTGGGCGTCAAATTCATCTACCAGGACAAGATTGAAGATGAATCTGAACGTAAGTGTTGTCATGAAGGTATTATTTATTTCTTTGTATACAGACTATGTCAAGTATACTCGCGTGTGATCTCTCTATATCTAACGAAATAATAGCTATTTGCTTTATTTTGTTACTTTAACAAAAAAAACATATTCGGCTGTTTTGTCATAAAAAGTTTTTTATTTGAAATATCTGTGTAGTGTGTTTAATATGACAGTAATAAACAACACACCGACACACACACACACACAACAGAAAGACAGTTGAAAAGAAACACTGATAACCCGTTTATATTCCATATAAATATAAATAAACCAATCTTCAGGTCGTAGCAGCACAAAGCCTTCCGAGCTGCACCGCTGGTCGACCCACGAAGTGCGCAGGCGCACGTGCGACGCTGCCGTTGCGCACGGCTACGGAGTGGCCGCAATCGCTCAGAACTTGGACCACGCAGCGAAGGCCTTCATGGCCAGCGCCCTCTATGGAGGCGCTCTTTGCTCCTTGAAGGCGCATTATAAAGTCAGGTGAGATTTCCCTTCTAATACATGATGCTTTATCGAGTTGTGTTTATTTCGAAGGGTAGATATCAAATAATAGATTTTTTTGAAGTGAAACTTCTTTAGGCGCATGAGGCTAAAATTTGCAGCGTTTTTGCCGATTTTTTTTCATTAATATAGATGTGCTAGTGTAATATTGTGGTGCAATTATTCATAGTTGAACACCGATGGTATTTAATATATATATCAATATCATTATTATTTTGTTAAGTTCCTAAATTAACATTTTTTATGTTGGTTTTTTATTTTTATAAGAGCAAATTAGTTTTTTTGGAAATAAATTTTCGCAATAATAAATATGTTTAAAGACAAAAGAGATGTCCTAACTATATGACACTATTTTCCGGATGTCCAGAGACCAAGAAGTCCGGGTGATCCGCCCGTTCATCTACGTGCGAGCTCATTGGTTGGGCACCTTTTGTTGTTCGCGCGCTTTGCCTGACTTCGCTGCACACGGCGCCTCTGGTGTTGCCGTTAAAAGGTTTTTACTTCAACAGACCAGATTACACTTAATTGTAAAAAAAGATTTGGCTTACTCAAAAATACCTTTATTCATGTAGGTAAACAAGTATGTGAATTGTCAGAAAGAAGGTAAATTAATTGTAAATTTACATTTACTACCAGTTCGCAAGTCAAGGGCGTAGAGCGGGTAAGAAGAACTGGCAAGAAACTTTCCGCCACTCTTTTTAATCGCCAAGTATTGTTATACCAATTGTTTAAACTGGAGCAAATCAATCCCAAGTTAATAAAATAAATAATAAATAAAATTAATATATAATAAATTAGTCCAATTAGTTATTATTACTGCAGTTTTTAATGTGAACCAGTGGGGCAATGGGCCGAAACCTTTTTACTTTTCTCTTTTTAGGAACACTTTCCAACTTTCATAATATCGAGTATATCTTTAGTTTGTCTCTTTCTGACTAAATTGTGTTTACGCTGTGAAGAAAAGGGATAGCTCAGTTTTTAAAAGGGTTAAACGTTTCAGTAAAACCCTGGACAGATCGATATCCGAACCCTGCGGTTCCCGGCAGCTAGATCTGGAGCAGAATGAAGACCTGGAGCCTCTCATGCTGGCCCAGAGTATCCTGGACGACCAGGAGAGGGCGCATCCTTTTGTCTTCTCCAGCTTGAAAAGTGCTTTGCATCCGCTTATCAGTGCCAGGTACTATTTTATTTTACTTTTTCCGAATCTTATACGAGAGTGATCACCTGAGAAAATTTACTCAAAAACATAACGTAAAAATACAATTTGTTCCGTTTCAAGTTGGATCTTTTTCTTGTTTAAGAAGACTTAAGGAGTTAATATAATATATTCCAAGTATAAACTTCCTTAATGCCTAAAAATATACATAAAATTTAATTGGTAGAGATTTCTAGTCGTTTAAAATAAAACTTAATCTTGATTGATAAAAGCCATGAGGCTGATTGCTGATGGATTTAAAAGGAAAAAAAATCTTGATTAATTACATTATTTACTTAAATTTCTAAACATCTATTTCAGAAACATAGAAAAGGACCAAAAGGAGCATAGACACAGGAAGAAATCTGTAATACAAATGAAAAATGGTGCGCCCGTGTACGACTCTGACGATGGAAGTGAGGAAGAATCGGTGCCATAGATTGCAAACTTTCCCGCCAAAAACGGCCCGGTTACAATTCTTTGACATTTTGCCATAAATACCAAACTCAGTGATTGCGTTGTGATCGAAAACATTAAAAATAATATTATTTTATTGAAATAAGTTACGAACTGTCAGAGTTTAATTTCAATTTTGTTTTTCTACCATTTTGGTAGATTTTTGAGTAAGTGCGTATTTACGAAGTGCATTTGTCAAGTCTGGTAATTAAGTGATGATATTATATTTTGTACGAAATATAAAAGTATTTAAGCTCACTTTATTGTCCACTAAAATATATTATATTCGTTAAATATGTCGTTTGTGATGAGATAATTTTATGGGCACTCGCCTTATGTTGAAAAAACTTATATTTTGATAAATAGTATTAGAAATAAGTCATATTATGTATTATCTATATTCTATATACTGTTTATGTCCACGTGAGTTATATTTTGAGAAGCGAGAGTTTATACAAAATAAATAAATAAGTCGCCTTATCTATTTTCATGCGCATGAACAATAATCAAATTATGCTTGCGAAATATAACCTCGGGGAGGATTTTTGGTAGAAATTTAACAGTTGTTTCATTTAGTGGTTTAATTATAAGCGAAAGTCCTAGCTGTTAAGTTTTCAATTTATCTATAGCTTTGTGGTATTAATTTTGAGAATGAATAATACATCTGGCAACATCGCCATTCGTCTTCCATTTTGATTTAATCTAATAACGGAATAAGCATGGCGATGAAGACTGATTTATTTCTGTAATCAGCTGAAGTATGCCAATGTTTTATTACTGAGTAGAGATTTAATTACTTTGCATGGTTAATCTTAGCTGTACGTATTTTTGTACTAAACATAATAAATTCCTATAATATTATGTAGAATAAGAGTTGCAGTCCCATTTGTTGCTTCCAATGTATTCAAGAATGATATACAAGTTGTCGTAAAATAAATGGATCTTTTCATTTCAATGTTTTCTTTCAAATCCCATTAACAAACGTATTGATAACTTAACAAATAACATGGTGATAAAAAAAAAATCAGTGGCGTTGAACCTTGTTAGGTCCGGGCCTCAAATTTCTGTATCTGTTTCATGATCATTTATTTATCTAATAGGCAAGTTGGTGATCAGCCTTCTCTGCCTGATGCACGCCGCTTTGGGTCTAAGACAAGCCGGTTTCCTCACGATGATTTGCTTCGCCGTTCGAGCGAATGTTAAATACGCAAATAGAAGGATAGCCCATAAAATCTTCAGCCTTCTGGGTTCGCCAAGACATTCCACCCAAGATAATCCTAACTACTGAATTCGAATTCCATACGCGCTTAACTTTTGAAGGTAGTGGGGCAAATAAAAACAAAATTCTTGCTTATACTAAATTTAATACTACACTAAACACACAATTGTGTGGTGTATGCGTGCTCACTGCTCACAATATTAAATTAATGAGTATTTGAAGTACTAGGGACTCTTTTATTACAAGAATACATTTAGATTTAAACATTGAATATAAGAAAATTTCACTAACACTTATATTATAGCCAATAAGCAAAAAACTATTCTATACGTTAAGCTAGTCATAAGTTATAATTAATCTTTCGTTTCATGACGACACAATATTTTTATGTTAGAATTTTCAGATATCAACTACATTATATGCGATAAACTATTAATTATATAACTATGCGATTAGATATTAAAATATAGCCTTTTAGAAGAATCTGGAAACTTCGAGTAGTTTACTTTCCCTGGCAGCATGGCTTGTTGCCTGAAAAACACAAAAAAGCTTATAAATTGGTTCAGTGTAATCCTAAAATCAAATACATTTTATTTATTAAATTAGTTTAGGTGTTATGATGGCGGTCCTGAGATTGATAGAGGACAAATCTTTGTTTTTTTTATTATTAACTAACTATTAATTATCTACTTAAAGATATCACGTTGAACATGATGTAATGGTTGCAGCTCCTTACAAACATTTTGTAAAACAAAAAAATTGGCGATTAAAAAGAGTGGCGGAGAGTTTATTCTTCTCGTCCGTTCTATGCCTTTGATTATTAGAGAGCTTACAGTAAATGTGAAATTAGTAGCATTTAATATGTATTGGTTTATTGACGTTCATAAGTGTTTTACCTATGTACATTGTGTTACCTAAATGAATGAATGATGTTGAATTTGAAACCAGTAGAATAATAATTTTCCTAAATAAGAAGGGGGAAGCCTGCATATTTGCATTATAAATATTATAAACGGTACCAATGAAAGAAATAGAAAAGTGTCTGTCCGTTGGGGATAGGTTTTAAACATAACTGAGGTTGTATAACACTTAATCACAATCTATTCGTGTGTTGGTCCCACTCATGAATTAATAATAATGAACAATGTGCGAAGAAATAAAAATTATTTTCAAATATCCTACCATCGCCGCAAGCGCAGGTCGGCCCGCAGGTGCATGATGCCCCACAGGCGGCCTTCCCGCCGCTACAAGTACCTGAAATTGTTAATATTAAATTATTTCTTAGGCACAAAGAAAACCACAAGTTCTATAATTAATTAGGAACCCAGAACTGCCGCTAAGACTAAGAATATGTCGTCCTGTGAATGTTTAATTTATTCACGTTACCTAATTAAATCTTTTTACATTATACTAACTTTTTTCTTTTTGTGTTTATTCGACGATAAAACACAAAACCGAATTGAATCTTATATTTGACTTGAATCGGTACCAATAGACAAACAATGCACTCCCCAAGTGAGTTCATTTCCTTTATGCAAATGAAATAAATAAAATACACAGTTACACTGTAACACAGTCGAATAATTGAAGTATGATAGCTCAGATATATTTGAAATATGCTGTAAATATGATAAACATATTATATATTTTATTCGTAGGCTTTTCATTACATTTTTAACTATTACCTCGATACCTACGTAACACAAAGAGTGTTTTATCGACTTTTTATTGATAGTTGTCTATTTAGTTAGTAGATGTTTGTATAAATAAATAAAGAGGTTTTAAGTTATTTTGCTCCTTACTTATTAAATTATTAAGGAAAAACGCATATGACTTTTAAACTGCCTATATTGTAATAATTTTATAATACATTTTTAATTTTATGATTGAATATAAGTACTTTAAAGCTAACTTACTAATATAATATTTACGACAATATTGTAACTAATACAATAATAACTATATGGACTTATGATTGTCTGATTTAATAAATAATTTATTATTATTATTTAAATCAATATTATACATTGGATAACCTTCCCCATCGGTTTTTTTTAATTTGGTTAAAAATTAAACAATATGGATTATCGATTTCTAACTTGTGAAATAACATAAAACCATTAATTATGCTGTATGACTGAAAAACTACAATAATTATAGTTATGATTTTAAGAGTAAATACTTACTTTTACAGGATTCACAAGGTGCCGGCATCGCGTGGTCGCTTGAGCTATGCTAGGATGGTTCTAGACCGCAGAGAGAGTGCGCGCGCATCGGACTCACCGCGCCGGGTCAATAACTGAGCTATGTGGGGGAATCAGACGATCGCGCAACTGATATAGGCCCAGAGATAGCCGTTTATTTTGGCTTAATTCCCCGACCTTGGTTATCAAATGTATCTTATAATCCTCAGCTGGATACAGCATGTGTTGACTGCACATACTTCGCACTACGTCACGCTCTTTATACTGACTGTTGTCTACTGTTTTGTCCTCTGAATAGACGAAAATCCTAGATATGTAACAAAACTGTTAAATTTTTTTATTATCCTATGTTGAAAAATCATGTTTTAAAATACAGTGTAATCGATTATTTTTTAGTTCCTCTCTTATTTGACACCTCAGATTCGGTTCTAAAGTTTTTATTTATTTTTAAATTTTACCTTTATTGTAAAACGTGTCTTGACACAATTAAAGAACTCTTTAATATTAAGTTAATTTAATATTTAATTGAATTTAAACAGTAGTTGACTCCCGCATGTCGAAGCGAACTGTAATATCTTTTGTTACATTTTATATATTCTTCACCAGCTCCTTGTATAAACAAGACAAGTAAACAACTTATAGCCGCGAGCCACAATAAAATGATTGCTTCTAAACAAAAACATGCTTCCGACCGGTTCCACCAGCGAGGCCTAATCTCTAATATGAATTTATATCTATTCATGGAAGAGTATTGTATTGTTTGTATGTTTATTTCTCAACGATATGAATCATACATATATAAATGTCAACGTAAAATTGTAAAAACCGTTAGATTGTAATCTATCGCGCGAGATTGTAAACTGTCGAAAAATTGTGAACTCAACGTATTGCTTACAATTGAACGTATTATTATTCGGTAGATTATAATCTATCGAAGTGAAATCGTCAAATTATGAAACGGTACGCACCTCGCGCGCTCATTGGTTGAACGGAATATGCCACGCGCTGATTGGTTGAACGGAATATGCCATGGTGGCGACCATATTTGTTTGTTAATTCGTTTGTTGTCGAATGTAACCAAACGGTGTTTTGGTGAATGTAAATTGATGTCGTCTTGAAAGTAACTCACAGCTTTAGGATGTTGAAAGAGAACGTGAAAAGTTATATGAAAATGTTGTGGAAGTAAAATTAATCTGTGATTGACCAAAGAAGTGCAGTTTGAATGATAATTAAGTTAGTGTTGGTCTCCAAACATAGTCTAAATTACATACATTTTGCGTGTTTTAATATTTTTTATTCGCGTGAACCTTTGTGATCTCGTATTTACAATGTCGGATATCTAGCCTGTCGATCAACAAAACTCAGAAATATTATAGGTATTGTTAATAAGGAAGAATTTACCATAGAGTTACAAAACTATTACAGCGGGCATAATGAAAATATTTTTTTTTTTTTTTTTTATAGAACGGGGGCAAACGGGCAGGAGGCTCACCTGATGTTAAGTGATACCGCCGCCCATGGACACTCTCAATGCCAGAGGGCTCGCGAGTGCGTTGCTGGCCTTTTAAAAATTGGTACGCTCTTTTCTTGAAGGACCCTAAGTCGAATTGGTTCGGGAATACTTCAGTGGGCAGCTGGTTCCACATAGTGGTGGTGCGCGGCAAAAACTGCCTTGAGAAACGCTCAGTTGTGGAACGTCGGACGTCGAGGTGATACGGGTGGAATTTCGTATTCTGCCTCGACGTCCGATGATGAAACTCAGCTGCAGGTATTAATCCGAACAACTCCTCTGAACACTCTCCATGGTAAATGCGGTAGAAGATGCAGAGTGACCCCACATCTCTACGCAACGCCAAAGGATCAAGCCGCTCGGAGAGGGATTGGTCGTCAACGATTCGAACCGCTCTGCGTTGTATACGGTCAAGTGGAAGGAGCTGGTACTGGGGAGCCCCCGCCCAGAGGTGAGAGCAGTACTCCATGTGGGGCCGAATTTGCGCTTTATATAGTTGCATGCGGTGGCCCGGAGTGAAGTACCGTCTCGCCTTACTGAGCACACCAAGCTTTTTTGAGGCTAATTTAGCCTTTCCCTCCAAGTGACCGCGAAACTGAACGTCGCTCGATATGTCAACGCCAAGTATTCCAATGCTGGCTGTGGCTTTAAGAAGAGTGTTTTCGAAAAGAGGAGTAGCGACAAAGGGTGTTTTTTTAGCGGAAAACGCGCAAACTTGTGTCTTCTTGGGGTTAAATTGGACTAGGTTTTGTCTGCCCCAATCTGAGACTCCACGAAGTAGAGTTTCAACTTCAGACACAAGTTTGTTCCGGTACTCATCAACAACTGCCCGAGAAATACCTGCCCGGCCAGTGTAAAAAGTATCCCCAGTACTGTCATCCGCATAGCAATGAATGTTGCTAAGTTTCAACATATCATTGATATGCAGAAGAAATAGGGTCGGGGATAGAACACAGCCTTGTGGGACCCCAGCGTTTACGGGTTTTAGGTCGGAACATGCTCCGTCGATGACGACCTTGATGCTCCGATCGGCCAGAAAGCTGGAGATCCAATTGCGTAATTTCTCGGGAAGCCCATAGGCTGGAAGCTTCGAGAGCAGTGCTCTGTGCCACACCCGATCGAAGGCTTTCGATATGTCCAAACTAACCGCTAGCGCCTCCCCCTTGGACTCAATTGCCTCTGCCCATCTATGTGTAAGGTATACAAGAAGGTCACCAGCCGAACGACCACGACGAAAGCCGTACTGATAATCGCTAATCAGCTGGTGGCCCTCTAGATACCTCAAGAGCTGGCAATTAACAATGGATTCCATTATTTTGGAGAACAAGGAGGTTATAGCTATTGGGCGATAGTTGGACGGATCAGAGCGATCGCCTTTTTTAGGGATCGGATGTATCAAAGCGGTCTTCCAGCACTTCGGGACAGTGCCGAGCGAGTACAGGTACCGGAAAAGGCGCGTTAAGACCGGAGCCAACTCAGGAGCACAAGTACGCAGCACAATTGGGGGGATACCATCCGGCCCGCTCGACTTATGAATGTCCAAGGAAGATAGTGCTTTGCGGACAGCACGTTGCCGGAATGTGATTTCCGGCATCGAAGAATCACACCGCGAAATTGTCGGTGGTGATCTCCCTCGGTCATCCAAAGTCGAGTTAGACGCGAAGAGACAGCCCAAAAGGTCAGCCTTCTCCTTCGCAGTGTGGGCCAGAGAGTCATCCTCCCTGTGCAGTGGCGGAATGGCGGGCTGACAAAAATTCCCTTGGACAGCTTTGGCGAGAGACCAGAAGGCTCGAGTCCCTGATGGGAGTTGGGCCAATCTCTCGCCAAATCTGGCAATGTGCTCTGACTTTGCCTTAGTGATTTCCCGTTTGAAGGACCTGGAGGCTGAGTTATATGATTTTTTAAGTTCGCTGGTATTGGCATCACGAGATTTCGCCGCTTCCGCCCATGCCTTAAAGCATTCTCGCTTTCGACGCGAGGCCGCCTTGCAAGAACGTTTAAACCAGGGCTGAGACTTGCCACCGATCGGCACCGCAGAAAATGGAATAAAGAGTTCCATGCCCTGCAGAACCACTTCGGCGACAGAGGCGGCGACGGAATCTGGAGCTTCCGGCGAAAAGCACATAGGCCCCCAAGGGTAGGACGCAAAGAAAGACCGCATCCCGTCCCAATCTGCTGACTTATAGTGCCAAATACGGCGACAACCCATAAAGCGGGGCCGTGAAGGGCGCGTAGATGGCACAGTACTCCGGACCACACAATGATCTGATGAACCCAATGGCGGGTCAACAGAGACTTGATAGTTCTCCGGATGAGAAGTCAGCAGAAGGTCCAACAAAGAGGGTTTATGACCATCCACATCTGGTATTCGCGTAATCGCAGGGACCATTTGTGTCAGGTCGTAGGCTAAAGCAAAGTCGTGAAAGGATCTTCCCGCGTGATCGGTGGTTTCAGAGCCGAGCCAATCGGCATGGTGGGCGTTAAAATCGCCAAGTATCACGATTTCAGCGGTAGGAACCCTTTCGAGCAGGGAATCTGTAGCCATTTGGATGTGCTCAATGAGTCGGTCAGTTTCGGTATTTCCCCTATGGGACCTATACAGGCATGCGTAGAATCGCGGATGGTCATCGCAGTCTACGCGCAGCCAGAGGTTAGATAGGTCCCTTCCTTCAAGCGTCCCGAGGCGACGAGAACAGATATCCTCTCTGACGTACACGCAAACTCCAGCCCGCGGCACAAATGAATGTTCCAATTTGTACCCCGGGCAGGATAGGTGGGAAGTATCAGCCGGGGAGGATATCTGAGTCTCGGTAAGAAAGAGCAAGGCCGGCTTCGCAGTCTCTAGATGATAGTGGACAGCGTTGATGTTAGAATTAAGCCCCCTAACATTTGTGAAGTCCACGGCGAGTGTGGACGGGGGTGCCTTTGTATAATTGCTCCGTTTGCCCCGAGGACGATTACTATTTTTGTAGAGCGCAGAATTGCCCCCCCCAGAATACGAAGGGCAGCCTGTGCGTCCACCACCGGGTGCTGAGTGTCCCGGTGGTGGACGCCCAGAGGGGGATTCTCCACCGCGAGCGCGTGTGGTACCCCCTGGGGTAGATTCTGTTTTTTCTGCACCTTCATATTTCTTGTGTGGGGGGGATGGGCTCCGGGAATCTCTCTCACCGCACGAAACGCGAGTACAAGAAGGCGAACCTTTTGCATCACTTCACGCCGGTTTTCTGAGAGACAGTGGTACTGCCCCGGTCGTGCCTGCCCATTTGGCTGAAGCCCGAAGGCAACAGCATGGCACTCCCACTAGGAAGGGGTTGAAAATAGTAAAAAATTTAATTGCAAAGAAATAAAAAGAAAGCTGTTGATGTTCTTTGTAACTCCAGGTGCCACAACTCGTTGACGTGCAACAATAATTGAACATTTTTATTGATGCAATTTACTTTCTTATTTTTTATATAATAGACAATTTTGGTATGTTTTCAAAAACGTTCATATGCTTTCGATTTGTTTTTTTTTTAAATTTTGATTTTATTTTGTGATCGTTTTTTTCTAAAAGAAAATTTCATTAATTTTTCAATTTTAATTTGTCTTTGAAGAGAAAATATTGTTACGTTTCTAATTTTTTTATTTTGATATTTTTTTTTTCATCATGTGATGTCAGAATTATTGATATAATAAATTCTAATTTTTGAAGTGCATTAATTTTATTTGACCGATACCCTTGTTTCATTCCTAACTCTATGGACATAATATAACGGTCTACTATAAAGCCGACCAATCAGCGCGCGAGGTGCGTACTGTTTCACAATTTGACGATTTCACTTCGATAGATTATAATCTACCGAATAATAATACGTTAAATTGTAAGCAGTACGTTGAGTTGACAATCTTTCGACAGTTTATAATCTCGCGAGATAGATTACAATCTAACGGTATTTACAATTTTACGTTAACATATATAAATAATGATTTATTATGAAATGCCCGATTTAAGGATTTAAGGCACTGAAAAACCCAAACCTTAATTAATTACTTAAGTCATTGTTAAGTGTTATTGAGCAGTAGCGAAGTATTTAGAAAAAGCCGTAAAAATAATACTCCGTTGATTGAAATTGTTTGAATTATTGAAAAATTCAGTTTTTGTTTTGCCAGAACAAACTTAGAATCATTCAGAAAATAGTGATTTCGATGTCGTAATGTACAAATAATTATTTACACGTAATAACTTGTATACAGAGTTAATTCTTTGTAGATCTTGCTTTATCAAGTCTGTCGACTCCTAAGGAAAATCCTTTTGATAAATTCGATTAATCAAAGCATCACATTCTTATTTCGTTCCGTATCGCCCAACTGTGGCCAATGTTCAAAATGTGGTCAGTAATCAAGTACCTACTTCAAATAAAAAATACAGCTAACTGTAATTCATACCTTGTTATTTTAATATTTTTCTTTGGTAAACGTATTCACCTAATATTACGACGTTACCTTATGTTTAAGTCCTAGCTTTTTATTTATTAGATTTCTTCTAGATTTTCCATATGAAATAGACTTTGGTTAAATTAATCATTACTTGGGTATACGAACGTTTTATATGAGACTAACTTATAGCCGATCTAATACTGTAAAATAAACCTGAAACTGGTTGAAATAAATATCTTTACTTCTTTATACTACATAACAGCGTTGACTATAATCACTTAAACTATCCTTCTTTTCGTTCACAAGCTATTTCGCTTTGGAACTCTAAAGACAAGTCATGGTAAAAAATGTCCCAATCATCACTCTCCTATCGTAGCAATTATGTTTTTTATTTGAAATGAATCAACAACGAGCAAAGACCTCTGCGATTGGCCTTGACTTTGAAACATGTTATGTACTTACATTTAAAAGCTCTCAATAAATGTTTATCCCAAACTTCTTAATATGTATTATCGTTTATATGGGCTGCCACCGTACCATTTAGATTTGTTTTATCAGGTTTCATGTGTTTATAACACTCTGGTCTCTGAGTCATATGTCAAATATTTTACGAAATTACCTAAACTACTAATTGAAACCTTTCTTCGAACTTTGATGTTCCGTTTGGAGTAGAGACTCTTGGGCCGTGGGTTCAAGTCCACAGCAAGATTTAAGTTGGCTGGTAAATAGTACCAGTGACCCCAGAGCTGGTGCTTTCCTCGCTCAACGAATAAGAACAACAGCAAGGAAATTCTGCCTGCATTAAAGGTATACTGCTACTAGTACGGGAGGTAGCAACGTTTTCGAGAAATAATTTTAGGTCAGCTGATTTTGTGATATGTCTTCCTTCTTGCACTTTCGGTTAGAGTCTTGGCAATCTGGCTGGCGGTAGCGGTTGCGTTCTTTAGTGCGCATCCTATCTGTCCAGGTAATAATCCTGGATTTTAAAAGCATTATAAGAAGCGTAATTTTAAATTTTTCGTTTTTAAATAAGTCTACCTGACATACTTTTTTTATTGCCAGACATTTTTCACATTGATTACTATGTGCCAGACGCGATTTTAAGTTTTTTTTTTTATAAAAATTTCAAAGTATTTTAGAATGTCTGTAATTTTAATATTATGTTCTTTAAATATAAGAAAAACTAAAAATGAATTTTCCAGACATTAATTCGGTTGTTAAGTCTTGAATTAAAATGAAAAAGTATTGCAGTATGATGAAGCGTTGCATTTTAAGAAGCGCAATTTTTAATTTTTCCTTTTTAAATAAGTCTACCTGACATACTTTTTTTATTGCCAGACATTTTTCACATTGCTAACTTTGTGCCAGACGCGATTTTAAGTTTATTTTTTATAAAAATTTCAAAGTATTTTAGAATGTCTGTAATTTTAATATTATGTTCTTTAAATATAAGAAAATCTAAAAATGAATTTGCCAGACATTAATTCGATTGTTAAGCCTTGAATTAAAATGAAAAAGTCATGAAAAGTATGGCAGTATGATGCCTTTCATTGGTAATAAAAACATTTACGTAAGTTTTAATAAATGTTATTCATACAGTGTTAAATAACTAAGTAATTAAAACTATTGAAGAATCATTATCGTGTGAAGAACACGAAGAAGCTGATTCTAGGATTATTTTTCATATTTGCCAAATCGATTTTGACGCAGAAGTTGTTTTACGCTGTTCTGATTCTGAACAAAAAAAAAATTAAAAATAACGCTTCCTCAAATGCAATGCTTCATCATACTGCAATACTTTTTCATTTTAATTCAAGGCTTAACAATCGAATCTGGCAATCTGGCAAATTCATTTTTAGTTTTTCTTATATTTAAAGAACATAATATTAAAATTACAGACATTCTAAAATACTTTGAAATTTTTATAAAAAAAAACTTAAAATCGCGTCTGGCACATAGTTAGCAACGTGAAAAATGTCTGGCAATAAAAAAAGTATGTCAGGTAGACGTATTTAAAAAGGAAAAATCAAAAATTGCGCTTCTTAAAATGCAATGCTTCATCATACTGCAATACTTTTTCATTTTAATTCAAGACTTAACAATCGAATTAATGTCTGGCAAATTCATTTTTAGTTTTTCTTATATTTAAAGAACATAATATTAAAATTACAGACATTCTAAAATACTTTGAAATTTTTATAAAAAAAAACTTAAAATCGCGTCTGGCACATAGTTAGCAATGTGAAAAATGTCTGGCAATAAAAAAGTATGTCAGGTAGACTTATTTAAAAAGGAAAAATTAAAAATTGCGCTTCTTAAAATGCAACGCTTCATCATACTGCAATACTTTTTCATTTTAATTCAAGACTTAACAACCGAATTAATGTCTGGCAAATTCATTTTTAGTTTTTCTTATATTTAAAGAACATAATATTAAAATTACAGACATTCTAAAATACTTTGAAATTTTAATAAAAAAAAAACTTAAAATCGCGTCTGGCACAAAGTTAGCAATGTGAAAAATGTCTGGCAATAAAAAAAGTATGTCAGACTTATTTAAAAAGGAAAAATTAAAAATTGCGCTTCTTAAAATGCAACGCTTCATCATACTGCAATACTTTTTCATTTTAATTCAAGACTTAACAACCGAATTAATGTCTGGCAAATTCATTTTTAGTTTTTCTTATATTTAAAGAACATAATATTAAAATTACAGACATTCTAAAATACTTTGAAATTTTTATAAAAAAAAAACTTAAAATCGCGTCTGGCACATAGTTAGCAATGTGAAAAATGTCTGGCAATAAAAAAGTATGTCAGGTAGACTTATTTAAAAAGGAAAAATTAAAAATTGCGCTTCTTAAAATGCAATGCTTCATCATACTGCAATACTTTTTCATTTTAATTCAAGACTTAACAATCGAATTAATGTCTGGCAAATTCATTTTTAGTTTTTCTTATATTTAAAGAACATAATATTAAAATTACAGACATTCTAAAATACTTTGAAATTTTTATAAAAAAAACTTAAAATCGCGTCTGGCACATAGTTAGCAATGTGAAAAATGTCTGGCAATAAAAAAAGTATGTCAGGTAGACTTATTTAAAAAGGAAAAATTAAAAATTGCGCTTCTTAAAATGCAACGCTTCATCATACTGCAATACTTTTTCATTTTAATTCAAGACTTAACAACCGAATTAATGTCTGGCAAATTCATTTTTAGTTTTTCTTATATTTAAAGAACATAATATTAAAATTACAGACATTCTAAAATACTTTGAAATTTTAATAAAAAAAAAACTTAAAATCGCGTCTGGCACATAGTTAGCAATGTGAAAAATGTCTGGCAATAAAAAAAGTATGTCAGACTTATTTAAAAAGGAAAAATTAAAAATTGCGCTTCTTAAAATGCAACGCTTCATCATACTGCAATACTTTTTCATTTTAATTCAAGACTTAACAACCGAATTAATGTCTGGCAAATTCATTTTTAGTTTTTCTTATATTTAAAGAACATAATATTAAAATTACAGACATTCTAAAATACTTTGAAATTTTTATTAAAAAAAAACTTAAAATCGCGTCTGGCACATAGTTAGCAATGTGAAAAATGTCTGGCAATAAAAAAAGTATGTCAGGTAGACTTATTAAAAACGAAAAATTTAAAATTACGCTTCTTAAAATGCTTTTAAAATCCAGGATTATTACCTGGACAGATAGGATGCGCACTAAAGAACGCAACCACTACCGCCAGCCAGATTGCCAAGACTCTAACCGAAAGTGCAAGAAGGAAGACATATCACAAAATCAGCTGACCTAAAATTCTTTCTTTTCAAACGTTGCTACCTCCCGTACTATACAGGGACCAAACTTTTTAAGCTTGTTTTAATTCTTTATTTACCAATTTTTAATTATTATTATTACCAAGTAGCTTAAGAATATTGTAAATACTGTATATTTGTGTGTAGAACACATAATTTTATTTAAACATAGGTAGGTAAAAAACAAATCAATCTTAAATTTCTGTGATCCATAAACAATAGGCTTATATATATCATTATATAAAATTTATTGACATTGCTAAATAACCGTTTGTAATCATATTTGTCAAGCCAAAGTCAAAGGCGGAAACTTGACAGGATTCTTGGTATGAAAGGAAATAAAAATGCTGCAATATGTTCAATAAATTATAATAATAATTTAAAATATAATATAATAATACTAAAACAATAAATTATTACACAAAATCATAAATAGTGTGAATTTCATCAGGCGCATAAAATTCCGTCCATTCATTTAAGAGTGGTGAGATATGTTACAGTTATAGGTGACTCTTATCATAGTATATATATCTAATACATTAAACGTACTGTCCAATGCAAAATAATCATAGTTTCACCTGGATCATTTACCTCGTATTACATTAGTCTTAGTCCATTCTAAATAAATAATACATTTGATAATTACGCAGACTTCAAATGTGCTTTAGATTTCACCATCAGTCGCCGCAGAACAGAATAGCACAGCCAGAAAAAGATATACAACTTAGAATCCGTACTGATCATGATATACGTGGCCAGAACTGCTATTAAAATTCCAACGGCGTTCATAATTAGTCGTAGTCTCTTAGATGAAGCGTTCTTCTTGCAGAGGCATTCTGTTGGTGTTGATTCGAAGGTTTCTTGGGTTTTTGTAAAAAAAAATTATATTTCATTTAAATTATTACAATTTATATAAAAATAATAAAAAAACTCTACTGTTGCCTGGAAGAAATCGCTTGAATAAGCCCGTCCGTTGCTTGATATTTTCAATTAATTTTTTTTAAATTTATTCTTAGTTTCTTTATCATATTAAATTTTAGTTAAGACAAATATTATAAATTTTCAGCAACGTGGGCCCCATATAATGCTAATGTTACTGGTCGGTAATACTTTTTATGCCAAATAAATATCAACAATACAAATCATAGTAATATTATACATACCTTGTACGTTTTCACAAATTGTTTCCATTGTTCCGTGATCGGTAATCGTGATCCGAATGTGACAATAAAAATTAATTTTAGATTTAAATATAATCGGCGTAGAAAAGATGAAGGTTTGTTAACAAAAACATAGGAAACGTCTCCAAATATCGAAGGCTTTCCGGTGCAGATAGTGTATTGGTGCGGAAAATTAATTAAAAAGATTTCCCTAAGTAATTATTAGATCTAAATCTTCCGAGTTTCTAAATGATAATATGTAGCACCTATTCCATTTTTTATGTAACTCGTTATTCCAGGAATTTGACAAGGGTTTAAGTATTAGATTTATTTATTTACTCATAAAAATGCATACAAGTATTTCGCTTAGTACGATACGATAATGTCGAAATAAAAATAAAATATATAATAATAAGTATTAAATATGTATTTAATACTTATGTGTAACATTGGATATAATTTTAGCTTTGGTTAATGTGGTAGGAATAATCAGACAGGTTTTTAATGAATTAAAAACAATAATTTTAATCAAATATTTTTATAAATTTTATGTTAGTGACATGGCCTGTACTATTCTCGGTAACGCAATTAATAGTTTCGGGTAAGTACCTCAATAAAAGCTCTTCCCAATGTCCAATACTTTTTGTAATTTAACATATTAAACCATCATATACTATCTACTATTGAGCAGTTTTGGCCTAGTGGTTTCAGCGCGCGTCCCTCATCCCTGGCGTCGTAGGTAATCGATCCTCGGAAGTGCACCCATGGGTTTTTGTCAGTGTGCGCATTAAACACTCGCTCGTACGTTGAAGGAAAATAACCTGAAGAAATTCATGCCTTAAAAAGTCGACTGTGTGTGAAACAGAGATTTGATCACCTACTTGGCTATTAGAAATGGTCACGGAACAGATACAGAAATCTGAGGGCAAGACCTAAAAGGATGTAGCGCTATAGGTACATATATTACCTACAATATTCGAGGAAATAATTGATTATTATTGTAAAAAATGTATTATTTTCAGTTGACTTGTTTGACTATTGTGCACATTTAGTGAATATCAACAATTGATGCATTTTTTCCTCCGCCACCTTGCTCTCAATAACGCGTAGTTTTTGTTGAATTAATTCTGTATAAAACCGAGGTAAAAGATAACTAAATCATACTTAACAACGGATAACAGTCAACATGCCATCTCCCTGTGAACCCTGCAAAGGTAAGTTACGAATAAAACATCTCAATCATCGCAATTATTTGATGTGGACTACTGATTCAATAGCTAATTTGTTTTGAGTAAGATCAAATATATAAAATCTTTTTATATATTTTTTGATCAATTTGATCTCAGGAATCCGTCATCAAAACGTTTTTAAGATGTTTTTGTGCCAGAATCATAAAACATTTTAATTGTATTGTTGAGATTAATACTAAGATGAAACCAACTATCCCGCCATTCCTATTAACAACTCCTGCCCTGCGATTCTGTAACTCACTTTTCGAACTCACACAGCGGTTTTCGCTGGAAAAGTGAGTTACAGAATCGCAGGGCTCTTATGAGTTGAGGTCCAGTGTCCAGTATTGATTACATTTTATATTAATATACTTTATTAGTCTTAGTTCGATACAGTTGCTTCATTATTTCCAAGTTACTTTAGGCTAATAACAACCTAGTAAGAATTCACCCTAAGGTTTACATCCATATTACTTACGTATGAGTAAATTCTAGACCTCTATGTTAAGTTTTAAAATATGTCTTGCAAAACACATAACAATGACCTCACACAAAGATTTATTATGATATCAGAGGGGATCGAACGCACGACCAGGAGATATCGCAATAATTCTAAGATAAGATTCTTCTAGACTGATAGCTTATTCTATAAAAACTTTGTTCTTCCGTCATTTAGTTCACTCTTTTATTTAGAATATAATTAATTTCAGATTCGTGCCCCGAAGGATCTTGCCAAGACGCTTGCACCTGTAAAGAAAAAGGCTGCAGTGATTGCTCTTCTAAAGGTACAATATTCGTCTAAGAATTATTTATATAAATGTGAGATCTGTGTTTAGAATCAATAAATATGTCTGTTTAGGTTTCAGGATTGGAAAAGGTACATACAGAATTACCGTAATAGGTAGCTGAAAGCGCTGTATTATTTTAAATTTTTTTAATTGTACAGTATTTAACTATTATTGTAATTTTAAATTTGAGTTTATAATCAGATTAAAAACAGTACAACAGTACATTCACACAGAAAGTACTTCAATGCACACATAAACATTGTTTTTTAAATCTTTTGCAGGTGGATGCTGCTAGAAGATGGACCGAGTTGAGCACGAAACCCGCTCTCGGGCTACTAAGTTCCTTGAAGCTTTCTTCCCTATATCATTTTCTGTCGTCTTCCTTATAACAATTGTTTTATTTTATTGTCTAATATAAATGTTCTGTTGAATGTTGTCTTTTATTCAAAACCTATACATCCTTGTGCTTGGAAATGAGTTGCGCCTACATTTCTTAAAATAGTATAATTAGTGAACGGAAAAAATAGAACTTGTCTTGGCTTATTCTTTTTAGACAGTTTTACTTTAAATTGACATAGCACTTTCTCGTAACTTGGATTTTTTTAACAAAATTAAAGTAATTTTTAGTTAGTTTCTTTATCTTCTTTGATATGTATGTGTATATGTTAACGTAAAATTGTAAACACCGTTAGATTGTAATCTATCTCGCGAGATTATAAACTGTCGAAAGATTGTGAACCACAGCGTACTGCTTACAATTTAACGTATTATTATTCGGTAGATTGTAATCTATCGAAGTGAAACTGTCAAATTGTGAAACGGATCGCACCTCGCGCGCTGATTGGTTGAACGGAATATGCCCCGCGCCACCATATTGGTTGTTAATTCGTTTGTTGTCGAATGTAAATTGATTGTTTTTAAGAATTTAAATTGATGTCGTGTTGAAAGTAACTCACAGCTTTAGAATTAGTTATATGAAATTGTTGGGAAGTAAAATATATCTGTGATTGACCAAAGAAGTTTGAATGATAACTAAGTTAGTGTTGGAAATTAAATGAAAGAAAATTTCATTAATTTTTCAATTTTAATTTGTGTTTGAGGAGAAAATGAGTTGGATTTAGAAATCGGTAATCCGAATCTGATGATACTGATTATTCAAAACAATCATCAATACAATCAATTTACATTCGACAACAAACGAATTAACAAACAAATATGGTGGCGCGAGGCACATTCCGTTCAACCAATCAGCGCGCGAGGTGCGATCCGTTTCACAATTTGACGGTTTCACTTCGATAGATTACAATCTACCGAATAATAATACTTTAAATTGTAAGCAGTTCGTTGAGGTTCACAATATTTCGAAAGTTTACAATCTCGCGAGATAGATTACAATCTAACGGTGTTTACAATTTTACGGTGACATATATACCTACACATCCCAGTTCCATTTCGGCGTCTTCCTAATTTACATCAGTTTTGCGTCCATGTGTTCGAATAGCATTTGTCTTCATATCTTTGCATATATTGCTTTATAATCGTAAAAAATATTATGATGAGTTTATAATTAAAAGATACCCTTTATTTATCAATATACAATTGTAGTTCATACTGGTACCGATTGGAACCCACAATAATTATATCTACGCCCATATCGCGTCGCCGTATATCTGGCCATATCCCCCTCCGCCCCCTCCAACTTTAACGTGAAATTGACGTCATTGTTTTCTTTGTTGCATATTGTTGTTGCTAAAGTCTACTTCAGCTTAAATACTTCGTTATAATATCCGCCCACAGCAGACCGACAAATCCTTACATCATCAGTTGGTTCAGTATCTCATACGCCTTGAAAACACAACGTTCAAAGTATCTACCAAGAGAAGTTGGAAGTTGCATCGTACAAATTACAAACGTATTTATTATGTCTACGGATTTATGCATTTTACTTGCAGTTTTGCAATTACGATATAATCCATAAACATAATATTTTATTTCATAACGTCTAATTTTCCCGTCAATCCGTTAATATAGTATTACGTACAATGGTGTGACTTATTGAGTGCCGACAGTATATTCAATATTGTATAATAAGTTTAAGTTAAATCTACGTTGGACAAGGCAAAATTCACTGTGTTACCGCGCCAGGAAGTAGATAAGCCGAAGTCTAACTATAAACAATCTCACCTATCGCTATTACTTTGTTGCCAAACGTATACTCTGCAAAACAACAGCGCTGCTCAATTCAAACGGAATCGTCAAGAAATTAATTATAAAATTTGGATTAAAATGAATTTATTGTTACCAATCCAGTTAATTATTAAGTACTTAATTATATGTAAAAATTTGTTTGATGGCGTAAAAAGAACTTTATATTTAGTAACTAAGTTACTTATAAGTTGTAAATCTTTCTCATTAAATAAAAAAAAATGTGAAAAAGAAAGAAAAAGCAGCGTCGAGCTGCCACACTTATATTATCTGTATTTATTTTCCCGGAGTTGATATCGACTAAAAGATGAAGGGTTTTTGCAGAAATGACTCACGGTGTCCTATATTTTCGCGGATTGTTTGTCTTGAGATTTTAATTTAAAAAAATTATAATAATAAATAGCTTCAATCCGTTAAAAAAGTGTTTTTTTTAAACAAACATAATCTCAAAATATTACGTATAAGGTACGCGTTATTTTTATGTTTGATAAAAATATTATTGACGTTCTTCTATATGCGTTATTATTTAGTTATTATTAGTTCTGTAAACAGTATCTACTTACTTTTTGTTTGACAGGAGACAAACAACGCACTTAGAGTTAAGTGCTCATGCACCTGGAGTGCACCTGCAAAACCTTGGAAGGAGCTGTCAAGGGCGCATCTTTTTTTTTGGGGTCGTATCGGTTTGAAGATATTCCCAGCTTGTTTCGTTAAGTGGAGTTGCGTGGCAAAAAGTTTTATAAAAAGCGCCCTGTCGTGGAGCATAAACGTGATACGGACCGATGATGATATTTAGCCGCCGACGATAAAGACGCGTAAACAGTCTGCCTTTTATATTATTCAATGAATTATTACCCCATTCTAAGAGTTGGAGATGGGTTTAGAAAAAAATTACTTAATAAAAAAATCAGTGGCAGTCTAAATGTAATGTATATATGTAATGGCAGTTAAACACAGTTATATTTTAATACATATTTATTACCCAACGTATTATAAAATATTTTATGAAAAGTACATACACTCAAGTTTCGACTATATTCGAAAAACCCCTGGAGTAGGAAAAAATTATGAAATAGAAAACGATTATTTCTTAAAACTAAAAACACATTTTTATTTTTGGATACAAAGCACAAAATTGGACTTGAACTTGCTATTTCTTAGCTGAAGCTTCTGCGTCCTTGGACCGCTTGCATGCGCAAGAGCATGATGAATCGCATTTGCATGATTGGCTGCACTGGGCAGTGGTGCATTTGCAGCCTGAAAGAATAAAAAAAGATTAATATTAATGGAACTGAGTAACGTTAGCTCAGAAACCTGTTTTAGACAGGTTTCCTGGGTTTTAAGACTCGGTCGAGTGATTGAAAACATCGTGAAAGATCCAACGACCAAAATTATATTAAATTTTTATCTTATCAACGTATTTAATAAGACTTGATTGACATCCAAGGATGTCTCAGTTATTCAGACTAACAGAACGATTTGTTACTTGGCTATTTTGTTGTATAGTTATTACAATACGACAATTTGTATACTTCTTAAGTATTTCAGTGAATCGTGAGCAAAGTTAGTATTTATTCTGAAGATGTATGTATTAAGGTATGGTCAATGTTTCATAATATTTGATGAAATTTAATAGTGTTTATCAACATTATTTCGCCGGAA
The DNA here is from genome assembly GCA_905332375.1 of Pieris macdunnoughi. Classification (NCBI taxonomy): domain Eukaryota; kingdom Metazoa; phylum Arthropoda; class Insecta; order Lepidoptera; family Pieridae; genus Pieris; species Pieris macdunnoughi. The sequence continues at coordinate 952,444 of CAJOBZ010000074.1, read as the reverse complement.
AGTAGTATATTATTATTAGTATATGAGAAAGTACGAAATATTATTCACGCTTAATTAATAATCTGATTATAATGTCCTTTATTTAACCGATTATAAAAAAAAAAACTTGATAACAAAGTTTTGACTTATTTTAAATTATAAAAATCGTTCCCATTTTTCTGTTTCGTGTTAGTTACTTGTTGGAATTCTAAACTATTTTATCATTTTTACCCAGAGAAAACTCTCTTTCTTGTGAAAAGTTCGTTTCGAAATAGTGACGCAATTTTAGAAAAGTATTAATTCAGAAAAAATGGGAGTTTTTGAATCCTTAAAGTTTTAAAAATATATATTTTTGGCTTTGGCGAATATAAAATTATTACAGATAATAAAGTCAAATATAATTTGACATGAAATGCACTGTATGCCTTATATCATAATAATATATATTCGGAGAGAGGAGATATATTAAGCCATGTAAAACGGTTAATATATAAAGGTATGGTATAAGGGAACCAAATGTCGCTCTTCTGACACTTCGATTTTTTATTATCAAAATTTCATAAATTAAGAAATTAGCTCGAAGATTTTGGATATTGGGGAATGTAATACAAATACTAATATATTTATTTATAAGGTGTAGGATGTTATAAACAAAATATGTTTAATTTTGGTTACTAACGCTCTTTTCCTATATCTTTTGAAAGATACGGAAGCTCCAGATACATAATATTAATCGGTTATGTTATTTGAAAAAATTATTATTTATTTATTGGGAATTATTTTCTTATTTTTATCTATATATGTATTACAATTCACATAGACTATACCAAAGCACGACACTTTAGAAGGTTCTACACAAAGAGGCTTTTAATACTTAAACACTAATAACAACGGCCTGTCCTAAATAGATTTTATACTCCTAGGCAGTACTCGATTCAATAGCGGAACACGGCAAATTAATAAATTGGTCTATAGGGGTGGGATATAAATTTATATTAAGTATAATATTTTGTAATAAATAATAATCTAAATAATTAATTTCTTATTGGTTATAAAAAAAGTACTTACTGTCACCGCAACCTCCGCAAGGCATTTTATTTCAAAATTATAGCCACAGTAATGCAACTAAACAACTGGAACTTGTTTCTTTGAGTGCACTGAATGCAGTGCCCGCTCATTTATACACACATCTATATTACTTTAGATTAGTCGTGCGATTCGAAGATCGAATACTTTGACCGATAATTTTTTTCTAGATTTTTCGATTTATACGCTAGAACATAAAAATGTAATAGTGTCTGTATATAAGGCAGGAGCCTCTGTTAGGAAACAGAAAAACAACAATACAAAAGAAGTGTTGTACTCATTTACCACTAGCCACGAAGGTATCTTATGTAAATTTATATTAATAACCACTACTTCCAAAGTTTTTCTAAGAAATTTCCATGTTTAAACATTATTTTTGATTACGCAAGACGTAAAACTAATAATGTCGACTGTTGTATTTTATTCGATTGATTTAAATTCTAAGAAATACTAGATTCAATTGTCAAAATCTTAATGCAATGGGGGTAAGTTTATTACGCTTGACTCCAATTTTTAACCAAAATTCTATAAATTAATTCAGACACATATCCGATTTCTAAAGCACTAAAATCTCAACGTTTGTTCCCGACTCATTACGATGTTACATTTGCTAATGCATTACGGTCTATATAAGCGATAGCTAAATGTAACAACGTGCCCAAAGCGTAATGTACGCTGTATTATCGAAAATATCGCAATTCTTAATTATTAAAGAAAATTGGTAAGATTGGAGACGTGTGGTTTGTTTTGCACTCAGTACGGTTGTTGTGGCGAATGGAAACGACCAGAGAATGTTGTAAATAAAAGCAATCCAATTGAGTGCACTTGAATCGATCAGGAGATACGAGCATTTAAGAAAAGGTTATAAAGTATTTTACTTCCATGGGCAATTAAAGTGAATGCGTTTGCGTAATGAACTCCCGGTGCCTCGTATATACTCTCATTTCATCAGTATCGTTTACGTTTTTACAGCATATCCACGCTAAATTTTAAACAAAAAAGGGAAAATCTTCTTGCATTAATCTCTTCTAGGTACGTTTTTAAATCACAGGCGAAGAGTCAAGAAAACTATTTAGCTTCCATTTCCCACATGTTCTCCCAGTGGGGAATGGCAGCGTGCTGTTGCTGGACTGTGGAAGTAGATAGAGTACATAGCAAAAAGGTTTTATTTTCGGCAGCGGTGATAACTGTCTGGAACGTACAGACGCATAATCTGTTCTAAGCAAACCTTCTCTTTCTCTCTATCTCATTATCTTTAAACCAAATTTAAATAAATCTAAATCCCTATGAATTCAAGTGAGTCATTCCTTAAAATGTCTATGAAAAAATTCATAGGGATACGTAAGCTGTTATAACGAGAAAATAAAACACTTTTTTTTTCAGTATATACATATTTTTTTTCGTTAATTCCATGACCTTATTGTCGTCGGAGGTATTAAGTTACTTTGGTGCGTATAAATTATCATTAGCAAAATAGCATTTGTAATATAGTAATACGATGATTAAGTACTACTTATTTCTGTTCACAACTTTTTGTATTACATTTAAAGCAAATTTTCCGTAGGTTTCAGTCAGTCAGAGAAAAAGAAACACTTGCGAAAGTGATAATATATTTATATCTCAAAAACTAAGAAGATAACAATAATTAAAAATGGATAAATAGAAAATTAAAACAAATTTAAAAACTTAGGTCCCTGTAGCAGTGTACCTTTAACAGGCGGCATTTCCTCACTGTATTGCGGTACTTATTCGTTGAGCGAGGAAAGCACCAGCTCTGGGGTCACCGGTACTTGTTCTCAGACGCCTACATAAATCTATTTATCAATTATGTATTATTATTTTGAATTGATTTAAAAAAATGTAAATACTGTAAATTTGTATGTTAGAAATAATTTTCAAGTAATGGTCTAGATGTTTTAAATTGTAAAAAATTTACGCATCAACAAACCATACTACACCGTCTGTACTCTTATAATAATAATCAGTGGCGCTACAACCTCTTTAGGTCTTGGCCGCACATTTCTAAATCTGTTTCATGATCATTTTTAAACCTAATAGGCAAGTAGGTGATCACCTCCAGTGCCTGACACACGCCGTCGACTTTTTGGGTCTAAGACATGTCGGTTTCCACACGATGTTTTCCTTCACCGTTCGAGCAAATGTTAAAAGGGCACATAGAAAGAAAGTCCGTTGGTGCACAGCCGGGGATCGAACGTACGAGATCAGGTATGAGAGTCGCACGCTGAAGCCACTAGACCAACACTGATATTGTCTATTCTCTTACATTCGAGTAATATTTGTAGAGGTCAAATTGATTTCGTAACACAACTGCTAAATCGACACAAGTGCTTAAATTAAAACAGAAGATCAAGTACTAGTTTTACATAAAATCAATATCAATACAATGGGCAGAACAGATGAGAAGTTGAAGAAACTCACGGTAACACGGAAGGCGAAACACGTGGCCGTTTACCACTCAGATGAACCGATCAAGTCAAAGACTCGTTGTCCTCAATACGCTGTAATAAGAGAGGCGCTAGACAGAAACCTCAGACATGAGCTACCGACTAATGAAAGAGAGATATCGAAAAAAATTGCAGTGGCATGAATTTAATTACTTCAATTTTAAAATTAGTACCACATTTTGCTATCACAAACTGATAAGGCGTTAAATGTACTATGCATGTAAAGTCTCACTTTTACGATTTTTAAGCCGTTGCATAACGTTAATATGGTTAAGGGTGAGTCTGTAATCAGTCATCACGGAGAGTGTTCAGAGGTGTTGTTCGGATCTGCAGCTGAGTTTTATCATCGGAAGTCAAGGCGTCAAGAATAGAAACACACACACAACTGAGCGTTTGAACACAACTAAGGCAGTGGAACCGGCTGTCCACTGAAGTATTTCCAAACCAATTCGACTTACAGTCATTCAAGAGCGTACTGTTATACGACGTCCCGGATTTAGAGTTTTAAAAAAAAGATTTTATTTTACACAAAGGATTTAATTAGAAATATAGATTTAGAAAGGCAACTGCTCGGTTTGAATCGTAAAATGGGACTGACTTTAAGCTGAAAGATAATGCTCATGGCAGTTGAATAGGAGAATGCAAGCTTGCTAAAATAGAGGCTGACATAGGGTTGTCTCTAAGGTTTTAAATATATAACAACCCCCTCGTTATGAGGAAACTTACGGTTTACTTGTAAGTTTACTTAATATTTAACAAACTCGCAAGCGGGCTACTGAAGGATTACTCTGGTTTGCCAGATTATTATCTTGCTCAACCGGGATATTATTGGAAACTTGGAGTTTTCTTGAACATTTGCCTTTCTTATAAAAATATACAAAAACAAAACTAATAATTAAGATTACAGAGAAAATACTTAAAATAGGAAAGCTAACATGATTATTAAAATTATTAGGATTCTTGATCTCATTTAGATCCTCCATTGACATGTCTGAAATAGCTTTAATTGATTTTAAATTATCAAGGTTAATAATCTTGATTTTTGGAATAGAAATGTTATTACTTAATTTGCTTACACTTTTACAACAATCATCGTTAATAATATCAAAATTCGAGGATACAGCGGGTACATATGTTTTAGGATACACTTTAGTCACCAACTTAAGGTTTTTATGAAAACCTACACAATCTATTGGTAGACTTAGTACACCTGTACCGGATATAACTAACTCAGATACATTTTGATTACATTCAATAGACAATTTAGTGGATTTTGATTGTACAAATATCCATTTGTTATTATTTAACTTATGCCAAATATCTAAATCACCAAACATAACCTTAACAGGACAATTTTCCGGAAGGGTAGTTAAGGCTTTAGTAATTATTTCGATTTCACATGAAGGATTATTAAGTGCTGCGTAGACATCAGTTATTTCACAAAGGTAAGTATCAGTAAGTATGCTTTTACAATCATTTAAATCTTTGAGATAGATATAAGATAGTTTATCTGTGCTCAAGGCTAAAAATTGTTCCGAAGGGAGGATCATAGCGAAAGAATTTAAATTACCCTCCGTATGTGGAATCGGCAATGGTACAGTTTTATAGATATTAAAATGTTCTAAGGTTACGAGTGGAATCTTTACAATAAACATTAATTTTTCATTGAAATAGTAACAAGTTAGATCGGCTATATTAATTAGAATATGAATATTGCTTATATCTATGATTACAGGAAAATCTCTGTACTTAGGTAGTAACTTAAAATTATTTACAATATCATTGTACATTTGGTTCGGGGTTAGAACTGAAGGATGCAATGTGTTACTTTTAATGAGTAAAATGGAGTTAAGTAAGTCTTCCACCTTAAATGATAAAGTCAGTAAGCTTGATTGTAAAATATTTAAAATGTTATAAAAATTATTCCTAAAGTTAACCTCATTAAAAGCATCTGTTATATTGGATACCGAAGACGCTAATTGTTTGACGACACCATTCAATTTTGCTTGATTAAGGTTCATTTCATGTAAGGATTGATTTATATTGGAAATGGCAGATTGGGAAGCAATTACGGTTTTCTTCAATGTTCCTGAAATCTTTTTATCATTTTCATAAAGAGTTTTAATAGCGTCTTCATAGGTTTTCGCATCATCCTCGGTCAAGGTACCGAATATGTGTTTAAATACAGTGCCTATTCCGGAAAACCATGCGGATCTTTTCGAAATGTAATTATCGGATACTAGATGTGAAACGGCATTAAAGTCACGTTGGAGATCTTTAAGGATTGCTTCTAAAGGTTGCAATAAGTTATGACATTGCGAAACACCAATTACTTCGCTTCTCTGACAATAAGACTGAACGTTATTGAACACTTTATTTATGTCCATTATATGATTTTGTATGGGAATGATCTCTACGGGAATTACAATATGAAATTGGTCGTTTATTATCTTTAGTGTGCTAACAGGGTCGAAGAAGATCCCAGGACCTTTCACTATATTTTTGACATACTGATTTTCAGATTCAGCTAGGGTGACATTGCAGAGAATTGCGATGACCCTGGAAAATATGGGAGCGTGTTATAATACTATTAAAAGGATTAAAATAATGTTACTTATAAGAAAAGTAAAATTTGATATAAACTTATCTTATAAAACTGGCGACTTAAATAACTATACAAAGTATATGTGTATAATAAAAATAAAAACATTTATAAAATAAAATTTAAATTAGATCTCGTGAGCTGGTTTTACTTCATCAAAATGATGTTTAACATGACGTCGATTTATTAAAAGGTGTAAAGTATTATTATCGTGGATTTTAACGATTTTATAGGGACCTTTCCAAATTGGCGAAAGAGCCTTGCGCAGCCTGACGTGATTTTTTAAATAAACATAGTCACCTACTTTATACTGTAAAGACCGCGTGTGTTTATCATAGTAGGTTTTGATCTTTCTTTGGAAGTTTTGATATTTTCCAAAGCCTTTTCTCGAGAAATTTGTAATCGGTGATGGAGCATTTTAATATACTCTGGATATGTAACGTCAGGGCGTGATTCAAATATTGAGTCAGGGATATATGGCTTGTGGCCGAAAACAAGTTCGTATGGAGTGAATTTAGTCGTTGTGTGGACACTACTATTATAGGTTAACATGGCGGTATATACGAACTTATGTCAGTTTGTCTGATTTTCATTTACATAAGATTTCAAATATTCCTTTAAAGTTGAATGGCTTCTTTCTAAAGCGCCTTGCGTTTGAGGGTGGTAAGGTGATGACCAAATTTGTTTAATCTTTAAGAACTCGCATGTGCGTTTAAATAATTCGGCAGTGAAATTAGTTCCTTGGTCTGTTAATATGGTTTTAGGGATACCAAATAGGGAAATAAAGTGAACTAAACCTTCGCAGGTTTCTTCTGCTGTAGCGTTTGATATTGGGTATGAAATGGAAAACTTGGTCAAATCATCCTGAAGAGTAAGTATGAATTTAAGTTTTTGAAATCCAGCTTCAGGCAAAGGGCCAACTATGTCGAGGCTATTTCTTTCAAATGGGCGTGTAGCGGTAGTCGTGATTTGCATGGGTGATTGGTTGATCTTCCTCAGTGCTTTGTTTGATTGACATAGTTTACAGTTTTGTACATAATTTTCTATATCTGTACGCATATTCTTCCAGTAATATCGTTCTTTGATTCTATTATACATTCTATTTGAGCCCAGATGTCCTGCAATCGGGATATCATGGTTTTCTTTAAGGATTTTAGTGATCTCGGAAGGAACAGGATATAGGATGGTATTATGGTGTATATTTACTGTTATGTTAGTATTATTAAATAAGTACATAAGCATGCCATATATTTTAACAAAGGAATGTTGTTCGAAGAGACTTTTAAAGTCAGATATGGCTATTTCTCCAATGTTCGCGGAAAGCAAGATATCGTCTCGGGCTGTTTTGAGAGTTTTGAATATATCTGGATATGTACAGTCGTCGAAATAGTAGACTTTAGTAAATAAAAGATAGTATATCTTGTTTTTAATTTCGATTTTTTGAAACGAATGTAGTTCTCTTTCTGAATTCAGGATATTGGTAGTGTCGGGTAGTGTGGACAGAATGTCTTGGAGATATGGATTTGATTCATCGAAGTCGATTGATACAGGGATTAAGATGGCTTTAGAATTACTCTTAAGGAGACTTTCATTGTGTTCCTTTATATGAGTGTTGAAGTTTTCATTTTTGTTTGAGAAAGTTTTCAGGAAGTCGTTGTAGTCAGTGTTAGAATTTGAAGCGCCTTGAAGAGGTGAAAAGCGTGAAAGATTTTGCGCAGGTGAGTTGGTCTCATTCTCAGGGCTAGTAGCAGGAATCAGCATTTCATCGTTTTCTAAAAGATCGATATTGGGTAGGCTGTCACTATCAGCATTGGATGTCGAAGGGAGTTGGATACCTAGATCATCTATTGTTAGAGGACTAAAGGGAAGTGGATCATTCTCACTTGAAGACGGTATTACCCGAATCAGTCTGATCTTTGATAATTGGATTGACGGGAAATCGAGACAGAGCGTCGGCGTTACTATTAATTTTTCCTTTTTTATATTCAACGTTGTAGTCGAACTCCTCGAGTTTTAAACGCCATCTTACAAGCTTGGATCCAGGATCCTTACAATTAAATAACCATTTCAGTGGTTTATGGTCTGTCAAAATTGTAAATTTGTTACCATACAGGTATGGTCTAAAGGTTTTAGTTCCCCATATGATAGCCAAGCATTCCTTTTCTAGACGCAAAAGCGATAGGGCGGTCTTTTCCTATAGGCCCTTGTGATAAGATAGCGGAGATTGCATAGTTAGATGCGTCGCATGTGAGGTTGAATGGTTGGTTAAAGTCAGGGTAAGCAAGTATAGGTGCGGATATCAAGCTATTTTTTAGAGTTTCAAAGGCTAACTGTTGTTCATGTTGCCAAATGAACGGAACATCCTTCTTTAAGAGGTTTGTAAGGGGTTTAGCAATTTTAGATAGGTTAGGTATAAAACGACGATAGTAGGACACTAATCCCATGAAGGATTTAATGTCTTTAGGACATTTGGGTTGGGGAAAATCTTGGACTGCTCTGGTTTTTTCGGGATTTGGCTTGACGCCTTCGTCAGTTATTATGTGACCGAGATAAGAAACTTCCTTGCGCAGAAATTCGCATTTGTCTGGCTGAAGTTTGAGGTTAAACTGTCGGAGTCTGTCAAAGACATTTGAGAGGTTTTTCATATGTTTTTGGAGATCAAATGAGTAGATTACGATGTCATCTAAATAAACAAAGCATTGTAGCCCTTGCAGGCCTGATAGAGCGGAATTCATCAACCTCTGAAACGTGGAAGGGGCATTTTTGAGCCCAAATGGCATCCGCGCAAATTCAAAGTGTCCTTGTGGGATGGAAAAAGCAGTTTTGGGAGCGTCGGCTTCAGACATTTTAATTTGATGAAAGCCAGAAGCTAAGTCGAGTGTACTAAAGTATTTACATTTACCCAATTGGTCTAAAAATCTCTGAAATATTAGGAATAGGGTAAGAATCTCCAATAGTGATATCATTTAATCGGCGATAGTCGATAACAATGCGCCATTTACGCTGACCGGAAGCATCGAGCTTTTTTGGAACTATCCAGATCGGAGATGACCATGGAGAAGTTGACGGTTTGATTATTCCTTCATTAAGCATTTTATTAATCTGATTGTTTACCTCTTGTTTATGAACTTCAGGAAATCGATATGATTTTGTATTAATGGGTACAGAGGAAGAGGTTGGTATCTGGTGCTCGAGAGCATTAGTACAAGTCAGAGAATCTTCAGGGAGGTGGAATATATCCGAAAATTCAGCGCAGAGATTGAATAATGAGTCTCGTTCTTCGTTATTAAGGTGAGTGACTCTTAAAAGGTCTAAGACCTGCTCAGTTCTGTTAACAGCATTGTTGGGGATTGTATGAGATATATTGAATATTTGGTGATTTTCTTTGTTTTCCAAGGGCGTAAGTTTTAAATTTGAGTTTAACGTAATTAGAGACTCAGAGATATTTACAACAGAAATGTTTATCCTAGAATTAGGTTTAACCTTGACAATGCAGTTAGCAATTAGAATTGAGTCGACGGGATTTTGATCTACCATCAAGCCTTCACCTATTTCTGGATTAAGTACCGAGCATTCTATGATGGTTTCAGTTCGGGGAGCAATAGTATATATTGGTTCATTAAATTTTAAAGCAAGTTCAACTTGACTAATCGTAAGCGATTCATTCCTAAAATCAATGTTTGAGTAGTTGTCTGATAGGAAATCGTTTCCAATTATACCATCGTAAGGAAAATTTATGTTATCAATAATATGAAATCGATACTTCAGAGAGTTGAATTCGATAGGTATACGTCCAAATGACTTCATTGGTTTATCTGCAGTTCCAATTCCTGAAAATGTTATAGTATGTTCGTCTATTTCAGGCATGTTTTGAATAGATGATTTCTTTATAAGGCTAATAGATGCACCACTGTCAACAAGGAGCTTAAGTCGTTTGGTAGATACAGAGGTTTGAACTTCCACAAAGGGTAAGTATTTTTCGGATGGATTTGAAGTAACGTTATGTATTTTGTTATATATATTGTTTTTTATTTCAGGTGTGGTGTTTGAGGTATCGACCATGGATGTTGTAAGAGGAGATATGGCGGGCATGTATTTCGGAGTGCCGGATACCATAGATGCATATGTCCTTCGTTGGGAATTTATTGCACCATTATTAGAATTAGGGTTATGTGGTACAGAGGATTTTGTAATTGATTTATTAACGTTGCTACCACTATGAGTTTTATTACCCTGCTGTGTAACTTTGGACTTTGAAATAGGAGCATGGTCTTCGTTTTGGGGCTGGTTACCCTGCTGTGTGACCTTGGATTTAGAAATAGGAGCATGGTCTTCGTTTTGGGGCTGGTTACCCTGTTGTGTGACCTTGGAATTGTAATTGGAAATAGAATTTATTCTACGTTGAGGGTGGCCTTCATTTTGGGGCTGGTTACCCTGTTGTGTGACCCTGGAATTGTAATAGGATATAGAATTTGCGGTGTCATATTATTTTGGATATAGCAATAGAGGACGTTGAAATTTCGGACTCGGGAGACACCGTCGGGAGTCCTTTATTCGTTTAAAGGATTATCTGTCTCATCGACACCATAATCTTCATAAGAAGCTATTGCATGAATCGGTTGGTTCCGATTTTGAAAGGAAGTAGTAGGGTTTGTGCGGTAGTTTGAATTTTGATTGTTTCCAAATTTCTTATTATTGTATTCTCGTTTGCGACAACCTTCAATAGTATGCCCTGGGGCCTTGCAATATCGGCACACTATAGGATTAGAGGGCCTAAACGCGGCAGATGTATTATTATTAGTGCCATGTTGTAAGGCTGATCGATTTTGTGAATATGATGAGTGAGATGGGCGGAATCGTGCCTGATTCTGAGTATTTGGAGTTTGCGAGTAATTAGTATTTCGTCGTGTCAAAGCATTAATAATCTTTTCCTCCGAAGTAGCGAAATTAATGGCGTCGTTCAAAGATTCAGGGTCACGGCATCGAACTATAGTAGACAATCTTGGATTTAGGCCGACTACAAACGTGTGTAACGCTAAGTCATTCATAGCTGCGACGCGGCCTGCCAGTTCGTCTTTTTTCTTAGTAGGGATAGTTATATTAATTTCGCATAATAATTTTGACAAGCAAGACTCTATTCGTAATGCAAACTGGTTGACCGTTTCGTTGCCTAATTGAAGACATTCTTGTAAATCAGAAAGCAGCGCAGCATAGTGTTTTTTATCACCAAATTGGGATTTTAAGAAATCTTCAAGCTGGTGCCAATTCTCGAATTCTTTAACACAACAAGCCGTTTCTGCGCGTCCTTCTAATTGACTTACAATAAATTTTAATAAAATGTCCTGTTGATTTTGAGTAGCAAGTTCTACCGCATTTTTACAATTGTTTAAAAAGGCACTTAATTTTTCACGGTTACCATCAAATTTGTTTATGAATTTAATTAATATATTTAAATCAACGTCTGTAGATGGCCTATTCTTAGACTCGCGTACAATTACATCTTCCTTAGGCATCTTCACGTAGGATATGGCTTAGACAAAACAATACTGATAACGACGCGACGACGGCTAGCGTTACTGAGAACTGATTAGGCGATGCACTGATTTCTAATTGGTATTATAACCAACTATGAGATTATAATTTTATAAAACCTTTCTATTTTTAGCACTTTGAACTTCACTAATTGTTTTCGCACAACACACTGAAATACGAATATATAGGATTTTTTTTTTTTTGAAGACTTACAGGAATGCTGCAGTTTTACCAATGAACATCTTTGATGTATGGGGCGGAGACGGCGGATGTTTCTTCACAAAACAATTTTAGAATTCACAGCGAATAGGAAAATCTAGTTATTCACAGAAATATTCACTTTTGTAATCACTCGTTAGTCGCGACTGCCAAACTGAGGCGTACCGAGGATTTTTAAAAATCCCACCGCTGCCACCAATGTTATACGACGTCCCGGATTTAGAGTTTTAAAAAAAGATTTTATTTTACACAAAGGATTTAATTAGAAATATAGATTTAGAAAGGCAACTGCTCGGTTTGAATCGTAAAATGGGACTGACTTTAGCTGAAAGATAATGCTCATGGCAGCTGAATAGGAGAATGCAAGCTTGCTAAAATAGAGGCTGACATAGGGTTGTCTCTAAGGTTTTAAATATATAACAGTACCAATTCTTAAAAGGCCGACAATGCACTGGCGAGCCCTCTGTCATTGAGAGTGTCCATGGGCAATGGGCATAATCACTTAACATCGGATGATCGTGCTGCACGTTCTATAAAAAATAAATTTAAAAAAGTCTAATTCCACTCTTTTAACTATATTTTAGTTTTCCGTCTCTTCTGTCAAAATGTGATGAAAAATGAGATATTTCTGATTTAGTTAAAACGACGTTGCAATTAGGCTGATTTCATTTTGATGAAAATAGGTGTTTAACTCTGGAGACCGGCCCCATCCGTAATGAATGAATATAGATATTAATGTAGTAGTACTAGTAGTCATATTTTTTATATATTTATACAATAACACAATCTCTAGATGCTAGATATTGTCATTTAGGAAACTCGTATACCTACAAGTTCCTTTAAAACCAAAAAAATATCCGCGTCCAAGGCCAGCAACAGTATCGCAAGCCCTTTCGCATTAATATCGTACATGTATCACTTAACATTATGTGAGCCTCCTGCTCGTTAGCCCCCGATTGAACAAAAATGCTAAAAAAGATTAAAAAACAAAATTTGTTGTGTTACTGTGTTTATATAGTCAAGTCAAGTCAAGTCAAAAATCATTTATTCTTGTAGGTAACCCAATGTATACTTATGAACGTCAAAAAAGAAATATACATTAAATCCTTCTTATTTTACATTTACTGCCAGTTCTCAAATCAAGGGCGTAGAACGGAAAAACTGACAATAAACTCTCCGCCACTCTTTTTAATCGCCATTACACCATGTTCCACATGACATCTTAAGTAATACATAAAAATGGTATGAAAATTATTAGCGTTCTTTTTTTATAAGCCGAAAAACGAGCCTACCGGATAGTTATAACACTCAAATGAGTTTTCATGGGCATTCACCGTAGCCCATGAACACCCATTTTAGTAGGCGCGTTGCCGGTACGAGTAACCTTTCTTCTTTCTTTCTTTCTTTCTTTCTTAGCAGATAAGACCTCCACCGAGAGCCGATTCCACAGTTAACTAGTTCGCAAAAGAAAATGCATATAAAGGTGGTGCAGATGAATTCTGAAATAATTACGTGTGATGATGAGGCAGCTAACCCATACTGGTCTTCAATACACTCTGGAGAGTGTTTTGAAGAACTGGTGGAAGAAGTGTACTATGGATAGTACACTTTTTTGAATACAGATAGAGACGTGATGTCTTTTCATAAGAGCGATAATCAAACAGATTAGTAATACGTCCAACGATTGAAAATTCTAGAAGCTGGTATTTTGGTGCACCGGCCAGATATTAGAGCAGTATTCCATCTGAGGTTGTACATGAGCCTTGTAGAGCTGCATACGTTGTACCGAAGTTAAATACTGCTTAGCCCTAACCAAAACACCCAGGTTTTTTGAACGCCAGTTTGGCTATTTCTTGCAGATGATTTTCTTCTTTCGATATACCAATTCCAAGTTTATTGAGACTGTATGGGTTTATTCTTTAGTATAGCGCTTTAAATTGAGAAGATACGACAAAAGGATCTTTCTTGGCGGAATACCAACGGACACGACTCTTTGTAGGATTAACTCGTAACACTTCGCCATGACCAGAGAGTTAAAAACGGGCTACCATAGAAAATCAGTGTTATTTCAGATGTTCTATGGATGAGTTGACAACTGAAAGTCATACCTAGTGGAATCAAGTCAATTCATTAGATACACTTTGATGATTAATCACTACTTCCTGTTAGGAAGTCCTCAAACTAAGATGACGTGATTCTCTATTTTTAGTCTTGAAATACGTGTGTTAGTCAAATTTAAGCCTTAAGATAACTTAGTTAGAGTCTACGTTCAATTTCTAGTTTTATTACATTATCGATATATAAAATGTAATAAACAGCGAATAATGTAAATTATCTAGAAACCTTATCAAAATCGATAACTAATAAACGAAACTACCTCTGACATTAGAACATTTTATATCTGAAATGTTATAAATGTTTTTAATTTTTGCGCTTTTTTAGAGATACATTTACCTGAGAGATACTAAGAGACATTACTTTCAAATGAACGTTACGATGTTCGCTAAATTTAAGGCATTATCCTAAAGTTTCTGGTTCAATCAGACGTTTTACTAGTCGTCGTAGAATGAAAGCTGCTAAAGCAAAATCAGTGCAATGGTCACAGATATATTGTATTGGTGTAATGGATCACCATTTTTATAAGCTGCAATATTTACCAAAAGCATTGCTACTTAGTTTGTGTCAATTAAATAACTAGTAGTTTAGGACAACGAGGATTAAACAAAGAATTTGGCACACCCAACGTTCCTATTCACTATCTTATCATATCTTCAGATAACGCCATATCATTGGGCACACATTGTACCAACACTCCAGTCATAGACTACAATACTCGTCCACCTGCCGTTACCGCAAAAATTATCAAAAAGATAACAAATAATATGAATTTGTGAAAGTGTCGAACAATGGCTAACTTTAAATTAGCATTAATAGTTTTAGTAGTAAGTGTTAGTGTAATTGCACAGGACAATGTTAGTGAAACAGAAAGAACTGCTAATGAAGAAGTCATTGAAGAGGCCCCAACGGGTGACGTAGAAGATAAATCAGAAAGCCCAGTAGATGATGCAGTGGAGATAGTAGCGGAATCTTTACAAGAAAAAAGCGGCAAATATCAAGTATTAGAAGATGAGTTGATTGGAGATGTACCTAATAATTTGGAGGCTGTTGATTTGAGTGATATTCAGATTGAGAGGCAGATGCTAATACCCTCAACAACCTCTCAAACTAATACTGAGTATGGTAAGATATATAAAGTATTATTTGATGACGTAAAATCTCGTAATCTTTGTTATAGAACAAAGGGAGTTAATAGGATTAACGTTTTTCATTTTGTTCAGACCAATAGTAAGCGTTAAATTAATTTAAAGATAAATACTTTAATGATTGAATACTTGTAAGTGCAGGTGCGTCAATGACTCAAATGCTGATTCATCTTAAATAGCGATGCGTTACACTTACACAATAATAATTACATATTGAAATGTTTTTTTCCAATACTGCCTTCTTTATCTGATATTATCAATGAGTCGCTTTACGCAGTGCCATCTTTTCGTAGAAACCTAAGATGAATTTAGGTTCGATATAGAATTTATTTAGTCAATTATCCAAAACTGCATTAATAAAACGTGGATAAAATTAGACAATAGTTAATTTGTGGTAAATACTAAGCCGAACACAAAGTCTAAGAACAATCTATACGTTAAAAAACTAATTTATGCATAAAAATCTGAAACGAACAAATGAATATCCTGCTTTTTACATATATTATATATATCACAATTAAGGTGTAATTGATTTTATTTAAGAGACAGTTTCGAGAAATAACAAACGCCAGTAAATTTATTATGTAGTTTAATGTGCTATCTACATCAAATTCAACTTAAAATCATAAAGTTGACCCAAAATCTTATCCTTGAGTATACTCGCGATGAAATCATTCTTTTACTGTTATAAATTTTATACTAGGTACTTGTTTATCTGCCCTGATAAAGCCCTTATCATCACCTAATTAGCTTTGCTGGTACGGTAAACCTACCTTTAAATCGTAACTTCATGTGAATTGAAAAGACTAACCGTACGTTATTAGACTATAATCACGTAAAAGTATATGCAAATTTTATCTTAATCGATGTTACAGCAATTAAAATTGTATTGTTTTATGTATAATTTGTTAAGCATTTTACATAAAATACATTATTTACATACCTTCGTAGTTTGCTGATACAAGATACTGCATATTCATTTGAGAAAACTGCTTATAAAGGAAGCGAAACAAAAACACTTGTACCGTATTAAATCGGTTTATTTTACCTATTATTACAAGGTTATTATTATTACACAAAACTATTTATTAGATAATATATCGTTTATTAAAACCTAAACATAACAATCAAATATACAGTATTTACTATTTTATTAACCTACATAGTAATAATAAAAATCATTAAAAATTAATACAAAGAAAATTAAAACAAATTTAAAAAGTTTGGTCCCTGTGGTAGTGTACCTTTAACGCTGGCAGCATTTCCTTGCTGTATTGCGATGCTATTCGATGAGCGAGGAAAGCACCAGCTCTGTGGTCACCGATATTATCTACCAGGCGCGAACTTAAACCTTTAATTAGCGCCTGTGCACTTGAACCCCACGGCCCAAGAGTACTCCAAAGGGAGAAACTAAACTATTGATTAGTTTTTTGTCATGCTATTCATAGAATTCTGTGTACCTTATTCATAGTTTAGTCATTATGATAACAGACTGACTCACTCACATCAGAAAAATGTGTTTAGCGCAATCATTGTGTAAACAATTTCTGTACATCTAAAGATGAATACAAACCGATTTGTCATGTCTTTAGTGAGTAGATTTTGCGTTAATAAGCGCGTAACTTAGCAACATTTTTCGAATGTGGTTTTATCAAACGAACTACTAGCTATCAAATTATTTTTCCTGATCTTTGCCAAATTATGTATATGTCGTGGCAGAGTATTTTGTAATATGTGCAATAGTACAACGATTTCATCAATTTTCAAAAAAATGTAATACCCTAATCTTTAAGTGTAGCTTTGCAATATTATAGTAATTACGCAGGTAACGTATCTTTACCGTGACCAACTTACAAATACTAACTGAACTTATGGTAAGATTAAATATCGAGGCTAAGCGCGAACTATGACTCCCTCACGTCAAATTCCATACCTTTTAGGTTTACGAAAGTCACACTTAGCGCTGCATGTCTAAATGTTTGAGCGTTGTGACACTAACAGAAATGAAATGCAGAAATAAATCAAATTAACGTAATTTTCTGCTGCGATTTTTCTGTCATCGGGCCATGACACATCATCATTTCATAATTTGGAACACTGAATAGATTAAAATTATACAGTCAAAATCTATTATAACGACATCGAAGGGACTACTCATATTTGGTCGTAAAAACCGATAGTCGTAACAGCCGATGACGTTGTTATTAAATACCTAATACTTAATATTGAATGTGTGATTAATAAACTCATGTATAAAATAAAACTACAATTTTATTTATCTCACATGAAAATTATATTAAAAAGACATTACGTACATATAATTATCATTTTTCTACATTAAAAAAATCTGTAATTTTTTTATAAGGCGGTCTAATAGAATTCAGCCGGGACCTTTGATTTTGGTCAATATAACCGGTATGTTGTTCTAAACGATGTCGTCGTAAACGATTTTGACTGTATTTATATAATATGAGATATTATACCCCACAATGATATAAAGGTGCGTTACGCATATAGATCTTTTAACTACAGTATTCTTATTCCACGTAAAGTCGCGGGCAATGTCTAAGATATAATATACTGAATGGTATTTACTTAAACAGGTAGAATTTCTACAAATAAGCCAGCTTTGTGAAGAATCGATAAGCTATCAATGTTATCGGTGACTGGCTTTGATATACCCTAACAACGTTGTTTGTTCAACTTCAACAAATCGTAACTGATTAGTGTTTTATACAGAAAATTTATTTTATTAGAAATAATATAATAATAACTTTGGCGTACGTTTTATATTCGTAAAAGAAAGTTTATTGAAATTTATTCTATATTTTATTTAAAAACATGTGTAGCCTTCTAAGTTAACCGATATAAAAACGTGTATTGAGTAATAGGGATGAGAAATACAAAAAAGTTTACCTAATGTAGCATCCAATGCGTGGTTATCCTAAGAACTATTGAATCGATATTTATGGAATAAGAACTCTTCCCTAACACCTTTAGTTTCCGAGAAATTTATGACAAAATTTTATACGCAATTAATCCCTCGTGCTTAATTTCGTATGAATTTTTATGAGATATAAAATGGCGGGCTAAAAATAAACATAAAATCTTTGCAGCTCACATTGATGGCAGAGTGCTTCCCTCAACAAGTTACCAGAACAATGGTCAGCCCTACGTCATCACGCCTCAGCGGCTGCAGCAAATACGTAGTAACTTCATGTACTGGTTCTACGACCAGGGGGGCAACGAGAACATTGGAGATTACCAACGCGACATTCACACGTCTACGCCGCAAATTCACAAGAACTTCAACTTCCAACTTCCCTTCTTTGGCTTCAGATTTAATTATACAAGGGTAAGTATTCAAGAAATAGCTATTAAATGTCTTGAAGAAGACAAAAATCATTCTGACTTATTATCATACTATTATATATAGTAAGTGTTGAGCAGTGTTAGCCTAGTGGCTTCAGCGTGCGACTCTCATTCTTCCATCCATCCCGGCCAGTGGACTTTCTGTGAACTGTCCTTGTACGCATTTAAAACATTCGAATGAACTCGAACAGTGAAGGAAACAACGTGAGGAAACCGTGCCTTAAACCCAAAAAGTCGACGGCGTGTGTCCAGTCCAGTCCAGCACGACTGATTTGAGCGCGACCGCCGCTGTGAACACCGCTGTGTGAGTTCGAAAAGTGAGTTACAGAATCGCAAGGCAGGAGGCTGATCACCTACTCGCCTTTTAGGTTGACTCGCCTATAATCATGAAACAGATATACAAATCTGAGGCCCCGAACAAAAAAGGTTGTAGCGCCACTGGGTCGTTTTTTAATTGTAAGTGCTAAATATTAATAATGGGGAAAGTTTAATGGTATATGTAGTTGAATAACTTATTTCCAAATATGTTATGTTAAATTAATATATTATCTAATTTTTCTAGCTGTATAGTTTCTTTGTTCTTTACAGTTATCCATGAACGGTTACATCTACTTCAGTGACCCGCCAGACCACTACACCTATCCACTCTCCTTCCCAGTAAGAGATTGGCCTACCGTCAACGACCCCTCGTTCATTGGTATCTTCTTCAGCAAATGCCGTATTGGAAGTCAGCGACCAGAGGACCCTGATCAGCGGAGACCTGGGGTTTACTTCAGAATGGATAGAGATTTACAGGTATAATTCAGAATTTACTATTATAATCACTTGACATTTTTCTGTAAAAATAACTTAACTTCGATGCTATCTGAACCGCATTCTGTATCCCCAAACGAAAAGAATCGAGAATTATCATTGAATAAATTCAAAACTCTCGTTAAACGTAAATTAATCAATAAAGATTTTTTTATAAATTTGAAGATTATTTAAATGATCCTAATCCTTGGGATTGATTTGCTCCTGTTCAAACAATTTGTATGAGTCAAAACTAGGCGATTAAAAGGAGTGGCTGAGAGTTTTTTGACAGTTCTTCTTGCCCGCTCTTGACTTGCGAACTGGTAGTAAATGTAACTTTAATTAAGAGAACTCAGCCGCTAAGTAGTAAAAAACAGTTAATAACAAAACCTTAACGCATGATCTATTGAACCATGCTGGTATATTTAAATAAAC
Source organism: Pieris macdunnoughi (assembly GCA_905332375.1). NCBI lineage: Eukaryota > Metazoa > Arthropoda > Insecta > Lepidoptera > Pieridae > Pieris > Pieris macdunnoughi. The sequence continues at coordinate 932,699 of CAJOBZ010000074.1, read as the reverse complement.
CTTAAAAATCATAAAATTTGAAAGTGGAGTTCGCATTTGTATAAATAATTGGTTGCCTCCACGATTTTAATTAATCGTGTGGAGGAAGGAAGTTGTTGCTTCCGACCCTCGACCAGTCTAACTATGGACTGGTTCGAAGGCCCCAGTATCTAAAAGGTAAAGAAGTAGTAGATATGTCCTAAGCTGTCCGAAGCTGAAAAAAATTACTGAAAAGATTTATGTTGATATATTGTTAGCCACATAATTATTTACTATTGTTTCGTATTCATCTACATCAAGTAATTATGTAATGATTAAACTAAGGGTCGCGTATATCTCCTGCATGGCAGAATTCAAAAACGTATTGATGCTTTTCATTTTTCAGACAAGGACTGATCAACTTGGAATAGAAATGCGAGAACGAGTGACCTGGGACATCCGCGAAGGTGTCATTGGTTCTGAGACATTTTTCCCGAAACACGCAATCACTATCACTTGGAAAAACATGTCCTTCGCTGGGGGAATAGATAACTCTCTCTTTATGGTATGTGCTCTTTAGATAGATAGAATATATAATTAATTAGTATGTAAATGTTTCTTGTACATAATTGTTATCATTAAAAATTTCTTTTCAGACAAACACTTTCCAAATGATCTTAGCGACTGATGAAGTTTTTACATATGCTATATTTAACTATCTTGAAATTAACTGGAGCTCTCACACTGAAGCTGGTGGTGATACTACCACTGGAGAAGGTGGTGTACCGGCATACGTAAGTAATTTATTATTTATAAATTTTATTTTCGAGAGTATCTTTTGATTAATTTATATATTTTTTAATGATTATACAAACACACATTTTTAAGCTTACCAATACTTAAAAGACCGGCAACGCCCGCGAGCTCTCTGACATTGAGAGTGTCCATGGGCGCCAGTGTTCCTTAATATCAAGAGAGCCTCCTGCCCGTTTATTTGTTCTAAAAAAGGAAAAAATAATAATTAAGTATGTTCTTTTCAAGATATAATCAATTTTATTTTATTCTGCACAGCTCAATAGAAAAAAAACTCAAACTAAAACTAAAGTTTAAACCTAAGATCCTTTTCCCCACCCGTTTTAGCAGAAATAAGAATTTAAGACATTGAAACTTTATATACTCTGACTTTTCAGATTGGTTTCAACGCTGGTAACGGTACACGTAGTTATGAATACAAGCCCTATTCTCAGGCATCAGTGCTTAGAGATCTGACAGGAAGAGGATGGGCGAATGGCTTTCCAGGTCGACATATATTTAGGATCGACGAAAACATATTAATGGGAACTTGTAATAAGGATATCGGTAAGATTATTTACATTATAACGTTAAGTTCAGTACACTTTTTTTTATTTGAATAATCTGGATAGTTTGGTCAACGCATCATGTTACTTATCAAAATAAATCTGTGGCGCCACTACCTTTTTAGGTCAGCCCTGCGATTCTGTAACTCACTTTTCGAACTCAAACAGCGGTTTTCGCATCGGCGGTCGCTCTGAAATCAGTCGTGAAGCAGTCATTTTATGATTTGGCATTCTGAAAAGGTAGGAGCTTGTAGTTTATTGTTTATCAGAATGCCAAATCATAAAATGACTGCTTCACGACTGATTTCAGAGCGACCGCCGATGCGAAAACCGCTGTGTGAGTTACAGAATCGCAGGGCTGGGCCTCAGATTTGTGTATCAGTTTCATGATCATTTGTCAATCTAATAGGCAAGTAGATCGCCGTCGACTTTTTGGGTCTAACGCAAGCCGGTTTTCTCAAGATGTTTTCCTTCACCGTTCGAGTGAATGTTAAATGCGCACATAGAAAAAAAGTCCATTCGTGTACTGCTGGGGATCGAACCTAGAGATGAGAGTTGCACGCTGAAGCCACTAGGCCACTGCTCAAAGCAAAAACCAAACCTTAGTAAAACCATATCTGTTTTCACATTGAGTTTTATAACATGTTTATAATATGAGCACATTGAAAATTTTCACGATTGTAAGAAATTTGCATGGATCTGGTTAGCGCTCCGCCTTCATAAGTTCTCATGTCAATTTCACACATGTGTATTCTTTCTAGAATATATTTTCTGTTTGTCCTCATTTAAGATGAGATGTTTAGTTTTGTTTATGAAAAATAAGTTAAAGTTTTTTAACATTACAGATGGTGCTAATCTGCCTTTAATGTTTGCCCCGGAGTCCGGTAACATGCTGGGCGGTACAATCGTCAACATAACAGGCCCTTGTTTCAATCCAAACGATCAAATCACTTGCAGATTCGACACAGAATCCGTTCGCGGTGCTGTGGTCGATGTGAATAGAGCGATTTGTGTTCAGCCAATGTTTTACCACAATGGTTATGCAAGATTCGAAATATCGATAAACAACGAACCCTTCAAATGGAAAGGAAAGTTCTTCGTTGGTAAGTTTCATGATATTTATTTGCGTTTTGTTCCCACGAGAATGTAAGTGCGTGCTCCTATTTCACCATGCCTACTGCTGATAGAGGACAAATCTTTGATATTAATTTAACTAACTATTAATTACTTAAAGATGTCATGAGGAACATGGTGTAATAACAAACATTTTGTAAACAAAAAATTAAAAAGAGTGGCGGAGAGTTTATTGCCAGTTCTTCTCGTCCGTTCTACGCATTTGATTTGATAACTGGCAGTAAGTGCAAAATTAGAAGCATTTAGCATTTAATATGTATTTCTTTATTATGCGTTACCTTAATAAATAAATGATTTTGAATTTGTTAAATATATAACTCAGTTCTGTATCGCCCAGCCCGTACATACAACGACCAATATTTCAGCCTTGACTTGTTTAAGAATATCCATAACGCTAAATAACCTGCATCATGAGCAAACCCCACATACACACCTTCACGAACACACCCTCACTTTTACTCCATCACACAACAAAGCCGAATTAGGTATTACTTAGTTAAATGTATTAATATTTTTTATTGCTTTTTCCCTTTGTAAATGTTTGAACTTTTTTTCAAAAATTATATATACCATCTTTGGCTATATCTACAGTATAATTGTTTTTTGTTATATATAATTAATGTTGGCTGTAGTACTACGTAATAAATAACTCTCAGCAACACTCTCAAATACAGAGTATTATACGCACACATACCCATCCAAAAACACATACATTCACGCATACTTATACAAATACAACTGTTCTTTGATTAGATGTAACATTAAGACAGGTCACACTTTTAGGTCTGAGACTCAGATCTGTTTCATGATCATTTGCCAATCTAATAGGCAAGTAGGTGATTAGCCTCCTATCATACATTTACGGCTTTTTGAGTCTAAGGCAAGCCGGTTTCCTCACGATGTTTTCCTTCACCGTACGAGCGAATGTTAAATGCGAACATCGACAGAAAGTTGGTGCACAGCCGGGGATCGAACTTACGACAGGGATGAGAGTCCCACGCTGAAGCCAGTCTTTACGCTTTTATTTAAATAGTCTTCCTATAAATTCGTTTGATTATTTCAGAAACACCTGCAACAGCTCAAGAGAAAATCTTCTTCACGGACAATGCCGTGCACGAGAGGTATCCTCCAGAAATCCGCATAACCTGGGATCGATTTAACTTAACAACCAATCTGAACGTTCAGCTGCAAATAGGGTTGTGGGGATATAAGGAAGTCACTATCAGACCTCAATTGGAATTCATAGACATGATAGAAGTAGGGGTGGCTAATACAGGAGAATACGTAATCAACCCCCAAAACTTCAGGAATAGAGATAATCTTATTCACAATGATATGCAGTTTGGATTCTTACAAATCAATTTGACGACTCCGGAACTTTATAAAGGAGTTTCTATTTCACCGTAAGTATTTACGGTAAAGTTATGGTAAAGTTTCTGAAAAGAGCAGTGTTGGCGTAGTGGTTTCAATGTGCGAATCTCATGGTCGGTTCGATCCCCGGCAGTGCACCAACTTTCTATATTCGGATTTAACACTAGCTTGTACTGTGAACGAAGACATCGTGAGAAAACTAGCAAACTTTAGACACATAAAGTCGACGATGTGTGTCAGGCACAGAAGGTTCACGTTATTGCCTATGAGATACAGAAATCTGAGGCCGAGACCTAAAAGGTTGTAGCGACTTTGTAGAGATTTGAAATATGTTAGACAAAGGTTTAAATTGTTTTCTGTCTTTTCCACATACCGCAAGGTACGCGAAAACTTAATTACTCAAACTCCAAAGCCTTTGAAAAATTATCTCGATACGATGTTGAATTAAAGAACAAAGTACGTCCTACCTTGTAATTTCAATATCATATTTATACTATTACTATTGAAAGTCATTTTATATATTCCTATTTTTCATAGACTCATTTTGTCTGACGTTTTAACTAAAGAACTGATCCGTCCCAGTATTTTATAATAGCACTTAAGTTAAATTTCCTTATACATACACTTGCATGTTTTCAGAGTACTATGGAGTAGACCAATACCACTCGGTTGGTACTTTGCTCCCAATGGGAAAGGCTGTACGGTCAACGATGGGCGAACTCTTTATGTAATAACTGGCTGAGAAATGATCGTTTCTTGAAGAACTTCGCGTCCCAAGTTTGGGTCTGTCCCTGTACTATGGAGCATGCTCTTTTGGATAAGGGAAGATTTTTACCAGACCAAAGTTGTGACAAAGATACCAACCCCACTTGTAGATACCACTGGGGTGCTATTCATTGTGTTAGGAGCGCTTCGCCAAGGTAAACAATATCTGATTGGATATCGTAATATTTATAAATGTTTAATCCATACTTTTTGAAGTGAAACTTCTTTAGACGCATGAGGGTAAATTTTTACGAAAATGTCACGAAGATGTGCAGCGTTTTTGTCGAAGAAAGGGGAGAGAGCGATTGAGACCGATTGAGAGAGTGAGAAGGGCGAATTACCTTATAGAAATTATATTTTTAAAATTAAAATTTCATAAAGAGAATTTATGAAATATTAGTATTTTATATTTTATGCAAAATAATTTATTGAATATTGAAAAAATTAAATTTAGAATTTGTATTATATTTCGACACTTTTAATATTTTAATGACAATTAAATTCATTAAATTCCTAACATATCTTCCTTTTTTCCTCCCTCTAAGTCTCGGAAATCTAAAGTATAAATATGAACAAAAGTTAAAAATTAGTTTGCCAAAGAAGTATCAATTTTCTACCGAAATATACGTGTTTCAGTCCTGAAGGATCTGGTCAACAATGTTGTTACGACAAGAATGGATTCCTCATGTTGTCGTACGATCAAATGTGGGGTTCCAGACCACACAGATCACACGACTTCGGTTTCACTCCTTACAACGAGGCTAATAAGGTAATAATTTTAGTTGCTTTATAAATATTTTAGTAAGTGTAAATACATATAAAGTCGACTGTCACAGATATAGCGGAAATATAATAATATAATATAAAACATATAAACATGCGCATTTAACTTTCGCTCGAACGGTGAAGGAAAACATCGTGAGGAAACTCAAAAAAGTTACAGCGTGTGTCAGTAACAGCAGGTTGATCACCTACTTGCCTATTAGATTGACAAATGAAATTTGTACTGAAATCTGAGGCTCAGAGCTAAAAGTGTGACCTGTCTTAGTGCTGCATCTAATGAAACAAAAGTTCTATAAGACCTAAGTATGCATGAATGTAGGAGTATTTGGACGGGTGTGTGTGCGTACAATAATAATTTACAGGGTCGGAAATAACCCAAGAATAAGTCATACCTTCTGTTTTAGGTGCCTTCTTTATCCCATTGGTTCCATGATATGATTCCCTTCTACCAATGCTGTATGTGGCAGGAAGAGCAGGCTGTAGGCTGTGAGACCTTCAGGTAATTTGAAAAGGATTTATTTAGCTATGATGAGTTAATGAGCAACTTCAACATAACATGTTCTTAATTTTTTATTAAGTCTTCTTTAACAATTATAAACGAGACTTTTTTTTATCTCGGCGTTTCAAATGCTTATCAGCAGTTGTGGTCAGCGAGATTTTCTTTGTTCACATTTTTGAAGTGAAACTTCTTTAGGCGCATGAGGGTAAAATTTTTACGGATACGTCACGAAGATGTGCAGCGTTTGTGTCAACATTTTTAGATTTAAATAAATATGAACAAGACTTAAAAATTAGTTTGCCAAAGAAGTTACACTTCTGACATGTGTACTTTGTACGCACGCACTTTTTATTTAATTTTTTTAAGTTTAATGTATCTAGTAGGAAAACTGCGCGTCATACCGGCAGAAGATCATTACTTTAAGGCAGTCAACTTCTGTACCTTCTTAATTCCTCGATATAACCGAAATTATTACTTATTAAAAGCCAATCCACGTGTTTAGATTCGAACGCCGTCCCTCTCAAGATTGTGTTGCCTATCAGTCGCCAGGAGTCGCTGGTGTATTCGGTGATCCTCACATTGTGACGTTTGATGATCTTCAGTATACCTTCAATGGAAAAGGTAATAAATGAATTAGTTTTAATGACGTCATCGTTAACAAACTAAATATAACGTAACTGAAATTCAAATCATTTATTTCAATTAGACCTATTAAAAATCCACATTTGAAAGTCAAAACTACAAGTTAAAAATATTTAAAAAAATATGTCTCTACTTGCCCCTTTTATCATATGACCTGTCAAAAGCAACAATGTATTCTGCTACACGAATACAGAGACCCGCTAGATTTGTTTGATACACAATACTAGAACTGGTAATAAGAAAAATATTTTGCTAAAAACTAAAATGCTTACAGCTAATATTCTTACCCAAAATCTTCTTATCAAAACTTTAAGCTTGGAATATAACTATTAAAAATAATGCCCAGAAATTTATTTCTTATACAAATTGAACTTTTTGTGAATTGTAAAAAGTCAATAGATACGAATTTTCTCAAGAATCGATTTAATAGTCGTGTCGTTCCAGGTGAATACGTCTTGGTGAGGGTTGATGAACCTCAGTTAAAATTGGATGTTCAAGGACGATTTGAGCAAGTATCGAGGAACATATACGGGCCAGTCAATGCTACACATATAACATCTATTGTCTCCGCTTCTAATAATTCAGTTCCTATTGAAGTAAGTCATTAATCAAAAAACTTATCAGTATTAATAATGGACAGGTTAATTAAGTTGCCGAAATGTCTACCCCATGCCTTTAACTAAATTTTGAAACTCGAGAATTAAATGTGGAAAAAGGAAGATGTAACAATGGCGTGTTTCATTGATTATTATTGTCGAAAGTCACTTATGTCACAAATTGTATATATATACGACTTTTAATAAGGATTTTAAATTCTAAAAATTATAATTAATTTTCAACACACAAATATACAGTATTTACAATATTCTTAACCTGACCTTACTAATTAATAATAAATTACATAATAATAATAATTTAAAATTGATAATTAGAAATTTAAAAGTTTAGTTCCTGTGGCACACTTTTTTGCTGGCATTTCCTTGCTGTATTTAATAAATAGTATATCTAAACAAAAAAATAATTTATAATTTTTCATGCAACAGGTGCGTCTTCGGCCACAGCACTCACAATGGCGCTACCGTTTAGATGTCTTCGCTGATGGGAAACGTATCTTCTTCGACCGGCCAGCTCTTCGAGTTCAATACTTCCCAGGTAAATAAACACACCAAGAGAGTCTTATATCAGTTTTATTCAAACTCTAGTTGTACCCAGCCGTTTTGCCTGAGTTATTACGTACGTATATAGATGTTATATAGCCCTCATTGATAAATGGACTAAAATGTTTTAAACTAGACTAGACTTCGAACAACTTTTCTTTTGATAATTTTTTAAGTGCTTGTTCATTTTTTTGGAAAAAAATTTCGGGCTCCTTTGTTGCCCCGAGGAACCTCTAAATCCGGGCCTGTTTGTAAGCAATTTCGATGTGGTTTATTCAAAAACCACCATCCTTATGCCACCTTGGCATCACGCGGTACAAAGCCTTAATCTTGATGTCGGGACCACCATCGCTGTTCGGCGTTACAGAATACTGGCAAGCATCGTTATCCATGCTAACATGAATGTATCGTGGTTATAAAATTCATTCTTTCTCAGGTGTGACAGTCTATCAACCTATGTACATTCTCAACCAATCGGAAATCGTTATTATGTTTTCTTCCGGGGCTGGTGTCGAGGTTGTTGAGAATAAAGGATACATGACTTCTAGAGTATATCTGCCTTGGACTTATATGGTAAGGCAACATATAAGAAATCGGAAATAATAGTGAAAAAATCAATAAAAAAGTTTCCCAATGTTGGGCCCACGCCCCACAGGTGGGCATTTGATTATTAAGGGGGGCAATTCTAAAATGGATTCGACGTTTTTCATGGTTCTGTAAATTTATTTACTGTGTTTCGTTAACAATTTTCTCTTAAGTGAAAAATTCAAGTTTTATATTAAAAATTATGTAGTTACTTGGGGGACATAAGAGTTTTAGAAAGGCTAAAGTGGGGGGCATGGGACAAAAAGGTTGGGAAACACGGCATAAGTCGAATAAGTATTTTTAAATAGATTAGTGAAAACTACAATTTGTATTTAAAAAATGTTTCTTCTCTTTCTTGGAAGTGATCATGATCGCTGTCATTTTCATATATTTTAAAAGATATATAGACACTTATTACTTATTATTACATTATTTGGTTGGAAAATGCTTTCTGATGTGGTCTACTGTGATAAATAAATAAAGAATGGTGAGTTAGGCTTAAATTGTGGTGAATCTTTGTGCAGAGAAGCGAATGGCTTTAAAACTTTGTTCATTTATTTATGTGACAAATCGTTTCGCCTTATAATTTTTATAATTTCTAGTATTTCAAACAAACTGTTATAGAATCGAACACGAGGATTATTCGGAAATTGGTCACTGGATGTCAACGATGACTTCATGAGACCGGATGGAACTTTGGCAGCGGTCGATCTCAACAACTTCCAAAGTGCACATCGAGAGTTTGCTCAATATTGTAAGTGTAATATAGAAAATGTCTGATGTAGGTTAATAGTAGGTTGGTCCTTCTCCTCAAAGGTATATAACTTATACATAATAGAGGAACTGCGGCATATTTGGAATTAATAAATTTAAAGAAAAACGGAAAAGCTCAATAAAAATACTTTAAATTAAGCTTTATTAATTTAAAAAAAACAAAAAGCTAATCAAAATGCCTATGAAATTAAAAACCCAAAAAACGTGATTTGACATGGGGTGGTAATTTGGGATATAGCATTCTAAAAATATTCACATTTTTTCTTTAGCAAAAGCTAACACATTCCTTAGAAACTAATATATTTTTTATCTTTGTGATAGCTGTATAATTCTTAGTTATCAAAACAAAAACAAATAATTTAAAAAAATAAAAATGCTGATTCTTGCAACACATTAAAGAGCTTTTACATTATTCAAATCTGTATCCAGTGGATTGTTCCCAGACTTCAGTATCCCAAGTATAATGTGTTCCTAACCTAATAAAACCATTGGTTATTAATATAACCATTTTAACTTTTCCAGGGCAACTCACGGATCGAGAACAAAAAGATATAGGAGTCGCAATGTTTACACGTGAATATGGACGAACGGCAGCTTACTACAACGATAACCAATTCATACCGAACTTTATAAAGGAACCAGCTAACTTCTTACCAGCAAACCGGTCGCAAGATGTCGCTAGAGCTATCGAAATATGCCAAGATTCTTATCAGTGTCGATATGATTATGGAATGACCCTGAATAGAGACATGGCTGAGTTTACGAAGAATTATTTGGCATCTATTGTAAGTAGCGTCCTTATATTTATTTATTAGATAGGCAATTTATTTTGGCAAGAAAAAATGAAGTCATTAGAATGTATAACCAGAAATTGTTTGATATTTTGTGATATAATAATAATAATAATAATAATAATAATTTATTTATTGCAAGAATATGGTACAAATGCTAAGGTGATACAATCATAAATCGTTCGCATATTCTGCCACACACGATGGCGCGCAAATTCGTCCCAAAGAATTTTACAATATTATTTAAAGCCAATTCCTATATTATCCAGCCTATTATATTATATACATTTCATCATTCTAGACGGAAGATCTTTTAATTCTTTTGGTAATTTATTGTAGACTTTAATTGCCATATAAAAGCTGTTTTTCCGAAACAGTTCCAGATTGATTTTTGGCACAGCCAAATTCTTCCCATGTCTACTTCTTACTTCAACTTCTACATTCGACTTAAAAATATGTATGTTTCTGTGCACGAATAAGGATATCTCTAAAATATAAATACATGGAAGAGATAAAATTTTGAGCTTCTTAAATAAAGGTACGCAACTATCAAGACAGTTTGCTCCACAAATTGCTCTAATACATTTCTTTTGAGCCTTAAATACCCTATTTACTTCGACTGAATTTCCCCAAATTATAATTCCATATCTAAGTATAGATGAAGCATATGCATGATAAGCAGCTAATACCGTAGCATGGTTAACAGTTTCCCTTAGTCGCTTTAACACAAAAACAAAACTGTCTATTTTGTTCTGTAATTTTTCAATATGTGACTTCCAACTACAAAATTTATCTATCGTTATACCTAAAAATACACACTCGTTCATTATGTCTAGTTTATTGCTTTTATATTGTAAGTCTAATTGTGTTTTAGAGTTATATGTCTGAAAATGGAGTATGTTAGTTTTGGTCATGTTTATTTGTAGATTATTGGAATTCATCCAGTTAATGGCGTCGTCTAGAGATTTAATTAAATTGTTTTTTAAGTCTTGTTCGTTTTTACTTTTTATTATAAGTGTAGTGTCATCAGCAAATAGTATACAGTTCTGGTGTATAGCATCTGGAAGGTCATTTATGTATGTTAGAAAAAGTAGCGGGGCCAAAATACTGCCTTGAGGTGTTCCGTACTCATTTTTCTTAAAATTGGATCTATAGGTTTTTTGCTCTAGTTTACAAATCTTTGTTATTTCCACATACCTATTGCATTCTATTTTCAAGGTAACTTTTCACCCAGTTATAAGCATTACCTCTTATTCCGTAGCAATCTAATTTTTTTAAAAGTCTTTCATGACATACAAAGTCAAAAGCCTTTGTCATATCTAGAAAGATGCAACCTATAAGCATTTTATCATTTAAGCATTCAGTAATTTGTTTGACTAGGGAAAAGCACGCAAGGGTGGTAGAACAATTTTTTCTGAAACCAAATTGTTCTTTTTTTAAAATATCGTATGATAAAAAGAAATTCTCTATTTTATTATACATTACTTTTTCGAAAATTTTAGATTATATGGGAATTAAAGTTATTGGTCTATAATTAGTCATTTTTGTTTTTGCTCCTTTTTTATTTAATGGTTTGATAATTGATATTTTTAGTTTTTCAGGAAAGATTCCTTCTACTATCGATAGATTAATTATGTATGTCAGTGGATCAAGTAGGTATAAAGCGCATGATTTAATTGTTTTGGTATCTTAATTATCGTATCCTGTAGATTTTGTATTTTTTAGCGATGTAATAATTTTTAATATATCCGTGTTATTTATGGGGAAAGAAAAATACTTTTATGATTTAGAGGGATTTTGGCTTCTGGCAAATTGTTTGTTTTATTTTTTGTAGGCAGTGAGGTAAAATAGTCATTAAATAAGTTGCATATTTCATGTGGTGATTCATATTATGTTTTGCTATCAATATTAATTGCTTCTATTCCTGAATAAAATGTCATGTCTCGTGTATTTGTTTTAATTACATTCCAGGCTGCTTTAGTTTTGTTTTTTGCGCAATTTATGTATTCTACATTAGTAAGCTGATGGGACTTATGTATACATTTTTTTAAAATAGATGAGTATTTATTATATGCAGATTTATTTTGTTTTTTATTGTGCTTATTTAAATGATATTTTAGGTATAACGTTCTTTTTCTTATAGAACATTTTTTTAGCGCTTTAGTAAAGAATCTATTTTTGATAGGTTTGAATGTATTTTTAATTTTTAAGATCGGAAAACATAAATTGTAAAACAAAGTTATAGTGTCATGGAAGTTGTCGAATGCTTCATTTGTTGTGGTGGAGCTGTATACGTCCGAGAAGGTGAGGCTTGATAGACACCTAATAAATGTATTAGTGTTTTCCCTATTGAGTTCTCGTCTGTATATATACCAGTATTTTGGAATATCTTTAAAATTTTCGTTTTCTTCGAGTGTAAAAAAAGTCAGCGATTGTGCGGTCTCATGGTCTGAAAGTGCCAAGTAGTGGAGGTCCGAGTGTGTGTCATTTATGTTACTTGCTATTAAGTCTAAGCAGGAGTTTTTCCGTGTTGGGTGCTTTACATGATTTTGTAAATTATTATTTTGAAGAATAGAGATAAGTTCGCGGGAACTTTTATTATTTTTTAAAATGTCTACGTTCCAGTCTCCACATAATATTAGTTTTTTGTTGCGTTTCCTGCATAGGTTACTTAAAAGTTGTTCTAAATTATATAAAAAACCTGTTACATCTAAAGTAGGAGTCCGGTAAATACATATTATTATTAAGCTGTATTTACTTATTTCAACGCCACAATATTCGAATTGGAGAGGAATTGGGGGTCTAGGGTAACAAATTTCCTTGTATTTCAAATTGTTTTTTATTAAGATGCACGAACCTCCTCGGCGTTGATTAGGCCGAGAATATGAAGAGACTAATCTATAATTATTTATTTTAACGTTGGATTCACTTCCTTGTTTAATAAAAGTTTCTGTGAAACATATGATGTCCACACTTCCCAAACTTCCTTGCAGGTCCGTGATGGCTACACTAACTAAATCCTGTTTGCTAAGCAACCCTGCTATATTTTGATGGAGTAATCTTAATTTATTTTGCTTATTAGTTGTTCCGAAAAAAATTACAATATATTCTACATACTATTATATTCTTAGTACTTCTGATAGTTAAACTATGATTGTTTGAAGTGGCACCTCCCGAATTATTAACGCAAGTTTAGTAAAGCGGAATTCGGGTTTTATAACGTACCCGCCCTGTATCACGCCCAGTAGGCCTCCTTTCCACTTCCCATGTTAGGCAATCCTTTAGAGTGTGGAGCCCATAATCAACAACGCCGGCGTCACAATGATGAGGTTGATGCCTCCTCACGACCGAAAGTAAGCACCTTAAGTATAATCGCTGCTGAAACAGCTATGTCCGGACAGAATCTGTACGAGTAGCTGTAGGTAGCGGTAGCTGCACACCCATTTCTCGAGCTGTGGTCTGAACGCGTTGATGGTGTAAAACCTGGAGCTCGCACCAGCCAGTTCCTCCGCCCTGTGTCTTATTGCTTGGTTTTCTTCGGCACTTTTCCAAGCCTTGATTGCTCCGAGGTCATTACCATTGTGCCTGGATTTGGCTCTCATCCAATAAACTTCGCTCAAGGCATCCGCTTCGAGGTGTCAGAGTGTGGGCTATAACACACACTGCGTCATAAGAAACCGTGCGGTACGCCCTCGCGACCCTAATGGCGATTACTCCCTGCGACTGCCTGATAATAGTTTTTTTGTGCCGGTTTAGCTTATCCGCCCATATTGGGCACCCGTATAATGCATTCGCCCACACTATATGGCGTATAGGCGGCGACACCCACACCCGGCCGGTTTGGCATTATGCGTGTAAGCGTGCGTGAGTAATATGACCACGTTCTGTTCAACCTGGAACAATGATTCTCTACGGAATTCGAACCCTGGGCACGGACTTACGTAGAGTATCTCGTAGAGTACGCATGAGGTAATAATGCTAAGTTGTACACTTTTTATTACTGAACGTGGGAAAATCTATACTGTCATCTACGCAATTTGTTGTATGTCAAATTACCATTGAATGAATCATTAAACATACGTTAATTAGCCAAACTTCCATATTCTACGACACGACGACGGTCCAGTTTCAGTGAAAATGACCAGACCAAATCAAATATCTTTGGGATGGGTATAACGCTGTAGACCCGAAAATTGCGTTTTAGGAGAATTCTCGTTAAACCATTTTTTTGAAAAATCAAAAATTAGTAACACGAATTTAATAAAGTTATTTAGTTTAATTTTATAACAACACAATTGAAACAGGTACATAACACTAATTATGGACTTGACAAATCAATATAAATTTCACACTACAGAAATATAACTTGAGAAATCTCCGCATTTTGGGAGGAAATACCGCGTTATATAGTGGACGGAAACCGCGTTATACGAAAACGCTTTATAGGGGTACCGTATTATAGGGGGGTTACTGTAAGTTTGTATAATGTAAATAAAACAAATACTTTATTCAACATTTTCGATTAGTTTTTTTTTTCACTACTTTCAAGACGACTATTTCTGAAGCTATAATGAAAAATCCATTGCAACATTTGAACACAAGGAGATTATATGGGACACGATGTGACTAGGCTAATCCACAACTCATAAATTTTCCTAGGGTATTTGTAATTTTACGTGATGTAAATTGATACCGTGACACACATTTAATTGTCCTTTGAATATATCAAAAGACTCCCATTGTTCTTTTAATTATGGGGCTTCACCAAGGTTTTATACGAATGCTTTAAAATTCAGTTTCTCACGGGCCGTTGCAATGAAAATTGCATTTATGTGATGAAAATTTTACTGTGTATTTTGTTTTAGACTAACATTAAGGAAACCAATGCTCGGCGAGTTATCAGTTGCGGTATTCTGGAAACACCTCGGTTTGGACGAAAGAGTAACTTCTTCTTCACGCCTGGAACAAGGGTAAATATTTCAGCGATTTCGTATTCTACTCATTATAACTTTAATTGTATGATTAAAGATCTTCTGAGGCTCATAAACAAAACTAGCAGATTTTTTTCATTATATACTCTGTTATAAATTAATAAATCGATTAAAAATTAAGCGTTATTAATTCTTTAGGTAAACTTCGAATGTAATCAAAACTTCATATTAACCGGAGACAAGCGCAGAGTCTGCGAAGAGAACGGCAGGTGGAATCTTCCGGACTACGGTTACACCGAATGCTTACGTGAGTCTTTTAAAATATACTTTTACATAATATGACTTATATAGTATATAACAATACTTACAAATACTTCTAATACCAGGTAACCAGGAATACTCACAACAAACGCTGTTCCTTACCTGGGGCATCATAGTGGCAATTATTGTACCGTTGGCTCTGATAATTTGCCTTTGCTGGTTTTGGTGCTATTACAAACCCAAAACAGAAGGCAAAGAAGGCTTCCGCTTCGAGAATATACCGCGATCGAAATCCGCATCCCGTCTTAGTCTTAGATCACATTCAATGGGGAACATCACCGATACAATGAAATCATCAACTTTACATAGTCAGTATTCAGATAAACCAAAAACACCGGGCACCCCAACAGAAGAACCTATTAAACCCCTTATAGGAAGATCAGCCCCACCTCCTCCCAACGAACCCTTAGATGGTGAAACCTCTGGCATAGGCTACACTGACTCAAACAAAAGCGATTCCAATAAATCTGATAAACCGTCTAGTTTAAAAAAACGTAGAGGTTACGATAAGACTTATAGAACAAATGAACCTTTAGCAAATGCTCCAGAAGTTGAGTTCCCTGAGAAACCTTGGGATTTATCTGAGGAAGACTTATTGTCGATAACGTCCCCATCTGACTCTGAGTCTAATAGAGATTCAACACTTACCCGCCCAGCTAAGGATATAGAGTTCCTGAAGCCCCGTCAAACTGGACGGCGTCTCCTTCCCAGCGAGTCTGGTTATTCTACAAAGGAATCAGAAGATCCATATTCCCCTAAATACGATGGGCAAATTAGTCCTATCTCATCTCATTATTCACCTACTTATTCTGAAATCTATTCGCCCCCTATAAGTCCGACATCCGATATAAGTCCCAGGAATACTTACAATAATCCTGGATTACCAGAGCCCCCAAAGAGTGCTCCGGCAACTGAAATAAAAACGTTCACTCTTCCACCACAAAGAGGCAAATCTGTTGAAACATTAATTGATCCACCATCTTCAGAAATGCCTACATTTAGTAGTAAGTCTACTATGGTATAGTTTTATCTAGTTCCATCCCACTGAACAAATAACATTAAGCCTAATTTAGTATTACTATAGGAAGCCAAGTATGACAATAGGAGATTGGCTTAGATAATTGTTGATGCACGATTTAATTTAATTATGCACTTTAATGTAAAATCGTGGTGTGATGTTCCCCAATGATGTTGTTAATGTTTTTGAAATTTTATCAAAATGTAAAATATAATAAATTGTTTTAAAAATTTTACTAACACAGAGCGAGAGAATTTCTGTTCCGACGGTAGAATAATTTCACTATGACCATATGTTTTATAAGGAAGCAAGGATCAAGTTTGAATAGAAATTTTCTCGGTCATGTGGTCCTTTTATTAGTACCCACACTTGATACTTGCTTTCTTATCAGTTTTATCTCAATGTAAACAGTGAAATTGGAGCATACAATGAGGTGAGTTACAGATTTGTATCTAGATAAAATTGTTAACCAACCAAGTAGGACATTACACATAAAAGAACAAACATTTCGTAGTAATGCCAATTTAATTAAAAGTCATTCCATTATATAAATAGACAGTAAACATTATACATATACATTTTAATTAATTAACTTAACTTAATTTTTTTTTTAATTATAAAGTTCACAAAAAAGAGTGCGACTTTACAGGAATTACAATCTAGCCTATACAATAATTATGGCTAATAAGTAATATTATGTTGACTAAATTTTGTACAATACTAATATATTTTCATTAGCTTAAGGTAATGTTCATTAACAGATTTAGTGTTCTTTAATGATTAGACACTATGTTCGTGTGTCCGAATTCAGAATTATAATTATAATAACTTATAACTATTATTTGTTTATTTGATCAGAGCTGAATTAAAAATAAATTTAATAAAACACTATTTTGACCGGATTGAAGTTATGTATTATTATAAATTTACAACTATTTAACATAATTTTAAATTTATCCGACGTTTCGCGTGCTTTACAGCGTGCGTGGTCACGGTGACCACAAAATAGTGTTTTATTAAATGAATAAAAGTTATGTTAATCAAAGACAATACTATAAAAATAAATTCTTACAGCCCTAATCTTAAATGGCGTAGACTTAGATTAGGTACATATTCTTTTAGGTCGTCATTTAATTGTCATTATAATAAAACACTTGATTTTCAAAGTGCTCATGCATTTGCTAATTTAATGTCATCAGGTAACCAAGAGTACTCACAAAGGACCCTCGGTGCGACATGGGGTATTATAAGTGCTGTGATGGTACCAATCGCTATCATCATGATCTGTATCGGATGGAGAATCCTACTGAGAAAGAAGGAAGAAGAGAAAGAGGAGCTTGCTTATCTAGAAAAGTGAGATATGTTTGTTATTTAAAACATTTAGCGGATTTACATTCCAATTACAGGGATTATTTTCTGCTTGAACAACTCTAAAAATCTGGTCCCGACGTAAAATTTATAGCACTGATTATGTAATCTATTATTATTCATTTTTATAAAAAAATATCTTACATACATGCGTTTTCAAATGTAGACACAGGTGATAAAATAGTGCAAACGTTATAATGATATTTTCAGGAGCCGACAAATCGATCCTGATGACTCTGTCAAAATTAACTCTGATGATGATTCAATTCCTTATAAAAAAGACGTGACTGAAGACAGTCCTGAGCCCACAGAGCCTATGCAAAGTTTCGCTTACGGACAACAAGCCCAAGGATACCAAGGATATCAGGAATCCCCTCAGGAATACGCTTCTGAATCGCCTCAGGCGTACGTCCAAGAACCTCAGCGGTATCCCGAAGGTCCTCAACAGACTTTTACCCCTAACCGACCACAAGCCGTGCAAAATATTCAACAGCCAGGAAGTCAATGGAGTGGCGAAACGGAAATAAATTAAAGTTTATAGTTAGAACTTAAACATTATTTTAGCTAAAAGTATGACTTTTTTATTTAATATTATTTTCTACTACTAATTAAAACTAATTATTATAACTATTAATATTACACATTTAAATCCAACTAATTAAAATGATATAAACGCTAATCACGATTGGTAATTTTTTTTAAATAATATATTAAATTCGCGTTTAAATCTGTAAAAAAAATTTGTTACTAGGAACCTTCGTATTTTGTTGTTGTAACCAATTGTTGATGTATGTCAGTTTATATATTTTTGGTTAATACCCGAATTAGTGACATTTCAAACTAACATAATTGTAATTTATATTTAAATTGAATGATTATTTTAAATTGATCCCACCTTGATTTATCTTGATGTCAGTTAGATTCGTTAGATTCATGACAATCTAAAATATGCTAATTTAAGTAGGTAAAATATGTTTCTTAGATTAGATATCACCTTTATTATTATTTTCTTTTAATACTACCTGTGCTATGTGTTATAGACGATTTTTACTGTAAGTAGAAATTATTGAGTTTGAAAAATTATACTAATAATTAAAAATAAAATTGTTGTACTCATTTACCGTCGTCCATTGATATTATATTCTAAGTACATTTTTTAATCTCAGTATATTACCTCCATACGCTTTACAAATAGGTCGCTGTCTTGCGAAGAGTCGAGAAAACTATTAAGGTGCGAGGGCAAGCGGGGAATGGGAGCTTGTAGACGCTGGACTGTGCGAGTCGAATTCACAGCAAAAGGTTATGTTTCCGGAAGTGGTGATAAGTGTCCGGAACGTATAATCTCATAATCTCTCCCAGCAAGTTTACGCTTTCCGTCTCTTTTATTTTTTTAATCATGGCAATAGTTAACCTTGATGCCAGTTTCAAGTAAAAGGATGGGAAACTACACGTTCGAAAAAATAATCAGACATCAAAAGGAAATAAGGGGTTAAGCTAGTTAAAAACAAAATATGTACATAAACATATTACATCTTAATATTATTATTGATTATGAAAGAAGAGTCTCGTTACGGTTATTAATTATCATCAAACAAAATTTGATTTCACACCACATAACATAAGCTTTTTGGCATTATGTACCCACAAAAAAACCAATATTCTAAATATAAGCAATATAAAAGTCCTTCAATTCATGTATTTTCTATCGTAAATATTTTTTTCGTGAATAAATAAAAAATGATGCGGTAAAGAGTTAAGTTCGTTAATAATTATACTGATTACTGACTAATGACATACATTCAGTTAAAAAGATATACCTACTCCTAAATGACAGCAGCGAATTGACATGACTTGACACTTGACAGTGGTTTGTTGTTATTTACTTCACTTTGTATTATAACTTTTGAGTTTTGGTTCCTTCAGAGTTCCGACCTAATATTAATGATTTTAGGTAAATAACTAAAAATTCTATGTTTTTAAAACCAAATTGATGATCTCACTATATTTTAAATTAAAATGATATACAAGTATTAAACCAGAGGATATTTTATAAACTTGTGATAAATCGTCAAGGTATTCACGGATACTTAGGTACGGTTTGTACTTTCATTATATTTTTTAGTTTGTTTGTGCATAACATTATTTAAATTGAATTTATTATCTATTTACATTATTTTCATATTATATTACTGGCCCCCTTTGTAAGAAACGCTAAAATAACTTTGAATATATAAATTCTTAGGACTTTAACGGTCACTAAGTAGCATTAAGTATGTAAATTGTTGTCTGCTTTTGTAGGTTGACGCCAAGATGACTATAATTTATTGTCAGGAAGAATGAAGAACTGCTCCACAGACGTATCAATGCAATTCTTCTTTTTTCGCCTACAACAAACAATATCCAGAAAATGTTGTGAAAAATGAATTTAACATCAAAAAATGTTTTTTCCTGCTTATTTCTTCGACCCTGGCTAGGTGTACCACTTGGACTTTGGATTGCTGTTTCAGTTATTTATTATTGGTGGTTAATTTCAAGAATTAATATACTTGAAACACAAAATGTTGTGTTTAAGAAACAACTTCAAATATCTCATTCTGTTATGCGTCAATTGTCTGCAGATACTGAAGTAACATATAGTGTTCCTGAGGTAAAGAAAATTACAATCTTTAGACTATAAACAATCAAAGTTATTTAGTTTAAGTTTCTTAATTAGAACACATTAACATACTCCAAACTAAGGGATTAGGGAACAAAATATGATTAAAAATGTTTATTTTCAATTACAGATAGCCGATGTTGCTGGCACAATATGTGAAACCGTGCATGTAGCCCTTGTCTGCATGGGTAAATGTTCTAGGAATATCACTCCAATGCTTAAGTCTCTCCTTCACCATCGACAAAATCCATTACACTTTCATATAATAGTTGATAACATGTCTGAGCATACAATTAGTACACTTTTTGATATGTGGGATTTGCCCGATGGTGAGTTGAAAGAAACTTTATATAAATAAGATAGTGTATAAGTTAAAGAATTAGTTGACATAAAATAAATTTTGTAATTAATTCATATGGAACAAAAAATGAAGTGTTAAATTGCTTTCTAAATTGAATAATTAACATTTACTGCATGAACACATACATAGTTCCTGACCTTGGCAAGTTCCTGCTGTATTAGAAATTGATATTGTTTTTATTAGTGAATATTTATAGATTTTATATAAAAACAATCCAATTTGTTACATCATACACAGTACATAATAAAATACAGTATTATGTAGGTATTCAGTCTTCATCATAAAAGTTTAAAACTTTGACTCAGTACAGTCAGTTTTGTATAAACAATGGGGTTTGTTGCAATGAACCGCCTAATACATTTATTAGCTTTGTTATAATGATAATTTTTTTAGAATTACTTAAAATATATGACATTAAAAAAACTTTCTTTACATAAATCAATGGTGCTACAACCGTTTTAGGTCTGGGCCTCAGATTTCTGTATCTGTTTCATGATCATTTGTCAATCTAATAGGCTAGAAGGTGATCGGCCTTCTGTGCCTGACACACGCCGTCAACTTTGTGGGCCTAAGGCAAGCCGGTTTCCTGGCGATGTTTTTCGTCGCCGTTCGACCGAATGTTAAATTCCATTGGTCTTTAGCTGAAGACCGAACCTATGACCTCAGGGATGAGATTCGCACGCTGTAGCCACTAGGCCAACACTGCTCTTTTAAAAAAATTTCTTTACAGTGAAATATACTTCGTACAATGGCCAGGACCGTCTAGCTGAAGTCCGTTGGATTCCAAACAGTCACTATTCAGGAATATATGCACTAGTGAAATTGTTGTTTCCTAGTATCTTGCCAAATAGTCTTAGACAGGTCATAGTTCTCGATGCAGATTTGACCTTTCTGTGTAATATAGCGGAGTTGTGGAGTATGTTCAGGAATATGACTGGTGATCAGGTAAATTATAAATTCTATTGCAAGCCTCAGTTGTTTCAGAATGATCTAATTGTCTCTGATTTAAGTGAGGACTGCAGATATATAAACTTTAACAAAACAATGTTGCCATTTAAACAATTGTTTCGTTTTAACATGTTACAATTGTAATATAAAAGAAATATCAATTAACAATTGCTGATAAGCACTTGAAACATAAGAGTATTTAAATAACATAATATATTCGTGTTTATATCTTTTTGATAATAATATAAATGATGTAATTGTCAAATATAAAACACCATTGCGATTTAAGTAACAAGAAAAAGCTTTAATTAGAGCAGACTGAGACGCAAAAGTTAGTAAAATTTGACAAATCTTTATAAAGTGACATGTCAAATAATAATTTGTCAATCAGTTTATAGGTCTTGTAGAAAACGAAAGTAATTGGTATTACGATAAAACAAAGCGTTGGCCAGCTTTAGGGCGTGGCTACAACACGGGAGTAATGTTGTTGAATCTCCATAAACTACGTACGGTCACGGATTGGACGTTCGTATGGCATGATACGATTAATGAGAATCTTGCGCAGCTCCAACAGACAACGTTGGCTGATCAGGTATAGTATGCAGTTATATTTATCTACATTTTTATATTTGATTGCAGCACAGCTAGTAACAAAATATGCATGTTTCTTTTTGTGGAAAATCACAGTATGTACGATGAGTAGAAGTTATAGTCAAATTTTATAAAAATACTAGCTGACCCGGCAAACGTTGTTTTGCCATGTACACTATTTCTAGGAAATTTTTTAGTTCAACAAAAATAACTAAGTATCTACTATAATAAAAAATGTTGTATGTATTTTTGTATGCTGTATCATAAAAAAATAAAAACAAAAGTCAAAAACATAAAAATTTAGGGGTGGGAGCACCCTTAACATTTCGGGGGATGAAAAATAAATGTCCGATTCTCAGACTTACTGAATATGCATAAAAATTTCATAAGAATCGGTCGAGCCGTTTCGGAGAAGTATGGGAACGAACATTGTGACACGAGAATTTTTTTATATTAGATTATATGCTAACCTTTTGTAATATTTATTTAAAACTTTTATTTTGATGTCTTTATTAATAACATATGAAAAGTTCCTCAGTGCTGGTATTCCGTAACTCAGCGATTCCAAAAAGTTATATAGTACTCCCCTCCCACAGATACTGTATGTTTCCTTAATACTTTTTCGTAATCGATTACCAGCCTCCTGTTGACTAAACAGATTAACGCATATAGACAATTCTTTTGGTGTATATATATTATTTAAACATATATTAGGTTCATCTTTTAAAGTTATTATTTTCAGGATGTAATAAACGCAATAATAAAGAAAAATCCAAATTTTGTATACAATATAAGTTGTCAGTACAATGTTCAGATGTCCATGAAGACATTGGCAAAGGGCTGTTACGGCGAAGATGTCAATAATGTTAAGGTAATTCATTATTATTTATTGATTTTCTAAATATAATGGCTAAAGTCTCTGCAATAGAAAATTTCTAGTCATGTTCTGTTGAGTGTATGTTAATATTTTTATAACTCAATATATCTGAATGTGTTTTTCAATACCAATTTTTATTTGCTATGTGTTTCTTGGATTTATGATAATATGTTGATTGGTCCAACAAAACCTTAGGAACCATGGTACGAAGTATGAATTGTCATTTTTGCTATGACCGTATTAAATTGAAAAGTTATCTTAATTTAAGTAATATTTAATTTAAAATATTATTTGATTTCCTTTCTAGATAATCCATTGGAACTCCCCAAGCAAATATAATGTAAGAATAAGGGATTCGGAGTATTTCAAAAACATTCATTTGTCTTATGTTAATTTTGACGGAAATCTTTTGAGGGAAAAACTGCATAGGTGCTCTGAGACTGAAGTTGTTACTTACAAGGTGAGGTAGAAAAAAATAAAATGTGTAATTAACATATGTGTGATATTATGAGTACTCGCGTGACGGTTGCTCGCGGCGCAACTACCTACATAGGCTCCGTGCTGTCTTTCTTTTAAAAAAATACTACTTGTGATCAATGCGACTTTAATAAGTGTTAAAACGTCTAATAATACTACAAAGTAATAGATAAATGTATAGTCAGTGCTCAAGAGAACGAAACACATCAGGTTTTTAAAGTGTTTTAACGAGGCTTCAACTGACGTGCCACGCTTTCAACAATCAAACGGATTCATGACACTGTTGCATTTTTGTGAGGTTGTGACGTCTAGTGCTAAAAGTGACTAAATTGTCTTCTGAAAAATCTTAGTGCAAAACGAAATACAAATATTAAACAGATATTAGTCATCCATATGAACTGGTTACAAAATTATCTACTATACCAAACATTGGTTCAGTTCATCATAATCTCAGATAGCCACTTATATAAGGGTATCGACTAAGTGATAAGCGGTCCAAGTTCGAGTAATCTGACTTACACTATTTATGGATTTTATTTGCTCCTGCAAAACATTATTTCACGTATGTATTTAGTTAGGATTGTTCATATTGAAGTTTTCTTTTAAAAAAGTTCTTTTCTGAAGTTTAAAGAACGCGGTTTATAATTGGCCTAAATCTATAACTAAAAGAAACCTCCGCCATTTAAAGAAAAGTCATTTAAAAATTATGAATTAAACATGTTTTTTCTTATATTTTATACAATTTCATAAATATCGCTATAGCCGTTTATGTGGGAAACATATCTGTTAATTAACATTTTTCAGATGAATCATTCGGATCTATGTCTAAGTTTTCGCGCGGCACAACGTGTCAAACTGCGCACTCACCTCTATTACATGGACTACAGCTACTCTAGTGTCGATGGTTTTGACGTCACTCTAGTACTGCAATTGTCTATGGACAGACTGCAGTTCTTGGAACGACTAGTCAAATATTGGGACGGTAAGCATAAATATATAATATTGTATGAGTTATTTATCAGATATAAATTTATATTTTCGATGCAGGACCCCTCAGTGCTGCCATCTATTTGTCGGATTGTGAAGTGACGAAACTGGAAAGCTTCATTCGTGATTGGTCTGAAACCCTAAGCTTTCGGAGGAACATCGGATATCATCTTGTTTTCAAACATGATTCGGTAATTATGATTCATATTTATTATTATTTTTCATAAGTACAAATTTATTAAATAAAAAATTATTCTACTGTACTTTACGAGTATTTTAAAAATTATTTTATAGATTACTAACTGACCAGGCAAACGTTTGTTTTGCCATGTATATTATTTCTAGGAAACATTTTTTTAGTGCAATAAAAATAACTATCTACAATAATAAAAAATAGAGGTTGATACTTGATTGTAGAGGGGTGAAATAAATTACCTAATAATATATAAATAAAACCTATCATTTAAGTTTCTTAAGTGAAGCTTTTTTTAATATAATAAAAATAATGTATGTTGGGCATTGGGCACAAGAATTTTAGAAAGGCTAAGGGAACGGCTCAAAAGTTGGGAAACTAGTCTAACCGATAATAATTCATATAAAAGTATTATTTTGAATGCTTACTGTATTTTTGGTTCGAAATCGAGCAAAATCAATACAGAAGTACACGTAAATGAAACTTGAAAATTATTATTGTTTTTATTTCTTTGCCCTTTTTAAACATATTAATATCACCTATAGGTGCATTACCCAGTGAACTATCTCCGTAACGTGGCTCTCGAGAATGTGAATACGCCCTATGTTTTCCTTATGGACGCCGACTTCGTCCCGATGGCCGGCCTTTATGCCCATTTGAGAGCCGCTATTAAGTTGATTAACCCGTATCCACAGAAAAAGGTATTTTTGGCGTAGATAATAGAATCATTTCGTGCTCTACTATGTGTAGTTCTTTTGTTGCCTCTGGTTTCATTGTTTCTTTATTGACATGTTTTATTAATACACATCTAAGTTATTTACACAATTGCCTATAGATTAAATTCTATAAGAAAGTTCACCCGACGTTTCCCTTGTTGTAATAAGTGTTTCGAGCCGGAATTCGAACACACGACTTCAAGTTGCGCAAGCTCACTATGAGGATTGAAAATTCAAGAATCATTATTCATTTAGGTAATACAATGTACACTTATGAACGTCAATAAAGCAATACATATTAAATGCTTCTAATTTTACAACAAATCAGGGGCGTAGAACGGACGAGAAGAACTGGCAATACTCTTCGCCATTCTTTTTAATCGCCAAGTTTTTTGTTTTACACAATGTTTGCAACCATTACACCATGTTCCACATGACATCTTAATTAATTAATAATAATAAAATAAATTAAAAACAAAGATCTGTCCTCTATCAGCAGGAGGCATGGTGAAATAGGAACACGCACTTACATTCTCGTGGGAACACCACACTATACATTTACCAATATATTTATTTAAAACGTAACAAATTTGACGACTGAAACCCATGTTCGTCTTATTAGAAACTATTTAAGAGACTTTATTATAAATAAGATATAATATACTAACTTAGCCATTCTAACTAAATGCCATATTTTTTTAATGTTAAATTAATTTTACCTCGGCTCCACAACATACACCTGCTTGCTTGAACCTTTTTTCATATCTCTCTTCAGTGCTTAGTAGTCCCAGCATTCGAGACACAGCGGTATCGTGCTTCTGTCCCACGGTACAAAGCCGCATTGTTGGCTCGGCTTTCGTCCCGAGGGGACGTGGGACCTTTCCGGGCCAGGGAATGGCCCAGGGGACATCGCGCTACCAATTATACGAGATGGGCTAACGCCACTGCGCCTTATGAGGTAAAGATTTGATTGAAATTCGCTTTTATTGATTTAAAAATATATATTTTTCAATACCCTATTATTTTATTGTGTTTAGAAATTGCAATCGCATCTTTATTGCTTGGTTATAAAATCCATTTTACTGTAAAGCTTTATTATTGATAGATTTTCAAAGGTATCATGAATAAAACTAAATTGGGGAAAAACTTGATGAAAAAAAGGTTTATAATAACTATTCAAGTTTATGTCAAGGTCCTAGACGAGACTAAAATGAATGCAGCTGTTTCATCATCGGACGTCGAGGCAGAATACGAAATTCCACTCGTATCACCTCGACGTCCGTCCTTCCACAACTGAGCGTCTCTTAAGGCCAGCTGAAGAACCAGCGGCCCCGAAGTATTTCCTAACGCATTCGACTTCCTTCAAGAAAAGAACGTACCGATTCTTAAAAGGCCGGCAACGCACTTGCGAGCCTTCTGGCAATGTGTGTGAGGGCGGCGTTATCACTTAACATCAGATGAGTCTCCTGCGCGTTTGCCTACTGTTACATAAAAAATCAAAGCTAGTATGTTTTTTAATTTTAGGTGGAATGGCAATCTGATTACGAGCCGTATTTAGTAGCACATAGATCAGTTCCTAAATACGATACAAGGTTCTCTGGATTTGGTTGGAATAAGGTAAGAAATTAATAGATTACCTTTATGGGTCTGTTCTCTGACTTCTTTTTCTATATTTTTTTGGCAATTCAGTGTTGATATATTTTCAGTCCGAATAATGTTTATCACGCCAAGCCAACATTCCTTTTTCATCAATTAAAAAAACAAGACCTATTTAACTCTACATACTACTCTCACAAAGTAATAGTACGACTATCGTCAAATTTATACACGTCTCTTTTGAAGGTTTAATTTAATACTAGTGTCAAATTAAATCTATTTTGTCTATGTGTCAGCTTACTTTTCAGCCCACCTATGTACTCTGTTAATTGCTGTGTTTATATTGTGTGGTGCCTATTATTACACGGGTCAACACGAATTTTGAGTCTGCGTTCTGTACCTCTGATTTTGATTACTTATGCCTAACTAATTAAAGAAAAAATATTTTTATCTATTAAAGTTTGCTTTTGTAGTTACTACAACGAAATTTATTTTTTATGAAAGAGCTCTATTTTTTAATTTCAATTATTACATGTAAAAGGAAAACAGTTTTGTTTTCACATTTTTTTATTGACTTTAATTATACAAGACGGCATATATAAACCCACAAATACAAAAAATAATACAAATAAGACTTTAAAAATGAACAGACTTGGTATTTCTTCTGTGTAAGTTGGAACTTTTTCGTATGATCCCCCAAATGTAGTCACCCATCATGTTTTCATTATATTGTCCTTGATAACGCTTTTCAAAGTTTATTACATCTTGGTGGAAACGTTCCCCTTGCTCTTCCGAATATGCACCTAAGTTGTCTTTAAAGTTATCCAAATGAGCATGTATCATGTGGACTTTCAATGACATTCTGCAACCCATAACTTTGAAGTTGTGAAGCATATCAGTAATAAGCTCCGTGTAATTCTCTGCCCTTCTGTTGCCAAGAAAGCCATTAATCACTGCTTTAAGGCTGAGCCACGCTTGTTTTTCGTGGGTACTGAGGAGCTGTAGGAATTGTTCACTGGCCATTATTTTCTTTATTTGTGGACCAATGAAAATACCAGCTTTAATTTTAGCCTCTGACAATTTCGGGAAAAATGATTTTAAATATTGAAAGACCTCAGAGTCTTGACGCAGAGCCTTTACGAACTGCTTCATCAGACCTAATTTAATGTGCAATGGGGGCATTAATATATGATCGGGCTTCACAATCGGTTCATTTTTGACATTATGTTGTCCTATTTGAAACTCGCTCCGTTGTGGCCATGAGTGCTGCTGGTAGTGAAGTGCATCGGCTCTACTGTCCCATAAACAAATGTAACACGGATATTTAGTGTACCCGCCTTGCATTCCCATCAGAAATCCAACCATTTTGAAATCTCCTATCACTGGCCAGGCGTACTCTTCATATAAAACTGCTAAAACACTATAATATTCGTTTTACATTGTGTAAAGGTACAAAAGCAAACTTTATTTATTATAAATAGAGTTTCTGCTTCTTTTTCGATGTATACAATCAGAAAATATTCACTAAATAACAGACTCAAAGAAAAATATTTTTTTTGTTGACTTGTGTTATTTGTTTAATTTTGGGGTGTTTTCTACTCTTACTTAAATACATTGATGTTTTTATCTGTGAAGCAACTACTCTTGTTACAATTTCTATTTATTGATTTCTGTTGTTTCTTTATGAATAAATAAATGCATTGCGTATTATTGTTGCCTATATACGGTTGTGGAACGTATACTGTCGAGTAATGAGATGACGATAACAATACTCAATGTCATTTAACATTTTAATAAACCCAATATTTTAAATATTTGTCAAATCAGGGAAATCTAAGGTGACAGTAGTCGTATATTTTTTCATGAGCGCGGTTACCAGCCGTTATTTTTAATATATGGTATTTATTTGGCCTGCGACCAGGCTGTGGTATTTCGACCATACCTATGCATTTTTCGACATGCTATTAAATTCGTCTTCATCTTAATTAAATCTTTCTGTGACCCAAAAAAATTTAATGTTTCTATTTCCACAATTCACTAATCGAACCGCTAGCACCAATAAATGCGTTTATTATTTATTTCATTAAATAATTTATCCTTCCAGGTATCCCACAGCGTAGAGCTCAAAGCTCAGGGTTACAGACTAACAGTGTTGCCAGATGCATTTGTTGTACACACTCCACACGCGCCTTCGCCTGACATCACTGCGTTCAGGGCGGATCCACATTATCGAATGTAACTAACATTTATTTCTATTCATATAAAACTATCCTACCATAGAAGTTATAAAGTTTTGACAATACATATATATATACACAACCTTTTAGGTCTTGACATCAAAACATGATTGAACAAGATATAACTTGTACGAATTTACTAAATTTGACGTACATACATTTAACATATTGAATCTTATCAATGGATCTGTAAGTTGCCGGATTACAAGGTACTCTTTTGTAAAAAAATCTGGACTATAGGGGTTTTAGGCAGTACTCTATAATCCGACAAATTCGATAGCCTGACACTGCCCTGCAAAATATTTGTCGGATTACCGGGGGTCCACTGTAATGTAATTCGTACATATTTATTTTCAGATGCTTATCACTTCTTAAGCAGGAGTTCCTAGAGGACTTAAGAAAACGTTATAATGTCACCTTCGACTCGGCCAAAGATTCGCCTTTCATGGCTCAAGCTAAGAGTCTATTGTTAAATCAGAGAAATGATTAAATACCAAAGAACTACGTGTACCAGTATTGAACTGATACAATTTTTTTTTTATTCGACTATTAATAAAAAAAATGTATAAGAATCTTTTAGATAACGTGATTTATTACGTGATTTTTATGACAACGAAAGTACACTTATATTATGTTGTGTTCATTTTACAAAACTGAATCGTAGGTTGTTTATTAGTTAAGCGTTTGAATGCCCGTTTTTAATTTATCTTACCTAAGACTACATTCTATTATGCCTAGATATCAATGTAAAAAAAATCGCGTCACATGTGACCAGAAAATTACGTTCTAAAGTGACCATTTTATAGTTTTCCTTTACTACAAACTTGTATGTTGGTAAGTAGACATGATACCAATAATCTTTACACTTTAGATTTTCCATACAATTTCTTCCACACGAGTTCTAATCGAACAATACATGCCCGGGTCTCAGTTCGATTGTATTGTTTAACGATAGTTAATATTTTACCAAAAGTTTTAACAGGTGAACTTAAAGCTTATTTGTGATTAAAATATATGAAAACGGGCATTCAAATAGAATATGGCTTGCCATAGATTTATTTTTGCATGCCTTTACATAATTTTAGATAATTTAAATCATATTTTCTTAATTTAATATACTAAGTAAAGCATAATATTTTTGAAAAATCGTTCCTTTTAAACCAAATTATTTTATAGATATTTCCTAATTGCTTTTGTGTAACCAAAGCTTGTCACGCGTACCTCCTATATTTTAAGAATCAACACGTTTTATTTTAAATTATCAATAAATGAATTGCAATTTTAATTGTTTTTTATTCAAATCCTCTTAATACACATGAGATATCATTTTAGACTCATTCGTTAAATAGCTATTGGTCTTCGGATTTTCTTTCGATATCAACATCCACAGGAGAACAATAATCTGAAAATCTAACTCTTGAATGTCTTTTTTCAATGTCTCCACAGCTTTCTTCGCGTTTACCAAAGGCGCATTGTCATTCATTGAAGAGCCCCGCGATTCCGTTCTTTGCTTTATATTTTCCACTTTGGCTGTTAATTCATTTAAAATTTCTTGCTTCTCTGCTAACCCTGCGCTTGCTTCTTTGGACTCATTTGTTACCTTATTAAGTTCATCTAATAAGGCCCCATATTCACGAACAATTGGTTCGAATTGTTCGTTTAATATATTCTCGCGCGCGTTTATTTTATCCATTGAGGAATTAATGTTGCTGTACACTTTCTTAAGTTGTGAACTTGTTGTTTTAAATCTTTCTAATAGTTCATCTTTGTATAATCTCATTTGCGCGTGTCGAGCCCGCCAATCTCTTGCATCAGCCGTTATTTTAAGTCGCAACGCTGGTGCTACTCTCTCCAGCTCCAATTTCCATGCTTCCCAATCGTGTACCTTATTTCCAAAGTTACTAGAATCCTTTTCCTCCTCACCAGCGACTTCTCCGTCCGACTCTTCTGAATAAATAGCCATTTCTTCTTCTACTTTGTCCAGTGTTATCTCCGTCTCATCTTCCACTTGGTCGACGTCGTCTACAGTTTCTTCTGCGTCGATTGTATTAATTACTGGTTTTTGCCACTCAAAGTCCTCTTTTTTAAGCACCTCATCTGCTAAAACGTCTAGAATGTAGCAGACTTGCTCACCGTAACCTTGTTTCAATTTGTGTGATGAGAAATCAACTGTTATATCCTTTTCCCGTAGAATATCGACGATGCTAGCGATTATTGAGTTGGGATCGTCTTCTTCGTTTGGTTGCTCAAAGGCTTTTCCGGTCTTACGTATGAGCCATGCAGCGGTTGACGCAAATACAAAGAATTGTTCTCCTGGATTCGTTGATGTGATGAAATAATAACGGCTCATTGGCTTCATTTTGATTTCTGGTCGTAATTCAGTATCTATCTTCAACAGCCGCAACTTGTCCATGATGTTGAGATCCATGGTTCGATATTTTTAATTATACTAGTTACACTCTCCTGATTATTAAAAGTTTTAGGTAATATTATTATATTATAAATAGATATAGCATTAATAACTCAAAGATGCTGAACATTTGATGTTTTTGTTTACACCAACCGTGTACGCGTGTTTACAAATTCAGTTGCCTAGCAACGACATACTATCTCGCCCTGTCACTGTTAGAAGCTCGTGATGTTGTCCACGTATACTTGTCTATGATGCACTGCATTTAAATTTGTATTATGTTCTTCTACTTTTGATGTGCGGTGTCATTATGTATTATATATTCTCATATACAAATAAACACAATGTTTTCAAGTATTATTTGCGTTTTAATTAATTGCTATAGCCACTAGTCCACCCTATCAGTCACTGCTGTATGATTTCGATACAAATAGTGTTATAATAGGTATATATTTCTATAGATAGTCATACGGCCGGTTTTTATACTCCATCTAAAATTATTTCCAATCCAGATTATTTGCGATCGAGAATCTGTATTTCAATATGCCCTGCTTTGAACGCTTTTGCTTTGACCAATCCTTGTAAAAAAAGGATTGGTCGTTTCTCACGTGGTTTCGTTTTACGCGTTGCCTTTATTTGGGAGGAACTATATTACTACTTGAAGACGTGATTTATTATATAAAATGTATAGATTTCTACTTCTGAACGCGAAGGACGTGTAATAGGTCAACTTCGAATTTCTTTTGTTAATACCTTCTCATCGTCAACAATAGCAAATTATTTCGATATGACAGTTATACATAAGAAACCGATTTAACAGTCTTTCGAAATTGTGAATTCATGTTTACTTTAAAATGATTCATTTTGTGTTCTAGATATACCTGTGTTTAATATCTATAATTCTAAAATATAAAAATTTCACTACCACCCACGTCAAAGATCTAGAATATAGATAAACAAAAGATCTAAGGAGAGATTTATAAAGAATTAAAATGAAAAATAACGGCAGTCCCACACAGTTGATTTAAAATAGTGCGCGTTGCCAAGTGCTACGATTTTAAAAACCTTGAAACGGATTAATTTAATCTATAAATATGATATTTAATATTCAAGTACTTGGATAACTTTAAAAATTTGCGTCTTAATCATAAATATTTCGTGGGAACCCGGACCCGACGGACGTTGTCCTGCATGATATGTGTTGTTCAAGCGATTAGTGTATTAAACAAAGTATGATAGTAACGACTGCAGCGCCATCTGCTGCGCTGATTTGTGAATCTAAACCATCCAGAGTCACCCAAACAAACGCATAAAAATATTCAAATCGGTCTAGCCATTTAAGAGGAGTTCAGTGACACACTCGTTCAGCAGAATTTTATATATATAAAGATATTATATACCTACATATTAGCTCATACAGTTTCTACTTGTCTCCCTTTTTAAAAGTTTTTTGATGTAGTGTGCTGATCTAGTTATAAGTTACATAATTTACCTTTTTGAAATAAATTTATTTTTCTTTATTTATTTCTGTCAATAATTTAAACGCCATAAGGTTACATCAAAAAAGTTTGAAGTATGCTTAAATTTTCTTAATTTTTAATGAGAACCTTCTCTTGACAATAACAAACACAACAAAAACGGTCCACGCGTGATGCCAAGGGAAATAGGGATTCATTTATATATATATATATATATTAGATAAACAATGTTTGACACGAATGTAAGGACAAAACATTCAATAGCTATTTGAGACCGGTTATACAAACCCGAAATCTTACGGAACCATAGGCTTACTACCTCTTCTAGGTTAAGTATACGAAAAGAGTTTTTTTTTATATAACAAGGGACAAACAGTCAGGAGACGGTTTTTGACATACGAAACTCGAACTTAGCGTGTGACGCCCAGAGTCAAATTCCCTTCATTTAAGGTTATATTTGAACACAGATATCTTAAAAATATATCTCATGCTTAGCTATCTTAAGGTAGCTAAGCATGTAAATATATATTTATCGATTTAATTAATATGTTTTATATATAACAAGGGACAAAACAAAATAAGTGGCGGAGGGTTTATTGCCAGTTCTTCTCTTACCTTCTACGCCCTTGTTTTGAGAACTGGCAGTAAATGTAAAATAAGAAGCATATAATATATATTTCTTTTTTGACGTTCATGAGTGTACATTGTGTTAATTATATGAATAAATGATTATGACTTTTGACAAACGGTCAGGAGGCTCATCTAATGTTAAGTGATACCGCCGACCATGGACACTCACATGCCAGAAGGCTTTTAAGAATTGGTACGCTCTTTTCTTGAAGGACGATAAGTCGAACTGGTTTGGAAGTGGTTAATTCTTCAGGTGGCAGCCGGTTCCGTCGAAATGTAGGATTAAGTACGGAAAGGAAACATAATTTTTCACAGTGAGCTTGACATTTTATCAATCTATTTGTCATCTAAATCTACTTTGAACTATTAGTTTCTAATCTCAAACTGCAGTGTCTCTGCATAATATAATCCATATGATATGCTAAGACAAACAGCATGACAAATAGTTACAATATTTATTCTAATATTTCATTTGCAATCCCTCCACGATAGACGCCGCCTGGTTGACATATCTTTATTTACAAAACTTGGTAGATTAACCAAATTACTTAAGATGTCATGTGGAACATGGTAACGGTTACAGCTCCTTACAAACGTTGTGTAAAACAAAAAACTTGGCGATTAAAAAGAGTGGCGGAGAGTTTATTGCCAGTTCTTCTCTTCCGTTCTACGCGCTTGGTTTGAGAACTGGCAGTAAATGTAAAATTAGAAGCATTTAATATGTATATTTTTTTTATTTGTTCATTGTGTTCGTTTCCTATATGAATAAATGACTTTGATTTGATTTGATTAGAATTTTTTAAATCAAGTAAACTTTCTCTTGAAGAGAAACGCAAGAAACACATGAGACCTTTATTAAGTCCATCCTCTATCTGCAGTAAACGCCGCTTTGAGGACATTCAGATCCATTTGATGACAGTCTCCATTTCTTCAGCCGTAAGATGCTGCAGCCGTTGTTCATTCACCAATAACAATTGCAAAGACGAAATATATATAAATGTTAAATTACATAATATTTGATTTAATATTTGTATTTCATAATCTATGTAAAGTTTATTGTCGTTTATTTTTATTTTATTATTTCTTTTCT
This sequence comes from Pieris macdunnoughi, assembly GCA_905332375.1. NCBI lineage: Eukaryota > Metazoa > Arthropoda > Insecta > Lepidoptera > Pieridae > Pieris > Pieris macdunnoughi. The sequence goes on along the minus strand of CAJOBZ010000074.1, from coordinate 897,997 downwards.
CTTTTATAATTGTAATGTTTTCCTTTAAATGTTGTGCCCACTTGTCATTGATGCACATGTAATGATGTATTGTGTTTTTTGTATGTCGTATATTCTCTGTAAGTGTATGTGTTTCATTAGAGTGCCTTTTTAAATAAATAATTGTAGTTATAATAAATTTTTCAATAATCAATGTTGATTGATGTTTTATAAGACGAACGCTGACTAATTCTATCAATGTCATTAATTTTGTCATTACGTCATAATTTAAACAAAAATTATCTACTGAGTACAATAATTAAGTACCTATACTTATTTAATGATTCATTATAGCTCATAATAACAATTACTTTACGTTAAATCAAATAAATTGTAGGTACATAATTAATTTGAGTATTTCCGAAGACATCTGAAATATATAAAAAATAATAACTAATTTATTAATAAGTAAGATTTCTATAGCAATGACTTAACGCGACGAATCCTATTTGCAACATTAGCCCTTGGATATACTCGTAATGCACTTTAATTTCTAACTAAATATTTTTCTCTTAAATGACGTCAATATAAGCTATTATAATTTATAACCATTTGTGTCATATTATTTTACTAGCACCCATCGTCTCTTTCTCTCGATATATGTGTACATTGTGATAAAAAGAGACGGCTGTAGTAAATAGTATAAGTGTGTGAGATTGTGGCCGGTAAAAGTAAAAAAAAAATAGTAAGACTAACCCAAACCTTCTGTCTCTATTTAGGGACCTAACAAAATTTCCTGTGCAAATGAGTTATGCTCTAAATTAATCGTAATTATGAGGATATAAACTTGCAAAACATGACTGATAAAACCATATAATAAACAGAATAATAACAGTCCTTAAAAAGTGTTTACATGCCGTAAATTATTTTTCATAAGCAAAAAAAGTATTTGTAAACAAGACATATACGTGCGAGCGAGAGGCCATTACCTTGTAATGTCACGATGTATTTTGGTTTATTTGTATGGAAAATAACAAATATTACACGCTTGGTGTATTCCAATCAAAACAATTGGGTGAATAATGCCTGGTTTCGGTGAACTTTGAAGGTTTAACCTTTACATATTTTACTAAAGGAGTCATCTTATAATTTGATTTATTTTTGGACATACCTTTTTTTGGAATACCTTGCTTATAGGAATATTGTAAAATAAATTTATTTAATTTATACACAAATTAATTATTATTGATATGTGATGACTTAAAAATAGATTTACTAATCTAACGTCACCGTATTTTTATTACTACAAATGTTTTCGTTTAGTGTTAATCAATGTGCTTAGTGGTTTTTTGTGTTGATTGTATTTTTAACTTTGAATTGAATTTAAAAAATAAAAATTGTTATTCTGTTTTGTATCCCTTTAGGCACCAAGGTTAAGGTTTTTTTTTCTGTGTATACAGAATACAGTTTATTTATAATGTTTAAGCAATAGAAAAAGTCATATTGAATCGTATGTCTTAGAACTCTAATTCAAGGCCGTAAATGGCTGATCACTTAGAATTGTTATTTTATTTGATAATTAAATATACAATAAATGATAAATATTAAATTTATCTTGATATGTAATGCTCTCTCAATGTTCAAGCTAAAATTAGCATAATTTTGTTTTTGTTACCGCAAAGTCAGAGATGAATAAAAATACTATTCTACTCTAATAAGTTTTTGCAGGAGCTGTAGTCATCAGTTTACGCAAATTCCCCCGAAAATTAACCCTAGATAGATCAATATCATTACAATTAATTATTAACAAATAATTTAATGCAGCTATTAGATTCATCTACTAACAGCAAAAATCCCACGAAATCTAGTTTTTAAGCCGCCCAAAAAAAAATATCTACTTCTTAACAATTATTTTTATTTTATTAATTTTACTATACACCTTTACACAAGACGTCATTACGTACACTGGTAATTTTTATTATTATTATTTTCTACTAAGTATTTATTACATTCCTTTTCTTTATTTTTTTGCGACTGAGGCGCAAACTAGCTGCTGTGGTCTCTGGCAGAATGACCAGCGCTGTGGAACATTCTGCTCCTCAGCATAATGCTGAGCCAGGGCCAATTACAACCCAGCACACACATTACACACTTGAAACGAACCGAATGGAAAAAGGGATTTTTTTTCATTGTTTTTGATATCTCTTATTTTATTTTTTCTTTGATTATTGTTATTTTATGTGTTTATATGTGTGTGTTTTTGTCAGTAATAAATGTTATATCTATGTCTATGTCTAATGACTAGTAAATACAGTCTGGAACCACTAAGTGCCCGAAAAAAATTAAAAAAATCCTCAAAGAACGACTTTATCTCGTATTACTCGTAGTCGCGCGATAAAATTAGATTTGCTGACGAGCGCCCGCGCACTCCGTCTCCACCAGTCGGCAGTCACGCTTAGAGCCCGCGACGCGACAGCAGCGTCCGAAAACAAAATTAAAAGAAATTAATTGTTATTTTTCTTTGGTTTTGTGCGTCAGTGTTAGTGCAAGTGCCTGAAAGAACGTCGTGTTTGTGCAATATTGTGATAAAATCCTTTTATCTGTGGTCACTGTGTAATGTGTATGTCCTGAACTTAAAGGTAAGCAGCGATTTGAAAGTTGTTAATGAACATTCAGTTTTAGAGGCCGCATTTTGGAACATTTAAAAGTGAACATACCGTTAGAAATAGCTAAACAATTATAGTATTAATAGTAAACAATGTTTGTACACAAACTCTAAAATTTGTATTATATACGTATCTATTATACGTATACATGGTGTAATGGTTGCAGCTCCTTACGAATATTTTGTAAAACAAAAAAATGGCGATTAAAAAGAGTGGCGGAGAGTTTATTGCCAGTTCTTCTCTCCCGTTCTACGCCCTTGATTTGAGAACTGGCAGTAAATGTAAAATTAGAAGCATTAATATGTATTTCTTTACTGACAAGTCATAAGTGTACATTATGTTACCTATGTGATTAAATTATTTTTTATTTTATTATTATTATCATCAATAAATTAGATTTTAATACTTCTGGGATAATATAAACTGTTTGACCAATATTGGGCAATTAAATTCTTCAGATATAATCATTGACGAAACACATTTATCGTGTATGTTTTCCGGGTATGACATATATTGGTTGTGTCATAATTAGATACGTGAAGGTTAATTGATAAGCCATTTTAAAGATTACCTAGGATATGCAAATAACGATAAATTCTTTGTGATGGCCGTTTAGTTTACAATTCTACGGGTATTCATGTTTCCCTTGACCAAAAACTTCATAGATTATCCCTGTGTTACGCATGAAGGCTATATGGGCTATTTATACTTATTTGTTAATTTTAAACTGGATAAAAACTTATAATATTTTCTAGTTATTACGTGGTTAAATTAAACTAAGTAACACCATCAGAAGAGCATTAGTCAGCTATCTTCCATTCATGATTATCAAAATACATTTAGTATTTCCTCAGGAAACAAATACATAGCAATAATAAAACCAACCGTGTGCTATAGCGTTTTTTAAAGTCCGTGGCAGTATCTACTAATGCATATTTTTCACTAGTAATTTTATGGCAAATAGGTGAAAACCCTCGTGTTTTTCAACCTAAACAATAGGAATCGATATATTACATTTGCATTAACCACTAAGACACAAAAGTGTATATTTATAGTTGATATTAATAATAATAGCAATTATAAACGGTTGTATAAACGGATGTAAGTGACAGAAATTCCTTAGCGCTTTCAAATAAGCAAGGTTAACTCGTGTTCGACTGTATACATATAATCGTTTGTATACTTTCCATTGAAAGTATATCATTATATGAAAACAATGTAAAGTATTTATTAGTCCGGAGGCCTTACTCTAACTTCCAATAGCTATCCCGATGCAAATAAGTCTTTGTTCCAAGGTTGCGACATCAGCGCTACGGATATTGAGAGAACTACATCGAACTTGCAGTTGCATACAAAAACGTCGGGATATCGCTGTCTCCACTTGCATAATGTTTTGAATCACTGGGACCAAAACCGATGCCTTATATGCTCGTTAATTCGGCCATAAAATGCTTTCTCGATAAATGAATTTTCTTCAGCTCCTGATGAGATAATATGTAGAAGAATATATGTATGTCCTATGGTTACAGAACCTTAGAAAACTTAAAAATTGAAAAGGGTATACGGAAGAAATAGCTAGGTTTGGCTTGAAAATATACAGTCACAAGGCAAGGCATTTTGCCTGAAAATGTTGTAAGAGTAAACATCAGTTCTGTGTGAACAATTAATTTAATTTTCATACTTTACAACTTTAGCATATGTCCTAAGTAAATGAGATATGTTAATATTGTGTTGGTTTTACATTAAATTATCCATTTCCAGTGTTAAAATGCAAACAAAATATATGCACAAGTGGAATAACTGTCTGTGGCCTTCTCGCATTTCGCATTCGCAATGCTTACACAAAATAAGCAGTTTTTCTTTTTTATGTGTCCTTTTTTTACATTGATCACTGTTTACGTATGTTTTAATTGCTTTGTTTTGTCTACATGTCTTATGTATTTTTGCACTTGCGCTTATCTAATTCCATTCAAAATTCACACAGTGGTTGCCTGTAAGAGATCGCTCGAAAGATAAGGCCGCCAGTTGGTCTCCTTTTTATTTAATTACGTCAATTGTAATAAAGAAGTGTTAATAATTAAATAAATAATCGTTATTACGTATTTTAATTAAATAAAGCAAATTAATTAAATAAGAATAATTATTAAAAATTATTGTTACAGGAAAAAGTATTGGTAATTGTCTAAATTCTAAAGGTTTGTTGAATTTTCAATGTCTCAGCTAGGAAACGAAATCTTACTACAGCGCTGAATTTTCTGAATTTTATTTTTACACCTTTAACGCTATTCTAAACGTCAATGTGACCACTTTTTTGTCCTCTTTTTCCTGCTTCTCTTCTACAAGTCGAATTAAAACAATTAAAAAATGTAGTGGCTTTTGGAATCCTTTTTGTTTTAATTACAATTATAGTTATTGCTTATCGCAGCGTATTATGATTCGTAGACAAAATCGCGGGTTCACTTCATTTTAAAACAGGACCACATTAATTACTCAATACCGGATATTGCGACTCCGATAGCAACGAATTTGCATTCAATTATATCTCTGTGACATAAGTGATAAGTAATCCGAGTAATTTTTACAATTAATTAAATAATTACCAGAACCGTCCTCTATGTTGAAATTGTATAATATTTAAGTGATATTTTCTATTTTATAGGCTCGTTTGCGCCCCTATCCAATAAATAAAAATCCAAACTTAAAATTATATACAAATTATTTTTAATTAAAATTTAAAATCAGAGAACTGCATCCAACTTTCCAAGTAAAAAAACTTCACTAGTTTCTGTGATCTTTGGTTATGGGACACAATCTAAGAGAACTCATGTGTACCTAGGTATATAATGTTAGGTATTTCAAGTTGTTATATATATATCAATCAATCAATCAAATCAATCAAACGTTTATTCAATTTAGTTGCATCTTAGGACATGCTTATGAATGTCAAAAACGTTTACAAAATTCGCGAAAGAGCAAGACTTCGCCATCCGTTCGCAAAACTACCAGGAGGCCTTGTTCTTAGAAGAACGGGCAAGAAACTCAGCAAGTTTTACCCTCCCTCTGCATTACAATTATTCAAAGTAAAGCAATAAATTCAAATATAAATCTAGCTTCTAGCAGCATCACCCGCGTTGATATTGTTTATTTTGTTTCGTTTCAACGAAAATCCTTATACTACATAATGTATAAAAACCTAGGCGCTACAACCTTTTAGCCTCAGGTTTCTGTGATCGTGATCATTGTTTTTTCTAAAAGGCTACACTTCTGTGCATGACACACGCCGTCGACTTTTTGGGTCTAAGCCATGACGGTATACTCACGATCCTTTACCAGCGTGTGCACATAGAAAGTCTATTAGTGCACAGGCGAGGTTCGAACCTACGACCTCAGAGTCCTGAAACCACCAACACAGCTCTCATATATACTGTTATACCTTAACCTTCCTCAAGAATAGGTGAAAACTACAAAAATTCGTTCGGTATCATTCAATATGTAAGGATTAGTTTTGAACGACCAATACGCAGGCTGTATGAGTTTATGAGGCGGCTCGATTCGAAAGCAGGGTTCATTAACCGCGCTCTATTGAGCCGGTTTTGACATTGAGGTTTTGGGCTCAAGTAGAACGTACAAGACTTTTAGCACTACAGTTTCTTATTTTTAGGACAATGCCTTTTGAATGTTACGCCAAATGTCAGAATATATATATATATATATATTTTTTTGTATTGAATCCTTGATCTTATTATAATATTTTTTAATAATTTGCTAAATAAAAATATATGACATATATAAAAAATGTTAACACTTATAGATTTAATTAATGTTCCGATATTGTAATATTATAAAATTAACACAAAAACTCGTATTTGGATATATATATATATATATATCCAATTACGATACATTATATATATACGATAATATATATATATAAAGTATTTTACAATTTAAAATTAGATTAATTAGTTTTTATTATATTTAAATTATAAACAACTTTAAACAATATAGTACTTACCTGTGATACATTTTAATACGTGTTGGATTCACCAATTAGGTTCATCGCTAAGTAGCCTATATTTTGTAAAATAAATATATTTTTTAAAACTGAATTTAAAATTAAAAGTACACTTGATAATGTCTTTAAAAAACTTTAATTAAAAAGTAAATCCTTTAAATTAATTAACAAGTCGACACCGGAACTCATAGTTGCATTATAAGCACAACTAGGTATTTAATTAATTAAAGAATAAATCATGTACAATATCGACCTGGAAATGAAAATATATAAAATTTGTTTCAATAAAGGCTTTTTTTCCGTTCTTCATTGCTCAAGGTCATATAGGACTACTTCCTCCATTCTCTCTCTTCGACAGGGCCCTGGACCATACCCGGTGTCCCAATAGCTATTAGAATTCCATCTTCAATGTTGGGTGTATTCGGTTGCGACATAAATTATTGAAAAAAAAAACGATATACCAATAAAAACGCGGAAACCTTATCTTTCTTTTTCTTTTAACTGTGGGTACTACAGAGTAATTTCATGTTATTTTAATAAAATTTCCTATATCTCACAGTTCTAAAGTCGGTCTTAGAGTCTAAATTAAACTTTTCTTGATAACTGGACTAACAATAAACATTAAAATATTATTTCAATTCTAACAACTAGCTCCTGAAAGCGCATTCAATCAAACTCTTTACAGCTTAAGTGTCTAGTATTCGTACATACATACATATTCAACCGCGCAGTTTCAAATACGACTCAAGTCGCCATAGAATCTGTTACTATTACTTACTTATTGTTAATATTTTCCTACGGTAATTAGCTTAGTACAATTTAAACCAATACAGCGGTTTAACCTAGAACTTTGTATATTGAATAGGAAATAATAAGATGTTTGTAGCCCCGTAAACCATAAACGTAAACGTTTTTTACGAAGGGAAATTGTGCTTACTGCATTAATGTCAAACTTGACGCGAGGTCTGTGGGGCTGGGTCTACACTGAATAGCAGAGGGCTTTGAGTGTAACCCGAAAAATAACCGTGAAAAATCTCGATTACAAGCACTAAACGCGTTTATTGTAGATTTTACATGATTCATTTTTTCTTGACTTGCGAACTGGTAGTAAATGTAAATTTACGATTAATTTAACTTGACGATTCAAAAGTGTACTTGGTTACCTACTTGAATAAAGATATTTTGAGTTTGAGTTTGAGTACATATTTCAAAATCCTTTATTCATTTAGATAACACAATGTACACTTATGAACGTTTTAATTCGATTGCAAATAAACCACCCATGATGCTGTTTAATTATGAATAATATTTACTCATTGATAATTCGCCATATCTATTTACTAGATCTCTAAATACATCTCCGGTTATATCTAGAATATTAAAATACAGCCAACAGAGATCACTATTTATTGGTTAATTTTGATAAAAATCCGGCAGAATATTGCTAACTTCACAGAAGATTTATCTCAAAAAGTACCTGTCAATTTGACAGTCTCTCGCTTACCACAATAGCCGGTATTATACTATGATGATATTAATTTATACCTAATGGGATGGTGTAAATATCATAGTATAATGGCCATTATACTATGATATTTACACGGATTCGACCACTGACAAAACAACTGAAAATCCATTTGACACCACTTGATAACGATTTGACATAACTTAAAACATGGATTTGAAAAGAAATTGAAATTTTCGAAAGACATAAATGAACCTCATATGTATATAATTAAAGGAAAAATTCTACGAGAGACAAGCGGCATGGTCGAAAGACTATAGCCTGCGCCATGGGCAAAAGAAAAACACAATACCCGGTAAAAATTAATATACTTGCGTAAACTATAGACAATATTGCTGCTAATAATCTTAGAAAAGACAGTTGCAGCAAAGCGAAGGACTTTACTCCCCGCTAAAATAATTCCACGACGCTTCGCGCCTCTTAAGGCGTACACAATGAGTAATGACGTACACCACTGACGTGGCATGCCTGCTGAATATAGATGCATCTTCAATAACAGTGATATAACGGCTATTTCCTTTCAAACCGACAGATATTCATGACGATTGTGCATATCCTATGAAGATCGTGATATTTTTAGAACACTTGCAACAGTGCACGTCCGTCGTTTCACAAATGATCGTTTTTTAAGGGGGTTTTTGTCGCACACTAGCTGCCTCGATTAAGGGGCATTCAAAATAAGAGCGTACCAATTCTTAAAGTCCGGCATCGCACTTGCGAGTCCTCTGGCATTGAGTGTCCATGGCTACCACTTAACATCAGGTGAGGCTCCTGCCAGTTTGATCATTTTTATATAAAAAAAAGAGAGCCGAAGTGGCTGTCAGAATTCTTATTAACTTGTTGTTTTATATATTTCTCATATTAAGTATCAAGATGATTACGAAAAATAACGAAAACGTAACGTTAAAAATGGTTAGCACTGCAACGAACCCAAATCTCACTACAGTTCTCTTTCCGCACAGAGTACCAATGTGCTCTTTTTTATATAAATTGTCTCTGCACAAAGATGCAATAAAAAAGGACCTAGCCTAACTTATGACCGACCTATCGGATCACCATCCAAATCAACACAACCAATGAGGGCTGACGAATTATTCGACAACGAATTAAATTAAGACTTTCCATTTTAACGAAACTCAATACCGAATTTAATAAAGAAATCTTTACCTTAAATCAACCCTTGACACAAATGCAGCATAACAAATATTGGTATAATATGATAAATATTATTAAAACTAATTGGCACATCTAACAATTCACTAATACAATGGTTTGTTCCATCTGCAGTGTAAATATATATAGACTTCAGACCACTCTGTGACTCTTTGTCCATGTCTTTAATTTTCCTTGCCATACCATTTACAAAAATCCAAAATTGCATAAAACACAAGGAACAATTTATAATTCAAAGCGTCCAATACACGGCAATTACCCTATTGTCATCGAAAACTATACTTTTGTTAACCAATAATTAGAAAATCGCTAAAGCGGCAAATTATTCGTACAACGATAGTTTAATGTTTCTTTTTTTAATGTTGATATTGACTTATTAATGCCATAAATATTTGTTCTTGATTCTTTGTTTATACTAAACTCCGTTCACTGAGATTCTTACTATATGAGACATCTTAGTAAAACCCACACAACAAATAGAAAATCATGGACACCTATAATTTGTGACCGATGCGTGGGTAAAAGTATTGATGTATTGATCAAATATTGAAGTTTATTGACTGACTTTTGATTTATAACTGTTCAAACTTTTGCCTTAAGGTGCGCTTACACGGGCAACTAAAATTGCTCAATTCCAGTCAATACTCGTCAACTATGACGTCACGACTACATCAAGCAATTTACGGCAACGGCAACAAGTATCAATGCTGCGCAATACAATATTGAGCGATATGGCGCAACTTCATCAACTAGGCAATACTGTCCTACACGAGCAATTCAGTATTCGCTTGCTATAGACGACATTGTTCTTGCTGCGGCGGCTTGTAGCGCTTTTTTTATTAAAAAAATTATTTAATAAAAAAACAAAAAAGAAAGAAGGCGTATCTGGGTGCGATCGTTTTTGGCCACAATTTTCATTGTGTAAAGAGTCAGATGATATATTATTCAAAAACTTTACTAGAATGTCACGAACAGACTTTGAATTACTTTTGAATAAAGTAATTAGAAATTATTATTATTTAGACCTCTCGCTCTCCCCGCGGAAGCAAGACGGCAAGCCGCAAAACAAACAAGTGCGAATGAGATATATACAAAAATTGCTAGAAATTTCCAAGTCCATTGGATATTCGTCAATTCGTATCTGCGACATTGAGCGATATGAAATATCTGGAGCAATTATAAGCAATATCGCCGAAATAATTTATTGAATTTATTGAAATTGCTCCATTAATTGGTCCAGATCGGTGCATTCGTGTCGCCGAGCAATTATTGCCCTCGTGTAAGCGCACCTTTACATCTCAATAAGACATTATTTTCGGCTCTAATAGATTTCAAATAATTGGTGGATATTTTTATCGTAAAGTATTAATATAAAAAGATTTTAGTTTTTAGTATATTTTATATTTTTTTTGGTAATTGGTAATTTTTTTGGTAATTTTTCAGTATCACTTGTAATTTTATTTTTGTTAATTTAGTAACTTCTTGCACTTTACCCTTAGTTACCCTTAATTCCTTTTCTTTTTCCTTACTAGGGTTGCCTGGAAGAGATCGCTTCTTAGCCACCCGTTGCATCCCTAATAATTTATGTTATTCGTTTTTTTTAATGTAACGAAAGTTAAAATAAACTAATTAAAATTTAACTTAAAAAAGATAAAATATTTAACACTCATTTCATCATTCGCCGTTAAATATATAAAAATACGCAAATAACTCGACTATAAAAAGCTCAGTTGTCCGTCACCACATTGTCTAATTAATACAATCTAAGGCCCATGAACCGGAAGTGTGCCAAGATGGCGACAACACGTGAATATAGCAGATCATTTTTTTGGCTATCAGTCAACAATCAACCGCCCACGTTGCCCAAGAATTTCACCTTGACTCGAGAAAGCCTGTGCTTCGTCCAAGACACTTTTTTAGAACAAATTGAATAATCTGTATCCGTCTTTTTACGATGTAATTGTACATAAACTTTAATAATGAGGTTATGTCAAAGTCAAAACCAACTCTTCTCAAAAACACTATTAATTCGGTTTCTTTTATATCTATTTATTATGAGCTTCAAGACGGCAAGAAGCGCTAAATATTTTAATAACAACAGAAAGGGAATAAAAATATCAAAACAAGCGTCAAAATCATCTAAGTATTCCCATAACAAGACAGTTCATAGCAATTTCTTCATGAGCTTTCAAATTCTGCCTTTAATTCCAACGAACGCAATAGTTTTTCCTTTGCGTGGTATCAACTTGTCACCTTCCAGTCACATTATCTGTGAACAACATTACAAACGTGGGTTGTTTTAGTGCCCAACGATAAGAAAACGCTGAGGATAAATCAGCTAGGGCATTTGTGTGATTGCTGGAACTGTAAAGTGTCCCGGTTTTTTGTCCCTCTCTGTCCGGTTCAATATCGAGGACATGACGGCATTCTTCAAGATGTAGCACAGACATCACGTACGTACCTATGTGATGTGGTCTGTACGCAACGTATTATAGGTTGATTATAATCTGTGCTCCATATACTCTAGATATTTATGTTTCATTTATTCATTTATTTACACTTCGTTACATTTATAGAAAAACAAATAACATAATACATAAAAATTATGGACAACGGGAGCGATCTCTTCCAGGCAATCTTAGTAAGGAAAAATAATAATTTAGAATCACCAAAACCTTAATCTAGAATAATGGAAACATTGTTTTAACTAAAAACTTAAAAGCTAAACTCACGGATTTATGAATTGCGTTGCAATACAAAATAATAAGAAATGTAAGAATTACAAAAGTCGTTTGAGCAGGATAGGATATGGCTAGTTGAATAGCTAGCCACCCGCCAGCTGCCTGCGGAATTTATCTGCAGATTTTAATATGATAAATATTGTATCTTCTTTATTTTAGTTTGGTAAACGATACTTACTAATAATTAATTATTTCAAGATTAATTTTGTAGATATAAGTAGGACTGTGTAATTATTTATTAAAAAAATATAATAAATCAATGTTTAAATATTAATTAAAAGTCCTTGTAAACATTTTGATGGTAGGCTTTCTTGTCTCTACTCTGATAGTGTAATAAAAAAATAACACAGGAGTAAATACGTAAATGTGTATGCCTAAAAAATACAAGATAATATGACATCAAAAATTTAACACACATACACATCAATTACATTAGAACATAAGGAATCTATCAAAGGCAAAAAATTATCAAACAACCACAATAAAAAAAATAAAAAAAAATAACTAAAACTACAAGATAAAAAATAACAATAACAGTAATAAACAAAACTAAATGAAAACTTAAACCACATTAAGAGCCTGGAAAACAAAGTTACGGTAAGTTGGTAGACTAGAGATAGCCTATTCACTGTACCATTAAAAGTAGCAGATAAATAAATCTTAATTACATCTGGAGTTATATTAATTTTGGAAACAATAATTGTTTTTTTTTAAAAAGGAAAAAGGCTTTCAACATGTACATTAAACTCTTGTTAGATGCCAGACCTTGGCCACGTTTTTATAACGCAATTTCAAATTGAGTTCTTATCACAAACGTGTCATTACTAAGTTTTCTTTTAAATGATGAAATATTAAAACTACATTTTCACACGTACCGTAATATATGGACGACCTTGATCCGTTTTATTTTTTACGAATCGTAAAATGCCGGAACAACCGTGATTTTCTCGAGAAACAAAACGTTTATGCTGGAAAACATTTGTTTTTCGTAAAGAGTATTTGGATTATTAAAACAAAATTCTATAAACTGAAAATAGGATTATTATGCGTACTGTAAGTTTTTTTTTTAAATATATAACAGGGGGCTAACGGGTAACGGCTCACCAGATGTTTATTTATTTATTAAGGAAACTAAACAGATACATCACTATACAGAAAAAATAAAATAAATGTAAAACATAAATAAATAGACACATTGGACATATCCACAAAAAAAGTTTCACTAATAAAACATGTTTAGTGATATATACGTCATATATATACATATGACGACTCATTGGTCTTGTGGTTAGTACCCCTGACTGCGAATCCATGGGTCCCGGGTTCGATCCCCGGCTGAGACTAACATCGATGTGATGAGCATTTGGTGTTGTGCTTAGGTCTTGGGTGTTTAAATATGTATTTATATGTCTATCTATCTATAATATGTATGTATATCCGTTGCCTAGTACCCATAACACAAGCTTCACCAGCTTAGCATGGGACTAGGTCAATTGGTGTGAATTGTCTTTAAAAAAAAAAAAAACAAAGTGATAGATGATAACTGATAGTGCCGATAGACACTCAGACAGACACGTTGCCAGAGGGCTCGTAAGTGCGTTGCCGGTTTTTAAGCATTGGTACGCTCTTTTCTAGAAGTACCGAAGAAGTCGAATCGGTTCCAAAATTCTACGGTGGGCAGCAGGTTCCAAATTGTTGTGTGTTTTGGGGAAACTTTAAGATTTCCTCGAAAATTGGGAAATTTAAACGTGATGAATGTGTGTGAAATCTGCCATTTAACAAATGACAAATTTTGTTTTTGTTTTGTAATGATAATAACTATATGTAGTATACTATACATTATATTGTATACTAAAACTGGTCTATTAGCTTTTAAATCCATAAATATTATAAAATTTGTTAGTTATTAGTCCCCCGGCTGCTTCTGTCTGTTTGAATGTGATAAACAGAAACTACTCTACTGGATTCTTGTAAGGTCACCAATTATATAGATTATGTTTGTCTATTAGATTTATGTTAGTGTTAAAAATAAAGTAAATATAACAATTATTATTGAACTGGGAAATATTGCCAAAATATAATTCACGCGGGCGATGCTGTGGTTGGAAACTAAATAAAACTTCATTCATGACAGAAATATGCTTGTGACTAAATTGATCTGTGTGGGAACTCACTAGGGAGCCCCTGTTTTGTAGGTAACAATTATTCCGTGAAAAAATAATTTTTAAAGTGAAACTTCTTAAGGCGCATGAGGGTAAATTGTTTACGGTTGAAACGCAATAATAATAGCAATATTAGAGTCACGAAGATGTGCAGCGTATTTGTCGAAAAAAAGGGAGAGAACGATTGAGACCGATTGAGAGAGAGTGAGATTGATGAATTCGCCCTGAATTACCTTATAGAAGTTCTAATTTTAACATTAAAATTTCGTAAAGAGAATTTATGAAATATTAGTATTTTATATTTTATGTAAACTAATTTATTGAAATCTCAAATGACGAATTGTAAATTAAAATGCCACGTGTTTTTATTATCGAAGAAATAAATTTAAAATTTGTATTAATTTTCGACACTTAATATTTTAATGACAATTAAATTCATTAAATTCCTAACATATCTTCCTTTTCCCCTCCCTATAAGTCTCGGAAATCTAAGGTTTCAGATTTGTATAAATATGAACAAGAGTTAAAAATTAGTTATCCAAAGAAGTTTCACTTGTGACATGTGTACTTTGTACGCACGCACTTTTTTTTAAAGTTAAGGCAGTCCTAGTGTTACACCTAATTAAACGATTATAAGCGTTTATATTTAAATAAGTTTTCGCATTACATAAATCATTTTGCCTAACATTATAGATTTAAATCTGATAAGCAATTTGTATCTGTCGTGTAATTGAATGTCTGAGATCCTTAGTCGGCCGTGCGACTTAAATAGATGACCCGGTTTCGACGGTAGGTATTAAGACACTTGTTTGTCTAAATTTTAAATAAACAGAGGTGGCCTTGATTTTGGCTCGTTGGCAATTTTAGTAAATCTCACTTAGTCATCACCTAGAAAGCACGTCAGGGCTTTTGTTGTATTATTAAAAAAAATTGTTAGTCTTTTCGTAACAATTTATTTATTTCGTAATCCTACAGCTAACATAAATTTTATATAACAAAAAAACTATAATAAATATATAAACAATGATGGAATACATAGTATATACCAAAAGGTTAACACGAAAGGAACAATCCATAAAAATTATTAAATACATTTAATTAAATACCTAATTCGGCTGTGTTGTGTGATGGTGTGTATGTGGGGTGTGCTCATGATGCAGGTGATTTAGCGCTACGATATTTTTAATACTAGCATAAGCATATTCCGCGACTGCTTAACAAGCCAATACTTAAATATTGGTCGTTGTATGTCCTCCAAAACTGCTATACAATTGTTACGAAATTACTAATTAGTTCAAAGATTTATTATATCGATACCTCCTAAGTATACTGAGTCATCTAACAAATTTAGGTATTTTGTTTTTTTTATACAAAAGTACATAATAAACCATGATCTTAATGTTAGTGTTATTTTTTTTTTAAAAGACCTATAATTACCGAGATAATTTCACGTATACTAAATCAATTTCAACATCAGTTAAAATCGTACATTGTATACTGATCCAAATAACATTGTATCAGTGTTCGCGGGGCGTAAGGAGGGACGCATTGATACAAGTTTATTATGGCTCAGTATACGACAAATGACGGCGAGGGCGCGAATTTTTTTTAATTTTCTCAATAATAAGGTGAATAATACTAATGATACAATTAGCAATATCTCAGGAATCGGTGATATAATGCAAAACAGGGCTGAATATGGTAAGTTACATTGATATACTTTATTTATGTTACATATAGTGTGATTTTGCCATTTTTGTTTGATAATTGTTACACGTCGCTTAGTACGCCGTATACTGATACAACTATATTTACACCTGTTTACAACGAACAAACTTTATAAAGAAGACACTTGACTTATCTGGCTATAATAATGTACTAATTAAATTTTTGATATATTTGTTTTAATTGTGGTATAATATATTTTTTTATGTGTTATAAATTTTATATCTTGATATTGGCACGTTAAATATAAAAATATGAATTCTTGTGTTTTTAATTGTTGTTTGTTTTAGAGTCTCCATTGCCACTGGATGCAAATTGCTAATTTATGGAAGATTTATGGAAGATGCAAATTGCAAAAAAAAATTGCAAATTTATGGAAGAGGAGCTATCAATACTTGATGATATTGATTAGAATGATAGCAAGGAAGTATCGCAGAATATCCCTTCTAATGCTTACATATTATTCCTAGATTATATTATTCTTTGCTCTTCGCCTTGGGTATCGATTGTTGATAACTGAACTCAAAAAGGAGATCGATCGCCATCAGTCATAGAGAACACTCCAGGTAATTCGCCCATCCAGAATAGCATTATAGAAAATTATTGTGATATTACTCCAGTACCATCGCCGTATAATTCTTTTGACTCATCTCCTGTTAATTTCTGACATTAATGATATCACATACTCATCGTCCAATAACGCCAAAAGCGCATTTCCATTGCGAAAAAGATAAAGAAAGGCTAAGAGTTTTCATAAAAAATGTATGGATAAGGAGAGGAAATATAAGCTTAATAGAGGATTGGAATATGTCAGTAGAAACGGAAGAGTTCATGCTACGAGAATTATGAAAACTTCTTGCCCCTCAACTTATGGAAAAAATGCAGTGAGAAATTAACAGAATGTTTTGGATTATTGGACCACTCAAGACAATGGGTTTTTTGGCAAGATATGCTGTAAAAGCTGGAAAAAAAGAGAAAAAGTATTGTCGATAAAAAAGGAGTGAAGGAGATAATATTGAGACCACAAAAATATCGGTTTGCAAAACTATGTTCTTGAGAACTCTTTCTATTAGTTTTGATTTTGCTTATACAGCTTTAGAAAAGTCCGATAAAGGTAATGGATTTATTAAATCAGATCAGCGTGGTCTTTGGATGAACATATAATCCATCCGATGACGTTCACAGTGTTATAGATCACGTTGAAGCATTTTCTCCTGTAGAGTCATATTACACTCGCCAAAAATCAAGTAAAAATTATCTAGAAGGCTTTTTATCCTTCCCAAAACTGTTCATGAATCGAATGGTTTATGGACTACCGTGAGACAATATCGAGATATCTATATATAGTTTTTATAAACCCAAAAAAGATTTTTGTGAACAATGTCACATTTATGAAAATAACAAGCAAGTTCTACAGACAGATAAAGAAAAGCATGAAGAGCATTTTAAAAAAAAGAGAAAGCTAGAAAAATTAAAACAAAAGATAAAAAATCAGCGTTACAAAATAATGAAATCCTTACATCAGCATCTGATCTTCAAAAGTGTCTTAATGTATGTACCTCACGAGAGCGTGAGTACTTTTTATTATAAACGGAAACATTATTTGTATAATTTCACGATATTCATTCTGGGATCTCGCCAAGGTGATTGCTTTTGATGGTATCAACAGACAGCAAAGAGAGGTGCAATTGAAATTTCCAACTATCATTTTAAGTTTATAGAAGATACGGGTGGTGAAGGTGTCAATGATTACCGGTTTTAGTCAGACAACTGTGGAGGCCAACATAGAAATAGGATTTATTTCTTAATGTATATGTTAGGTAGTTTAAAGTGTAGTATAGCTATTAGCCATCGCTTTCTAATAGTGGGTCATTCACAAAGTGAAGGCGACAGTATGCACGCTTTAATTGAAAGACGGACAAAGATAAAAAGCTTTATATGCCTGATCAATGATATACAGCTTTTAGATACATACACAGTTATTGAAGTGTCTCAGGATTTAATAAAGGACTTCAAATCAAAGTCAAAACTTATAAACAACTGGACAACTACTAATGATGGATCTATCTATCTATCTAAATAACTCTAATGGAGCAGAAGATAGTGATTCAGACTGATTTTTGATTCGTTCAACCTTTAATATTTTTATTTATTTTGTTTAACCTTATAGAAATTTTTTGAGCGTTAGAATTTCCTAGATTTTTAGATATTTATATTATTCATATCTATTATTTTTATTAATATTGTTTAACGTAAGTTACCATTTTTAGTTTCTATTATTTTTATTGATGTTTGTTACTTTTCAAGAAACTTTCATGATACAAAAACGGGTCGGATACAAAAACTACAAAAACGGGTCCTACTTAGTATAAACGAAAAATACATTGTGATTCTTTAAATGTGTTGTTTTGTTAAATGAGACTACTTCTTCCTAACCTTTATTAATTTCGTGAGGTATTCGAAATACCTAAAATGAGTAATTAAAAAGCCTCGATTAATTATATTAGTCCAGTATACGTTGAGGTTTTAACTACTAACATAGGTAAGTACTTTCCTAGTATAATGAGTCAAGTGATGTAATTTCATCATTTTATTATTAAGTGGGACAAAAAAAATCGAAAATAACCAAAAGTAGTATGATATTAATAAAATGATTATCATATTTCGTAATTTTTTCGAGTAAGTCATGGATTTTCATGTACAACGTACATGAATATAACTGGTAGTTAAACCATTTTACTATTCAGGCCCGCCCGTGTATAATGAGTCATGTACATAAAATATCATTTAAAAACAAAATTCAGCAAAATCATGTTATACCAAAGGAAGAGCTTTCAATCTTTATTAAAAAAACATTTAATTTATTCCGAATTAGTTTGATTTCATTAAAATATAAACAATTTGCCTTAAAATGGCTCTCCTATAAAATTACTAAAATGTCAGTTGACTCAGTATACTTAGGAGGTATCGATATATAATAATTGAAATTAAATTTACATAATCTTGTCTTGAAGTAAAATAGATATTTGGTGTCGACTGATGTAGAGCTTTAAAGCTTCATTACTAAATCGTCACAATAACACGAATATCGGTGAAAAATTGACTTCTGTTTATAATGAAATTGAAAATCTATGATCATAATAAGCATATATGTTTAAAATTTTCATTAAATTAGATTTCTAGTTAATTTTCTTTTGTTTCCTTTCAGATCATCCGAGATGATCCACGTAGATGAAACAGATCCTGTTGGAGGTAAGAATTTTCTTCTTTAATTTTTCTACACTTACCTAAATCATACAACCTCCGATAATACTGTTTTTACTAAAGAACTGAATACTCTTACTTTTGAAAGAGATAGTTAGAGAGATGGTACTTTACTCCGGACCACCGCTCGCAACTATATAAAGCGCAAATTCGGCCACACATGGTACTGTTCTCACCTCTGGGCGGAAGTTCCCCAGTACCAGCTCTTTGACCGTATTCAACGAAGAGCGGATCGAATCGTCGACGACCAGTCACTTGCCGAACGGCTTGATCCCTTGGCATTGCGTAAAGATGTGGGGTCTCTCTGCATCTTCTACTGCATTTACCATGGAGAGTGTTCAGAGGAGTTGTTCGGATTAATACCCGCAGCTGAGTTTCATCATCGGACATCAAGGCAGAATACAAAATACCATCCGTATCACCTCGACGTCCGTCGTTCCACAACTGAGGGTTTCTTAAGGCAGGTTTTGCCGCGCACCACCACTATGTGGAACCAGCTGCCCACTGAAGTATTTCCGAACCAATTCGACTTAGGGTCCTTCAAGAAAAGAAGGTACCAATTCTTAGAAAGCCGGCAACGCACTTGCAAACCTACTGGCAATGTGAGACGTTGAAAGAAATTCGATACAAACACCGGGATTGGTATTGCTATTGGGAGCTACAGATTATCAATGCGGGCGCTAGTTCCCTGTATCCCGATGACTCAATTTCTGATAACCTCATTGACTTGCATTACGATCTGGTCAAGTGCTTTACGAACATTGACAGTGGCTTGGCAGTGGTTCAATTATTCGTGTGGGTGCAATGTGCTCTAACCTTTATGTCGATTGTTTAGTCTGCGCTGGCGCCGGTTAATTTTCATAATTTACTTTATTTAGCCAAATTTACTTTTCATTATAAATACACTTATTTTAACGTTGACGCCAGATTCACATGTTAACTCTGAATCATACTCATTTTCCTTAATGTATTAAACGGGCAGGAGGCTCTCGAGATGTTAAGCGATACCGCTGCCCATAGACACTCCCATTGCCAGGAATTGGACCGATTGGAAAGCACTAAATCTTCTTTCGGTTTAATAAATAATTACTCCTAAATCCTGGGGGGTGAGAATGTAAAACGAAAGATTACGAACACTGTGATTGAACAAACGGACGTAATGTCATGACGTATTATGTCGCGTGTTGGACGTTGACCAAGCACAATCGAACGCACCGTACACAGGTGTACGCAGGCACACTTTAAACTTAACGCCTATTGGTCTTAATGATAAGTTTTGAGTTTCACAAATAACACATCAGTTGTGAATGCATTTCTATAGAACTTCGGTTAAATATTTATGATAACTGTCAACCGTCTTAATTCACACATATCTGTCAACATTCTGTGACCATTTGACAGTTAGATTTGCATTAACTCACCGACATAGATTACTGCGTCTAACTTGAAATTGCGCCGTATTATGATTAGGTAAACAAACTGTTAACCATCTGAATGATTCATTCGCTCTGAATGAACGTTTAATTTTTTTTATCCTGATTAAGTGCTTTTTTACAATTCTAAATGATAGATTTTTATAAATACAAGTACAGAGCTGTTTTGATGTTTGCTACGTTAGAACAGTAATAATAATAATGATATAATTATTTATTTTCTCCAATATAACATTTGAAACAAACAGTACGATTACAATTAAGAAGGTATTGGGAGACTGGTTTCCAAGCTAGGTAAGAACCTGTGATGTGGAGGCTACCATTCCACAGCAAACTTATACTGAGTCATAACAAAAAAGTACATATGAGTAAGCGACAAAATTTAAGGTTTTTAAAAAAGGAAATTAAAAAACTAATCAACTGTCAACTAGATTCCCACAGAAATAGAGTTGTATGGGTGTATGAATGTGTTTCAGAGTGTGTGTATGTGAGTTAGTATTTCGAAGGGGGTGTGTGTGGGTTAGTCATTTGGAATTTAATTAATTTCGATCCAACTTGCCTGGCACTACCACCATGCCGTGGTCCACTAGCAGTGTAGTGGTGAGCCTCATATAATAGGTTCAATCAAAGAATTTTCTCACGGCACTAAGAATCGTAAATGAATGTGTAAACATAAAATATAAATGAAATAAATCAGTGACGCGCAACCTTTTTAGGTCTGGGCCTCAGATTTCTGTATTTTTCATGATCGTTTGTCAATCTAATAGGCAAGAAGGTGATCAGCCTCCTGTGCCTGCGCACGTTGACGACTTTTTGGGTCTGTGGCAAGCCGGTTTACTCACAATGTTCACCTTTCGAGCCAATGTTAAATGCGCACATAGACGGAAAGTCTATTGGTGCACAGCCGTGGATCGAACCTACGACCTCAGGGATGAGAGTCGCACGCTGATTCCACTAGGCCAACACTACTGCCCTGCGATTCTGTAACTCACTTTTCGAACTCACTCAGCGGTTTTCGGATCGCCGGTCGCTCTTAAATCAAAGGTGGAAGCAGTCATTTTATGATTTGGCATTCTGAAAAGGTGGAAGCTTGTAGTTTATTAGAATGCCAAATCATAAAATGACTGCTTCACGACTGATTTCAGAGCGACCACCGATGCGAAAACCGCTGAGTGAGCTCTCATCCCTGAGGTCGTAGGTTCGATCCACGGCTGTGCACCAATGGACTTTGTGAGTGTGAGTTCGAAAAGTGAGTTACAGAATTGCAGGGCTGCAATGTGTCAACAACGATTTAGAAATGTTCCGTCGTATTTTAGTTCGAAGTTTTGTAACTGTGCGTCATTGTGGTCTATCTGTTTTGAAAATGAATGAACCTTATACATAATCGTAGCACGTATTTATACACGGATATGACGCGTATTATTGCAAAATAAAAACTATTTGTAAAGTGCTGGATAAAAGCCAAGTTGTTCGACTTTTCCCTACTTAAAATGACACGACGCCAATATAATTAGGCATGATACGCAATACGCATGTTTCTCGGCAAATATTTTTCAATGTCGCGAGCATGTATTTGTGTTAAGTGTAACTTATATGTCAAGAAAGTATTGAATTCGACAATTTGAATTTTCGTCCTTATGGCCTTAATAATTAAGAAGAATTTAGAAGAAATTTAGAGTCCTAAATGGCTGGCAATTCACTGAGTTTTGTAATACGTAAAGTTTTTAGTGCCACCTGATTATTATGGATAGTATTGTTCTTTTAAATTACTATCAAAGTTTAATTACAATTATACTGAGGCTTTCTTTGAATGGCATTATTTAGTGTATTGAATCGTCAAAGACGTTTAATGTTTAGTACTCGAGAACCAGAGACAAGATACTCTACTTTATTACTTACACCAATACCAATAAAAGACAAAATTCTATTAAAGTTATCTTGATCAACTCCCACGCGTCTGGAATAACTAAATCCCTGAACGTTAAATAAATAAACAAAAGCATTCGGTTTTTGGCAGAAGAACGAATTCCACTATATTTTCGACTCACGCGCCGGTTAGGCACGATGACATTTGACTTGCGATCATTTGTCTTACTACGTGCTACGTGATTTATTCGTATAATTTTTTAATAAATATTTATAATATATAATACCAGGTTGTGAGTTCAATATGGACCTTGGTCTTCCGCCATTTGGTGCACATGTCCCAACCAATTGAGCCTTCAGCCTGTTGTATTTTATGATTTGGACGATGTTGGCGTAGTCAAGGATGTTATAAAGTTCTTGGTTGTAGCGAGTACGCCAAACACCGTCGTCGCAAGATTCTTTGAAGGGTCTTTCGCTCGAAAATAAGCAGAGAAAATTCGTCTTACTAGCTAAGGGTCTAAGGTTTCAGAATTATGAGTGAGCACTGGTCGCAGCAGAGTTTTTTTTGTACAGAACAAGAGAAGAAGAAGAGAGGTCGCAGTCGGAAATATCTACTAAGGCCAAAGTAGCAGCTATTTGCTATCATAATGCGTCTACTGATCTCCCGGCTGGGATTATTGTCACTCATCATTTTAATATATATATATGTATATTTATCAGATATTGCAACGAGTTAAACGAATAAAAAACATTTAAATTAATTACTATCAATTAAATAAATTAAGTGATTATTTGTAATTAACTAATCACTTAACCATGAGAATTTGTAATCTGATATATTTCCCATGACAACCCAGTTCAAATTAGCACTTTCTAAAACGGGTTTTTTCATACACCTTAATTAATTTTTAAATGTCAATTCGCGTGAAAGGTGTACATTAAAGTTCATAGAAAACTGTCATTCTGTCAGGCATAGAAATATCGACTTTCATCTTGTGTCGAGATGTATACTAATACGGATCAAGTGTTTTAAAAAGTTACTTGAGCTGTAATACCTTATAGAACGTTAATATTTAATCCACAATTGATTTGTCTTTATTGGTTGATAAATCATGGATTTTTCCGTTAAAGCAACGACGGCTTTCTTTCCGAGACATTTCAGTTATTATCTTGATAACTATTTAGTGAAATTCAATCCTATTTGTATGGAATTATTTCATAAAGATAATAAAGATGCGAATCCCACTAGAAGTTAAAAAAAACATGGAATTGTACTCAGGTGTTTGAAGCTAAAGAAAAATACCAAATTCTTTATCAATACCGACAGAGCTTCAACTACGAGTATTATACATATATATTATATATATATTTATAAAACTGGCTGGTGCTTTCCTCACTTAACGAATAACTATCGCAATACAGCGAGGTAATGCTGCGAGCGTTAAACTGCCACAGTGACCAAACTTTTTAAATTTGTTTTATTTTTCTTTTTATAAATTTTTAATTATGTATATTATTATTATTAAAAATTGTTAATACTGAATATTTGATTGTTATGTTTAGGTTTTAATAAACGATATAAAAAAGTAGACTAATATAGGTCATTCCAATACTAGATTCCAATATGGTTATTTACATTGTGATAATAACGTAATTGAAAACTCAAAACTACAATAAACCATGGATTCATACAAATATTTATTTTTACAGAAATCGAACCGCCATTTCCATGCCGAGATGTCACAATCAAGAGGAATACAGATGTCAACGACCACTACGACATGCTCTCCGAGATAGGACGGTGAGTTTATCAGCTGACAGCCGTGAAAACACGTTCTCGTCCATATCTCTCTCATGTCTAAGCGTCGTGGTCAGCAAGGAAGCATCTGGAGCGGACTATCTGTTTCCACCTGTTTCTATCCAGCGCCACTCTTATGACAGTGTACGGTTTTGAGGACGATGAGTCTTTCACTTGATTAGGCCATCTGGTTGGTGAACGGCCACGTGATCTTTTGCCTTCGGTGTTACCAACCACGATCAGTTTCTCCAAGTTCTCATCTGCGCATTGTATGGTCGAAATAATAAAATAATATCGCGTCAAATTAAATAAACAGAATATATCCAATCTAAGAAAACATTGTCATTTTTCATATTGATTCGTTTTGATAGGAAGAGTTAATTTAAAAACGAAACAATGTTATGTTGTGTTGACGAATCACAAGCATACGACGTTTCGGTTTTTATAATCTATTACAAAGGGAAATATACAATTTATAGACAGTCTATATATAGGTGCTTATCAAGGATAAGTTCAACAGCCACTGTTTAGTCTACACGAATATTAAAAAGACAAAAGTTTGTTTTTCAGTACTCGTATCTTATCTCGTAAAGTAGTTATTGCGAAAGTTAGAAGCATTGACAGGTATACGCATCTTACATAGTGTTTTTATTATAAGACCTATAAAAATGTAAAATGTGAGTATATGTACCACATAAAAAACAATAAACAATTACGGCGAAGCGACTTATAAACTTTCAGTAGTACATGTAATACTAAGTAAGTAAGTAAGCAGTTGATCAGCCTTCAGTATCTGACCTATCCGTTTTCTCGCAATATTATCCTTCACCTTAGATACATTTATATTATTTATTTAGGATAACTGCGGTGAATTTAATATCGTTTATTCCAATATTTTATTTAAAAATAAATAATTAAATAAGATTCAAGTATGCCAAAGCTATTCTTCGGTTGAAACTTAAACTCACAAAAGCTAAAATGGAAATGGGCCGGTCACTTTGTCCGCGTTTGAGATGACAGATCAGTCAAAACCCTTACCTGGAATGGCCCACTGTGAAGAAAGACCCACCAGAAATCAGGAAAGTTGAAATAAAATTGTTACCGAAGAAATATTAAATAATAGTAGTGAAGATGAGAGACAAATGTAAGAATTTGGAGGCTCTCCGTCGGAAGTCGTAACTAATATTAAGTTGAGTAACATAAACTTAATGTTATTCTTATTATAGTGCTCGGATATATATTTTTATTTTATTTATTTATTGCGTAATCCTATAGCTGACATAAATTATATATAACAAAAGCCATTTATACTGAAGATATAGCCAAATTTACAAAAAGATTCAAACTTTTACCAAATCCATAAAAAAAGTAAAACCTAATTCGAGCAGTGTTCGCCTAGTGGCTTCAGCGTGCGACTCTCATGCCTGAGGTCGTAGGTTCGATCCCCGACTGTGCACCAATGGAATTTCTTATTTAATTTAACATTTAACATTTGCTCGAACGATGAAGTAAAACATCGTGAGGAAACCGACATGTCTTAGACCCAAAAAGTCGACGGCGAGTGTCAGGCACTGGAGGCTGATAACCTACTTGCCTATTAGATTAAAAAAATCAACATGAAACAAATTCAGAAATCTGAGGCCAAGACCTAAAGAGGTTGTAGCGCCACTGATTTATTTTTAATGCCTAATTCGGCTGTGTTGTGTATTGGTGTAACAGTGAGGGTATGTACGTGTGGGATGTGCCCATATTTTTATATTCCAAAGTTCAACAGCCAGCGTTAAGTAGTTTGTTGTCTTTTCCACGCGGCCTAAGTGTAATAAAATATCCTAATCCGGTAATGCAATACCATCTTGTCAAACAGGTTAACTTAGAGCCAGAATGGCTGATATGTAGTACAGCTTAGGTTGGGACAGAAAGCCTATATAAGTATATAAGTTTTATATACGAGTTTCGTTAAAATATCGAATGATTACTGTGTGTTAAGAATAAATTCTAACACAACTGGGCCGATTTCAAGAATCTTTTAACATTATGTTACATTATCACTGCGTAATAAAGGGTTTATTTTAAAATTTGTAAGAGATAAGCGTAGCAAGGAAGTAATTCGGGACTTTGGCGAGATTTTGGGATAGGAAAGGTTCACGTTTTTACTATTAGGAAAACCTAAAAGCCTTTTTTGTATCTTTACTGACAAACTTTATGCTAGACCGTTAGAAAAAATGTAGATAATTCCAATCTATGTCATACATTTGTTGTTTATCATAGACACGATGCAATTGTTTTTGTCTCTAGTGAAATCATAAGAGATGTCGTTCTTTGTAAATTATTTAGCTGTAAAAATTAATTTTCTATGATCACTGTAAAATTATGTAGAAATTGATTTAAAAAATTACCACAATAAAATTTTCCAA
The DNA here is from genome assembly GCA_905332375.1 of Pieris macdunnoughi. Taxonomy (NCBI): domain Eukaryota; kingdom Metazoa; phylum Arthropoda; class Insecta; order Lepidoptera; family Pieridae; genus Pieris; species Pieris macdunnoughi. Next base: position 871,257 of record CAJOBZ010000074.1, on the reverse strand, counting down.
CAAATCACACAAGTATAACCTATAAGGTCCATTTAGAACTAACATAAGTTCCTTTTTTTTCAGAGGAAAATTCGGTACAGTGTACCTCTGCCGAGAGAAGAGTACGGGACTGGAGCTCGCTGCAAAGCTGGTGTCCGTGAACAGAAGAGATGAGAGGAGAAACGTGGAGCGTGAAGTGGATGTGATGAGGAGACTTCGCCACCCTCGCCTTATTCAGCTGTATGACGCTTATGATTGGGGCAAATATATGTGCGTCGTTTTGGAACTGTGAGTAATTTAAATTATAAATTTATTAAATAATATTACAAAGAGAATGTTGTAAATTCTTTCATATTAAAACTAATGATGCCACGCGTCCGTAATACTCTGCAAATGGTGGGTATAATAAAAAACAAAATTAATCGAAGCAGTTGTTCATGTGATTAACACGTTCAAACAAAGAAACTCTTTTATAGATGTAATTATTAATATTAATACTAACACATTGGTTTTCGGATTCCACATTAAAAAAATCCAGATAAAAAGAAAAAAATATATACAGGGACTCCAAACCTCGCACATGTGCGATAAGATAAGATAGATAATGTACAGATAGGCCATACCGCTGCTTGCTAAACTAATAAACAGACAAATGAAAAACGAAGCAATTGTTTTTTTTTCTGATTGAATCTTATATCACGTTCGTTGCATTACGAGATCTATCAGATCTCTTGCAGGACTTTTGTATTGTGCGTTGAACATAATCGTGTTCTTTCACTCCTTGCGGGAGGATGTAACTTGTAAATTTCTTTAAGGATGAGCAGGACAAATATACATATTTGCTTCGTACTTAAAGCTGAATTCAAGGACTTTAAAAAATTAATTAGAGATGGATTAGGTCCCTAACGCACAGTACTGTAATTGTTTTAATTCCTTGCGTTAGGAGATATGTCGGTACTCGTGAAATCGTACGCCTCGTAGACGCAAGAGATGGAGGATGGGATTTTTAGTGTTGTCCTAGAATCGACATTCGGATAGTCGCGGGCACGTTTTGGAAATAACACTCGCGTATATATCGGCGTGTTGATTATTTTTGATAAACAATGAGTGATTAAGTTTAAAAGAAAAAAGTGTAAAAAATCTATTTTATTGGTGAGGTTTCTAACAAAAAATCAACGCCGGATTATACTGCTGCATCGTCCAGTAAAATATTTGTTTTGGAAAATGTTCAAATTTGCCCCCCATTGACTAATAATGACAGTGATTCTGATTATGAAATATTTAACGATAAACCTTTTTCGTTGGAGCACAGGCAGTTAAACAGCACTGACGCTTCTAAAAAAACTAAACGAATTGTTACCATTTGCGCGTAATGTGCAAGCAATCAATGTGCTTACCATGTTTTAATGAAAAACACTTTGCATAATTAATAAAACTTTTAGAATCGATAACTGAGATATTATTTTATTCCCATCACTACTTACTACACATATTGAACTATCTTCGGGTGCGGTACGAGATACAATCGATATCTAATTCTTTTTTGTTATTTGTAGTTTATTCAAATGTCGTAACTGCATGCGAACCTAGCAAAATATAAAGCAATTAGCTATCTTTCACCCACAAAAATTCAAAATATATGTCATTGTTTTTTTGGAAGATATAAATTATTTTCAAAAGTGTATTTTTAGGAGACTGATTAGGTCTCAAACGCACCAGAGGATAGGCTTGTTACGAGATCTTTTAGGTCTCCAACGCACCAGCTGAAAGTTCTTTAAAAATGATGGCGCAGTGAACGTGTTAAATTTGTGATAAACCCATACCTAATCGATTTTTGAAATCGTTAACATTAAAAACCGATAAGTTATCGCTGCATTTTGATAACGCTATCAACAATCTAAATGTAGTTAACTCAAGGAATTTTGTTTTAGTTCTTGTTAAATCATTTGGGCTTTTTCAATAAGAATAAACAGTTCAATTTAGTATAATTAATATTAATAGTCTTCAAGAAAAGGGCGTTTCAATTCTTAAAAGGCAACGCTCGCCCTCTGGCAATGTCTATGGAGAGTCTATGGGCGGGGCGGTATTACTTAACATCAGATGAGCTTCCTGCCCGTTTGCCCCTTGTTATATATAATTTTTTTTAATAAAATCGATAAATATGTATTTACATACTAAGCTAACTTAAGGGTCTAGATCTCTGAGTTCAAATATAACCTTAAATGAAGAGATTTTCACTACGGGCGTCACGCGGTAGGTTCGATTTGTCTATGTCAAAAATGAATTTGACAAACAGAAGTCGTAACTAGCGCTGTCTTCTGTCCAGGATGGATAGCTGGTGACCAGTTACCACAGGACTTCTATAGTCCAATATAGGCACCTGCCTCTCACAAAGATGCTCACTGCAGCATGTGAAGAGGCATATAAACTTTATTATTATTATTGTGTTAAGGCCTACAAGACAAGATTAAATACACAAGACGATTTACTCTTGCGCAGGCGCATCATCCCAAACTAGAGCCAAGACTTTACATCTATTAAATTACAAATGAGACTATTATAGTCCAGTATTACTCAGCCAATGATGCTTCGGAAAACACCGCAGCCAAGATTCGTTTCCGTCATACAATTATTTCAGAACAATTGAAGCCAAAATAATTGCATAATCGTAATTTAAATTTGTTTTGTTTATTAAAGTACTCGACATCATATCTCTACAACCTTTTTAGGTGTGGCCATCAGATTTCTGAATCAATTGCCTTTATCAATCTAATACGAGGTGAGCAGCCTTGCACAGCCGGGAACGACATCACGGATGAGAGTCGCACGCTGAAACCAAAAACTCGACGGCGTGTCGGGCACAGGAGGCTAATAACGACTAGTTTTTTTAAATATGAATAAATTTTATTTTGATTGTATCCATGGGGTATCATGGTCTTCTGCCCCTTGTACTAAAAATTCGTCGTCCGTCGCCGTCCCTATTTTTGTCTACTAGGCTCATTCTAATATGTATCTTTAATGCCCTTTTAAATTGGTTAAACGCGCTAATATTACGAATTTTAGACTGTAACGTTATAGATTTAACGGTAGCTAATATTACTTTCGGTAACTTTTACACATCGTTAATGTTATATTCATCGCTGAAATGAATTAACAAGTTCTATTTTAAGAAATTCCATTGATGTAGTTAAAATTTATTGTAAATTAATACTGTATAAGCGGATGCTAAGCAAAAAACAAAGGACTGCATATAAGACCTGTCCTTCTAGAAGACAATGGCGTCTCATAACTCGCTATGGCAGTTATAATAAATATGCTACATGAACAAATGGTACCTAATATACTAGTGTTGTCTATAATAAATATACCAGTGTATATAAACGTTATTAATAAATAGTTTCATTGTTATAAATATTGTTATGGAATTTACTATTAAGTTTGTTATGGAAGAGCTGAGAACCTTTGTTATGGAGCCCTGACTAATTATTTTTATATTAAAAGGGTTCCCAAATCTTACACATTAAATTTATGTTTATTTATAAGATCTAAAGCATATAGCGTATTTTTTTCATATTTTATAATGTGTATTTGACCGTCTGTCTAAAAACCCTAAATATTGTTGGAATCATCATGGTTCCGACATCGTTGGTCATCATATCTAAGATTAAAGAAATGTTAATTGATGATCTTGGCGTAGCAGACATTTAAAAGTATAGTGAAGCTTACACATATTTTACTTACTTTTCAAATATGAACGATTTAGTTTTTTAAGTGTTTGATGACGTTTAGAAAAAAGTCGAATATCTGTAAAAAACAGTAAACCTTAAAATATAATAACTGAAATATATATTTAAAAGGAGTCCCTTTAGGCAAAGTAATAATTCAACATGAAACATTATGTCACCATAAAAATATTTTCATAATTAAAACTTAACACTTAATTATTACACCCATCGAACCCAGGACCATTAAATAATTAATTCTTAAAATTAATTGTTATACTATTTATAATTATATTATGATTGAATTGAATTGAATTATTGAATTATTATTCTTAAAATAACATAAAGACCATATATTTCTACTATACCATGCCCCTGCATTATTCTATCCCTTATATGTGCAGCAATTATGTGTGTGGGTGTGTTCCTGAATCACCTGTCTCTATTAACTATCAAGATCATATTTTGCACTAATTGACCAACCTTGATACTTGAACTAGTTTACGCCGAGACTTTGTCTAGAACTTTATAGTACCAGCAATAAAATACCTACTTGTTCCGTGTGGTAAAAGATCGCGTATTAATTAAATTATATAGCCTAGAGGTAGTAGGTTCGATCTCCGGCTGTGCACCAATGGACTTTCTGTCTATGAGCTGATTACATTCCCCCGATCGGTAAAGGAAAATATCGTGAGGAAACCGGCTTGCCTTAGACCCAAAAAGTCGACGGCGAATGTCACAGGAGGCGGATCACCTACTTGCCTATTAGATTGACAAATGATCATGAAACAGACACAGAAATTTGAGGCCCAGACCTAAAAAGCATGTAGCGACATTAATTTATTTTTATTAATTAGTTTAAGGTGACGTGAATTCAACGCGTGTTTATTGTTAGACCTAATTATATAAAGCTATCATATAAGCGTTGCGCTGATTCACCTGCGCAAATCCAAACTAATTCGGTCTTCATTCAGCTATCTCAATCTCTGAGTCACGAACGAACGTACGATGTCGACGTAAAAGGAATTTCAAACAAAAAACAAATGAATGATTCATCAAGGAATCAGGTTAAAGAATCTTGGGCAAGATTCAGTCTCAGCGGTAAGCATGACTCCCCTATGTCAAAATTCAATACGCTTTTGACATGAGTCACACTTAGTGCTTGTAGCGACACCTACAATCTGTGCCTACGAATCAATACGATGACGTCACAAACTGAAACGCGCTAATTAAGTTATTCTCGCCCCAAGCCACAAGGGCCTTCGTGCCAGCGGTTACACTCAAACTAACTTTATTCATATAGGTAAACAAGTACACTTATGAGCGCTAAAAAAAGTTAAATTAATTGTAAATTTAGATTTACTACCAGTTAGCAAGTCAATGGCATAGAGCGGGCCAGAAGAACTGGCAAGAAATTATCCGCCACTCTTTTTAATCGCTAAGTTTTTAGTTATACAAATTGTTTGAACTGGAGCAAATCAATCCCAAGGATTAGGATCATTTAAGTATTCGTCAAATTTATAAAAAGTTTTATTGATTAATTTACGTTTAACGAGGGCTTTAAATTTATTTAGTGATAATTCTCTAACGTCGCTTGGGAGTTTGTTGTAAAAACGTATACAATTTCCTCATAAGGAGTGGTTTATCTTCTGGACCCTGGTTGGTCGTACACTCAAGTTAGTTCTGTTTCGCATATTATACTGGTGGGATTTGTCAGGATCCTCCCTTTAGGTTGGAGGAACAGTTCACCATCCTTCCTCCACACGCTAAGTCGCTAATACGCTAAGTCCCCAGGATACAGATACACCCTGGGTATCATAGGTGAAATTTACTTCAAGATTTTGTTCTACTCTTTTACAGACTTAAATAAATAAACTGGCTTAAAAGTGATACCCTTCAGCAGGCCACATTTGTTTTTCGTATGTGCAAATAAATTTATACATTTCTCTATATATTTATTTGCACATACACATTTATTTCCACATATGCAGTTTGAGCATGCGCCTCTGAGGTTGATCGATGGATCACGGCAGCACCAATGGGTTGAGGAGAGTAATGAAAAGACCTTAGATCCTGGTAACATACGTAGATAACGAAATCTGACGCTAGAAGTTGTAGGGCCACTTTTTCCTAATGACAAATCACTGAATGAGCCGTGAAACGTGGTCTAGGGACAACTCCTGCTTATAATACGTCATCTAAGCTATACAATCAATTAACACTTGACATAGACAATTATTACTATCTAAACACTCAAAATAATAATGATAACAAAAAATTATGGAAAGAACAAAAAATTTGTGTGTTGTGGTTGTTACTGGCCCTGGCTCAGCATTATGCTTTGGAGGAGACGTTCCACAGCGCTGGTCTTTCTGCCAGAGACCACAAAAGCTAGTTTGCGCCTCAGACGCAATTAAAGAAAAACAAGGTAATAATAATAGTAAAACTCAACAGTGTAAATAAAGAAGTCTTGTAAGATTTTGTGTGTAAAAGTATACTTACATAAAAGTAAGATTCTGGTAGTAGTAAAACCTAATTTTAATCGACACCTATATTTCACATTAATACAAAGTTAAAAATAGAAAAAATATAGGCAACCAAAACAATTCTGAAAGCTTCCACGAACTAATTTGACGTTTCGAACAAAATTTAATGGGTGCGTTTAAATAAAAGTGAAATTGTAATTACAAAATACACCTGTTGACGTCTATTAGTGCCAGGTCTGATTCCCATAATTATTCATTTGGCTTACTAACCTCTCAGGAATCTGCCAAGACTATTCGGAATTCAGACATTTCCTTCTAATTGGTAGTTGTAGATACTTTTAAACAAATAAACAATCCAAAAATTTATTTTGCTGTAAGTTGCATTAGGTTTTATATTTTATATTAAGTTCAAAAGACAGACAAACGATTGAAGCTTATGAAACACCGATACATCACTATCACTACAATTTATGATTTAATTTAAAAATAAATCTGTGGCGTTACAACCTTTTTAGGTCTGGGCCTCATATTTCTGAATCTATTTCATGATCATTTGTCAATCTAATAGGCAAGTAGGTCATCAGCCTCCTGTGCCTGATACTAGTCGTCGACTTTTTGGGTCTAAGGCAAGCCGGTTTCCTCACGATGTTTTTCTTCACCGTTCGAGCGAATGTTAAATGCGCACATTTTTTTTTTTTTTTTTTAATTAAGTTATTCAGGGAAAGCCATGAGAGTGGCGCTTTCGGAATACGCCTTCTCTCATAGCTTTTATTGTTTTATTTAGTTGTTCATATATGAGTTGTTATAAAGGTCGTTATAATTATTTACGTCATCCCCTCTCCTGTTATTTTCATTATGTATTTTTTTTTTTTTTTTTTTGTATTTATTTATTTATTTCTTTTTTTGTGGAGAGGGGAGGAATTCTTAAAAGCTAGGATAATATTTCGAAAGAATGCTTAGGATAAATTGTACATAGTAAAATTTATAAAGTAAAACTAAAGAAAACATGATTATAACATAGTTACATGGAATAAATTGGCCAAAGCGAAAACAATACACTATTTTATACAATTGAGTTAAGATGCTATTGTACAATCAAAATAAAAATAAAAGTAAAGAACAATTAGACAATTAAAACTGGGAGATAATTAGAGACAATGCATAGTATAATTGTACAAAATAAAATTAATAAATTAAAACTAAATTATATTATGATTACATAGAATAAATTGTTCAGAGGTAGAACAATACAGCATTTTATGCAATTGAATTGAGATGCTATTATAAAATCGAAATAAAAGTAAAGATCAATTAACAATTAAAACTAGGAGATATTTAGAAAGAATGCTTAGGATAAAATGTACAAAGTAAAATTAATAAATTAAAACTAAAGAACTAAAGAAACATAGTTATCATATTATGATTACATAGAATAAATTGGCCACAGGTAGATTTTCAGTTACAGTGGGTGTTCAACTTGCAAAGAGAGAGGCTAAGTTGAATTGAAACCCTTGAGTTGTTTAATGATATAGCTAACTAATTTATTTAGTTGTTCAAGTGCCTCAGGGAAATTGATAATTTTGGTGAGGATGAGGGGGTCTAGAGGGTCAAGCCCGTAGTTGGAGCATACTATGTAGTAGTCCAGACGATCGGGCTGGAAACGGGGACAGTGATGAAGGAGGTGGGTGAACGTTTGGGGTTCGGCGTTGTTACAAGGGCAGTGGTCATCTGGGGTAATGTGAAAGCGATGTAAGTATGATTTGTGGAAGGCATGGTTAGTGAGAAATTGTGTAATAGGGAAAGTAAGTTTGGTGGCTTCTAAGAAGTTGGTAATGTCATTGTAGGTGGGAAGGAGTAGCTTAGTGTAGGTGGAACCGGGAGTGTTGTCATAATAGTTGTGGCATGAAGCGCTCAGTAGTTTTTTATGGTGGAGTTTGATGAAGGACATAGGGGTGAATGAGAAGTCGGGTTGTTTACGCAGAGTGGCAGCGGCTTTGGCGGCGACGTCTGCCAACTCGTTCCCAGGGATGCCAATATGGGCTTTGACCCACGTAAATTTGATATTTATGTTTTGGGTCTTAGCAAGGTGTAGGGAGCGGAATATGCTGACGGCTATTTTATTATGGCTATAAGGATTGGAGAGTTCAAGGAGTGCGGACTTACTGTCAGAGTGAATAGTGATTTGGGAAGGGTGATTTTTACCATTTATGATCCATTGACACACTTTGTCGATGGCAATCATTTCGGCTTGGAAGACGGAGCATGTGGAGTGTAATTTAAATTTCTTAGTCAAAGGGGTACCGTTAGGGTCTATGGCGACAAAGGCGGCTCCTACAACATCGTCATGTCGACTGCCGTCGGTGAAAACTTGCCACGAGTCAGGGCCCTGATGGTTTTCGTAGTCCTGTACGGAGTTGAGTTCCGTAAAGGTAATAGGTGACCTGTCGGAAGGGTGAAGCAAAGTGGATGGATGTGACGGAGTTTCAAGTGGGATGTCCGAGGGTAGGAGTGTTGTGGTGCCGTTAAGTCTTGAGCTTTCGATTTCTGATACGGCTTTTATTTTGTCGGGGAGGGGGATGAGTCGGGCAAGGGCTATGGATGTGTGGGTACTGTTGGTGCGGAATCCATGGATAATTTTAATTGCAAAAAGACGTTGTAGTGAGAGAAGGGATTTGTTGACGTATTTGTATTTAAGGGCGCCTGACCAGATGCTTGCGGCGTATGTGACGATGGGTGTCACGACCTGTTCATAAATGATTCTGATGTTGTCTGTATGAATACCCCAAGTGGGCCTGGTGAATAGTAGGAGTTTATAGAAAGTGTTTTTGGCTTTTAGGATTTCGCTGTGGGTGAAAGGAGGTTCGGGTTGGGTGTCTAGAGGAAGGGACATTTGGGATCGGGTAGATCGTTGTGTTTCGGTAGAGTCAGGGGTGTCAGAGGGAAAGAAGTTATTGACCAAGGCACGTGCCGTGTCATCTGTGTTGTTGGTATAGGTACCGTCATCGAGTAAAAGTGTTGAAGGAGGTTGGGATAGGGGTTTAGTTTTAATAATTCTGTTAGTGACTGACCAGACGTCTTCTTTAGTTTGTCTATTGCAAAAGTCTTTGAAATGTTCTGTGGAAGCGTTGCAGAAGGCGTCAGAGTATTCTTTCCTGGCAATGTCACGTTCTCTCAGGATGTCATCGAGAGGTAGTTTGCGGCGAACGCTCCGACAGAGTCGATGGTGGATCTGTATTACTTTATGTTTGAGTTGCTGTAGAGTGTCATTCCAAAAGGGAGGTTTGCTGGGAGCTCCGCGACACCTGGGTAGGACCTTATCGCATGCTCCCTGAATCGCCGCGGTGACTTCCTCGACGAGTGTGTCGAGTTGGCGAGGGTCGAGTTGGTCGATGCTGTCGATAGGCGGTAGTTGGTCCTTGATCAGGTGTGTGAATTCATCCATGATGTCCTCCCATCGGATGTGTGATGTGTTGTATCTGAATGTGGAGAGTTTTTTGGTTTGTGTGAGTTTAATGTTGTTGAGTGTAATATTGAATGTGATGGCGTTGTGATCTGAGCTGGGTACAATATTGGGTTGTACAAGCCAGTCGTGAGTGTGAATATGAGGGTTATTGCTGATGAGCGTAAGGTCTATGATAGATTCTCGAGGTTTGTTGAGTGTGATGGTGTGGAATGTAGGTGTGTTGCGCACATTTGGTCCATTGGTGCACAGCCGGGGATCGGACCTACGACCCCTGGGATGAGAGTTGCACGCTGAAGCCACTAGGCCAACACTGCTTTAATTAAATAATCTATAAAAATCAAAACTGGTTATTCCATTAGTTAATAATATACATAAAACTTAGCTTTATAGAAGGCGAAGTATAATTCATATTATCAAATTGTAATCCTACGCGGTTTTTGATGTATATATTATATTTTGATTACAATAGTAACAGTAGGTGTACTGAGCTAATAATAATACTGATTCGTAAGACATGCAGACGCGTTATGGTCTAATTTATCGTCTAATGCCACCAACTATGTGGGTGCAATTAGCAGAAATGAAATAATTTATTTGTTGATACATTCCTAAAATATTAGGTGCATTTTACATGTTTAACAGTAATATGTGATGACAAATCTGTTTTCATATCGAAATTAATTAAATTTAACGCATACAGAGTGAACAGAAACTTGTAAAGTTTGGGATAAATTGACAAGAAAGGTTTCCATCCAAATTGGATGATTAAGCTATTGAAAGTATTTTTTTTTATTTACATTGGTTAAATATATTTTAAAAAGTACTTTTATAAAATAATATAAGAGTTTCCTCTAACTTTGATTTTGTTCCATTTCCTTTCAACTCTTGGACTTGGGGGTTCAAGGGCTAATTAAAGATTTATTGATCCGTGGTAGTACCGGTGACCTTAGAGCTGGTGCTCATAAAGTACAACAGCGAGGAAATGCCAGCATTAAAGGTACACTACCACAGGAACCACTTTTTAAATTTGTTTTAGTTTTCTTTTTATCACGTTTTAATTATTATTATTACTTTATTTTATCCTTATAAAATAAAGTAGGTTTAGGTTACGTCAGTAATGTGTCATACACGAAATACCCCCAAAAGGTAAAGTAGGTATGAATTGTGGTTTTGTAAGTATGGGTTTTTATTGATGGTTTGGAGTTTATTTTTGTAACGAATAATAATATGTTTAATTTTTAATGTATATAGTATGTAAATACTGTCGACTCTCGATAACTTGGCACTTGGTAATTTAAATATCTCGATGATTTAAAATTTTCCGGTCCCTAGAAAAATATTCAATAAATTGAATAAAATTAATGTTATTTGGTCACATCGGTAATTTGAAGTCCATCTTTATAATTTAAAGGGTTTATCATGTACAGAGCTGTAATTGTTTTTTTAAATTCTTTGAACAATAACAGATTGAAGTCGCTCATTCTAGAAAAGTATACGAAATTCGAAATTAAAAAATTGTGTTGTTGAATTTAATAATTGTTAATACATAAGAATATCATAGAAATTATTGTTCACGAATTTTGGTTATCCAAACGCTTGTTGTTTCGAACAAATTATTTGAAATTTGTCTATGGTTCAAATTATCGAGAGTTTGTTTAATTTAGTTGGCTGTATGTAAATAGTAGTTTTCTTAATCTACATGAATAATGTTAAGCACAATAGTTTCACGCCATTAGGTGGATAACAAACTTGAAAATTTTTAGATCACTTTCATTACAACTCCTTTCGCTTACCAAAAACCCATAAGTTTTTCGTCTAAGCGTCACGGACTAGGTTATTGTAAGAAATATAACTTACGGTATAATGCTATTTTTATACAAAGTCCTGACTGCTGTGTTTCTTCAGAAACATTTTATAACAGCATTAATGTCGTCAAATACTAAGTGGACTCAGGGCTGACAAAAATAAATGAATATTAATTTAGTTTCACACTTTTTATCATATATGAATGTTGCTTAGATGGATTTAAATTTCCCAGGCATCCCATCATCGCATGTTTCCTTTCAGCAATCAAAGTCCAAAAAGTCTAATCATTTATTTCAATAAGCCTATTAAAAAGGCACCTTTGATAGTCAAAATTACAAGTTAAAGATATTAAAAACATGACTCCTTCCAAAAGAAAGTTTCATATGGAGTAGAATGGGCAAGAAACTCTATACATACTCTTTTAAAATAGTTTTTACAATATTTTGTATACATTGATCTGATAATCGAACTAGGTTTAGATATCCATAGTAGCTACCCTCACACTTTGAAATAAATTTTCCTTTACTTCTCTTCGTGTTTGTTTGCCTATAATTGCTTGTCACATTAAATATTGTATTTAATTTTTCCGTTACCAATGTATCAGTGATACAAACGTTGGCAAGCTTTTATAAATAAATAAACATTAAATTCATAAATAAGACCGGTAGCCCTGAAATTCTACGCCTGGTTCATTGATTTCTTGGTTAAGATTCTTACTTAAATTCTGCCATAAAATTGTCAATTATATTAATTGTCTAAGATATCATGAGGATATTTCCGGAGTAGTAGTCGCCCGTGTCAGGCGGGACACCCCAAGCCTTTTAAGTAAATAAAATCCTTTTTTTGGAAATGGGAGATTTTGACACTCTCCGCTAAATCGCGTGCCTGATGGGCTACAATATAGGGGTATTAATAATAATAAAAATAATAAAAAAACATTCATACTTAGCGTTGATTTTTGGGTTTGTAATCTACCGATTATTCGTACGTCATTCCGTACGAGCACGTTAATAGCGTACAAAGACAACTCGCACATTTATCTACTATTTTGTGCCATCCCTAACTGTCAAAGTACTGCGTATGCGCATAGTTGGCGCAACGCCATTCGCCACGCCATCCAGATGTTAGCAAAACATGGCTCTTTGTAGTTAACACAAGACGTAATCGAAATACCCAATTAACGTAATTAAAAGCGGATCATTAATTTTTATTGACATTTTTTTATCTATTGTTTAATGAATTTCATTTTTTTTTTACAATTGTAGAATATTAGTATAGATACTGGCAAGCTTCTTGAGCATTAAACAAGGGAGTGGAGGAAAGTTTGCGCATCGTACGGGACGCGCGGGACACAAACGTCAACTGATTTACCAATCACGCGATCGACACGTCAATCTCATAAATGCATTTTTTTTTATATAAGTCTTTATCTTGCAATCAGTCAGCTAGACTATGAGCAGATATGTTGAGAGCTGTTAGGCGTTCAAAGCAAAATCTCCATCGAGACTGCATTAGGCGTGAATACCTTTGCTAAGTGGACAGCGAAGGCGTCAGCTTTTTCTTGTTTTGTCTTTGCCCAGGTGTTATTCTGCAACCGTAATGGCGGTTTGGGATCTATCGGTCTATTATAGTTCTTACAAGCTCGCCATAGAGAGTAGTTTGTAGCATTTGTTGCAGTTAAGGAATCTAGATAACATTCCATAGTTTTGTCCCTTGCATTTTTTATGGCAAGTTTAAGATCCTTGACTGCTTTGTTAAGAGCTCTTTTATCTACTGAAAGCCTGCTAGTGTGCCGTACTCTTCGCAGTCTTCTTTTGTTCAGAATCAGTTATTTTATTTCAAACGATATCTTATTTTGCCGTGGCCTGTGATTCAAGTGCTCTGGAGAGGTTTTCCAGCAGGCAGCTTGAACTGTTGTGGTGAAATGCTTTGTAGCTTCTTCGATATCCTCTTCTGTTTTAAGTGCTATTTTTAGGCTTAGATCTGTGTCAACTATTTCCCGGAAGCTATCGAGTCTGTGTATTTGTTGTACAATGTTTGCCGAGCTTCTTTCTTAAGAATAGTGGTGCTCACTGTCAGTACTACAGTATTGAGCTATCGAGGCATGACTCAACATTGAAGAAAAGTCGAGACAGCCCTGTTGTGATGAAGAAGTCTAGAACGTCTGGCAGTCTGTTATGTTCTGTGGGCCAGTGTGTTGGTTCCGGAGTTGAGACAGTAGTTAGGAACTGTTTATCTACACTTTTCTTCAGCTCCTTTCGACGTGTAGTTATTAATCTAGAGCCCCAGTGCGAATGCTTCGCATTCCAATCACCCTCAGCAATAAATCTGTATCCCAAGCTTACAAAGTAGTCGGAAAATTGTGCTTCACTTATTTTATGTTTTGGGGGACAATAAATTGATGATATATTAAAGTCTCAATTTCTGTCACTGACTGCTACTGTGGTAGCCTGGATATGTTCGGTACAGTAGTTTAGTAACACATGGTGTCTAACAGTGGCTTTAATTATTACTGCTGTCCCGCCGTGATCTGTACCGTCTGGATGATTTGTGGAATAGATCTTATATCCTTTAATTCTTATCGAGCTGCTGGTTGTCATATGTGTCTCTGAAATTAGGAGAATGTCTAGACTATGTAGACTGATCAATATTTCTACTTCATCGATGTTGGGTACCAAGCCATTGATGTTCCTGCAGCGGTTCATTTTCCTCTTTATTCTGATACGCAGAGGTTTTATTATCAGTTTCTTCCTTATCTTTTTGAGGTTTATACTCAAATTGCTTATGTTTACGTGGTAAGTGTTGCGTGGTTTTCCTTGATAGTATTTCCTTGTAAACCTCACAGCCTTTATAATTTGCTGGGTGGGGTCCTAAACACAACGCACATAAAGCAGGTGTATTGCGATCCACTTTTGTGCATTCCGAAGTTTTTCCTCCTAAATACATAAATTAAAAAATATGTTGCTGTAATATTTGGACGAAAGAAATGTTTTGTCAAAATATTGTCAATATACGTAAATAGTTGTATTTTTGTATACAATATTGTGTTAAAAAAACCATAAAAATTGTTTCCATCGAATAAATTTTTCCTTTTACCTTAAAGAGAAAATTCCTTTGTGAACAATGACCGAATGGAGAGCATGCGTACTAGATCTTAAATGGATCTTCCGTTCACTTACCAAACGTTACTTGAATAATAATTACAAGAAACAGGTGTTATTTAAATAAACAATGTTAGTGGACAATTCCAGCAAATTACTTTAACATATAACTAAAATATTATTTTATTTAACTGTGAAACGACTTTTCAATGACAATGCGAAGAAGACGGACGGAACTTGAAACCTAACATAATGTAAAAATGCTTTGTCATTTGTATTTTTTATTTTTGCTCTTAAAGCTATGAAGCTTAAAAACTTTTGTTTCTACAAAGAATAATAATTAATCAATGAGTGAGATATATATGTACAAAATATCATTTCCATTGTAAATTACCAAGAACCCCTATCCTATGGACGGTACCTCGAAAATTTACATCATAATTTAATAAGATTTTTTTCGTTAAATGCTTGAATATTAATTTTAAGATCGGACAGTGGATGTTTTGACGTCTGTATAAAATGACAATAGACACGTGTAAATATATTGGCAAGCTGACAATTCATTAACTAGTATATAATAACAAAGCTCACAAGTTACAACAACAATCAGTACACTTGTATGTATTTCGTAAAGAAAATATAAGTTACGATACAATCAATGAAAAGCTATAAACCACCACCAGCTTCTGTTACAGTATCTATTAAATCAGTATTAACTATTTAGAAATTGAGATTTTAAATACATTCATACATTAATTAAATAATAATAATTACTGTTAATAAAGCCTTATTTTATTTCCAAAACTTTAATTTCCATTTCAAATGTTAGTTATAGCTAAATGTTAGTCGCCTGTGGATATCCCTCTTGGTTAAAGGCCTCCAACCCTTTTCAAATGACTCTTCTAAATCTCTTCTCAGGTGAATCATTGCCCAGTCTTTTCCAGCTATTTCAATTAAGTCATCAGCCCACTTTCATCTTGGCCTGCCCACTCTTCTTTTCGCGGGTGGAGCTCTGGAGGATAACTTGATACTTTTAACTAAATCAGCAAACTTAGATATTCATATTCACTAGGGAACTCGTCTTACCAGAAAACATGACAAATCCAAGATATGTAAACATATATATAGACTAGGTATAATTTTTTAAGTATGTCTAACATAACAAAAAGAACATGACAATAACGAAAATGCAAGCATTTACATACACAAGGGACAATTACAGCAACGATTATAAAACGCGATTGAAAGCTGCAGGGGAGCACGATTAAGGGATAGGTATATTTTCATTGCAGACATTACATTATCAAAATCGATGCCTATAAAAGCAACCCGAAGCTATGCTAAATAACTAAACCACTATTCTTAGTTTGTGTTTGGAAAATTCCCCAAAATTACGTACGTTTGTTTACTCAGATGGAGTCCGTCGGAATTTTACGTCATAAAAACATGCACGTCAAACTTCCATTCAAGACGGGATTACTATAATACTATCTGAAGAACGCACGAATATTTTGGCTTCTAATGGTAGGCGTGGGTTGCTAGTTTACTTGTACGGATTACGTCTATATATGAGGTCACAAATGCGAAACAATTTAAAATACCACCCTAACACGTCGCGTCGCGGTTGGAAATGTTCCACAGTTCACTAAACAATGGACAGCGCATTGTGAAATCGGTTTCCAAAAAAGCGGCAGCTTTAGTTAGTAGCCCAAATTTATTTATTTATTCCAGGCCCCCTAGTAAGGGAAAAAACTAAAAAAAAGTGTGTATGTGTCAGCTACGACGCACGATTGGAGTTTACTCCTTACGAACGATAAAATGGCGATAATGTTCTGTTGCATTGCAATGTATTGAGCAGGATAGGACGTGGTTAAGAAATGTTTATGTAGAAGAATTTTAAAAGATGTTAAGGAGGTAGCCAATGGTATGGAGTCGGGCAGCCAATTCCACAACTGAATTAATTTATTTATTTCGTAGTCCTACAGCTAACATGAATTATATACATATATCAAAATCAATTATAGTAAAGCCAAAGATGGAATACATATTTACAAAAAGGTTCAAACATTTTGTATATTTTTTTATTTAGACGCAAAGATGATTAGCCGCATACCCTAACCGTTTATTAATATCACTATTTGCATACAACGGACAACTAATCCGAAACTGTCTTAAACTAGAATTTCATGTTCTTGTCTATGACTAATCCTCTATGACACTTTCTCCATTCACTGACTTCAAACAGATAATCTATTCTCGAGCAACATTTGGCGCCAAAAACTCATCCATAGACATCACGTTTCAGCTTTCATCGGTCAACTATAGTCTATAGTTAAAAGATGCAGTGTAAATATACATTGGCAGAAATACAATTGGATCAATCGATCAAGGAAAATTCTTGATATTTACGATGAATGAAAATTGAAATACAATAAAGTATTTTTTTGTATATTATTTATTTAGTATGAAACGAGACATCTACGTGGTTTTATCGCAAGATCTAACATATTTTTTTATGATTTACTTTATTTATTTTTTCACATTTCAAAGAGGTTTTTGTTTATTTCAGGATTACGGGTGGCGAGCTGTTTGAGCGTGTGATTGATGAAGACTTTGTACTCACCGAGCGTGCCTGCACTGTATTCATGCGTCAAATATGTGAAGGGATCGAATTTGTTCACCGGCAAAATATACTGCATCTTGACATGAAGGTAATAATTATTAAACATTCTGATAAAACTTTAATACTACGAAGTAATATGTTCAAAATATATCAACAGATGGCGCTGATTGTTATTGAAACGCGCTAGCATTTGCTTTGCTTTTAATACTATATACTGACTTCCACTGTCGCTCATCGATCGCTCTTGAAGCCTAAAAAATTGTATGAGTAAATGCCTATGTTAATTTTTGGAACCCTGTAACTGTATTATGTATTATACAGGGTATAGACGTCTTAATACTTATTAGTTATTAGGGATGTGACATGACTCATGTGGCATGCTGCATATAAAGTCGATTGTTATTTTAGGCATGAAAAATCGATAATTTCCTATTTTTGGAATTAATTTCAAAATAAACACCTTAAATATTTTATTTAACATGGTTTTATTAATTAAAAATAAACTATAGAAATTATAAACACAAATTAAAGTTTTAGAAAAATTGAAATTATTATTTTGATAGATATTAGGTGAAATTTGATAGATGCCTTTACATTAGCACATTGCAGTATTTTTTTACCTTTTTTATTGTATGTAACCTTGTGCTGCTGAATAAATTGGTTTGGTTTTCCAACCCTTAAATTTCGTTAATTTGAAACGCTGTTACAGTGTTCCAAAGTTGACCGGATTCGTCAATGCTCATCACAAACTTGGGTTTAAGCTTGTATTGATGCCCCTACATGTCCCATAAATAAAATGGCGTCCTCTAACAAATGTTCAGTGTGGCCCTCGACTTGTAACATTTCAATTGACTATCTTAAGTCTTAACGATTTAAAATTTCAAAGTAAAATCACCGTATATGAATTACTTTACTTGTTCTAAATTTAAATTAAATTAAATTAATTAGTTACATCACTTTTCCAGTTTCCCCTTACCACTACTTTTCAGCAATAACGAAACATTCAGACAGTGACAGAGTTAAATATATAATGTAATAAATTCGTATGTATATTCATACGAGGCATGCCTTTTAAGTTTTGTCGTTTGCAGAAAAAACACAACTAGAAACTTATAGTACTTTTTATTGTTTTTCAAAGTATTCACCACGTAGCTTAATACACTTTTCCACTCGCTCAAACCAGTTATTATAACATTTATTCCACTCTAAAGTGGAGGTGTTCAAAAGGGCTGACTTGAAAGCGTCGACTGCTTCTTCACCGGACTGGAACCTTTGACCACGAAGACTTTTCTTAATTTTTGGAAATGTAAGGAAATCGTTAGGGCTTAGGTCAGGACTGTATGGAGGATGGTCAAGAATTTCTACTTTTTCCTGCTTCAAATACTGAATTGTTTGACAAGCGCTGTGTGAGCTTGCGTTGTCGTGGTGCAGGATGATGCGTCGCTTTAAGTTAGATTTTTGAAGTTTGGCGATGACTTGTGGTAAATAAACTGTGGTATACCACTCTGCGTTAACCATTCTACGATCTTCAAGTGCAATAGTCGCAAGAAGGCCGGTTTTTCCAACGAACGTGGCCACCATCTTCTTTGAAGTGCTTCGAGAACGAACGAGTTTAGTCGGCTTTGGCTCGTCTTGAAAGACCCAGATTGTAGATTGTTGTATGGGATCTGGATCGTAGGCATAGATCCAAGATTCGTCACCACTGATGATGTCGTAGACGTGATTTGACTCTTTTCGGTTGAACCTTTGCAGAGCTTTCTTACACTAAATGACGCGGGCCGCCTTGTGATCGTCGGAAAGCAGATGCGGTATCCAACGGCAAACTAGCTTTCTCACACCAAGCGCTTCATGCAAGATCTTCTGAATGGTTGTCCCTGAGATGCCTAATAGAGAGTATCTCTCGATACGTCACATGACGACCTTCGAGAATTAATTGTCTCACAGCAATGATGTTTTCTTCAGTGAAGGCGGATTTTGGGCTTCCTTAACACTAGTATGTCACTAACACATTAACACACACAACACACAGGTATTTAGAATTCCAGTGTGGACATTAGTATGTCCAAAAAAGTGGAATTCTAAATACCATATATAAATAATATTGCAGGAACATTTTCCTTAGAAAGATTCATTTTCGTACGTAACTTGACAGATTCAAATCGACGCTGTGACTAAACAATAGCATTAATCCTAATACTTTTAACTGTTTTGAGATTCAAAATTTAAACACATTCGAATATAGTACAGGTCCAAATTCAAATTTGCCGGAAAATATGGAAACGACAGAACTTAAAAGGCATGCCTCGTATGTATTCATTAAAATATTATTATAATTACACTGATGCCAACACTTATAAGCCCTAAGGTATTAGAGAGATTCTATCACCTACATACAAAAAAAAACACGACAATTGTTCATAACAGATAAAAGTCAAGAATGTTCTGTCACGTTTCTTTAGTTGCCATTCGAATTTCGACACATGAGTGATTAGGACAAAACATTTGATAGATTTTAGTTAGTTTGAATTTGATCTAAGCTTTAATTCTGGAAACTAGAATCCACAAATTACGGCACCTAACACTGTCTATGAAATTTCAAAAATTTATTAACCTGGTTGTCATCAGTGCGTAATTTTGGTTCCGATCCAAGTCGTTAATCAGAATGGCGGAAAAGTATGTAGGAGTTTTATGATTGTCTGTGGCGTCGCCGTTATTGTTTATTCTATAAGCCAGCTTTTATTTCTGGCTAACATTAATTGTCAAACACAAAACTATAAATAAATAGTGGTGTGTGAGTCAAGAAATCATTTTTGATCCTCGTTTGACATTTTATGGGTAGTATGTTGATAAAAAATGGCTACGCATGCGACAACCTTTGGGTCATGAGTTCGAATCACGGCTGTGTACCAATGTACTACTTTCTTTCTATGTCAAAGTCAAAGTCAAAAATCATTTATTCATATTGGTAACCCGTAACACAATGTACTCTTATGAATTAGAAATATACATTAAATGCCTCTAATTTAATATTTACTGCTAGTTCTCAAATCTAGGGCGTAGAACGGAACAGAAGAACTGGCATTAAACTATATGTGTGCGCAACACTCGCTCATATCGTGAAGGAAAATGGACGGAATGTGACCTACCTGCTCATATTAAATAAATATCACAAAACGTAGCCCGCTATCTTTCGTTAATAACTATGTTACTTTTTATATCAGAGCTTATTTTTTACCTTAAAGTTAAGTGTGCCCATCTTTGAAACTTTGATATATTAATAAATAAATTTCTCTTTTCAGCCAGAAAACATCTTGTGCCTCACTAAATCTGGAAATCGTATAAAAATTATCGACTTTGGTCTTGCCCGTTTCTACGATCCAGAGAAGAAGTTACAAGTTCTATTCGGAACTCCCGAGTTTGTCGCCCCGGAAGTCGTTAATTTCGACCAAATCGGCTATGGTACTGACATGTGGTCAGTTGGCGTTATCTGTTACGTTTTGTAAGTATTACTGTATATAAAGTTAATAGTTCTATAGTAATAATAATATTAAAAGTCCTACTCGCGTGTACCATATGCCGATAACGAAAGAAGAAAAGAGAAATTTGTCGTGGTGGGTGACGTAGAAGGCACAAGATCACGTGGCCGTTCACCAACCAGATGGCCTGATCAAGTGAAAGACTCATCGTCCTCAAAACTGTACACTGTCATAAGAGAGAATCTGGACAGAAACCGGTGGAAACAGATAGTCTGCTCCAGATGTTGCTGACCACGACGCTCAGACTTGAGTTACGTACTGAAGAAAGATATAATATTTATGTTGTATAAGTTCCCATAACTGATGAGCATGCATTGTGAATGGACCGTGGAGATCCGTGGTCTCTGCCTACCCCTTCGGAAAAAAAGAATATATCAAAAAATAAAATAGATATTTCAAGATTCAATAAACCGCTGTTTATAAATATTGAAATATCTACCATGATAGTCTAACTATATAAAACAAAGTCGTGTCAGTTACACCACTTATAACTCAAGATCGGCTGGACCGTTGTTAGGATCTCTTTTTTGGTGGATTCCTCTCCGCTCTGAATAGCAGAATAAGTAATAAAATATCGGATAAGTTATCGAATAAATATTAATTAATTAATCAACTTAACGAATGCAAACAGCATGTGGTGCCATCTGTTGACAAAATTACGCATATAAAAGAAACCTACCACTTTGTTCTTGCACCGGATAACAAAACAAAAAAAATGTTGTCAGAAAGTGCTTTAACATGCAGTATCGCAATATTGGCGCTAGAGAGAAGAGGCCTAATGTGTAAAACTGCCATTCTTTTTTCGCAATGGCAACATTTCTGTATTTGCAAAAAAAAAAAATGTGTCCTTAATCAAATCCTAAATTAAGTTTAACTAAAGTTAACACCATATTATTACACTGTTAGGCGTACCGAAGTTAGCCGGGTCAGCTAGTTTATAAAATAATAATAACTTCTTCATTTCAGAATATATACATATATATCTAGTTTTAGTTAGTGCTAGTAACAATTCGGTCTTAGTTGCTTTGTTAGTTTTGGTTAGTAAACAAAACAAAAATTAAACATAAAAACTTCTATAATAAAAGTAACAAACATTGATTCATAAATTTTCGCGTACCTATTTACCATAATGAACATCAAATTGAAATATAACAATTTACATAATTGAATTTGTTCCAGACTGTCCGGCTTGTCGCCTTTCATGGGAGAAACGGACATAGAAACAATGGCTAACGTGACGATTGCCAAATACGACTTCGACGATGAAGCCTTCAATGAAATCTCGGAAGACGCAAAAGATTTCATCCAGAAACTTCTCGTGAAAGACAAAGAGTAAGTGATGTTCATTAATTTTTCGGCTAAACATTTAAAAGTCACATAAATCATGACGAATGTGAGCCTCGTGCCCGAGTACTGTCGATAAAGACCCTTTGTTACTTGGTTCTTAGCCAACACTTAGTGATGCTAGTATCTAACACGGCATATTCTACTACTTTCATGCATGACTCTCCTATTTAGTAGTTTAGTACCTAGAGTAGTTTAGACTGTAGATTTCTAGACCCATTGTACTGTTCCCGTTCCCTTTCAACACGTAATTCGCTTCCTGTAATGCATTTTGAGGTGTTGGGTGATAGTAACAAGGGTCTTTGTCGCAGGTCACGGCCGACTGCCACGGAGTGCTTACGACATCGGTGGATTGTCAAAAGAGCACCTGCGAAACAAGACAAACCGACGCCGCAGCCGCGACTATCACCAAAACAGGAACTAGACATGGCTAAAGACAACCTTCGACTGTTTGTCGAAAGGTGGAGCGAGCATCCCAACTCCCCGTACGTCTTCGACAATGAATCACAAGAAATTCTCTGTATGGTCAACGGAGAGAGGTCTTCCATCGGAGGCTGCTCACCGTCACCCAGGAGCTCTCTGAGCAGTTCCCCAGATATGGTCTTTGACGAAGATGATTTGGAACCTCCACCCTTAAGAGACCCCGTCAACTTAAAAACTCGATACAACCCAGTCGAAAGAAGGGCGTCGGACAGCAGTTGCTTCTTACATAAAAGGCCAGATGTATTGGTACGAAAAAATTTGGCTGAAGAAATTAAAAAATTGTCCGATCACCTCTATATGCTATCGACTATGAACACAGACTTGACAAACAACAATAATTCTGCAAAGGAAATGGACAAGAATGTTCTGGAACGGAAAATCTCGAACGACGATAATAAACTTAAAAATGGTTTCAAAAGTGATTCGAGATCGACATTTATGAAAACAATGATCAATGGTGACACTCACGAGAAAAGAATATTCACATCTAAGTCGAGTAATAGGGTAACTTCAACATTTTTAACAGAGCGGGAACCAGAAAAGCCCATGACCAGTAAAATGCCTTGGGCTAAAACTAGAGCGAAAAGAGTAACCAGTACTAGTAGAGATGTCCCGGACCAACCGACGGACAAACGTAACACGTTCTTCGAAGAATTTGATAGAAGACGAGGGAAGATAGATAAACTGGTGAGCGGTTACGAAAATGGAAAACAAGTGCCATACAAACGTGGAGATGAAAATAACGCGCATCGAACGAAGGATTTGCTTCTACATCTCCTGGAAAAGTGGGGAGAGACAGAGGAAGTGGAGGCCGAAAGATCAGCGGGAGGGCCGTCGAATGGCCGACATCAGTCCATATCCTTAGAATGGTCATCCTCTAACCAGCTCGCGCAGAACTCCATGTCGAGCCTTCATGCATTCTTCCAACGACAAACATCTGACGAAAAAATCCAACGGAAAAAAGTGACAGCTTCAAGTTCCAAGTGATCTAAACGACTGTGCCATGACATTATTCAGAACGGTGACAGACAGTGTCTAATTGATCTCACTTCGTAATGAATTTTAAAATCATGAAATACCTTCTGAATTATTTCTAGGTTACCAAAGTAGGAAAATGACATTATATCTAAGGTTTACAAATGACATTAGACAATTTTCATACGAATCTAGTCTCCATACTCAAAGCTCTGTAACGATCACAGAACAAGACTGAGATACAATTTTGGATTTTTTTTACAATACATTCACAGTACTATAATCTGTAAATAATTTTGCGCTATTTAAGTCTCCACTCGTATTCATGTATTTTATTTTGTTCCTTAACTGTACTTAAGTATTTGTGCTATAATTATTATAAGTAATTTATTGTTAAATATCTATGTTGTTTTAATATAAGGCTTAATAAAGTAAAGTGTTTTATTTTTATCTTACTTTAAATGCTAAATAAACCTGACTTCGTGAAATTTAAAAACATAAACGTTTATATGTATCACATTTTATAATTTTGGCATATTACAAAAAATTACAGTGAAGACGCTGTAAAACACACGAAATTGAAACTTATTTAACAAGTTTTCATTTTGGTGATAGAAATTTTATATTGTAAATGATCTTTAATTACCCAATTACATCGTAATATGTTATGTCCAGAGACCGGCTGACAGCAACGGCTACATTAACCCACCCATGGCTCATCCAGTCGTCACAGTGCACAGAGCTGCACGTCGCCAAGACTAAACTAAAACGATACGTCATTAAAAAGCGTTGGGCGAAGGCAGTCGGAGCTGTCATAGCTCTAAAAAGAATGGGCGCCAAGTTTGAGGACCACGAAGAAAAAGTCGACAAATCCTGATTATTCAAATTTACAATGTAAAGAGATATTTACTATCATAAATAATATTATATACTTACACATTCATATTATATTGTTAAGAATTGGACCAAAATTAGATTCGAAATTTAGTATTATTACCGAAATTTGTAGAGGCTATAGTCATATTTTTATAACGTCCTGGTTAAAAGTAAGCAATATAACCCATAATATTTGTATTAATAAGTTTAAAATGCCCGACATGCAGCTTAATCATAACTTTCACTCCAAATAATTTATTAATTTACCTACTAAAAAAAGCGTTTAGTAAATAACCTCATTTTTAAGTTTTTTATGTTTAATAATTTTTCAAGGATATTTGTTGACACCGAAATGTGCCAATTAATCTCTATAGATCTGTAAGAATCTTATTTATCGATAACTAAGTTAATATTTAAAAGACATTAATATTTACTAATTTAATTTCTAACGGCCGCTAGAATAGACTTAAGAACATCTCATTTCGTTTGTAATTAGTTTAATTATTTAATTCTGCAGACTTTGGTAATTCTGATGTACGGCTCACTTAATTATGTTTAACCTAAGAGGTTACCTTAGTGAGCTATTACGATTAATAATACACATCGATAAGTTTAATCTAACTCGTGTACATTAGAATTAACAGTTTTTTATTGTTTGCAGGGTTAATAATTAAGTTTGGAAAATAATTTTTAATTGCCTTATTTACAATAATGCATTTCAATTTTTAAAAGACTTTGATATTATATTGTTAATAACGAAACCAATATACTGGGATACAATGTTATTATTGTTTCTTTTTGGAACTTGGAAATAAAGATTGTTTTTAATTTATTTTTAGTTTTATTTGGTCTTAAA
Organism: Pieris macdunnoughi; assembly: GCA_905332375.1. Lineage (NCBI taxonomy): Eukaryota > Metazoa > Arthropoda > Insecta > Lepidoptera > Pieridae > Pieris > Pieris macdunnoughi. The sequence goes on along the minus strand of CAJOBZ010000074.1, from coordinate 846,007 downwards.
ACGAATAGTTTGAAGTAAAACTTCTTTAGGCGCGACTAGGGAGTAACGTAGATTTCTGACGGAAATAACGCTTACTTTAGGCCGTTTCGTTTCGCCGGTCCGGCAAACGTTAATTACCGATCTGATTTAGAAACTCACAACAGTACTTACGTACTTCTCCACTACTCCGGCATCCGGTTTTTAACGATCCGATAACTTGCTAGATCGGAACGCGGTGTTTTATCGGTCAAAGTATCCAAGAGGTTATAAATTATTATTCACATGTTTATTTATAGTTTGTTTAATTTGAAAAAATCTGGATAACCTGGACCAAACCAAATTATTTTGCTATTTATTTATATTTTTATTCCATAGTATTAGTGAACTATTTTTTTTTTTTTTTTTGGAGTTTATGGCCTGGTATCTAGACCTTTAGGCCAAAGTGAACTATTTATTAACTAATATTAAGTAGATTATAATATTTTAAGATAGACAATATAAAAAAGTAATAAAGTTGCCATGGCAATAAAATATTCAGAATTTTCAATTTAGAACGTTTTATTAATAAAATAAAGTATATGGGTTTTAGTTAATAATTAATACCTATATATATAATAATTAATATCAAATAATGCACCACTAGATGCCGCTGACGGACCTATAAAACGCGCTATCGTTGTAATTTTAAATAGCGGAAACTATACAGACTATAGGCCCTTTCAGACAAAACTGTGTTGCCTAGTTACACTAACAACACAGTGATTGATAATATATCTTTATGTTGTACGAAGGAGGGTCCACCTATAATACCAACATACTTGGAGGCCAATACCAGTCAGATAGAGTATACTCTTCCTGCTGGAACACATACCTTAGGTTATTCTACAACTGTAGAGGTCACTCCGGATAGTACTTTAAACTAGGCTGTAAGACAACAGAAGTTAACCGTTTAAATAATCAATTATTATTTGTGGATAATAAAAAGGTATCTTCTGGCAATTTAACATGTTTTAATAAACCAAAAGGAAAGCAACATACTTTAAGATTATTTCATCAGAATATTCAAGGTTGCTCTTCCAAATTACTGGAAATAGAAATGTTTTTAGAAAAAACCAAGTTCGATATTATTTGTTTAACTGAACATTGGTTAAATGATCATCAGATAATGTCTATTAATTATGAAAATTATTGTGTAGTTAGCTATTTCAGCCGGAAGTGTATGATACACGGTGGATCATTAATATTAGTCAAAAATTCTGTTAAATCTAAAGAAAGGAAAGACATTATCAGATTGTCAGTTGAACATTCTATAGAGTTGTCCTGTGTCGAGCTCGATAAGCATGTTGTAGTATGTGTTTACAGACCTCCGGGCTATCAGAATCTATCTGTATTTGATTCTGTAATGGAAGATGTGTTAAAAAAACTTAGTACTAGTAGTAAATCAATCATCATAAGTGGTGATTTTAATATTAACTTATTAGAAACAAACTCAAATAGTATCAGATTAATAAGTCTTTTTAAATCATTTAATCTGTCTAATGTTTTTATGGAACCAACTAGAGTGACAGCTTCTTCTGCCACTTGTATAGATAATATTTTTTGTAATTGTGATTACTTACATAAAGAAATTGTTAATAAATTGCCTTCTGATCACAGTGGACAAACAATAACGTTTTGTGCCTACATACCTGTACAAAAAATTCAAATAAGGTATAGGCCAATTACATGTAAAAATTTAGAGAAATTAAATAATACCTTGACCAGTAAATTGTGTGTTCAAAACTTTAATAATATTTGGGACCCTAATGAGTTCTATGCGGAGTTTTTTACTTTGTTAAAATCGCAATTTAATGACATTGTTCCACAAAAGACAAAAAGTATTTACACCAAGTTCTTATTTAGTGATTGGGCGACTCCAGGTATTCGTAAGAGCAGGGATAAACTTTTTGAACTGTATGGCCTAAGGCAACATGTAAAAAATACAAACTTTCATCAGCATGTTGCGAAATATTCAAAAACTTTTAAAAGTGTGTGCAAAATTGCTAAAGCACTGTATATTAGTAATAAAATAAAATCAGCGGATGACAAAATAAAAACTACCTGGCAAATAATAAATAATGAAACTGGTAGAAAAAAACAGCGTAATACTGAATTTAACTTAGAGACTGCACATGGCCCAATAAACTCAAATGCAGAAATAGCTCAGGAATTTGAAAACTTTTTTATCAATATTCCCTTTAAAACTACCGAAGCTTTAAGTTCATCATCCGCACTTTCTTTTGCGTTACTTACGAAGAATGTAAGGGCATGCCCTACGGAGTTTCGATTTCAATATACAAACCCCCAGGCTGTTATGAAAGCTTTTAAAGATCTTAAAATTAAATCTACAGAAGTTCTTTGGGGATTGTCTGTAAAAGTCTGTAGTTCTATCATCGAAACTATTGCGCCTTATTTAGCTTTCATATTTAACACCAGCATTGACCAAGGAGTCTTTCCGGATCTCATGAAACACAGTAAAGTAGTTCCGTTGTTCAAATCCGGTGATAGTAAAGAACCCAATAATTATAGACCTGTGTCAATTCTGCCAGCTCTCAGTAAGGTGTTTGAAAAGTTAATGCTCAATCAAATGTTATGTCACTTTAATAAAAACTCCATCTTTCATGAACAACAGTACGGTTTCACCAAAGGGCGTTGTACAACTGACGCCGGTGTCTCCCTAATCAAGAACATTTTTAACGCTTGGGAGGAAGCACAAGATGCCATTGGAATCTTTTGCGACCTTTCGAAGGCGTTCGATTGCGTAAACCATGAGACTCTTCTGCTGAAACTTAATCACTACGGGATTAAGAACAAAGCTCTGGACTTACTAAGATCTTACTTGAAAAACAGACAGGTTAAAGTTCAGGTTAACGGCATAAACTCGTTAGGGTCTGAAATTACAATGGGCGTTCCTCAAGGTTCAATATTGGGTCCATTCCTCTTTTTAGTATACATAAATGATTTACCCCAATTAGTTCAGAATAAACCGAAGATGGTGTTATTTGCAGATGACACATCATTGATTTTTAAAGTAGATCGACGGTCACAAAATCGTGACGACGTGAATAACTCTATTCTTCGGGTCCAAAATTGGTTTACGGTAAACAATTTGGCACTGAATGATAAAAAAACTAAATGTATTAGATTTACGTTGCCAAATGTTAAAAGTAAGGAATGTGACATAATGTTGAATGAAGGAAAACTGGAATTTATTAATCAAACGGTTTTCCTAGGCATCACACTAGACGAGAAGTTACAATGGGGACCTCATATCACATCTCTTGCGGGGCGGCTGAGCTCAGCCGTTTATGCGGTTAGAAAGATAAGATATTTAACCAATGTAGAAACTGCGCGTTTGGTCTATTTTAGCTACTTTCACAGCATAATGTCTTACGGCATTTTACTGTGGGGTCGGGCTGCTGACATAGAATCCATTTTTATTTTGCAAAAGAGAGCGGTCAGAGCCATTTATAATCTACGTCGTTGCGAATCTCTCAGGGAACTATTTAAAAGATTAATATTATGACAGTACCTTGCCAATTCATTTATGAAAATATTATGTATGTAAGAAAGAATCTACATCTTTTTAGTAAAATAAATGAAAGACATAATTTTAGTACTAGAAATAAAGATAAAATAGCTCAACCATCTTTCAGATTAGCCAAAGTTCAAAATTCATTTATGGGGTACTGTGTGAAATGTTACAATAAAATACCTTGTGACATTTTAAAACTAAATGAACGAAAATTTAAATGTTTTATTAAAAGTACACTTTGTAAACAAGCATATTACAAATTAGATGATTATATTCAAGATAAGAATGCTTGGAAACATGCTGGTCCTGCTCCATAGGACAATCCTATGATTGGCTCTATAGCCTGGACAAAATCAAATTGGTTGCTGATTTTTTGCTTTAACATATTTTTGTTATTATTATTATTATTTTTTTTAAATTTATATAATGCTACAAATGTAATTATTTTGTTTTGTATCTCACACACTGTTTTGTTGTGTTTTTTTAATATTTTTATTACTCTTTAATGTTAATATTCTAAGGTTTCGATATTTGTAAATATGTGAGGAACATGTATACTAACTTTTTTAGTATAGTAGTTTATTCTAAGAGTACATTGTCTTCACATATAATTATTTAACAAATGTAACAAAATATTGTAAACCTATTTTAAAAGAGTAAGTGTGGAGTTTCTTGCCCATTCTTCTCCACACGAAACTACCTTTTGGAAGGGGCAACTAGAATCATCTTTATATATTTTTTTTTTTTTTGACGTTCAAAAGTGCCATTTTAGATGGTCTAATTGAAATAAACGATTTGACTTTGACTTTGACTTTGACTTTCTCCACTGCTCCGGTCCGGCGTCGGATACCGGAAATCGGAATGAGTCATGAGAAAAATATCGGAAGGCCGGATTGCGCTTCTCCACTATATCCGATCCGACAATAATCGATACTTGTATATTTATCATGCAACGTTAAATACACGATAAATATACAAGTATCGATTATTGTCGGATCGGATATAGTGGAGAAGCGCAATCCGGCCTTCCGATATTTTTCTCATGACTCATCCCGATTTCCGGTATCCGACGCCGGACCGGAGCAGTGGAGAAAGGGCCTATAGTCTGTGTAGTTTCCGCTATTTAAAATTACAACGATAGCGCGTTTTATAGGTCCGTCAGCGGCATCTAGTGGTGCATTATTTGAACATATTTAAGTCTTTGTAGTGTTTATTTAGGATAGCATTCACTCGTTTTATTGGATACTGATTCTTGTAATTGTGTTATTATTAGTATATTTATATTTAAAATGAAAATCCATACTAGTAACATGTGACCAAATTAAAATTCCACTAAAGAGGGAAGGTTTCCATCCTAGCTTGCTTCTCTTTTGTTATACATATGGCCAGTTTTTTCACTTAATTTCGTATTTTACCATTTTGGAAGAAGTAAATTAATACCAAATTAATTATCCTAAAAATCTGGTCTATTTTATATAAATATAACAAAGTTGTGTAAGAGAATAGCAAAGTGAATAAAAAAATTCAACAGTTTTAAAAAAAATATTTTAATTTGCAAAGTTTTTTGAAAATCTCCAAATATACTTATTGATTTATTACTTTTAAAATAAGTAAATTAATAATAAATTTTCTAACGATTGCGACATTCTATAATATTCAATAACAAGGTTATATTGACATGACATGCTGATCTAACCTTCGTATTTGAATAATCTTTGTATATATGTATCTTTGTAATAATAAATATAATAAAATTATAATATGATATTTATTATTTAAGTTAATATTTAATCATTTCAGTGATATATGCCGTTAACGCCAAAGAAGTTTTACTTCAATCGCGCGTAAAGGTTACACGCACACACCTTTTTGTTTGTATTAATATTCAGATATTTGGAGAAGATAACCAAGACTGTGTGCACTGGATTAGAATTATATAATTGGATTGTTATATTATTACACTACGGAATATAAGTTGTGTAGAATTATACCTGCTACTGAGTTTCATCATCGGACGTCGAGGCAGAATACGCAATTCCACCCGTATCTCCAATCATCCGCCGTTCCACAACTGAGCGTTTTTTAAGGCAGCTTTTGCCAAGAACCACTTGAACCACTGAAGTATTTCCAAACCCATTCGACTAAGGGTTCTGAGTCGAATTGGTCTGCAAGAAATGAGCTTAAAGGACCGGCTACGCACTCGCGAGGCCTCTTGCATTGAAAGCGTCCATAATCACTTATAAATGCCTCCGGGCCGTTTGCCCCCTGTTCTATAAAAAAAACGATGTCAAAGATATTGGTTTCATACTACTTCTTCTAAACCCTGGTATTCCTTTGATAAACTTGCAGATAAATTTAAAGAAAACACTTTTTTAACGGATTGAAGCTATGTATTATTATAAACATAATTATTTTACATAATGTTAAAAAAAAAATTCCCCTAAGTATTTCAAATATTAAATAAAATTCTAACTGTATTGAGAAATCGTTATGAACTCTTTCAGTTCGTGTTTCTCTAGGAAATGATGACCTCGTAAAAAAACCCTGTTCTAGAGTAAGCTGTATATACAATATTCATACGGAATTGCTTGCTAAAATCCCTGTTAACAGATTGTCGGGATTACAATGCGACTTTATCGATAGTCTCCTCTGAAGTTACTTGGAAAAAGGGTTAAATTTTTCCTTACCCACCCACATATTTCGTTTTAAAATTAAAAAAATTATACTAAAATAAGATCGCCACCTTGGCTTATCACGCACTCCCTGGGTTTGAATAGCATATATCAATTGTTTCGTACAATCGTAACAATAAAAATCTTAATTAAGGTATCTACTATTTTCACATTAGCAATTCGTCGTAAACTAAAACTAGCTACACACAATTCACAATGAGACATCATATTATCTGTTACTGTTCAAAACCAAGGTTGCGAGTAATTAATAAAACCACAAAATGTTCCTTATTTTATATTTTTAAAAAGCACGCAATGATATTGCGTTGCATATAATAAACAAAGCAATACCACTCCGCGAACCGGCGATTTGTCTTAACGGTAGGACTTCTGGTATCTGGCACGAGCACCTGGTCCTCCGAATTTCTTGGGCTCGCAGCGTCTGGGGTCAGCCACCAACAAACTCCTGTCGTATTGGACGAGGATGTCTTTGATTTCCTTCTTTGAGGCTTCGTCTACGACTGCAAATTACATTAACCATATGAGAGTGCTATATCATTGAAACTTTAGTTTTTGATTATTTTAATAAAATCTAAATAATATTAAAAAAAAAGATGTTGTGATCATTTCAAACTAGTCAGGTATGGTTGACACAGACTGCTTGGTAATGTCACCGTTTTTCTCCCTTCTCTGAAATGACTGCATCACATAGAGCAAAGCAGCTTTGGAAAGAAGGGATAATTATAAAAATACTATATTCAAATATATTAAATTTCAAACAAATTAAATTGTGTATTTGATAGGTAAGTTAAATGTACTGGTTTCCCAAATTTAGGTATATATTTTCTAAAAACACTTACATTTCTGGTAGAAAGCAATAAGAGCTTTGGAAATGGCCTGTCTAATAGCATAAACTTGTGCGACATGACCTCCACCCTTGACTGTAACTCTGATGTCAACTCCAGAGAACTTTTCCTGAAATTTAAATATATTGTTGAAATATTCATTTGTATTATATTAAATTTTATGAAATGTTAAATATTTCAGTAAAGAATCTCACTTCACATCTGATGATCAGGTTCGGAATAAGTTATAATCATCATGGAGCAATGATTTTTTACAGAAACATTTCCTTTTACCATTCTTATGTTCTAAATTTTTAAGTACAAACAAATGTAATAATTGCAATAAGTTTTACCATGAACAAGAATTAGGAAGATATTTCTGCAACAATATAACAAGTAACTTATCACTAAAAACCAGAATTGTGTGTAGAAGTCAGGTATTAATCATGATTTAGTCTTGTGTTGTTTCTATCCTGTTTGTAAAAGATTAATAATTAACAGCAATAACTTCCACATAATAATTCCAAAATTAAAAGTAGACTGTAAACCAGCACATTATTTTACCAACACAACAAAAATCCAGTTTATTATTTACCTTGCCTAACAACAGAATGGGTTCCTGAAGTTTGTATTGAAGAAGACGAGGTTCTACCAAGTCTAAGGGACGACCATTGACACGGAGAACTCCATGGCCACGCTTGCAGTAAGCAACTGCTGTGGCGGTTTTCTGAAAAAGTGATTGAATATTTATATTAACAAAAAGAAATAAATGTGGTTTTCATTTCAGGTCAGCTAGAAATCGAAGCTTAAATGGATATTTGTATAATGTGAGAAATAATGTTGTTTATTATACGTAATGGTTTAGTTGTTTAAATGTCGTTTCCATCTAGACCATATTAATGATTTTCATTTAGGATGGCTGGGTAGGATAGAAACTATATTCTTCCTTTCTATAAGACGTTAACATCAATTTGGTTATAATGCAACAGTCGGCGTGAAAGGATTGGTAAACATGTTTGGAAAGTGGAAACATAATAATTACATTAATTAATTTTAACTATGAGAGATTATGTACAAAGAACGATGCAAGAAATAATATGTAATTAAAGAAATAGAGAAAAAACACGTGGACTTGGCAAATACTCACCTTGCGGCCGAAAACTTGAACGGCTTGAATTGGTTCACGTCTCACCTGAAATCACAATTAAATAAGTTTATATTCCGTAAATATATTAAAATTTGCTTAATTTATTAGATATTTTATGGCTAAAGTTATAACACGCACCTCCTGCGCGGCAGCCATTTTGACAGAGAAAGACTGAAACTCAAACAGATAAACCTAAATTGGATTTGATTCGACATCATGCACAGATTATAAATAATTTCAAATTTACGAAAAGTAAAATTTGCAAATTTGAACTGAGTCACGGCTTTTTGTATTTGAACTGCTATAGAATTACGAAATTCTAAATAAAAACTAAAAAAAAACTACTTTCAAAAAGGCTTGTACATTGGCGCCAAAACTGATATTTAAGTTAGATCAACTAAGTGGTGTTAATAAATTAATTTAAACAATACATATTTTTAACCTTACATTTATATATAAATATATACCTTTATCATATTTTATATTATTATTTTCTCTAAATTTAAAAAACATTTATATTGATATCGTTAAAGCGGCATCTCTAAGGAAAGAAATGTAGTAACGTAAATGTAACCTTTCATGTTGCAGTAGTTTGTATCTATAAATTTTCACTAGATGTCGCTAGTGAACAGACGAAAGGTGCGTTATGATCAGTATGTTGCTCGTGAACTCTGATGACTGATACGTATTTGTTTTGTATTCAATAAACGTAATCGTTGCTGTGAAGTCGTGCGGTATGTGTACGGTTAGCAAACGCGTATTCTATGCCGATAACGCCGGTACTCGTAAAGTGAAGCAAAACAGTGAGAATAAATTACTTTAAAAAGAAATTACGTGTATGTGTATAAACATGAACTTTTGACACAGGATTTCTTTGGATTTTAATTTTTTTCAATCAAGTAAGTAAATTTTAATTTGTTTTTTCTAACAATACAATTTAAATATTTGTTGTAAGACTTTTAGAAACTTTTAGTCATTTTGTTTATTGGCGTGTAGTTTATATTTATACAATAAAAGGGAAGAAATATAAGCGGGTAGAAAACGAAGGTAAGCCGAGTAAAAATGTTAATTTCTGATAACATTACCAAATAAATTCTTATATACAATAAAACTTCATATAATCCAAATGCAAACAAAATTTATACGGATAAGTATTTTTTTTCTATAAAACTAATATTTTAACTCCCGAGTCCCGACATATTTTTTTCAAAAAGTTAAATGCGCTATTGCCACAGTTTCCTCGTCAAGTTTGTTATTTAAATGTATTGTTAAGTTAAACGATGCGTCACAAAAAAGTGATTCATGTAGGAATGTGGATCGAGCAAGACCCAGTTAAAGTAACAATTACAAGTATATATTGTGGACTGTGGTATTTACTTATTACCTACGTTTGAATGACCACAATATAGGAAAAAAACAAACTTAAATCATGATAGTAATAAGCATTCCATGAAGTCATTTTCAAGTCACAGTGATGACATGAAATTGGATATCTGGCTGTTTTATATTTTATACATGAGCGACTTTTCGCGCCTTCGAGCGGGCATTATTTTTTTATATTTTGGAAATAAAAATGTACTCGCGGTGTTACTTCTTAATTAAGTGCTAATGGTGTTCATAAGTACACCATTTGCACTTGACAACAAGTAACTTAGGTAGTGTACTTAAGTTTATTGTATAAAACATTCAAAAATACGAATCGTTATTTATGATGTACTTACCCATTTTATTTTAAATAGTTTCTATTAATCCATCCTTATTTCAACTTTTTGATTATTCTTTTTTTTAATGTTTGTTTTTTTTAATATATTATATTTTATATTAAAGTTATTTTGACCTATCGTGTGGAGCCAAGAATAATTAACATTTCTTTAAGTATATACATACAGCAAAAGCCGAATACTTATTTAGACTTATTTAAATTCAAATAAATATTTGTAACATTCATCCGAGTCTTATAATCAAAACAAATTCTGCCGCGTATTTCTGATTAACAAAAAACGACTGCCCACATTTTCATGAAGTTTTCTTCAGTGTTTGGGAATATCAAGGCTTACGCCAATTAGTTTTTTACTATAAATGACGAGGTCAAATTATATGCATTTTAGGTATAATTAAAATATGGATCGCGCCATACCAATAACTAATTCATAGATTAGTAGACCAAATTAGCTACTCATTTATAAAATAACAACTTTTGGGAATCTAATATAATATGTATCGAGATTTTCTGTAAATAAATTAAACGTATCGTAAACATTTAAATGTAGATTAATTGCAGTTTAGATAAAACTATGAAATAAATTAAGAAATATATTGAAATCGCTCGCATATTAAGGAATATAGGTATATATATGTATGTATGTGATTAACATTTTTTTGTATCGTATTTTTTACTGTTTCATTTGTTTTTAGCTACGGTAAATCATTCGACCTATGTTATTGGAATAAGATTAATTTGAATATTTTTTATTTAGGCTTACAAACATGCTAAATGACATTTTAAATTAAAGTGTATGTATGTAAGTTTATTTTACTCGTTTGTATCTATATATGTATATGATCAAGTATATTCCAACTTTGAGAACAGTCCTAGTCTCATTAAAATCGATTAAATATTTTTCGAGATATCACACAATTCAGGGTTGGTCACTTATATTACACATGTCCCTATAATATTATTATTAATATATGTTATGTATATATTAAATATAGATAACCTAGGTGAATAGTGATTATTATTTATTATTATGTTTATACGATGACAAGAGAACCGTGAGGAAATCCATATGCCCACAAATCTCTGGTGTCAGGCTTAGAAGGCTGATCACTTACTTCTTTAAGACAAGGAATATTATATACAGTCAAAACCGCTTATAACAGCACAACAGCGACATATCGCTTACAACGACGAAATTTTATCGATATTCATCGGCTATAACGACCAACCGCTTTTTGTCTCAGCAAAACAAAACAATACAAACGATTTTAAATCTTATTTATAATGCTTATGAATATTAGGCATATATTACCTACGCACTTTCTCCCGCCTCATCCGAACCTCTTCCCGGCCATTTGACCTTGCATACTTTACAGTTTACACATGTTTAGTTCGCTAATTGACTGCGTGAGTAACAGTTTGATTTAAAAGTTTTGTTTCTTTCTTGACCCCTTTACATATTATAATATTAACATACCATATTATAACCCATACCTACCTATTATAGATAGATAACTATGATAATATAACTATGTACATACATATGTACTGTACTTGTGTATATGACATTGCTTATAACGACTATCGGATATAACGTCGGCAACTATACGGTCCCTTCAATGTCGTTATAAACGGTTTTGACTGTACATACATTTAAGACCAAGACCAAAGCGCTAGCGCCAATAATTGTACCAAAAACGTTTATTTTCAAAAGACTTTTTCGTGTCTAAAAAATGCAACCTATTAAAGACTTATCAGTACTGATAATTTGACCATCAAAGTGGGTCAAATAGTGGGTCAAATCCATATAGCGACTTGGTACACTTTTAATCGCGATACCGTTCTTTGACCGACGTTATACGGCTTCCTGCAAGAAATAGGCATCGGGGACGGGGAATTTATGACGCTTCTTATGCAATTTTTTCTAATTTTCTATTTATGTAGGTTAAGAATATTGGTAATACTCTATTGTGTGTATAAATTGATTTTATTATATAAGCTATCGCGGAATATGCTTAAAAGGAGTATTAAGAATATCTATAGCGCTAAATCACCTGCATCACGAGAACACCACACATACACCCTCACGTACATAATCTCATTCACACCATGACACACAGCCGAATAAGGTATTACGTGTTTAATATTTTTTATTGAACTTTTCTTTTCGTAAATATTTGAACCCTTTTGTATATATTATTTATTTCATATTTGGCTATATCTTTAGTATAATGGTTTTTTGTTGTATATAATGTATGTTAGCTGTAGGAAAGGTTCATTCATATTTCTATCATCGTCATTTATCTGTGTGCCAATTTTTGTCAAAGGCCTCCAGCAAATTCCGCCATTTCTGTCTGCATTCTGCTCTCTCTGCCATGTAGGGCTGTTTCCTTAATCTGGTCTATCCACCTTCTGAATTGTCTTTTTATTGTTGCTTCACTTTTCTGTTTCTCTTGCCATGTGCCCCGCCATTTCCACTTCTTTTTAATGGTGTATTGTTTGTTTTATCTATTCTTTTCTTCTCTATCATACCTTTAGTCGGACGACGACCAGTACTTTTAATTCTTCAATAACAATATATTACACAATTGTAAATACAAAAAGGAAACTTACAAAAACAAATGAGGAATAACTTGCGAAAAAATTATGAACAATGCGCGTTATTTAAGTGGCCTTCGTGCTGGGAGCAATCAGTTTTTTTGTATGTGTTTATAAAATAAGAATATTCTACCACTATAGCTTGTCTATGGTTTACCTGAGTAGTAGTTTAAATAATGACGTTATTGGAAATAAAATATATATTATGGTTATTAAACATTTGGTTAAAATTTAATAAGTCTCTCGAAATTTAAGAATTAGTCATAAATAAGTATCAATCTCACTTAGAGATTCACGCGTGAAAAATGACTCTCACTTATACAGGTTTCATGTTTCTCACCTATAGAATTTTTGGGAGGGCAAAAAGACGGGACCCGGTAAATACTTTCGTTAATAGAGTTTTCTCGCTTACCCAGTTGTCACTCAGGTTTAACTGTAATTTTTTCTTAATAAGGTTGAAAAGAATGGCTTAATATTATAATATTCTACATAAAAAAGTAAAGAAAAAAAGAATATATGGTAAGTACTGACCATTTATACATTTAATAGCGGACCCGATAGACGTTTTCCCGCATGATATTTCAAGCGATTAGGATATTAAACAAAGTATGAGAGTACCGACTGTAGCGTGAACTGCCGGGCTAATTTGTGAATCTAAACCATCCAGGGTGCAACCCTAATGCATACAAAATATTCATTCAAACCGGTCAAACCGTTTAAGAGGAGTTCAGTGACATACACACGTACAGTAGAATTATATACCAGACAGATACATAGAAAAGTTAAAAGATCCGCGAAAGAATTGTTAAACATTTATAATCATGAGTTAGCTAGCTTTACTTCCGAGTCCCAAACAACGAGTTCTTAGGCGGATTATGTAATGTTCCATAAGAGGTCAATGCCAGTCGAAGGAGAAACGATTTCAGTAATCATAAGCCTACAAGAATGTGGGCTCTAAGGTGACGCTTACTTTACTGTCTCAGAAACGACAGCGCTAAATGTGGCGTAAAACAGTAGACATAGACATAACATTTATTACTAACAAAAACACACACACAAAATAACAATAATCAAAGAAAAAAATAAAATAAAAATATTATGTGAGATATCAAAAAAAAATATCCCTTTTAACATCCGGTTCGTTTTAAATGTGTAATGCGTGTGTTCTGTGGCTGTAATTGGCCCTGGCTAAGCATTATGCTGAGGAGCAGAATGTTCCATGTACCATATAAAGGATTTTGTATCGTCCCATAAGTCATCAGTCAGTCAGTTTCTGGATGTCACCTCAAGAATCGTCTCTTAGAATTAGTGGCGCTACAACCTTTTTAGGTATGTGCCTCATGATCTTTTCTTATAGGTAGGTATGTGATCAGTAGTGCCTGACACAAACCGTCGACTTTTTGGGTCTTAGGCAAACCGGTCCTCACGATGTTTTCCTACATCGGTTGAGTGAATGTTAAATATTACAGTCCATTGGTGCACAGCCGGGGTTTGAACCTAAAGGTCGCACGCTGAAGCCACTAGTCCAACACTACTCCCTCCGCCAAGTATCTTCTCTTAGTACAGCTAATATCCAGCTTGAGTAATATTTTTAGTAGAAAAAACAGTGTATACTAAGTAACACGAATTACTTATTGCTAATAAAAACTGCATTTAGAGGCAGTTTTTTTTTTTCATAATTCTACAGCCTACAAATTATATATAATAAAAAATAATTATACCAAAGATATAGCCAAAGATGGAATACATATTATATACAAAAAGGTTCAAATATTTACAAAAATCAATAAAAAATGTAAAAATTATTCAAAAATGTACATTTAACTAAGTAATACCTAGTTCGGCTATGCTATAGTGTGAAAGGGAAGATACGTGAGGCTGTGTTTGTGAGGTGTGCTATGTGGTGCATATTTCGTGCAGTATATATCAACATAAGTAGTAACTTCTGTCATTATATATAGGCTCAACCGATCTAGCATTGATCCATTTCTAGCAGATCAGCCATCAAAACATGTTGTTACAAGTTCCTTTATTTGTCAAGCAATTTTAGAATAATCAAAATTGAATCAAATTTCCAACAACATTTTCTCACAGATCAACATGCAGCATCTTATTGCGCCCTTTCACCTTGATATGATCGTAACTCCGAAACTATCTTCTCAACACTATCTAAATACATTTAAATAAGTACTCCTCGTAACGTAATACTAACCGGTTCAATTGTAGTTTATTTAGTTTTAGTTATTTATTTATTTTTAAACGGGTCATGGCGACGCAGTTAGAAGAAAACCTTAAATAAGGTTACATTATAATAATAACACAAAACAGGTGAATAAAATTTAATAAATAAAGACAGGATTTAAATTTAAAAAATACAATACCGAACTTAAAACTACCTACACTAAACTACTCAATATAAAATACGTATAGGTAAAATAATGGTTTATTGTTACGATTTACATATTGAGTAGTTTATGATAAACAAGGAATAGAGAAGATTTGGTTAGTTAAGCAACTCCGAAAAATAGTCTACAATTCGAGGTATGTTTTAAAAAGCGCCACAGAACACGACGCAGACACATTTTTGCACGTTTCACTGATATTTGTTTCGAGCACGTAAGTAAGCACAGCAAATACAACGCTTATTAAAGATCTATAAAGATTTGTATAGAACAAACTTAAAAACTACATTAATTCATACTTTCACAATTAGTTAATCTATCTGAGTTCTTTTGGTGCCACTCCATTACTGGAGGCTGGCCCTCAGTCTCGTGAAGCGTATCTTGTCAAATGCAGCAACTCTTCTGAAGTCTCAATGACCGTCCAGTTCCTTACCGTACGTACTATTTACTGAATTGCATAGGCTATATTTATTTTTGAAATATTTTTAAAATTACCATCCGAATCGTGATAAACAAGAAAGCTACTATAATAAACGAGACCTCAAAAACAGTGGCTAATTTAGTACCTGAAACCGAATTGTTTCCTAAAATCTACCAAAAAAATAAATAGACCTATGGGGTGCTTATTAGCACAGAAATATGTCATATTTATTGTAAGCAAGCTGTAGGATTAAAACAATTCATCTCGCGAATGCCGACTCGCAGGAAAGGTATTAGATCGTATTACAAGTAATTCTAAACTATCTAGCCCGGTGGTCATTTGCACAATAGCAGCTCATCCGGTACATAATTTGTTTTACGCTATTTAATACTCGTGGAATTTGTTTATACGAAATATTAATACTAATGACTCCGTATACGTTGTTTTGCCAAAGATTATTACAGTACTAATATCCCTGCTAAAAAAATGTCTACCGTTACCCGTCTAACCTAACCGTTTGGTAGGACTTTGGTTATAACCGATTGTTGTATATTCGTAACGAATAAGCTCGAAAACTAGACGGAGGTCTTATTGAGAGATTCTATGATTTTATTTAAGGATACCTATTACCTAAAGAGTGGAGAGAAGGCTTCTATTACTAATTATTAATAAGAAATTACATTAATATACATGACTATGTGATAGCAGTGAAATTCAGTTGTAAATCGGTACCTATTAGAAATTCAAATTAATCTCGAATGGAAACACAGATTAGAATAAAAAAAGAATATATATGTCTCCTTCATAGTGAAATTAAGTCATGAATCGATATTCTAAATTCAAATTAGACTCGAAACACAGATTAAAATTAAAATAAAGAATTCAATTGCTCCAATTTCTATTTTTTTATAGTCTTTGGTTCGATTGATTACGGTAGAAATGTGACTTTGAAATTTATTCATATATGGTCCTACCAATTAGTAAAATAAATAAATATATAACGTACGTATATAACACATTTTTAATGCATACGTGCATATGTCAACGCCTCGTGAGTCAACCCACTTATTTGAATTTAAATGAGATCTCAAATCACTTGCCGCATTAAGATTAACTCACCAACATTTCATCTTCATTTTAGATGGATTTTTAATGTCAGCTTTCATATTTTTTTGCTAAAGTTTATTTTTTTTAATTCGACATCAAGCAACGAATAGCCACATCTCCAAATCTAGTACTAATCTGATCTATCTATAAAACTTACCTGTAACCTTGTTAATAAAAAATAAATCAGTCCAATTGCATAGTTTTTCAAGTACATTCTCTATTCATTAACACCATTTGGCAGAAAGAGACAAAAAAGTACTTTGGGCTAGTGATTGCAATTTAGTTTTTATGAATAAGGGTTAATAATTTATGTTTCACTTCTGTGCCTGAATTCTATATCCGCTCTTGTATGTCTTATTAAAAAACTATATCAATGGCGCTACACCCTACTTAGATCTGGGCCTCAAATTTCCGTATCTGTATAATCATTTGTTGATCTAATAGGCGAGAAGGTGATCTACCCTCCTGTGCACTGTGCTCCTGTTGACACACGCCGTCGACTTATTTGGGTCTAAGACCAGTGGGTTTCTTCACGATATTTTCTTTCACCGCGCGCAATGTTAAATGCGCACATAGACAGAAAGTCCACTGTTGCACAGCCGGGGATTGAACCTAAGTCACTAAGCCAACACGGTCTTATACATAAAGTAAAACATGTCAGAGATTGATTTCTCTTATCAAACGGGAACTTATGAATTTTCTCTAATTACAGGTGCATTTCGATCGGGAAAGTGATCAGGTGAGTCAGCCGTCATAATACATACTTAGAAACCATACAAGTAGTAGAAACTACATTTCTAATATTGCTAAAAGGCTTTTAGAAATGCCTTCTCAACTGCTTACGAAAGCTACAATTATGTTGTGTTGTTTGTGACGAACTAAATTTAAAAAAAACTACTGGACTGTATTTATTTCATCCTTAGAGTAGCTTCTTTGAATTTTGCCCCATTATCGACACCCGTCTTCCCTCAAATGCAATATAACAACCACGTATACCTCAGCCGAGATTCCCTCAGAGTTTCTCCAATAATTTCAGTTCCGAGCACAATTTTATGCCCGGCAGGTCCGGACTTATAAAGCTGCCTTAAGTAGATTCGTTTACATGTAATTCATGCTTTCTGCTTAAGTGAATATCTGACAGAAAAGTTAAATATGAAGGTGTATATTTTGTGATACTTATGTTGAATAAGTCTTATTATCATATATTTTTTTCTATACGTACCATTTAAATGTAATTATTACAAAATGTAATACATAATATAAAAGCTCTTACTCGTTAAAGACTTGTAGTTTTTCTGATAACTGATAATAATGTTTTTGGGTTTCGTCATCTTAAAACGGAAACCTTTTCTAGAGCTCCTGGTATAAAATGAAAATACTATCCCTAAATAACAGAGGCATTACCCAAAGTATTTAAAAAATATATTCAATCCATGCGAAGATAGAACAGCGCTAACAATCGCTATTAAATTACTTAAAAAATCCTTTATGGCTTCCAAGAAATACTAATATTTAGACATGAATCACTTGTGAATGCAAGATAAATCTTCGCGGAACAATGTCCTTTCGCTGAGATTCGAACGGAGACCGGATTTTATGAATGAAACTCGTCATCGGTGAGTCACTTTAGTCTTGATAGTAACTTGTTCCAATTCCTGCGTAGTTTTAAAGATATGAATCATTTACCAATATTGAATGAATCGCCTAAGGGTGCTTCAATAATTGGTATATTTTACAAGTAACGACAATAGCCTTTGCAGTAAAGCTTTACCAAGTTACGTAGTACCGGTGATTATCAATTTAAACTCTGTTAAAAATAAATATAATAGATTTGCTTTTTTACCGTCAATTCGTTCGTATTTGTAAATAAATTAATTATCATAAAAGGATTTTCTTTGTAACCAGTCCAGATGTCAAGAAAGTCAAGTGTTAGGAAAACTATATTTTCTAACCTTTGTAAAACACAAAAAGTTTAGTCGAAAAAAATTTCACCATTAGAATACTACATTATCTGAGTAACATGTTCTAATAATTATTTATATATAATTTAACATATAACATAACAACATAATTTTAAACATAAAAAAACATAATAATAAAATAATATACATTGAAATATACTTCGATATTGACATCGATGTCAAAATCGAAAACCGAACATCGATGATTTTTGCATTAATAATTGACAAAGAAATAAAATACAGTGAAATGGTTGGAAGTTTATTAAGAAAAATAATAAATTATTACATATTCCGATATTTTTTATCAACTGGCTGAATGAAAAGTAATGTTGATAAAGAAGAACCTTTTAATATATTTCTTTGTTAATAAAGAGTAGTGAGGAAGTGTGAGAGAGAAAGAGCGAGCGAGACTACGCCTACTACTACAATAAGAGTTCATGGTAGGCCCCCAGGGCGCAAAGAATGAATACGCGTTCAAAATTTTAATAAACCTGATTTGTGGATGCGTTCCTAAAAGACATAATTTGTGTCATAAGTTGCATTGGTCGTGCGGGGAGGCCGTGGGTTAACATCGATGTTACGATATTTTTGGCATAGCAACATCGATGTCAAAACATCGATGTTTTTGCTCTCAACATATATGAGCATCGAACATCGACGATCATCGAGCATCCCTACCTAGTAATAAAACATAACCAACATCCGTTTAGTTTCGGTCCGTTCTACGCGCTTAAGTGTTTTTAAATTATCTTGTAGTATACATTGAATATATAACATTTTGATGCATATATATTACTGTAGCTGTTGCTTGAATAAGGCATTTAATATCCAGTTACCCGACAGTAACTCCTTACGGTATCATTTTTAATCTCATTACTGTAACCTTAGCCGGATGTCATACAAAACTCACAATAGCTCATTCAGGTTCTAAACCAATTTAAATGTTCTATTGTAAAAAATAATTCAGTTCCCATTGGCAGTCAACAATACAGATAATAGATATTCATTAAGAATATTTGCATGTTGACCAAGGTCCTAAAATGAATCGAGCATCGAGATTAAGCTTTACAGCTTACAAGGACGCGGGTTAAAAAAAGGTCTAGCCTTATTCCAGGGGAGCAGTGTTGGCCTAGAGGCTTCAGCGTGTGACTCCCATCCCTGAGGTCGTAGATTCCATCCCCGGCTGTGCACCAATAGACTTTCTTTCTATGTGCGCATTTAACATTTGCTCGAACGGTGAATGAAAGCATCGTGAGGAAACCGGCTTGCCTTACCCAAAAAGTCGACGGCGTGTGTCAGGCACAGGAAGCTAACTATTGGATTGACCAATGATCATGAACCATATACATAAATCTGAGACCCAGACCTAAAAAGGTTGTAGCGCCTCTGATTTTATTAATGTCAGGCGAGCCGTACTTGTTTGCTCAATAAATACAACTCAAAAAGTGAACTACTATGGTTCTAAAGACCACAGAAATCTGTATAAACTATTTTATGAAAAAAAATTATATATTTCTGTATAAATTATCATGTCTTGTTATGTCATAATGACGCAGACTCGTATATAAACCATAACATAATCTATTCAAATAAATCTCGGAGAAGCACAAGTGAAAAGCTGGGAGCTTGTAGTTTATTGTTTATCACAATGCCAAATCATAAAATTACTGCTTTACGACTGATTTGAGAGCGACCGCCAATGCGAAAACCGCTGTGTGAGTTCGAAAAGTGAGTTACAGAATCGCAGGGCTGTTTTTAAAAATGTCTTTGTTTTACGGAACTTTATTACAAAATCGAATACCCATACCTCGAAGTTTCGAATGTTTTAGTCGCGCAGATTATAAAATTATTATTAAATTCAAATTCAAAATGATTTATTCGTTTAGGTAACACAATATACACTTATGAACGTCAATAAAGAACTACATTTTAAATGCTCCTAATTATACATTTACTGCCAGTTCTCAAATCAAGGGCGTAGAACGGACGAAAACTGGCAATAAACTCTCCGCCGCTCATTTTAATCGGCAAGTTTTTGGTTTTACTTAAAAAATCTTCAAGCCTAATAATAAAAACTTCACACATGACGAACACAATTACAATAACGGAACTATCCCACGAATCAATTGATACTTACCTTCAACACCTCAAGTGATCAAAACGTCATTAATAAATAATGGCGTTTTGATGTATTAAAGAAAAAGTGACAGTTGACATTGAAGTTTCTTTAACGGTTAATGAGAAATTTATATGTGAAGATAAACAAATTCCTTGTTAATTCACAAATTGATTACATGTTTTTTTTTATAAAAGAGAAAAGCGGTATTAATAATAATTGGTACAATGATTCTTTCCATGAACCTAAATCAAATTTTATTGATAAAAACTAGTTCATATAAAAATTTGTTTGCATTAACAATGTTAAAACGATTAGATTGTGTTTTATAAGAGTTGATCAATCGCGTGACTAAGTTGTATATTTAATTGGCTATCGTAAATTAATTTTACGCCTTGAAACACTTGAAATATAGCTGTTTAACATTCTTTTGGATTAAAATTTATGAAAGGTACATAGTTTATGATATACTGGAATACATTGTAAGTATATATACGGTTAAGTATGACAATTTCATAATTAATTATATCAAGTATAACTGGATTTCAAAAGATCGCCATGATAACTTCGTGAATAAATATGTATTAATATTAGTATTATTACTGTCACATATATTAGTAACTTAATTAAAACATAAAATATAAATGTATTATTCGTATTTTTATGATTGAATTTGTTATAAGCCTTTTGAAAAACACATCGAAACTAATAGATAAAATTTGTTTTTCATAGCCTATAGAGGCGTCGATAAAAAGTTAGGTAGTCTTTAGTCAGTGGTCACTACGTAATGCAGAAGCCACAAAGCCTGCATCAACTCCCGCCACAATTACGTGAGTGACATTCATATTGTTTCATTAGAATTCTGAAATGGCTACTTGTCAGGTGACAACAGCCGTTTGACAGGCCACAATGCGCGGTAAACCGTTTCTAAATTTAACTTTAAGATCTACGTAAACGATTTCCAAGAAGGCTTTACTTCCATTCGATTGGCGATGCGAGCGGAATAAAAACTTAATTTATACATTTCTTAGACGGAATTTAGGAATAAAATTGCTTATACAGTAAAAATAATTAAAACGAATTGAAAGAAATTAATTTAATATAGAAGTATACGAAAACATTCTAGAAAAAAGATAAAAAAAATTAAAATATATGTTTATCAATTGCTAAATTGTTTTGATACATTGAAAACAAAGAAAGAGGATTCCAAGACATAAAAACGTTTTCGATTTTGACATAGTCATACTTAGCGCTAATTTATGTCTCTGAATCTTACCCTTTGAGGTAATTATTTTTGTATGTAAACAGATTGAATAAACGTACATATGCCATAATCTTTTCTTTCGGTATTTGTTTTTTAGTTACACAAAAGTTAGACACTCTTGTTTAAATTAAATTGTATACAAATGTAATTTAAAAAATTGAGCAGTTTGGCCTAGTGCTTTCAGCGTGCGAGTCTCATCTCTGAGGTTGTAGGTTCCCCGGCTGTGCACCTAAGGACATTCTTTCTATATGCGCATTTAACACTCGCTCGAACCGTGAAGGAAAACATCGTGAGGCGACCGGCTTGCTTTAGACCCAAACAGTCGACGGCGTGTGTTAGGCACAGGCGGCTGATCACCTATTTGCCTGTTAGATTGACAAATGATCATGATAGAGAAATCTGAGGCCCAGACCTAAAAAGGTTGTAGCGCCACTGATTTATTTTTAATTAAAAAAATTAAAGTTAACCGCTCACACTGCGACATTAGAAAACTTTTCATCGGAGTTTCCCTTTCATAGTTGAATGCTGAGTTATAGCCATTACAAGGCACTTGCCGTTCACTTATAAATTGCAAACTTATGACCAATAAGTAATGTAAGTAATGAATGTGAGTAATGTTAATTGTTTGTAAACATGTACGCATTGAACATGGATGAGTTCATAAATAAACTGTCGTATAATATTCGTGATTTTAAACGTATTAAACTTAAGTTATTAAATTTAATTTTAAGTAGTAGTATAATATTGCAATTATATAACCTAGGATAGTAAGTAACCTATAAACCTACTCACGTCAAATAGTCTCGGGGCACTTGGCCAATAAATCAAAAGAGAAAACAATATTTTACTAATAAGACATCTTTGAATTACCGTAAAGGTTGGCAAATTTATTTCTCGTTCAAACAGTACAGTTTCATGTATTCTAAATTACATACTAACAGAAAACACTGTAGGAGGATGCTAAATTTTATTTCATTTACAAAATATATATACATTGGTATATAAAGAACAATAAAATCCATACCAAACACGAAGAAATAATACATGGATTTATAAATAAAAAACTAAAGGATATTTGATTTAAAAGTGTGAGGGAAGCAACTATGGACCAGACCTAGCTCGATTATCAGATCGCTTAATCTGGATATCGGTGAGGTTTCCCTTGACAAAAATCTTAGGTATAATTTATAAGCTTAAAGTATTAATAGTTAATTGAATTATTTTTATTCGGGACATATATCAGGGCCGTGAAAAATAGAATTTCCTAAATAATGCTTGCATTGAATATTAATTTATTGCGTCTTTATTAACTAGTCTTGTGTCGTCATCATTTGCATATAAATAAATTATCATGTGTTAATCGAATATATTTTATTAAATTTCTTTTGTTTTTCACCTTTTTGTGATTATTTAAGATGACAAGATCGATAAAGTATTCAAGATTAGATTAAGCAACCTTATTATGTACAGATATTTCAAAATATATACTCTTGTATATATTATCGGCTTTATATACTTTTTGACAGAAACAATTGGAGAAAAACAGAACTTTAGTCGCGCAATCAGATTAATAGATATATGATTATGATAGAGATAAATTAAATAAAAATAAATCAGTAGTGGTTTTTAGATCTGGACCTTAGATTTCTGTATCTGTTTCATGATCATTTGTCAATCTAATGGGCAAGTAGGTGGTCAGTCTTCTATGCATAAAACACGCCGACTTTTGGGTCTAAGGCTACCCGGTTTCATCATGATGTTTTCCATCACCGTTCGAGTAAATGTTAATTGCGCGTATAGAAAGAAAGTCCATTGGTGCACAGCCGGGGATCGAACCTACGACCTCAGGGATGAGAGTCGCACGCTAAAGACACTAGGCCAACACTGCACTGATTATGAGAGATAGTATTTTAACTATAAACATAGGTGGAATATGGTATGTGAGTATGTGTCAGCCAATCATTTTGGTCACTCAGTTACTATTTCAAAAACATTCGTAATTCATACGAGTCGTAGTTGAAGTCGAATTGTGTTTTATAAAAGAAATATTATTCTTTATCTATTTTTAGTTTTAAACATTTTACATTACGCAAAACCTATTTTAGTAACGGACAATAATTAATGACGTGCTTATAAATTTATTCCGTAATTATTGAGACACTAAGTAGTTCATATATTTTAATATGATAAGTTCTGGAGGCCTATGGGCCGCACAAACATTCAAAGTAGGCACTAAATTTTTCTCTTCATACATCATTCAGAAATAGGAAAAACTCAAATGTCTTTCAAGACTCTTTTTGTTCCTAGATTGTGCCATTATTGCGTCCTTTCTTTCCCCTCACTGTAATGATATATTTTCTCATCTTCCGTAATTTTTACTCCCTGGACCACATTAACGACGCCCGTACTTTTCTTTGTAAGCAAATTAAACCCGATTTTTGAAATCCACGGCGATTAAATGCAAAGGCAATATTGCAATTATTAGATATTGCTTCGACTAAAGTAGATCATGTAATATAGACCATGGGAATTATAGAGTAATAATTATTGCGTATAGACTACGTATTACTATAATTTTCTACAGATTAAACTTTTTACATATGACAGGTTTATGTCAAAGACAAGATTTTCAAATAGCGGATATTACATTCAATACACATCATTTTAAAATAGTTTAATAATTAAACCGTCGATTAAATGGTAGTTACTGCTCCCGACTCTGGCTACGTGATAGGGTATCTTGTCTATCACCTTCTAAGATAAGATTAGACCGGAATTCGATGGAAAATCCAAAAGAAACAAAACTTGAGAACAAGGATGAAATATGAAAATAGTATGGAAACAAAAATATAATTTTGGACTTCCATTAAGTAAAATTCGTGATATCTACATTTTTATGTATAAGATAATTTTACTAAGGGTCGTTCAAGAAAAGAGCGTACCAATTCTTAAAAGGCCGGCAACGCACTAGCGAGCCTTCTGGCAATGTGAGTGCCCATGCCCGGTTGCCTCCTATTACATAAAATAATAAGATATAGGATAAAATTGTGCAATGCATACTTGTAATAACAGCTATTATTTATTTAATATAATCAATGTCCTGATATGGACAGCGGATATGGGGCATAGATATAATATAGTTAATATGTTATATTTAATTGTTTTTTTAACTTTGTAGATAATGTAATTGCATTACATTATTTTAATACATTCACAAAACATAATCACATTAATTTATAACCAGGGGTCCGAAGAAGATGATGTCTATTGATTTTTTTTATGTAATACGAGTTGGAGGCTAATGTTAAGTGATTCCTCCGCCCATGGACACTCTCATTGCCAGAAGGCTCGTAAGTACGTTGCCGGCATTTTAGGAATTGCTACGCTCTATTCTTGAAGGACCCTAAGTCTTAAATACTTATTAAAGCGTGAAATCATATTTCTTATTCAAAAACGCATAAAAAAAACAACTGAAGTGGTGTTTTTGGTTGGAACGGATTCAAACTCTTAACAGAAGCTATTTTCTGTTGTTTCTTTAACTCCGTATAACACAAACCAATAACCAAATTTATTAAATATATTTGCAAACAGCGCGGAATATCTTCATTGCACCACGAAACAACCCAGCGCAAAAAGCTTATTAAGTTTTATTAAACCTTTTATGCAATTGAAAAACTCTAGACTGGTAATGAACAGTCATAAAGTACTGTCCATTACAGTCAGTTTATGTAATTGCACGTGCACATACCAGCTCGCTGATTGTGTCTCCGCATTTGGAGATGGAGACAAAGAACGCTCCGGATTTATGGGGAATAGGATGGCTGTTGAATGAATAAGCATGGGATTATAACTGTTTATACTCTTAATAATAAAAATATTTGAGATATAAAGAAACTAGTTTGTTTCTTTACTATGCCAGCCATCGCGGTTGGCAAAAGCCGTTGGTTTGGAGTTGACAGAACTCAAAGTTATCGGGATTTAATTCAATATTGCTTAATTGTTATTGTAAAAAGCTTAAAAAGGGATTGATAATTTTAATAATAGACTTTTAATGTCGTGTCTATGTTTTCAGGATAGTATTATTTAATTTTAGATAAATTAATTAGTATAGTGTGTAAGTACTTAAATAAAAAACTTTAGAGCAACACAATTGTTTATTTAAACTTTCAATTCCAAATTGAATAAGATATATTATCTTATTATATATGTTGCGATGTCGTTTCCCAGTTGCTAATGCACTTTCTGCCACGCACCAATGTGTGAATGCCAGTAATGATAACTCCGAAACCGTCTAACGCAGTGGGAGTTTCATAACAAAATAAAAAATCTGTGGATCTACTACCTTGTTTAGGTCTGAACCTCAGATTTCTGTATGTGTTTCATACAGAACCGCCGTCGACTTTTTGTGCAAAGTTAACCTCGTGATGTTATCCTTTAACGTTTGAGCGTATGTTAAAATTTAAATGCGCACATAGAATTAAAGTCCATTGGTGCACAGCCGGGACCGAACCTACGGTATCAGGGATGGGAGTCACACGCTATCGACATAAGCCACCACTGCACTTACCATAATACTTGCAAAAAAAGTAAATTTACAAAAATCAATGGATATTGAATATTGATAGAAAGACATCGAAATTCGGTTTCGTTGACGTCTAAATTATTGGAATCAGCACTTCGTTAGTGCCAATTACAACCAATTGATGAGTCACATATTGGAAATAGGTTTGACCTGGCTTATTTGTTTCAGTAATACTGTAAAAAATCATGTCAATTAACCACATCATGTATGATTGAAACTTCCAATATGTAATTCTAGAATATTAGAAAGCTGTTTGTTTATTTGGTTAAACGGTAATCTGTATTGAGTAAATAATTATGTTGGATAGTCCTTTAATAGAGGAAGAATCAAATAGAAGCGGAGCATCAATGAGAAATGCAAAAAAGCAAAAAGGTTTACTTTTTTATGGGAATTATATTGTTCTACACAAATCCATTATTGGCTAGGGGTTTCTTATTAAATAAGCTGTGTTGGTCTAGTGACTTTAGCGTGGGGCTCTGATCCCTGAGGTCGTTGGTTCGATACACGGCTGTGCACCAATGGACTTTCTTTCTATGTGCGCATGTAACATTCGCTCCAACGGTGAATGAAAACATTGTGAAGAAACCGACTGGCCTCAGACCCAAAAAGGTTGACGGCATGTAACAGGCACAGGAATTTTGATCATGAAATAGATACAGAAATCTGAGACCCAGACCTCAATAGGTTGTAGCGCCACTGATTTATTTTTAACGCCCTTGACATCATTTCTATTCCATGAACTTCATAGGAGATATCACAATTTTGACAACAACAACACAAAGCTGAAGCAACACGCGCATTTATAATGTGATATTTAAAGACCGCTGGTAGTACTTAATATATTGAATAACGAACCTACAAGGTGTACCTAGAAAATTCTAATTGCAAAAAAGAAAAACGGTCACCGTGCCATTTACGTGAAACGAAACATCTGCACTGAAACTACTTGCGGCAGCAATTCGCAGCTGCCAACGACAATCTAAATGTCAAACAATTTGTCAAGGCCACACAGGTGATTCACCACAGCCTCAAGTGACCATTAATAAAGAAATTAAGCACTTAATAGAACAAAGAGACCGCTTAACGTCCGCTAATTGATGGATTGATCTTCTGATTTTTACTTGCACACATCGCGTGAATACCCATTATATAACTACTACATAATATACTACTAAAATACATAACTCATATTCCACTTTAAGCAGATCACAACTGTTAACAAATTAATCTAATGTTTTGTTATTATTTTTACACCCATGACCCAACCGATTTAAACATCGGGCAATGTGCGAGAAACAATGGCCGATGGGGCAAGAGAGTCAAGGAGCAAGTGGAGGCAAGGCGTTGGAAACAAACCGATACTGGAAATTTAGGGGAAAGGGCAGCAGTGGATTACTGAAACTATCGAACGAACCGATTTCAAAAAGCTTTCCCCAAAGCACTAGAGCTTCTAAGAGAATTCTTGCAAAACCTCAAAAATTTATTTTTATGCCCAAAAATAACCTTGTTAAAAAAAACATGGGGATTAAAAATAGTGACGGAGAATTTATTGCCAGTTCTTCTCTTGCGTTCTACGCCCTTGATTTGAGAACTGGCACTAAATGAAAAGTTAGAAGCATTTCATATACATTTCTTTTTTTGACGTTCATAAGTGTACATTGTGTTACCTATATGATTAAATGATTTTTGACTTGACTTTTCAGCAGGGCACAGCTTATATTAAATCAAAAAAATATTCATTGATTGAATATCTACATTTATGTTCAGTATAATTATTATGTTAATTGTCATCTCACGCTTCTTCTTCTAAAATCTTAACTATCGACACGTGGATGGAGCCGTTTCATTTTTTTAGTCACGCTTCCTTATCAGCCATATGGTTTGCACGCGTGCCCTATGAAGGCGGAGGGACCATGCCTAACGATGTATGAAATTAAATGCGAAAGTGTGCCTTACTGGGACATTCTAATAGCATTCGGGTATATATAATATATATGACTATAATAATTATGAATTTAAACACTGCATATTTTTTTAATAAACGGACTAACTCAGATATTAAAATTAGTAATATTGTTTTAACTAATGCACTGGTCTTTTCACGTAAACACAATAATAATAATTTAAAATTAATAAATATAAAATTAAAAGTGTTTGGTTCCTGGTCATCTCATCTGGGTACCTTTGACGCTGGCAGCATTTCCTCGCTGTATTGCCATACTTATTCGATGAGCGAAGAAAGCACCAGCTCGAGTCACCGGTAGTATCTACCAGGCGTCTACTTAAATCTTTAATTAGCGCCTGTGCACTTGAACCCCACGGAATCTCTACTCCAAAGGGAACACAATCAAAGTTGAAGGAAAGACTTGTCCCGGCCTTACACGACTGGGCATTAATTCAAATATTTTACTCAAGAAATGCGAAAGATATTTTAGATCTGGACACTAGCTTTTGATAAATAAAAAGGTATTATGGATAAGGAAATAAAATACATTTATTTCCTTATCCATAATACCAGAAGTACTCTTCAAATAGAAGCGGTACTTGTAATTAAAAAAAGTAATAAATAAATATATGAAATGTCTTTGAACAAGATGCTTGCAGTAAAAGTAGGCAAGTAGCGAATGCAAATTTTGCGTGTACAATATAAAACATTCGGAAGTATTTATCATATTAACATATCCGTATACGTTAGATTAGTTTTCTAATATTGACATTACGTGATTAATTATCGACATTTGAACTCGCGCAAATGAAATATTTTTTTATTTCTACAAAACAATTTACACGTAACTTTAATAAAATTTTGAAATCAATACATTTTTCACTGTAGAGCCGTGGTTAGGCTTGTGTGTCCTGAGGTCGTGCATTTACCCCAGCTTTTCACGAATTATTTTTTGAATGTTTGATCGCTATTTACATGAACTTATCATGGGCAAACTGGTATATTAGAGTTTCATTTTAGAGATTCGGAATCCCATACATTTTTAACAAATGGAAGTCACGCTTCGCGCTAAGCCTGAACATTACCTTTAAATCTGTGTTAAGTAGCTGTACTTAACACACTGTTCTACTTGAATATAAAAGAAAATTTTCCAAAGAAACAAAAGAATACTGAGGCCCTTAAAGGATTAATATTAAAACGCTCACTCACACACTTACACATTTCCATACATACTCGTACCACAATAAATAAATTAGTAAATGGACTTGGTTAGTACATAATGTTCTTCGTACATAGTGTGCAATCGTTTAGGCTATATTTTTTAATTTAATTACATACAAATTGTTAAATATTATATATTATATATATATTGAAATATTACATAAGTTACATATAAGATAAGTTGTTCTGTCTGTAACTTAATTGTACCCCAAGTGCAAGGGCATTGCAACAGTATTGAGCCTTTTCGAGTTCCGACAGATGTTTGGGAACCGGTAAGCGTTGCCGGGTGTTTGGGGTTCTCTTTACAGGCTGTTCACTTTAGACCATAAAAGAAATTAATAAATAAATTGTCAAACCCAAGTAATAAATTATTTTATTTTAGAAAACAAATTAACATATATTGTTAGGAAAATATAAGTTAATTTAAATACCTACTGAAAACCTATTCGCGTAGTATATTAGTTGGGTACATATGTATTGTGTACATAAGTATAAAAGTTGTATTAATAAACGATGATTAATTTATGATAATACGAAGTGTTGGTACTCTTGCGCAAATTACAATGTGACCACAGAACAAATATGCATGATGATATCATGTTTTGAATTATTGCTTATTTAATTAAAACAATTGAACATTAAAATAAATAATAAAATACTTTTAATAAATAACCTTTGAACAGGCATTGCCATATATTGAAGTTTAAAATTTATAACTTTTTATTAAACTCAATTTTTGTACCAATAAATACCATCCGTATCACCTCGACGTCCGTCGTTCCACAACTGAGAGTTTCTTAAGACAGTTTTTGCCGCGCACCACCACTATGTGGAACCACCTGCCCACTAAAGTATTTCCGAACCAATTCGACTTAGGGTCCTTCAAGAAAAGAGCGTTCCAATTCTCAAAAAGACGGCAACGTGAGCCTTCTGTCAAGGTGATCTGTGTATCCGGCAGCGGTATCACTTAACTTCATGTGAGCCTCCAGTCCGTTTGTCTCGTAACATAAAAAAATATAGGCGGATAGATTATCAAGTATATGACGCACCTAGTTGCCGAGTTAAAGGTAAGAGGAAGCCACGTAATGAGATAAAATGCTTAAAAGCTTACACAACCCAGATTTCCTCGCTAATTATTAATCCTGTAATGCGCTTAAACGGATTTTAAAATAAATCACTTCTCTGAAACCTCGTATGTATGAAGTGTGGACTCAATTTCCGCACTTAGTCGCCCATTTGGCCCGATGTGCGTAAAGTCCTGGCTAGTTAAGGCAGCCCAGTTGCTTCTAGCTCAGAAGTTTCCTGGGCACTTCGCAGGTCTCACTGCTCCGAGGAGTTCTTTGGAAAGCCAAAGATACGCATTCCAGGACTACGTGATTCTTCTGCGCTGAAATAGCCTCTGCACAAGGCACTGTCGCGCTAAGAACAAAGAGTATTATTAAGAAGATAGTGGCCCGTAACACTGATACCTCAAACCAAAACAAAACGAAGAGAATCGATCCAAAAAGTCGACGGCGTCTGGCACAGATGGCTGATCGCCGACTTACCTATTAAAAAAACAAATCATTACAAAACAGATACAGAAATCTGCGACACAAAGCTATATGGTTATAGCGCCACTGTGTTTTTTTAAAGAAATGTGTTGCTACTTGCTAGTAACAATTATTTAACTTAAACGCCAAATTTCCTCTCTCTCTCTCTTCAAAGTTGTAAAATTTTTCTAGCTCGCTCGCTCTATATAATTTATAAAGGCTCATGATAACTTCAAACTATTGCCAGAAACAGAAATTATTAATTCTGTAATTAACTTTTATCAGTTCTTATATTAATGACAATTTCCCTGTCATAATTCGTTTGGAATTTATAATTATTCAAAACAAATATTCTAGTTAGTTTGTGCAAGTGTTATAGTCAAGTAGCAAATTTTATTCATATTTTTAATTATTTTAAAAGTTGTGTGCTTGACAACCTGACACCAGATTTTTAAATTGCAAGAATAACTTACGCTAAAACCATACTTTAAATATTAACAAAAGCATCTTTCCAAACGGAACACGCTGTATCGTAGCGCCAAGGGGCCAAAGCGGTGACCCTCGCGAATAAGGGAATTTTAACACCTGGCTGTAACCATAGAGATCGAATCACTACACGGATGACACTATCGATTTTTTTAACCATAACGGTTTTAACATGTTTTAAGGCATATTTCTTTATAGATTAAAATAGTATTATAATGCTAATGATATTTAAGATATATTTAAGATAATTCCTACAAGGTTGGCAACGCACTTGCGAGCCTTCTGGCAGTGTGAGTGTCCATGGGCGGAATCACTTAATATCAACCTTCTACCCGTATGTAGTACCTGTAGTATTCGTTAAAAAATATTGTTCAACATTAGTTTACTTCTGTTCGCACCCATTTAAGGTCCAATTAATTTATGCTGAATCTGTCGTTTGTGACGTGTTATGAAAACAATGCGGAATTTATGTTGTAGTCTATGGTATATGGTACAATTATATCTTTAACTTTTTCTAATGTTTAAAGTATATAATATACGTATTATCTATTCTTCATAGATTTAATGATTAAAAAATTTAAAATAAGTGTCATTTAATATAAAATTATTTTTACAATTAGGTATATTTAATGGGTCTGACTGTGGTCCGGTATGAGCACTACAGAGTCAGTAGTATAACACTTTCATAACAAACTGTTCTGTGTGGTCTATGATCTATGGGTCTCTTCGAACATATAATATGGCGATCACAATGGCACGCGCGAAACAACCAAGCGTGGCGTATGGCGAAGAGCAGATGACACGCGACCGTTATGCCAGCTGCACATTGAGTGCATTCACTATGACTTAGGACATCCGCAAACATGATACTTTTTTAATAGATGCTTGAAAAATTTAGACAGACTTCCACTTAATGCATTTTGGTCTATGTATCGGACCCCAATTTTTATTATACTTCAACATACATATTTTATCTAACTCCATTGTATTAGCTAAAATTTAAAAAAGAGAGTTTATTGCCAGTTCTTCTCTTCCGTTTTACGCCATTGATTTGAGAACTGGCAGTAAATGTAAAATTAGAAGCATTTAATGTACTTATATTTCTTTTTTTGACGTTCATAAGTGTACATTTTGTTACCTATATGAATAAATGATTTTTGGCTTTTGACTTTTATTTATGACATGTGAGGATGACATGAGATTAACAAAAATAAAGGCAAATTTAAAAATACCTAGTCTTCGGGTTATTTAAGCACTGATATTTTTATTAAAATGGTGTCAAAACATTTAGATGCACGTAGTCTAATCATAACATTTACGAAATGTTACCATATAATGCATTGACTTAATGGCCTATAACCCCTAGATGGGGCAGAGAGCGTCCACAGTGTCTCCATCGCGTTCGGTCTTGAGCCTCGTATTTCACCTCGCTTCGGAGTGTATGGCCTATTAATTTCCATTTGCGTCGCTTCAACTGCTGACTAATCGGTTGCTACTTGCTAGAGATCTTCTCGGGCCAGTAGATACCCAGAATAAGGTGAAGACGGCGGATGACGAAGACTTGGAGTCGGTGGGAGAGATGCATATAATGCATACTGTGTAGTAATTATCTCTAGCGATCTCTACCTAATTAAATAAAACAGTAACACGCGTTTGCTGTGAAAAATTAGTAATAAGTTAAAAAACAGAAAAAAAATAATCACATATTATATATATACTATAAATAACCAATCCACCATATAACGTGGTACGCCTTTAACGCGGTGCCTCTTCGTAATATAATAACGCAATGTCCGCCCCCCATATAACGGCATTTCCTCCCTATAACGCGGAGATTTGTCGACTTACATTTCTGTAGTGTAAAATTTATAATGATTTGTCAAGTCCATAATTCGTTTTGCGTACCTTTGCACCTGTTTCAATAGTTTTGGTTTTTATAAAATAAATTTATGTATATTAGACTATATAACTTTATTAAATTCGTGTTACTAGTTTTAAAATTGTTCATAAAAATGGTTTTAAGAGCCGGGAACACAGGAATTTTAACTTAAAAGGGTTCCTAAATATTACACATTGTAATGCATATCTACTTAACAAACATTATGTTGAAATAACAATAAATAAGAGTTTCTTATTTAAGTTTCTTTTGGAATTAAATAAAATGTGTGTAAAGTGTAAATAAGGCACTAGAACATACTAACACCTTCTACTTTAATTAGTCAGATCATACCAATTTAAATATGTTCGTGTCGATTCTTTCATATTCATAATGTTAAAGAATATATCACAAATCAATCTGCGCAATGAATGTGTTCTAAGAATAATGTTTTCCTATAAAGCCATGTCGTAACCATTGGAGCGATGTAAATGTGTCATCGCCTGTATAATTTAGTCATGCTTTCTCTGTTGCACGATCGGTGTATGGTGTTATTAATGCCGAATTAAATATCTGTATGACCTTATTTTACGATCATGCCTAAACCCCACGATATCGTGTGCATTTGTTTAAAATCTACTTGTCCGGAATTCACCCCAGCCTTAGCTTAGACGGTTGAAACACAAGCCCAGAGTAGTTGGATTCGATTTCCTGCGAAACATTTTTTTAGTTACTGCAGATGAGTTACGCACACGTTAAATTTAAAAATCATATATTCATAAAGGTTACAAAATTTACACATATGAACGTCAAATAAATATATATGAAATGCTTCTAAATTTACATTTACTGCCAGTTCTCAAATCAAGGGCGTAGAACGGAAGAGAAGAACTGGCAATAAACTTTCCGCCACTCTTTTTAATTGTCAATTTTTTTGTTTTACACAATGTTTGTAAGTCAA
The DNA here is from genome assembly GCA_905332375.1 of Pieris macdunnoughi. Classification (NCBI taxonomy): domain Eukaryota; kingdom Metazoa; phylum Arthropoda; class Insecta; order Lepidoptera; family Pieridae; genus Pieris; species Pieris macdunnoughi. The sequence continues at coordinate 811,598 of CAJOBZ010000074.1, read as the reverse complement.
CCATTACACCATGTTCCACATGACATCTTAAGTAATTAATCATAATATAATAAATTAAAAATAAAGATTTGTCCTCTATCAGCAGGAGGCATGGTGAAATAGGCGCACGCACTTTCATTTCCGTGGGAACTACACAGTCGAAATAACTAACAAAAATTATAAATAAATGATTAATTTCAAATCAAAAGAATTTTTAACATATGAACGAGATTAAACAGTTAAATAGTTTGTCACTTTAACTAGTAAACATAAACATTCCGAGCTCGTTTAACTGAACTGTAAGAAAACGGTTCTACTAAATATACATAATTCAATCATAAAAAAATACAATTTTGTTATTTAAAGGCCTTTTGCGATGCGATATCTCATTATTTTCAAAAGCCGTTAATTAAACATGAATTAGCATATTAAAATATAGAAATATTAAAGCGTTTTACGTTTTAAATATCATACAAAATGATTAGCTTCAAAACATAAAGTCTTTACGGCTCCATATACTTTTTTTCTGTTTACATGAAGGCGATTACCAAAATTCAATATTCAATGTCAACCAGCTGAATAAGCAAATTGCACTATTGTTGTCACTGAAGCGTATCAAATACTGAGGAAGTCGACAAGGGCCTCGGAAGGTCAAAGACTCCTGATAAAATTCCCAACTTATCTTAGTTTAAGGTTATACATGTTTCCTACTTCAGTTATTAACGGTCTTGTTGATCTTTCTATGTATACATATGTATGTTCATATTTTTTAACACTTTCTATTGTTTTTATACTTTTAACTTTTACTATATTTATCATTCATTGTTATTTCTTTGTTTTCTTTTTTTTGTCTTATGAAAGTGTTAAAGACAATAATTATAGCCACATAACTGTTACTGTGTAAAAAATTACATTAAAAGCATAATAATGGAATTACTAGCATACAGGATGTATCGATAAAATGGAAAATAATTATAAATATAGAGCATGTTTGATTCCCGGTTGGGCACCAATGGACTTTCTTTCTTTGTGCGTATTTAACATTCGCTCGAATATTGGAGGAAAACATTATGAAACCGGCTTGCTTTAGATCCGAAAAGTCGTCGGCGTATGTCAGGCACAGGATGCTGATCAGCTACTTGCCTATTAGATTGACAAATGATCATGAAACAGATACTTAAAAATTTGATAGCCAGACCTAAATAGGTTGTCAAGACCACGGATTTATATGCAATATCTGTTAATAACTAAGCCACGGAGGCAATGAATATTATAATAAAACACATTCCCGCTTTTCCATGAGTTAGTTTTACTGCCTAATTTCCATAGATAATAATCATTTTGACAATGTACCGTTTGTTAACTTAAATGTTTAGTGGATTTCATAATTTCCGGTCAAACATGCATAACTGGTTTTGCATTTAATTTATAACAAAGTCATCGTCACGGTAAGATTCAGAAACCACATAGTTCACGCTATGTATGTATTACTCCAGTTTGTCAAAAACGTATTAGATTTACCCTTAGACTCTTCGCCTTAGATTTCCACATTTCCTTTGAAAATTCTCGTAGGCCTATACAAAATTAGAACTACACCTAAGTTATACGTTATCCCGCATACAACAGCGCCCTCATAATGCGAATTAATCGTAATAAAAATTTCATTTCACACCTAAAACAAAGGAATAATAAAAAATAAACGAAAAGCGTTTTGAATATGAGGGCACTTGAGATTTATAAGTGACGGTTATAACTTTTATAATTTGATTTAACACTGGTGTGATATACGGATGACTGACGAATTTTACCTTTTTTTTTTATTAGTTATATATTTTGACAATTTAATGCTTAGTAAAATATATGTACTCGCATAGTATAATAATAACAATTAAGCCTCCTTTATGCCTTGAAATATTCATCAACCTTTACAAAAGATACACACTTTAAATTTTATATAGAAATTTTAAGTGTGTGTATCTTTTTTCCAAGGACCTATTATAGAGAATCTCTCTCTATCTTGAACATTTTTCTCCCAAACTTGAATTCGTGTAGTATCGTATTATTAATATTAAAAGCCTCATTTAATCCTTAAAACATTAATTCACTGTTACAAAAGATACTCACATTTTATAGAGAAATAATAAATAAATTATATTTTTTTCCAAAGACTTATAGAGTATAGGCCTTCTCCAACTGGGTCCATTTCTCTCTATCTTGAGCATTTCCCTATCTTTAATTCACGTAGTATAATGTGAACGTAGGGTATACCGTATACATCTTGTATTTAGCAATAATTTTGTCTTGAATCTAAATTTTACCTAGAATAAATCATAGTTAATATAATTTATATGCTTTATATTTCAAAATTGTGTTATCCAATCCATGGATCCCTTGACCAAGTATCTAATCCAATTATCAGTTAATAATGAGCGCTAATAGAACCTAATTTAACTAATTACACAAGTATTTAGTTAACCGACTAAACGGAGTCCATTAGACTGTCATAACTCCTGATTGCGTAAAAGAAATATAGCATAAAATGCGTGGAGAATAAAGATAATTATTACTGTATATTTAAGTATATATTGTAATAAATATGTATAAACATCAAATCGTTTATAAGAATATAGTTTTCGTAAAAGATTTGATGATTTAATAATCCAATCGTTATTTATGTGTCTTCTATTGAAATACTGACACGGATTTTTTTATTGTACAGAATAATATAATAAAATCATGATACGTTACATTAAAACATCTGTTGTTTATATTAAAGTAACCATAGTCTTGTTTAGGAGCGCGACAAATGCATATCAAATAACTGACCGGATTTATTACCCTCGGTAGCAAATACCTCAACGTTCTCTCACCATAGACGTTGTTTGCTATCGATGAACAGAACCGAACCCTTATAGGTCGAGTCTGTGCGTCATGTTTTTAATGCCATCTCAAAAAAAGCCAAAGAAATTAAGGCTATAAATTCGTAAAGTCATAAATAAACAATCATATACAGTCATAGTAAAAACATTTATAAATTAACAAATATTTTTTCTCAGTTAACACATACCGGTTAGTACTGGTTTTGAAATCTGATCTGAAAAATGTTATGGAGTAACCATGACAAAATGGCTTTACTAGGCTTGACGATTACCACAACATTACATTTAATAAACTCTGATATTGCACATAATAGGCGTTTGATTTTGTGTCTGTGAAATTTTATTGCTAAACATTCTCGTATAAGTGGAAATACGTTGCTGACGAGTTAAGAAAACATGTATCTCTATCCGGTAACCAATTCAGGTGCGAATGAATCAGAAAATTGAGTCACATTTTCTATTGTATCGTTTTTACATTTATGATTGCGTTTTTGACAACTTTGCGAATCAGTGGTTGTTAATAGAGTTTTAAGTCAAACACGAGGGGAGATGAAATCACGACCGATGAAAACACTCCAAGCCCTCGTACTTAGACACAATAGGTTCAGCAACGGTTTCAAACATCTGCCAGCCCGTGCTTTGTATTAATACATACGTCTCTTTCTTATAATATTTAATAATAATATAACACTTTAGTAATGCTACACAATTTAAGCTATGATCGACACGCATCATGCACCACGCACCTCAATCGTAGTCACACATAATGGACCAAGGAATTACGTCACTCCAACCGATCATTAACCTACCAATTTTCCCACGAGTCATTTACCCAAGTCTTTGTTCTATTGCAGGATGTCGAATTTTCAACGAACAAGAAGTAAGGTGTGGTGGGGTGATTCACCACCGACTGTCAGCAGTCCTGTGGCTGAACCTGCTTGGAGTCCAAATAACCGAGCAGATCAAAATTGGGAGCCTCAATTGCCGCACTGGATCGCTAACCAACCCGAACAAAGAAACAACAGCGTTGATAACATAGCAAGAGCGAACAATGCTCCCAACCAATGGCCGTTACGTCACGGCAGTCCTGGCAGTCACAAAAGCCAAGACTCCGGATTCTCCGATTCTGATAGTTCTCCGCCAGTTTCACAGTATTATTCATCACCGGATAACTCTGACAGAAATAAGTCATCTGGTAGTAATGATTCGAATAATAATGAAAATATCACTGTTAAGCAAGCTATAGATTTTGAGAGTCAAGATGTTACTGACAGTCCAAACACAAATAGTCCAGTGACGCCAACACCGAAACCTCGCTTACGCAGTAGCAGTGTTATACAGACTCCATATGATCTTCAAAAATATTGTGAAGTACATCACGATAAAGAGCACTTGGAACTCCTAAAAGATAATAACAATGACGAAATAAGTAAGTATCCTTCTCCAAAGAATATGAATAGCCCGTTGCCGGATGATAACAGAAATAAAAGTAGTGACAAAATTATTTGTCCTAAATCTACTAACAATATTAGTAATAAAGAAAATAATTTAAATACAAGTGCAATAGAAAAAGATACCAAAGATATATCTGTAATTAATAAGAACTTAAATGTATTAAGCCCCTCAAAAAAGTACCCTCCGAAAAAGTTTGTTTCTAGTACGGATAGCACTAAAATCAGCAAAGTAGCGAAAGTGAAGGACTTAGAAACAAGTAAAAATAAATCAGATGATAGCTTGGAATATATCAAATTGGCTCACAATAATGAAATAGCAGTTAATAATCAACCAAGAAATAGAACACCTATTTCTAATGTCTCTTATGTACCTACTGAAAGAATTATAGCTGTCAAACCTGAATACAGGCGAAGTATGTCAAATGAAGATGAAACACCAATCTGTACAACACCCAAATTTCAGAGAAACAGATTAAATCAATCATTAAACTTTGAAGCACAGAGGCTAGATCAACAAATATTAGACATTCACGAAGGGTACCATTCTTTAGGATACATTGATGAGAATGATTTACAGGAAGAAAAGAAAATGTATCCAAAAGAACAAATGCACAAACCCACGAAAGCCATACTAGCCAAGAATATATTGGATAGCTTGCATTTAAAGCCAACAAAGAAAGCTGGGCCCAAAGCCAAACAAAGAATGGCAGCCAAAGAAAAGACAAAAGATCTTTTAAGGATATTTCCATCGAAAAAAGGTAAAACTGAAGTAGCAGAAAATCAAGCTGGTGGTATACTCGATGGAAGTCGGGTACCAGCTCTTGGCCTACCCAGAACAATAGACCAAAACTCATGGGTGATCGTAGGCCACCCACAAAAAGAAATGCTGATACCTCACTACAATGAAAGGCTAATTGGTACTGAAAGTGAATTACAAGCCAACAAAGACAAATCAAGCAGTGACGAGAGTCTCAAATTTAGAAAGGTCACACCACCGCTGGAGTTCCAAGATAAGCAAAAGACACCGTATGAGACAAACACGAAAATCAATAAAAGTTTAACGCATGACACTAAACGAGAAAAATTAAAAGATGAAGAGATGAATTTTGCCGATTTACAACTAGACTTAGCTTGTACCTCCACACCAAAAATGTTGGCGCCTCAAGACTACATGAACGGCGCCCAAAGCGGTTCCAAAAATGTGAGACGCGTGAACCTATTAGAGAACTTCAATAGCAGCGGGTAAGTTTCGCAACATTAACTGTAAGCTTTGTTGTCATAATTGCAGTAATTAACAAGAGTTTCTTTCACAGGCTTGTATTGAATAATCAAAACGAGATACTATATAGAGAAAGGAGTATAGACCAGACGACTTTGGAGAGATTATGTGACCGGAAGCCCGAGCCAGTGCAGTATTGGTTATGTGACCTAGTTGGTTCCTGCGAGAACGAGTGTATGACGACGTTGCAAAGCAAGCCGTTAGGCGCAGAAATGAAAGCACTAGTCTCGGCCAGTTCAGCAACAATTACGGGGAACATCAAAAAAGTCCAAACTCACGGTCAGATTATAGTCCACCAGTACAGTGACGTCTTGAGGTAATTTATTTTTTGCTTACGCGTTAGTTAGACCATTACTGTCCAATAATGTGCCGTAAATAATTCAAAACATTTTTATGTTTGGTATCTGAATGAATGGTTGTATTATAAAGGTACCTGATTAAAAAAATTGAATAATATCTTTATAGCCAAAACCTGTACTATTTTTCTATATCCATGAAATATCAGCTAAGTACAGATGTAATAATTTTAGATTAAATGACTATGAATTACCATAAGGTATTTAAAATAAAATATCAATTAACAAACAGGATATTAAGTAATTACAATTAGTATATAATGTACGCAAGCATATTAGCATAACAATTTCCTTATACGTATATTTACAAGCTGCGACATCTCGAATAAGTTAAAACTATCCTTTTTTCAAAGGCATGTGTATGACAGTGGGGTCATTCCGTTGATTTTCCTACGACATTCCGATATAACCAAAATACTAAAAATGACAACTTCTGGAAATTCTATTTTGTTAGAGAGTGATCTCTCCTGCTAAATATTATGTCTATCACTCGAATCAGTATATAATACCAGATTTATATATATATACCAATGGTGCTACAACATTTGAGGTCTGGGCCTCAGATTTCTGCATCTGTTCGGTGATCATTTCTAATAGGCAAGTACAGACTACATCGATTTTTGGGTCTAAGGCATGCCGGTTTCCTTACGAGGCTTTCCTTCAAGCGAGTGTTAAATGCGCAAATAGACCGAAAGTCCATTGGTGCCCAGCCGGGATTCGAACCTACGACCCCAGGGATGACAGTCGCACGTTGAAGACACTACGCCAACACTGCTCTCACTCATAATACCAGATTAATCAAGATTTATATATTTCTACAGGCAAATGGAATTGAAGCAAATCAGCGAAGAACAGATATGCCTATTAGTCGCAAATATCAATGAATTCGTTCTGGCACATAGTATAACCTTAAACACGAAGCCCCCAGGCGAAACGCCAGAGAGATGGGACAAAATCAAAATGTCCTTGCAGCTGTATTTGCAGAAGTTAATAGATATAGGTGAGGACGTCAAGATTGAGTTGAACGAGTCCTGTCCCGAGTGGAACCTGGTCGAGAAACATATAGATACGTTGATCGGTATCTTCTTGGAAACAACAAAGGCTGTTCTTGTTCAGCAGATGAAGGTAATAATCTTTTAATTTCTTTTGCTTAACACGGATTCTGGAGCACGTTCTGTTCAGTTTCATCATATCAATGGATCTTAATGATATTCTTTATGAAAGATTGTTGGTATAAACAAACAAATATGTTTAGAAAATACTTTAAGAATCTATTATCTATTATACATCGGATTAGAAAAGCTAGCGAAAGCGAACGCTCTTTTTTTAACTTAAGTAAACTCATTTTAATCTCTTAATGAACGACTCTAAGTAAAGTCAGACATTAATGAATGATGATGAAAGTTGATGAAACATTTCATATTGAACATTTCCCATTTCTTATCATACAACGTCTATTGTCAATACAGTGAATCGGATATTATGTAAAACATCACGTAAATGATCGGTATTTTCCCCATGTCAGCAATTCGCGATGTGAATTTGTGTTTTAGTCGGTATTTTAACAATTCTGCAAAAAGCGTAAATAATAAATAAATTATTTATTTATTAAAAATCATAGGTCCTGTAAGTATTCTTTAAGTTACAATATTGGCTAAATATTAAATTAGTCGTTTAGTGTCAAAGCATATTCAGTCATATAAAATATTATTTGTTACCCCATATCACTGTAATAACTAAAAATATAGGAATCCGTAATTTCTGACCTGAAATGGGAATTATGTTGGAAATGTTAACAAAAATTTGCAAAATCCAAGTCAAATCATTTATTTCAAGTAGGCTTATTAACACGTTTGAAAGTCAAAATTACAAGTTAAAAATATTTTAAAAAATCCAAAAGGTAGTTTCAATGGAGAAAAATGGGCAAAAGATTCCATACTTACTCTTTTAAAAATTATTAAAAAGAAATTTAAAACAAATTTAAAAAGTTAAAAAATTGTTTAAAAAAAAAGAAATGTTTAAGTTAGTTTACTCTCTTTTAAAATAGTTTTTACAATATTTTGTATACATTGATTTGTGAAGACAATGTATACATAACCAAACAATAATAAAAAAACTAATATAGTAAAATAAGCGCATTGTGTTATAAAAACCATGCAGGAGATAACTTAATTATTATGTAGATACATAGTGCTCACATACGAAAAATAAATGTCTAATATATTTTATATTCACACTTCTAAAAAATACACACAATTCTCTGACAATCATTAATACTTTTCGTAGTTACTTTACAAAGCTATTTAAATTGTAAGGAGTTACGCATAAAATTGTAATGTAATTTAGCCACTTGACCAACTAGGTCCCAGCGTTTAAATCATTAAGATGCAGGTTGCGCCGTATCGTAGAATCTGAATGAGCTTCTATATAATATTTTGTGCATGCAATATTCATTGGACGCTCGAGAATCCGGCTTCCCTGGGGTGACATAAGGGCTGCCAAAATAAAAATACGAATACAAAGTACTTAATAATTAATATTCTCTTTAGAACTGATTTAAAATGTGTTGCTTCACTATAACAACGCATTACAATGTGTAAATCAAATCAAATCAAAATACGTTTATTCAGTTTAGATGCGTCTGAGGGTATGCTTGTGAATATTACAATTTTGATATTTTTTTAACTGTTCTCTCAATTTTTTTTACAAAAAGCATTAGTGTGTGTATGTGACTGTGTAGATGATTTTTTATAACAGCGTAAAGAGGCAGAAAGAACAAAAAAACAGTCGCTAGAATGTACTGTCTATCTCCGTGATAATTTTTCATTATACTATATAGGTACTTAGGCCTTTTTTACCTGGCATTCATTTGAATGTCTTAGGTTATAGTTTTAGGTAAGATTACAGCTATTCTTGCTAAATAAATGGTTAAATCTATACCTCTGGGGGAGAACCCTATTTGAGCTGTAATCGTGATTAGGTTCATTTTATGCACCAGGAATCGACAAGAAACTTGAATCCTTAGTTGTTATTTACAATAAACAACATTTTAGATAAACATTTCATATATCTGTATATAACACTTATTTTTTATTATATTATTACAATTATATTATCAAACCTTGTGTCTTTGATGACTTTGCAGTTCTTCGTCAGTTTCACTGATGGTATTGCGTCTATATATGTATATAAATATAGATCAACAATACAATTATTGTTTCTCCTTAATCTAATGAAACGTGCTATTGTTACTTCATTTATTTTACAATCTCACACAGGATAGCTTTAACATAGGTCGGTCTGATATGTTTTACCTTTTATCCTAAAATTAAAATTTGTTAATACATATTTATAACAATGTGTAAGATTTGGGAACCCATAGCCAAGAATTGTTAATTCCATAACAAATTGTTTTTACCAAATACAATATTTTTTATCCTACTCTTAGATTCGTTCGTCGACCTCCAAAAAATTGTAACAAAACCAAATAACTTATTATAAAATCACCTAATGAGGCCTGTTGTAATTCAATTTATTTGATTAAATTGAATTTTACAGTCTACAACTTTATAATTCTTTTCTTCAGACACTGGTTTCAATAATCGAAGAGCCACCGTCGGACATGATTTTGAAAAGCACACTTACTTCAATCGGCCACTTGGCTATGCTAAGTGGTAATACCGAGGGAAATCTTCACGACAAGTGCACGAAGATCATCAAGAGTATCACCGACCTGCCATTCGTGGACTGTGGGGTGCCCCGGGCGCTTTTAACAGCTATTATTGAGTCAAATAAAAGTTCTGTTAAAGCTCTGTCTTTGAGGGCGTTAGCTACTGTTTGTATTACGGGTGAAGCTATCAAACAGTTTGAAGAGGTGAGTTTTTACTGAAGTTGCGAGAGAGAACGATTTCATATGACTTTTTAAATCAGCTAAATTGTTTCAAACGCGTTTAAAACCAAGTACAAAATATCTGAAATGTGATTGCCATAAAATACACTAAACAAAAGTACCTTAAAAATTAAGATACCCTTATCATTGACATGTCTGAAAAACAGCTCCAATGTTGAATATTTGATAAAACACTTATAAGTTATGACTTATTATGTATTCTTTCGTAAAATGTCTCATCAGAAAAGGACATATAATATTAGTCTATATGCCCTAGATGAAAAGTTTTTGTTAATATATATGTTTAATGTGAAAATCATATCGTAACAATTACGAGTCGTAATTGGTTCATGTTATCACGCAGATATACAAATGTAGTAACTAAATCATAATTTTGATAATTTATTTTCGGTTCCTGTTAGTAATAAACCAATTACTATTTACGTTTATTGTTAACTTACTACTAACTAAATAAAAAGCCAGCAACGCACTTGCGAGCCCTTTGGCAATGTGAGTGTCTATAGGCGGCGATATCACTTAACATCACGTGAGCCTCCTGCCCGTTTGCCCCCTTACAAAAAAAAGTGCGTGCGTACAAAGTATACATGTCAGAAGTGAAACTTCTTTGGCAAACTAATTTTTAAGTCTTGTTAATATTTATACAAATCTAAAACTTTAGATTTCCGAGACTTGAGGGAGGGAAAAGGAAGATATGTTAGGAATTTATTTAATTTAATTGTCATTAAAATATTAAGTGTCGAAAATTAATACAAATAATATTTTTTTTTTAATTTATTTCTCGAAAAACACGTGGCATTTTTATTTACAATTCGTCATTTGAGATTTTAATAAATTATTTCTCTTTAGGAAATTTTAATTTTAAAAATAGAATTTCTATAAGGTAATTCACCCTTTTAGAAATTCTATCCCTCTCTCAATCGGTCTCAATCGCTCTCTCCCTTTTCTTTGAAAAAAACGCTGCACATCTTCGTGATGTTCCGTAAAATTTATACCCTCATGCGCCTAAGGAAGTTTCACTTCAAAAATCTAATATTAAATTTATATTTTTTTACCAATTTTACAAAGTGAAAATTGTTACTAATATTAATTAAATTTTCGCAATTTAAAAATATTTTTTCATACTATTCAGGGCGGTGGTATAGAAATCTTGTCGGATATACTGTCAGACGAATCGAACCCGGAGCCGCAAATGCGTGAGGCGATCACTGTTCTGACTCAAATCACTGCGCCGTGGTTGAGGGGTCACCACGACTTAACACAGCTACATGTATATTTGAACACGATCGTGAATAATATTACTGGTAAGTAATTGTCAGTAATTAGAATTCTGTGTAGATTTTAGGTAGCCCATAGCGAATTTATGAAATTATATATTGTACGATATTATTTTAACCCGTATTATCTCGGCGTACGTCGTTCCACTCCTAAGCGTTTTTAAAGGCAGTTTTTACCGCGCACCACCACTATGTGGAACCAGCTGCCCATTAAAGTATTTCCGAACCAATTAGACTTACGGGTTCTTCAAAAAAAGAGCGTACCAATTCTTAAAACGACGCACTCTCGACTTTTGATTCTGGCTTAGAAAACGAATTTATTAAAAATCATATTTCTTTATATCGGGACATTAGTAATTTAGTGTTGATGCTGTTGAATATTATTCTAACCTATATTTTATAACTATTAAGTTAACTCCACGGCCTAAGAGTCTGTACTCCAAAGGGAACAAAATTGAAGTTGGAGGAAAGACTTATATTTGAGCCGTTTATTATCTTCTGACTGCTTGTCTGAGCGAGGAGAGACTGGGCCAACGTGTGTCCACACAAGTAGCGTCCCATACCAAAGCACGTCGCGTCCGGCCACTTGCCATGGTCTCATTAGAATATTGTTAATACTGTATATTCGTGCGTTGGAAATAAATATTAAGTCAACTTTTAATACAGTATGTATGTGTTAAGGTGGAAACATACTACTAAAACGCCACGCGACGCAACGTGTCGACACCCGATGTCCATCGTGCACATTACCAACACGCGACACCACGACACACTTGCAAATTTAGAAGTCATTTAGCTGACAATTGACATTTGTGCCAAAAACTCGAACGTTTGACGCTTGGCGTCAACAACACGACAACACGCCGATCCAAATCGATTGGATGTTACCGCGTGTGATCACATGGCGTGTTGTCTATGTGCATCTGACCATATTAAATATATTGGATTGATAAGTACTGACATGCGTCGGATGGCGTGGTGTAGCGTCGCGTTTTGGTAGTATGTTTCCGCCTTTAGACGTACGTTTTTGTTTTTTTACTAGGTAGGTCCTGTTTTTATTACAAAAATACAGTCAAAACCGTTTACGACAACATCGTTTAGTACAACATACCGGTTATATTGACTGAAATCCCATTCAATAATAATTATTAGGTACTTACGCCCGGACCCAATAATTAATCCACAATGAAATAAATTGTTTTCAATCTGAGATCAGACCGTGACAGTCGATCAATCACCTATGTGCATCCCAATAACCAAACCCTACGAAGACAATCCAATTTTTCGACGGATAAAATGCTCTTTGTCGTTGGATTAAGATTACTATCTCAGCTGGTGGATTATGGATTGAGATAGGTTATTCGGCCGTTAATAACATCGTCATCGGCTGTTACGACTATCGGTTTTACGACCAAATATGACTAGTCCCTTAGATGTCGTTATTATTTATTGACTGTAATATCGTATTGAAGAAATAAATTTCTCAATGTTATTTGCAGGCCTGCTCTTCCGAACCGAGTGTTGCCAGCTTCTGTTACTATGTACAGCTTGTCTCGTGAACTTAGTCCGCGAACTGGAGTTGGAAAAAGAGGAATCTAGCAACTCTGACATCATAGAAGTGCTGACACGTCACCGTACCGTTGAGCGTCTCCTTGATGCTATTAAACGTCGTGGGCCGAATATTTCTGTGTTCTTACAGGTATGTGCTATTACTTAAAAGGGAGGTTTAATAGATATAGTATTTTTATTTCATTGATAAAAGCTTGCCAACGCTCGGCACACTGATACATTGGTAAAAGAACCACAATATACAATTTTTAGGGTCTGTTTCACAATGTACGGATAAGTTCTACATAAGTTCCAAATTAGCTATTTATTACTTATTGTTAGGATAAACACTATTGTTGCGTTTCACGACTGTCAAATAGCGCTATTCGTCACATAAAGTCCATCATAAGTTATGAGTCCGATGAATGTCAAATAGCACAATTTATCTTCCAAATAATTTATGTGTTGCATAGCTATTTGGTACTTTATCCATACATTGTGAAACATACCCTTAATGTGACAAGCACTTATAGGCAAACATGACATACACGAAGATATTAGTGTTGCCCAAAATCGGTCTTGGTCTTGCAGTCTTGGTCTTGTTCTTGCATTTTCGCAAGACCAATACCAAGACCGCCTTATTGTAGCAATACCAAGACCAAGACTGAAGCCTGCAAGACTTGAGCAAGACAATACTAAAGCCTGCAAGACTCTTGCGTCTTGCAGTTAAGACAAACTGAGATTTGGGCGTTATTAAGTAGGTATTTGGTTTCAATCCCGATTTTGAGAGACGATTAAAACCGTTGGTATCGTCATAACATTAAACGTGCCGCTCGTCTGAAAGAACACTGAAAGGTATTGTATTGATTAGGTAGGGAAGTACTTATTATATTTCAACAATTTATTAAGTAGGTAGCGTGTTAATACTCACAAATCTGTTACCATCATCCCATGTGATAAAATTTACCCAGAATAACTTTCTAGCAAAGATCATACCTTGTAGGTATCAACTAACCTATAATAATATATTATGCTTGTTTATGTCTAATGTGCAGATCTAACGTTAGTACTCGTAGGTTGGTATGTGCTTAAAATTATAGCCAACAAAATTATATAAACATTATGTAGGTACCTACTTATGTTTCAAAGTTTATATTATTCTTCTATTTAGCAAAATTTAAAACTAACTGCGAGTCGAGTAGGTCTAGTAACAGTTTCTACGGCAGCCAATATTATGGTACAGACGCCAGCACATCAAGCTACTACAATCTGTCAAATTTCTTTAACAGATTTTCAACTTTATCGCTAAAGAATTAAGGTTCAAGGTTGATTGGGAAAATGTGACGTTCTGCGAATAAACTGTTGGTCGGTCGGTGTATTATATACCTACTTATTTGATAATTTACCGACAAAGAGGCCGCGGTTTGCAACGAGTGTATCACAGCATTTGACACTGTTTGAGCGCCGCATTCGCCGACAAAGAGTCCGGACAGAGGCACACAAAATTGTTACCTATTTTGGTAGGGTTGGTACAGGAGGATAAAATTAAATGACCTTGAAGATGTCTCAGCAGTAGGTAGGTATAAATTGAATGCTCTGAGTTTCTTGTATTTAAATACATTCTCACACTGGCTCGAATTCGAACACTACAGCGTTTAAAGCTGTCGGGCGAGATGATAATTAATAACTAAGTAGGTATTGCATCTATTGAATTGCGAATATTTTGATTTCAAAATAATCATTGTTAATATCGGTAAATGATAGATAGTGAGTGATATACCTAGTTACTAAAATGTAAGCAGCATAATTGAAAAGTGTTTATGCCATGTCAGTGCATTCCATAAGTTTATTTAAAAAAAAAGCTCTCAAGTAAGATTTAGAGTTTACCATTCAATTACACACAACACATTATTGAAAAATATATTTAGACGGAGTACTTAGGAAATTAGTAGAAAAAATATTCTATCGTGGATACCTAGTTATTAAAAAGTTGATAAACGTTGTGTTTACTTAATTTTATTTTTCTGTGCTAATGCCAACATTGACAACCCTACCAAAATAGGTAAAAATTTAGTCCGCTCCTAGACTTTGTGTCCCCGCCGTCGCTTTCATGTCAAAGGTCGCCGCCACTGCCCATGTCCCAAAGAATAAAATAAGTTTCCGGGTGCTCAGAACGGACACAAATAGATTATGTTGTCCTCGCAAGGAAGATTGTAGTCGTAAGGATAGGTAGATATTATAAAAATTGTTGTAAGTAATAAAAATATAGTTTATATTATTATTATTATTACCTATTATACCTTTTTTTAAAGAACATTGCACTGCAAAATTGGAAGTGGGTGATTTTAACAAACTTGAAACGTGGAAAAGCTCCAAATATGAGCGACGTCATATTGCTTTACGCATTTTGTTTTAAAATCACACACTTCCAAAAATCGAGATTTGCAGTGTCGATTTATCAACTTCTATCGTACCTACTCTAGTAGCGACTATTGTCTTCAGCGATGATTTACTAAATAAATAAAAATAATCGTCGATATTTTTCTAAGGAATACAATTTTGTTGAAGTAGGTACCTACATCGTTTCTCACTTACACATACTTTAACGACTGTACCTACGTAGCAAAGCGCGCCAGTCACGAGTAACGACAAATTGCCTAAAAAATGTACCTACGCACACTGTAATGAAATCTGCTAATCTCAACACACACGCACTTCCTTATTTTGGCCGCATAGGTAGCATAGGATAGCCCGCCAAACTCAATTTTTTTTTGCAATTTGCAGGCTAGGGCTAGATTGTTGATTAAAATATTATTCGCGCTGTAAGACGTATGTAGTTACAGAGTCAACTACATACGTCTTACAGCGCGAATCATAATCTAAAATCTAAACTAACGTGTTCAATAAATAGCAATAGGCTAATAGGTATTTGCAAGTCTTGCGAGACTTGCGAGACTCTTGCTGCAAGATCAAGACCAAGACCAAGACTGAGAGCGCAATACCAAGACCAAGATCAAGACCAGGTGTATTGACGCGAGACCAATACCAAGACTGGCCTAAGTCTCGTCTTGGTCTTGCATTTGGGCAACACTAGAAGATATAATACAAATATTAAGGTGGGAACTGACCAAAGTTACGAGGTGTAATGTAACACGTTACACAGCGAGCATTCGTGCAGTCAGTACGTCGTGTTACAGGGAAACCAGCTCGCTTAGAGTGCTCCACCCGGCTGTCGGTTTTTCGGCGAATCCTTTGACTGTTACGCGGTTCAGTCAGTACGCGTCGCATGTCGCGAGTGATCATGATTATGATTTTCTATAAATTATGTCTTTTTTAAGTACTTTTGGTCCAATTAAATTCAACAGGTCTTCAAAATCGAGACATGCATACAAAGTTTTTATACTGTCCAGTAATCATTTGGTTTTTTTAATATTGCAATCAATAACAAACCACCTCATACGGCAGTGTTTTTAAATAAGTTTGATGTCCAGTAACATTTTTTCTTCTTCTTAATTTGGATGAAACAATAATTAAATAGAATGAAAGATATCAACACATCCTCGCTGTCGGGAAAGCGGAGCACAGAGTTTTGAGGAGCATGTTACGCCGATTTTAAAACACAGCGTAACATGCTCGATGCATAACACGCTCGATGCGAATGCTACATTACACCTCGTAACTTTGGTCAGTTCCCACCTTTAAACAAAACAATCAAAATTACAAAAACTAAACGAAAATCTATTTTAAAGTGTGAGGGCAACTATGGATATCCAGATCTAGCTAGTTAATCAGAATGATCAATCTGGATATCGGTGAGTTTTGACCAAAACGCGTTCTTCGGAAATTATGGACAAATGGAATGATGGGATACCTGGTGTACCTAGAGGGTAGTACAACAAATTACGCCGGCTTATTTACGTATATCTCTCTCTTTGTGTATTCTACAAAGTGTACTGTACTGTTGTTTGCGTTGGTCCCTCCTGCCTTGTTTCAACACTGTACGAGCCGTATCAATTCAACATTTCATCGGCATTACCTTGATGGCTGGAAGTATTTTACAGTCCGCTTCACAAGACACTTCCTTTTGCGAACTAGTAAACTGTGTAGTTAACTCCCGGCGGGGGTGTTCCCTGAGAAATATGATCTCCACTTGTTCAAAGTAAGAGTATACTCCTCCCTCAAAGGTCGGCAACGCACCCACTAAAAATGGGTGTCTATGGCCTACAGTGACTGTTCTTTTTTGGCGTCCCATAGGCACGTTTCATTCTATCAAAAAAAATATAGAAATCTGGCATTCGATATCTGACAAGATCGATATGCAATATATTTTATTAGATATTATATAATATATACAACATACAATTGCATTAAAACGAGTACTTATTACTATACTCGTTTTAATTCAAAATATTCGAAAATTAAAAAATCATTTAATCATATAGGCAACACAATGTACACTTATGATCGTCAAAAAAAAAAAGAACTGTATATGAAATGCTTCTAGCTTTACATTTAGTGCCAGTTCTCAAATCAAGGGCGTAGAACGTAGAATGTGATGCAAAAAGTTATGCCCGAATATATTTTCTTTATTTCTTCTTAATAAATAATCCCTTTACAGGAACAAACAGCATCGCTCCTTTCATCACTATCCCGAGTGAACCGAATGATCCTTCACCTGTCGTGTATTCCGTCAGCCAGTGTAGCACTCGTGTGTTTCGTCCGAGCTGCGCCCGCGCATGCTCCAAGGGCTGCAGAGATGCGCGCGCAGCATCGACTGCATTGCCATGCTGCTGAAGCTATATCCAGGTAAAAAATTCACGAGCTATTTGCGCTTCGCTATCTAAATTTGTTCTATTATATTTGATTAATGAAGATTTAAGCTAAAATTGTCCTTTTAAAAGTTATTAGGAAAAGTTCAAGCAAAATTCCATGTAATCTAATAAAATCTATTATATTTCACAATGAATCATACAACACAGGCTTGTAATAAATATACGTATACGTAAATACGAATAGGCATTCGGGCAGGAGGCTCGCAAGTGCGTTACCGGCTTTTTAAGAATTGGTACGCTCTTTTTTTGAAAGACCCTAAGTTGAATTGGTTGCCCAATACTTCAGCGGGCAGTCTAATAAAAGTAATAGGCTATTATTGTGATTTATTTGAACCAAACAATTAATGCACATTTACAGACTCACCGTCGTCTCTGAAGTGGCCCAACAAATAGTTCAACTAGAGGGCGTTCCCCATCTCACCCGTTTAGTTAGGATGCAGAGAACGCGCCCTCACGTCGATACAAACCCGGACCAGACGTTGATTCATTGTTTAAAAGCCTTAAGAACGATATACAAACATCAACCGGATGCTTTTAAAGACTACCAGAAGGACGTGGATGATATGATTCGGCCACATTTGATGGAATCTCTGATGCTCTTCTCGGCAAAGCAAGAGAGTTATGTTTGATAATAGCGCCATCTGTCGGGGAGCACTTTAGTCTTGGTTAAGAAATTGTGCGTTCATTTTTACCTCGTCGTACTTAAGAAAAAAAAAATACATCTTTAAAACCAAGTGCTTAATAGGCTGTTCACTTACTGGTCTAAAAACCAATATAAAACACAGAAATGTGTCTGTCCCATACTTTATACTTATCGTTAAGTTTTATTGAGAAAAGCGCCATCTATGATTATACTATGAAATTTTAAAAACCTATTTTTGAACCAATTATTTTCAATATCGAGCTTGTATATAGCCAATACATTCCATACAGTGTAAATATTGTGTAAAATTCTCTTATTTATGGACTATCTTACTGTATCGAGGCCATACTAATATATTTGCTAGTCGTAGTTTTCAGTCTTAAATCTACTTACATTTATATTAATTATCAAAATATTTAGTATTCTTTGTCTAATTGTCTAAATCAAATGGAGGATGGGTAATTTTTACCCCTTTATAAACCATATTTAATTGTCATTCATAGGATTTCCAACCAGTAGTAGTTTTTGAGTTCTTCTATAAGCTCCTCCAATACCAACATATTGTAGCAAATTCTTTGCGATATATTTTTAAACATTTACGTAATTTTGTAATTATCAAGTATTTTGACACCACCATATAGATTTAAGTCGTATACATACGTAATATAAAATGCGTAAAGAAATTTGTTTTGTATAAAATAAAGTATATTATTCAGTCATTGCATTTTTATTTATTTCATTTCAGCACCTTTATAATAAGTATAAATTCTCTAAAACTGTCACTCACTTCCTATCTATTTTAACATCACATTTCCAAAATAAACCAATTACACATTTTAAAAAATATGTTGTTCCTTATAGTATTAAAAAAAAATTAAAAATTCATAAAAGTAAAAAAAATCTTAATATTGTACATATTGCGTCGATACAAAAGTCTATGAGAGAGAAGCTATGTCACACATATTTCATTGATTACGTGTTATTTAAAATATTTGATGCAATAGGCTGGACTCCGGAAACATTATTCCTTTCTTCGACAATTATACTTGTTTGCACTCATTTGTTATATTTCAGTTTATTTTGCAAAGAACAAGTGTACTGGTTAAAAATAATCATTTTCCATTATAATTATCTTTAATTGATTGAAAATCTTAATATTCCAAATAGTCACTTTGAACACAATTTTAAGTTTACACAAATATAAAACACAGTTAAAATACATATATGTTGTGCTTATATAAAATTATCATTTACAAAAATACTTTTTCTCCATATCACATCACAAGACAGTTGTGTCATATTAATTACAATACAAATCTTACACTATCATCCATATGATTGCTTAACATTCTTTGAGTGTAAAATGTCAACTGTAGTCTCATGACATGGTCTTAAATCAAGATCATGCATTCCTAAGCAAAATTTGTTCTCAGTTGCTTTGTAGAAATCTAAACCTCTGCCTATTTTTACAATCCATCCAGAACTAAGGCTGAAAAAGAAGTTATAACAAGAAATAATTAATTTTATCAAGAATATACTCTATGTCAGTCTAACATGATCTTTAATCCCACAAAACATAAAATTAAAGAAAGTTATGAAAAGTAGAAAGGCTTAGCATTTATAAAATACCTATGAACCAATGCTTTTCTTTTTAATATGTTCATAATATACAACTTACATAATTTGTCTATCATGTAGTGTTTCAGAAAATTTTACTATTAATTGCACATTATATTTGAGAAGGTCAATGGATATGTTGTTGAGCCAGTTGCTTTGGTCTTTATCTGACTTGTTATCCTTGGAAGTTAACAGTTCTATGTGCCTCAGTTTATCACAAGACTTCACCAATAACTCACATACACGAAGAAAATTTTGACACTAAAAACAAATTTTTACATATGCTTATAAGAAATAAGATAGAATAGTAAGTATTTGATTAAGTACAGATGTAGGAAATATATAGAGTACAATATTCATCAGTGCTTCTTGAAATTTGAATTGTATTAGATTTCTATTAAACAACAGATTAATTATTAATCACCCCAACTGGATATTATGTATTAGTTTTTGTAACAATGGTTTCTTGGGTACATATTACTAGAACTTGTTTTATGTTATACAAGCAGTATTTAAAATGAATGACTACACCAAAGACCATAACTAAAACACAATGATCACTTTTAATATAGATATAATATTTTGTCTCAATGTCACTCACCTGGTGGAAACTTCTTATGTAGGGATCTTCAATAATTACAAACTGTACATCCTCATCTAGAAAACGTCCAAATAATGTCTTATAGCTATGGCCTGTAGAATCATTTTCAATATGAACCTGTTCATGAAACTGGCCAACTTCTTTCTGTTTTAAAACTAATTTCTTTATACATTCAGCTCTATTCATATACTCTTCTACTTTTTTTCTTAAATAACTTCTAGTGGCTTCATCTGTTTCACCTGTAAATTATGTACATTATATTAGAGATTTGTAGTTGACAGAGTTACAATCACATTTGAGTAGTGGTAGTCTAGCTCCCTTCATAAAAAATTCAATCAAATATAATATCAGTCAATTTCTTTTTTAGTTCTGTGTAAAAAAAACAATTATACTGAGTAAGTTTTTATGAATAAGGGGGTAATTATACCATCAAGTATTTGAGAACTAAAACAACAGGTAAAGTGTCAGCTTAGGAAGTAAGTGTTTATTTTTTCACATCATTAAATGAAGAAGTCTGTCTACCTAACTATTGTCTTAGAGAATGAAGTTTTCTAATCAACAACTATGAAAATGTGTAATAATATATTCTTTTACCTTTCATCTTGTCCACTAGAATTTGTAGTCCTTCTTGATAACAAACTAGTGCTTCAGTATATCGTTTCTTTGTATCTAACTCTACACCACGTTTTAAAATGTTAATAGCAGCACTTTGTATATTCATAATGAATTTTTAAATCTCTATTTTCTTGATAAACTAGTTTACAAGTTATCAACAATATGTCATTTATTGTGATTTTTATAATTTCCTGAAATTACAACAAAGAAAAGTCATTTTTAATGCATCGAAAAATTCTAACATTTAAAAACTAAGAATAATAAATAAAAAGAAGATAATATTCTATATTATAAGTATGTTTGTTTCTAGTTTCTACTTGTTTAAATATACATATTTGATATTACATTGAATTATGAATATGACTGTTGATTTCAAATGTCAATACATAGCATGCGTTACGGGGTATGGCTGCATTTCTGTATTTTACCAGCCAGAGATAAGTTACTAAAATATTTACAATAGCAAGCAAGTGAGCCTCAGCGTCAGCTTAGAACTTTGGTTTTTGGCTGCTTGATTTCGTACAATAGTAAACTCGTTACTCAACTCCTCATAACCGCGTCATATTATAGACATAGGCTGACATAATTGCCTGAAGTATTTACCTGAAACATTATAGAACTATTTTTCTTTAATAGTTTATTGTACAAATAAGTAGTATATATGTTTAGTTCTAACCTAATCAAGGTTGGAAGATTTTAACAATGCTTAATGCAATTTTGATACTTTTTTAACGTCCTATTAAATATCATTTATTTCTTCACCATGCCTCCTGCTGATAGAGTACAAATCTTTGTTTTTAATTTTATTATTATTTATTACTTAAGATGTCATGTGGAACATGGTAGGTATAATGGTTGCAGCTCCTTACAAACGTTGTGTAAAACAAAAAACTTGGCGATTAAAAAGAGTGGCGGAGAGTTTATTGCCAGTTCTTCTCTTCCATTCTATGCATTTGATTGGAGAACTGGCAGTGAATGTAAAATTAGAAGCATTTCATATATATATTTCTTTTTGACGTTCATAAGTGTACATTGTGTTACCTATATGAATAAATGATTTTAACTTTTATTTAAGATAATACGAGGTATTTTTCTTATAATGTGAGGGTTAGGGCCCATATTCTAATTCGTATCTCACGAAAAAACCACGTCTTGAGTGATGGTTTAACTGCTAATGAAACTATATGTTTTAAGTTCGTATAACGATTCTATAAGAACAATTACTAAACATATCAAGTCAGTGTGTAGTACAATCAGTGCTCACAGCGCATTGGGGTGCTTCAGATTGCGTACTTTAACCTTATGTAAGTTATCAAAAACTAGTTTATTAGATGTGGTTTTTTAGTTTAGATCTTCTGTATTTAATCATATTTTTTTATTTATTGATAAAAGCCTCACATAAATCATTAGTCCATCATGATAAGAAAACACAGTGCAGAAGTTAAATAACAAAGTGAGCAAGCGTGAGAGCGTAGTTGATTCTTTCGCCTCGCCTGCTCGCTCTCCAAAAAACTGACAAAAACGGAGAGGCGGTGAGGCCAGGCGAGGTCGTGCTCGCGCCCTTTGTGTCACCTCATGGAGTGTGTGGATAGGCAATAATGTATATTCTACCAACCCAGAGACTAGAGACAAAATCACTTTTAGGCAGGCGAGACCCCCTACCCCCATACAAATTTGTAAAGTGTAGTCCTGTCAAAAAGTGACTTTGTCTAAGCCCCAGAACCAGCGAAGTTCAATCATCAATTCATCAATGTTTATTGTTTATTAAATTTATCTCGAAGTTTCAAGTTAGGGTTTATATATGATTTAGTTGTTGCAAGCGAATTGTTTGTTAAGCCTTTATTAAACAATGTAAATCATATAATATGTTCCTTTTTTTGGGTAGGCTTTTACATTAATTTTTAAAATCACCATACATACTTAACGAAAATGTCTCATCAACTAGGACGCCTTGTTGCACAAATTTTGCAAAGATATTGTGGTGAAATTGTGGAAAAAGTCGGGAATGACCTATTCATGTATGGAAGTAAACCAATCGCGATGATAGTTAAGTCAACGGGTCTTCCGAGAACTCAGGTATTATAGGTTATATTTACTTTTTAATCAGGGTTTTACAATGTCCACAAATATTTTTTTTTAATTTTTCTCAGTGATTGATATGATATAGAAAAGTAAATTGCTAGTTTGTATTCACTTCAGGTTATTGAGAGCTTGAGAACACTTATGAAATTTGATTTGGCAATATTTGAAGCTACAGGACCACATGTGGATTACAAACTTCTTCCGGACAATGTATTACTACTAATTAGATATCCCAGGTAATTAATTTAGTTAACAGAAAATTTTCTGACACCAAAATGATTCAGTTATTATATTAATATGAATATTTAAATGTATTAGATATCTCCTACAGATGAAAAGTAAATATGGAACAGAAGCAGAACTTATTATAGAAGAATTATTACAACAAGCAACATGTAGTGCTACCCTGCTGTTGGTCACCATAGCCAATAAATATAAGGATGATAAGGTATGAGCTAATTCTAAATTTGGGTATATTGGCACAATAGCCATAATTTTTTGTTGTTGTTGCTCAAAAATGTTTTGAGTTGCTCAAGCACATTTAATGTTTACAGGATAAAAATCTTACAATAGTAACACTTAAAGACACATTTATCAGCTTGGCAACTGCTGCATACATCCAGCAAGCGCCAGTGGCAGAAATGAAGGAAGGATCCGAAATTCCTAATTTGGTACAAGTAGCTACAATAGTACCAGACTTAGATACCAGGGCTCTTATGCAGGCCATGGCTAATCCAGCTGACATTAAAGACAGTAAGCTTTTAATTTAACTGTTTCTGTTCCTAAAATGAATATTAATTTAAGGAAAAAGTTACAATAACACAAAACAAATAAATTTCAGATATATATTGGAAAGTGAACTATGACAGATTTCATCAGGACTTCCGAGATGATATAATGATAAAAGCAATGACAAGGCGTATTGATGATACAGGTAATATTTTTTTTAATTTTATGTCTACAATTAAGTATAAAATATTAAATAGAATCTGATTCTATTATATATCTCTTAATTAAATAATTAAAACATTCCCTTAACAATATCTCTGTTCTATTAACTCCATAGTATACACATAAATTGCAGTTGTAATTACTATGAGATATAGTTTTCTTACCAATTTGACTTTAACAGCATTTATTTTCTTTTAAAAATGTAACAAGGGTTTCATAAAACCAAAATCTGTCTGATTGCATTCATTATTCTTAGTTACATACTTTTAGTTATTTTGAGTTTTGGCTGTGATGAAATGGGATCTATGAGTACATAAGTTAAAATGGAGCAATTAGTCCAATTTTATTTTAATGACTCAGCATTGAGACTTGTAAGAATTTTGATGTGTTATATAAGCTTGTACCATATTTCAGCGGGGGAAGTAATGCGTTTATTACTTCAACAAATGTATCTATCGTCAGCTGCCTGGGCAGAGGAGTCCAATGCAATTCCTGTCACGGACTTGAGGGAGAGCTCGAGACTAACTGACAAAATCCTCTTACATCAACATCTTGAGCATTATCTCAAGGTTATGGGTGAGCTTTGTAGTTTCTTATCATGGTGCATGAGTTAAAAGTTGTTTTTAGATATTAATCTCTAAATGTGACATATGGCTACATGAATACCACTTTATGAAATTAACATAAATAGAACTGGTTTTTCCCTCATCCGTCATTCGTCGTTACTCTCCACCTAAGACATCTAAGCATACACAGTTATCAATTGCCCCTCCAATAAGATAGCTTAACTCCTTACAGAAGCTTAGAAGTCTATTTGTCTTTTTGGTCTGATGATTTCCTTTGCTATCAGGCAAACCCTGGACCGTCCATAGCATTTATCTTAAATAGATGCTTGCTCACATGGCAGTGCACTACAACTCTGAATATAATGTTTCAGAAGAGAACGGGGCAGGATTCATACGTCGCGCGGGTGACGCGGGGGGGAGGACAATACTGTGTTCAGGCAAAGGTGGCTGCCAAAGTACTTGTTGAAGATGTCCTTGATCATGTTGTTACCGAGCGATTGGGCTCCAAGGCCGCGAGAATATTTAGGTAAGGCAATAGATTAGAATATAATGGATAATCTGCGTTAGATTCATAAGACAGTTCTAGACTATAGAGTAAAAATAAATATTCTATTATTATATTTCTTATTTTAAAATCATTTATTTAGAAAAATTGTTTAAAAATTTACGAAAATAATATTATTTTCAGATTGATAAGAGCAAAAAAGTATGTAGAGGAGGAAGACATACAGAAGAATGCCATGTTGCCAAATAAGGAGTGCAAACAGTTGACATACAAATTATTAGAAGAACATTTCATTAGTGTACAGGTATGTTTCTTTATCTTTAATTTGAATCGAGATTCTGTCTCGACCATAGACCATAATGTCTTGTCAAAATATTTTTGACATTTGATATATTGGACAGTACTTGAGACTAGAGGTATGTTTTGAAATACAGTCCCAGATATGTATCTGTTTTACTTCATACAAACAATTTATTTAATTAATTAATATATTCTTCAATAAATTAATATGATTTGACTGTTAGTTATATTATTTTAATGAAAAGTCATAAATGAAGAAATAATGCTAATTTCAGCCGATGAGGAAGTCTCAACAAGTGTCCGGAACACAGAAAGGGATATATTTATATCATGTCAAGTTATTTGAGGTATGTTTTAAAGTTTTTACTATGTAAATTTGTCTAGGCTATTTTAATAATTTTGGGCCCCTTACCCCATAATGTCCCATACTCCAATGTTGTGTTGCAAAATTTTCGAAAGTATTTTCTGTTTTTGGTAAACACATCATGGGACTCAATATTACTTTAATATTTTATGGATATTAAATACAAAGTGTACCTCAAAAATTAAACATGTTATAATTTAATTAAAATTGGTCCCAATTTTGCGTTAAGTTGACAGTTTTAGTGCTTATTCTATTAGTTTTTTAATATTTATATATTATATGTGTTCTATTAAATTTTGTTGAAAACAACAATTTTTTTAATTTCTTGATATAAAATCTCCAATCTCCAGGCACTTCACGTCTGTCGTGAGATGTGTTACTCGTCGCTTCACAACCTGTCCCGTGCTCGAAGTCAGCTGGTCTCGGAGCACGGTCGAGCCTTGGACAAACAGAGGCGCGTACGAACCATTGTGCATGGGATGCGCATGCGCAGCGAGACAGAGGAAAGCATTAATGATGTGAGTTAAACTTTTTACTACTAATTCGATTTTGGGCATTCACACCCCGTCTCAGGAAAATTTTTATTTCTTAGACCAGAAAAGTATCGGGCATATTAGGCTAATCACATACTTTTGTATAAAAAATTATATATATCAATCCATTATCAAAGAAACTGCTGCATTCTAAGACAAGACTCTTTGACTTGTATAAACACGCCTTTGATTACAATACAATTTAAATTCCAGGTGTTAGAAACATTGACTCCTCCAGAAGTAAACCTACTGGCTCAGGTGGAGAAGCAGCTGAAACAGCTCAGTACGGCTGAACTCGAGCTGGACAGAAATCTATTTATTCTTAATTGGTATCTCCACTATCCTTAGAATGTTAAATATTATTTTATAGTGTGTTAAGTGTACCTAAACGCAGTACAATGTTATAATAAAAGATAAAAACCGTTGGTGTCTCTTTTTGCGGCACGCTTGCGGTGCCTACATCTTTTCCATGCTAGGCAAAAAATGATGTACAAAATTTTCTTTTTAATTTGTTGTAATTCTCAGGTGTGGTACCGAGAATGATTTTCGATGTACAATATTTATCATAAAAATAAGAAAATGATTATTTTATGTCGTTTTGGATATACCTTTATTCGCAAAAACATGTTTTTACGAAATAAATATATTTTCCTGGCAGATCTTGAAGCGCCCTCTGGTTCATTGATACAACTAAAATAAAAGCACAAACACATTCTTAGAATTTTATTTGACCCCATCGAAACTGAATGCTAAAACAATATACAACCTATACCGATGTTATAAAACTATTCGTTATTTATACGAATCGTACCGAGCCAAGTCTTCAACATTATTATATTAACAATTATAATTGATATATTTTTGGATGGCACTCTTGACTGACAACATATGACCCTTTTTTATAAATCATTAAATAAATAATTCTTCAAATAAATACGTCATAGGAATCTTACGGAAATTTATCTTATAACAACGTAACATATCAAGTAACTTTAATATAGAAAATAAAGTGAAAATTCAAGAGTGCCATCCTAAATGCAGAAATCATGCATTTATGAGCAATCGGTATTTTAAGCCTTGGTTATTCGCTAAACTAATTCGGTCAAAACACCCATACGAACCATTCGTATTATTTTATTTCGTATAGTTAACATTTAGAAAAATAATAGATTCGTTTGATTCTTTCAAGTTCTAAGCCTTCTAAGTTTGCCATATTAAAACGCCACAGACTATTAAAATACAATTCCTTTCATAAGTGCTTAGGATTTCTAGAAATGAAAAAAAATCAATTAAAAAATGCTATTTTTCTGATGCTAATTCCTAAAATTTTCGACGATTCTTTGACTGTTTTCAAAGCTTAAAATACCGAGCTTTACACGATGAATATTTTATAATATAGATTATGTAAATCTGTTATAGTGACACCTATTATTGACCGTTGTATGTCGCTAATTTTAAATGAATCTTAAGTTAAATATGTAGTATTTTTAAGTTAAGATACCAATATAAAAAAATAAGAACATTTCTTGGTCAATAAAAATTTAATTTAGTTTTTTTAATTTAATTTTGCCAATCTTTTGTTCGGCTTTTGCTAGATTGGTTTCATATGACATGAAAATTATCAATAATTTAATATATTAACAGAAGTTCTATATAAAACAATGTAATAGAATTTATTATTTTTAACAATTAAAATATTTGGTAAGCGGAACCGAAATATCTATGGTTAGAAAAGACCACGCCTAACATACAACGGCTTATAGAAGCTAAGTTATTTCTAAAGTTTAAAGAAATTTACATAACAGTCAGCCACCACGTTTATATAAAAAAATCGAATC
This sequence comes from Pieris macdunnoughi, assembly GCA_905332375.1. Lineage (NCBI taxonomy): Eukaryota > Metazoa > Arthropoda > Insecta > Lepidoptera > Pieridae > Pieris > Pieris macdunnoughi. Next base: position 783,472 of record CAJOBZ010000074.1, on the reverse strand, counting down.
GTCTATTCCCGCATAGATTACATACCTTAGACTGTTGTCTATCATAGCGTTAGTTATCGAATTGAAAAATAGTAAAACTAAACGTGGTTTTGACTTCTAATCTATGGAAATATTAAAATATGGTGAAGACATCGAACTATACTACGATATCACCTTATACAACCTACTTACCTATACACCTTAGCCCGAAATTAATTAAAACAGCCGCAGAACGTATATTTCTTGTATAATATTTGGAGGGCTAAAAGCTGTCAACACTCGTTTTCTAGTGTTGCTGGGGCTAGAGAATATTTACAAAATTTTAGATTATGCGTTGTAGTTTTCGTATTAATCCATCCATCCATCCATAATATTGTTATTCGTAATAATTTCCTTCTGATTCTTCCTTCAGATTTTTCTATAGAAAACAATTTTTCTATAAAAATCTAAAGCTTACCCCTTTATGAATAAAACGAAATCAATGCTATTGTACTCTTTTGTCTTTTTCTGTCAAATTGTGTTAACACTGTGATAAAAAGAGGCAGATGAATACTTTAGTTAAAATGTTGCAATTTGATTATTCATGAATAAGGGTGTTAGTATTTTGCATTTTAATATTTAAAACCGGATATTAAGAACTTTAACATAAAACTAGAGTTAAGCGCCATCTATTGTGGAAATAAGCAAAAATAAAAAATGCAAATCAATTTGTAATTTTATTTTAATTATCAACTAGGTATTTTTACACAACTTAACAAAATACGTACAGCAACTAAACAGAGTAACCAAAATTTATAAAAAAAAAAACATTATTTGCGACCTCGGGAATATATGCCTGAAATAAATTATGGCAAGATTTCGTTAATTTTATTGTCTCTATATACTTTTGTATAATCAACAGAGAGAAAAATCAATATGAAATGAAAACGATGAACACTAAAAAAAAAAAAATTTTCCAGAAATACATTCCCCAGTCCGCTACAGGTCAAAAAAGCTTCAGTTCCCCTTAATACTGTTTCCGATACATAATTATATCTACCTTCTGTCTGTCCGTCAATAGTTTATTTGTACTATCACAAAAATATAATCATGATGTATAGATGAAATTTATCAGGAATCTTAAAATACGGCTAAACCTAGCCAATAAAAAAAATATCTAAAAGCCAATTCAAAGCTGTGATGTTAAAGTATATTTACAATATCGGAGCCTGGTAACACTGAGATATTCAGAATTATTCGTTATAGCAACAATATTTATAATTGTTAAACACTAAAATGAGTTTATATCTAAAATGGCGGTACTCTATGTATTATTAATATATGAAACTCGGCAAAAAATATTTTTTTAATAATTTTCTCATACAAATCAGTCGCCGTGTTGCGTTTTAAATATTATTACTGGAATTATTCTAAATCGCGACCAACTCCGTTTAAGCTACAACTAGCGAATGTAAATATTAAATTTTTAAAAATAAATTTCATATATTGCATTAACTTAACCAAACGAATAAAACTATATACAACGTACTGAATTCTACATATAATTTGTCATTTATAAGTCGATCGCTTAAGAATTTATACGAACAAACATACAAGCCGAACTAGAGGAACTATTTTGTATACAAACTCGTTCCATTTATACATTTAATTTTCACTTACCTAAACGCGGCAGCGATTCTATAATGAGCTAACGGTGTGGCCACTTAAGCTACCCAAAATCACCCATATAATAGTTTACATTGCCGTTCATCACTAAAATTTATCTAAGACCCAATCTGACATTAACTGGCAACACTAAACTATTCACTGTAAGATTCAAAGTCGATACTTAGCACCAACTCCCGTGCGTCAAATCCAAAACGTGTTTGAAATACTGAAGTCGAACGCTAACTATCGACTCCTAAGTGAGACTCAAAAACGAGACAGCGCTGAGCATAACTTCCGTATGTCGAAATACTCTTGAATTTTGACATACCAGAATGACACTCAACGCAAGTCTCACTTCTGAACATCCCACCGAATCTGCGGGTAGGCCGGTAATACCTGAAATGTATACGCTTGCGATATTTTTAAAGAGTTCGTAAGGTGTGCGTAAAGTTTAGAATTTTGTGCTCGATGGTTTTCGAGTGCTAGCGAATTATTAAACTAAAGGAAATTATCTAAGATAATCTCTTAAAATAAGCGAGTCTTTTAAAAACATCACAAGTGCCGTGACCGATTAACCACTGAGTGTGAACACATTTGAGTCTCTCATTACAATATGCAGCACGACGCCGAACAGCAACTGCTCGAACCGCCTTTGCTTTTTTGTCGTTGATCTGGAAATTTAATTATTATAATATTAGAATCAACATAAGAAAGGGGTCATATCTATACAATTTAAAAATTCAACATCAAGACTTTCGTTTCGTTTTTTGTAAAATTATGTAATAGGATGCAAACTAGGATGCAAACCTGATGTTAAATGATACCACCGCCCATGGACACTCATATTCAGAAGATTCGAAAGTGCGTTTCCGGCCTTTTAAGAATTGGTACGCTCTTTGGGTTACCAGTTACCAGTTAAACAGTTATGTTTAGTCTATAAGTAATTTTAAATTTGTACTGTGGTGTAGCTCTTCACTACCAAGGTTAAACCCCTTACTGGTATTTTTGTGTTTTCTGTACTTTTGGTTCATATATAACCAATACTAGAAAAAATATATAAAAAAGTATGAAAACTAAAATCGCAGCCCAATTTACGAAATTATTAATATTTATTAATACATACTTATTTTTTTGTATTTTTACAGAAATGGATGGATTATTATTACTTAGACTGTTCTCTGCGTTGTAATGTACAGTGTAGAGAACAAAATAATGCTAGAAAATATTGCACACGTGCTAAAACACAAATTGTACAATTCCAACAATATCTCATACTAACAGTTCAAACTAATAGGCAATATCTAGTATTTACAGTCCATTCATTCTGAATTGACCTAAAAGTAAACAAATATGGCGTTCTTTTAAACCAGAGACAAGCTAAAGGTATGGTGATGTGCAATCATAAATATTAAAACAAATGAAATGGTCTTGCAACGTTTTAAAATATAAATTAGGCTTATATTATTATTTCACTTGTTTATAATTATAAATAACCATTTATTAACACACATTTATGAATGGTTAACTAATATTATGTAAACTATAAAAGATTTATGAAACAGCTTTATAGTTTTAAAAAACTCAGTAACTAAATCCGAAGGATGTTAATAATTTTACAGTATCGAAAAAAATACACTATAGTAAGACTAATTTAATTACTGAAAAAGATTAGAAAAGGCTTTAAATTATATCTTGGTTTACACAGATCAAAATCCTTACGATATTTCAACGGTAATAGAATATTGAAATGTCAAACTGGCATTTTAAATTGAATCTGTCATCTGAAAATTCTGTGTATGTTTCATATGAAAACTATAAGATTAATTCCAAGATCCTAAATAACAATATATATATATATTTTTTACTATACAAGCTGTTTCGTAAATCTTTAGAAATTTTTATTGTTTACATTACATTACCCTACTAAGAAAGTGTGGTTAGTGTTTTTCCCTCACTGTTATTTTGCGCTTTCAAACAATAAATGGACTGTATATATTATGATACATTCGCTCAAATAACTACACGGTGCTAAAAACGTGTCAAGCGAAAATAATGTCCACTTTTGAAGACATTTTTCTTCGATTAAACAAAATGTATTAATTTATTCGTTATAGGGTCAAATTTTTTATATTTCCGCTTGACACAAAGGGGAAATAAAAGTAAAAGATTAAAACTTACGAAATGCAGGGTAGGAAAGGGGAAGGGTGGGAGAGGGAGGGTATTGTGTTAACTCCATCGAACTTCTGTAATATTATTCAAATAAATGTATAAAATACATCAGAAAATGTGGCATATTTTTTACAAACCTTCACCTATAGAAGAATGTATTCAAAAGTGGACTAAATGAAAAATTCGAGGAATTCAATAACAATTGATCACAGAACACATAACAAAATAGTTGTCTTAATTCAAAATGTAATCATAATAACGCAAACAAAGTATGGTTGGTGTTCTGGATTAATTTTGTCCTGGGAGATTAATACTAACTTATTAGACAAGATAATAATAGAAAATTAGACAAACGCATAATAGTTTAGTAACGTACCGTGCGAATTGGGCTCGGGCAAATGTTCGCGTGGCACTAGATGCATGACGGTAGTACGTCCGAGGGGCAAGCCTAGCGCGCCCAGCGTCACTGAACTGTGCAGGAAGCGACCCTGGTAGATGAGTCGGAGGATCTCTGCACGGGAGACGCACTCTGATGACCAGTCAGCTGAAATTGAAAAAAATATTATTAAAAAAAAAATCACTTAACACAAAGAAATACATATATTTAATACAAATATAATATGGCTATGTCTGTAGTAACAAAAAAATTTATGTAATATTTGCTTATTTTACTTGATAAAACATACTTTTATTAAATTATCTGAACTATAATAAGAAAAAGAAGGTTAAAATTTAATGTTTTCCTTTTTTACTTCATAATAAAAATTTAATAAAATATCAATATTTGATATATTTATTATATATAACAAAATTTCAAATAAGTATATAATGATCTAACTTCACGTTAACATACCATAGAATAAAAATGTCAATAAAAAATTTAAAGTATTTTATTTGAAGTAAAAAAAAATATAAAATTGATATTGCCTCCAGAGAGATTTGAACTCTCGACCCCTGGTTTACAAGACCAGTGCTCTAACCCCTGAGCTATGGAGGCTACGAACAAGTTTGTATAAAACCGGCACACTTCGAAGTATTAACGCTTACACAACTACCAAGATAATGTAAAGATGATTCACACATTTCGTTTTGTGGGTAATTCATAGATGGCGCTGTAGTAAATATAGCTTAAACAACTTAAACGATGAAATACGAATACAATAATATTCGTTCTTATTTATTTGTATTAATACTCCTAAGGATACTCTGTCAATCTAGACCTTAATTAGACTTTTTCTAAAGACTGGAGCCTCGATTTATAATTGTCTAGTCCATCATTCTTGTCTATCAAAGTAGTGACATTAATTGACGTATTACGTCAATTTGACAACGTCAAGTGACATACAATGCCTGGTACTTGATAGATAACTACGTATATAGTGGTCTAAGATCCCGCTATACAACGACCTTCACCGAGATGCTTATTTAATGAAACTTATTTTATATATAATTTAATATGTCAATAAATATAATCCATATGGGTTGCCTAGCAAATTTCAGTCCAGAGTATGTTTAATTAATTTAAAAAAAAATATTTTTTTAAACATTTCACCGGTATGATTATTAGATAAATTCTATACCAATCGAACGTATGAAGCCCATAGAATATGCAAACGTTAGGTTGTTTTTAATCAATTAATTATTTATGTGTATATTTTTTATGTGACACTAAAGTATATATACATCTTTAGTATAAAAGAAGGTTATAGTGATACATATATAATACTACCCTGATTAAAAATATTGATTGAAAAAAGTTCAAAAAATTTACTACATGCAAATTATAAAAAAAAATTTTTTTTTAATATTAATTAAACATACTCTGGACTGAAATTTGCTAGGCAACCCATATGGATTATATTTATTGACATATTAAATTATATATAAAATAAGTTTCATTAAATAAGCATCTCGGTGAAGGTCGTTGTATAGCGGGATCTTATACTATAGGTAGAAAAAAGCTTCGTTGCTTAGGTATTTTTTTTTAGATATTAAGCCATACATTGATGATGTCACATATTAAATCGATGAGGGCATTGTGCGTTAAGCGAGCGATAATATTTTTATATATCATTAACCACAGCGCAAAACGGAATATTAATGAGGCCATAAATTATTGGACGGATATAAGCTATCACCTCCTTTGTTTCACCTCCACTTCAACGTTTTGTTTACTTCTTGTCGTAGTGTATCTAAAGCCTAAGAAACAATTGAAAGACTGGGAAGTAGGACCTCGAAGCTAATGTTTTAGTAAATGCTAGCCGCTCTAGCTGGGCTTTGTTTTGTTTCAATATGTCAAGTGAAGCGTGATCAGTTCCTTACAAACTTGTACACTAAAACTTGACGATTAAGTGGAGGAGTTTCCTGCCAGTTCTTCTCGCTCTGGCGATTTGGAAACTGGTCAACATTTAGATTTTCCTTTTTAATACCGACGCTCATAAGTGAACATAAATTCTAATGCAAGAAAATAGAGACACCTGAGGAAATTTACGGTCTAAGGTCGATTTCAGTAAATTAAATGAAATTTAATTGTCTGACTTATGCTTATGATCGTGTAAATTAATTCTGGCATTTGTATAAATTTTTGATGAATTATTTAAACCAACACGGCCAAACAAAAAGTGGTCGGAAACAAAGACAGGAAGCTCTTTCCCTTTTTTTTAATTAAATAAATTTAGAAATCACAGCTTAATCCTTCTGGATGTGCTTTCCACAATGTTCTTAAAAACGTTTTGAGGAATATTTATGCCCGGAAGGATTCTAGGAGGTTTGTTCCTTAAAAACACACAAACATACAAATCTAGCACTAGCCAAGGTGTAAGGCTATATTTTAACAGCAATGTATTGAGTTTTGCTCGATTCGTAGCCACAAATCAGTTCGCGTGCTACCGCCAGCCTTCGCTAAATTAAATTGCTAATTTACAGTTATTTTCTAAGTACAATTTTATTACGAATTGTAATGAAACATGCCCTGTTTTAATTAAAATGTATGATAAGATTTCATTTGAACATATATTTTTGGATTTATTGAATAGGGTCCTTTAACGATAAGGCATTTAGTTTTTTCACGTAGATTTTTATTCTTGAGATTTTAATTATTATGTGCGTAATAAATATACATTTACATTTCTTGTAAAATATATAAAATTAGATAATAAAACCAATTGTATTTCTTTTTCACAGAAATGAAAACTATGTATCTCTTAAAAAAAAATTGTTCCTTTCCACAGCTCGAACAAAATTTGACAGAAAGATACAACAGTATTTATTAACACTGATTTATTAATAAAGTGAAGTAAGAATGTACATACACATAGCTTATATACATATATGTATTTAAATCACATTAGAGAGGTCTGTTCAACCCAGTTGGTAGTTATAGGCCTATAAACGATACATTAAACAAATTAAATTATTGCTCCTAAACCCAGCCCTAACTCATTGCATTCGCCCACGCAACGTGCGAAAAATAGAATAATTAATTAAGTGATCCACATAGAGGGCGCTGTACGTCAAAGGTCAATGACCTGTGGGACAAATTCTACTTTTACTGATGTAGATATGTAGGACATTAACTGGCGTTTTACGTAAACTAGATTGATATTGTGACCTCCTATGACTAAATTCTTAATATGCATGTGAATTCGAAGGTCCTAGGTTCTAGAATTACTAAAAAGTAGGTAAGCATGATTTATAATTAAATTTATATGTTTTTCTAATTATAATAATATTTTATTTCGGCCATACAATGCGCAGAGGTGATGAGAACTTGGAGAAACTGATCGTGGTTGGTAACACAGAAGGCAAAAGATCACGTGGCAGTTCACCAACCAGATCCGTCCAATCCACCACTCCTCAAAATGGTACACAGTTATAAGAGAGTCGCTGGACAGAAACCGGTGGAAACAGATTATCCGCTCCAGAGGTTTCTTAGTACCACCACGCTAAGACATGAGAGATACTTAGGTACACTTTTATATAGAATCTTAATTATTGGACAAACACGTATAACACTCGTTATAACGACTGTTGACAACAGAAACCGCGAGCTTTAATTATTATTGAATAATTACTTATCGTACGTATAGAAAACAATCAAGCGAGGTAAAGGCGCGGCGCATACGCAGTTAACACAGGTCAGTGACTTGGGCCTGTGACCTTGATGCACGCTGCATATTATGCTTCATTAGACCTCTCACACCCATTTACGCTCTTTGCATCTTATTAAGAGTTAGTCTGGAGCCGTATTGACAGATCGTAGTTATAATCATAGTTTGAATAACATAAAAAAAATAAACCAGTGGCGCTACAACCTCTTTAGGTCTTGACCTCAGATTTCTGAATCTGTTTCATGATCATTTTTGAATCTAATAGGCAAGTAGGTGATCAGCCTCCAGTGCCTGACACACGCCGTCGACTTTTTGTGCCTAAGACATGTCGTTTTCCTTTTCGAGCAAATGTTAAATGCGTACATAGAAAGAAAGTCCATTGGTGCACAGCCGGGCATCAAACCTGAAGCCACTAGGCCAACACTGCTCACTGTTTGAATTACATAGATATTATTATATTAGTTACGTTAAAAAAAAAATACACAGTTAGTATCACGCCCTATTGGGGTTTACGGGACTGGTTGCTAACATCAGTAATTACCAACCTATAAATTTCAATTTTATACAAAAAAAAACAAATTTCGAATGTTTTGTCTTTATCACTGTAGTGTAGTGTTTCCCAACTTTTAAATGCCATAACGCACCTTAGCTTTTCTAAAATTCCTATGCCATATGTAACCAAAATTATTTTAAATATTAAGAAATTGTTGCCTTAAGAAACTTAATGATGGGTTATGGAAAGCATTTACTAGAAAATACTTAGCAAAACATCGTAAGTAAATTTTCAAAACATAATGTTAATTAAAATTCAAATTACAAATAATATTCATAAATTTACGAATAGCCCACCTTTATAGTCAAATTACCACGCCCCACAGTGGGAAACCACGGCTCTAGTGTCACTTTGGATATCAATTTAAGTTACAAAACAATAATTCAAACTTTTCATCTTCGTAGTCAACAAACAAATCACATTAGTAAATTAATTAAAATCTTAATTCGCGTAAACAAAACGTAAACCTGATATGTATATTATAGTAAAACAAGCATATAACAGCAAGATCATTCACATATACATATAAATATAGTGTAATAATGATATATAACTTACAAAGTGAACACACCTTTGCTCTACAGTTTCTCCAATTATCGGTTTCTAAGGACGGCGTCGATATTGACAAGCTCACAAAGGAAGTATGAAAACTTATAACGCTCTCGTTAATTAGTTGCTTACTTTGGCCGGGACTAATTAGCTTCTGGCAACACGTTATATTGCGTAGTTCACAGGTTGCCATGTGTACGAGTTAAAAGCGAGCTCGCCCTTTGATAATGTTTTAAACGATAATTTCAAGAGTAAGGTTTCATCGAATTAATTCAGTTATTAATTGCTGATTGCAGTGTTGGCTTAGTGGCTTCAGCATGCGACTCTTATCCCTGAAGTCGTAGATGCGATCCCCGGCACAGACACATTATGAAACAGATACAGGATACAGAAGAAAGAAAATAGAAAACGCTTTATATAATTTAATTTTTTTCTACAACACTGCATTTTTGCACTATTTAAGTAATCATTTTTTACGCATAAGCGTGCTGAAATGCCCACGCCCTTTTTTTACAATTGCGAATTAACACGCTCCAAAAATTCTTCAAAGAAACGTAACAATTACACAGTCAAATGTAAGGGACAGAGAACGCAAAGGAACTCGAAATGGGCAAAGGAATTCTCTGGCACTCACAATCAAGAACTGCGCTTCATTGAACCTGACAAATATGTATCTTTGTATTGTAAGTGAATTAGAAAAGACTTTTTATGTATTAGAAACTAACTGGCAGTTTCTAACACATAAGATGGTCACACTCTAAGTTCCAATAGCGACTTCAATGTAGTTTCTGTACTAAAATGCCAGATCTCTAGCACATGTTACCTGCCTTTTAAAAACGTTTAATTTTCAATTAGGAAGTCATTACTCGGAAATTGTTAACAAAGTTAAGTAAATTTTCAAAACAATGAAATACTAAAATTAAAATTACAAATAATTATAATACATTTTCGAATAGCCCCCTTTAAACATGAAACTGCCCCCCTGTGGGGCGTGAGCCACGTTAGGACACACTGGTCTGAACTATTATTTTTGTCAATTAATATTATTTGTGAATATGATTCTTCCATTACAAATTTTCAAAAGATTTAGCAGTAGAGCGACTAGCTTTATATCCAATATAATAAAATTCTCGTTCACCATGTTCGTTCCCATACTCCTCCGAATCGGATTGAGCGATTCTTATGAAATTTTTAATGCATATTCAGTAAGTCCGATAATCAGCTACTATCTATCTTTAAAACCCCTAAGTCATAAGGGGTGTCCACACCACACAATTTTTTTTTATTTATTAGACAATTGTTTTTTATTTTTCAGACAATTTTTTTTGTTTTTATTTCTTTATGATACAGCATTAAAAAACAATATAAAAAATCTAAAAATATCAATTTACAAAAAGAATTTTGTAACAATTTCAAAAACGCTTGACCCAACCGTAGCCTACTCTGATAACTGTCCGTTTATCTATTTTAGACGTAACGCCCTTCATACGATGTTCAAATGGCTGTATAATTTTTAATGAAGTGCATTCTGAAATCTTCAATTTTCGTCGATGCATGCCAACTGCACATGAAAACGTAAAATTAGTTCTCTTTGCACAGCTCTCTCCCCGCCGGCAATTCATATGCTTACGTGTGGCTAAGGCACCAGCGAGTACACTTACAAGATAAATAAACCTATTAAGTAAGCTCCACGTAACATAATTTTTTTTCTTATGTAACCGGAGGCAAACATACAGGAGGCTCCCAAGTGCGTAGCCGGCCTTTTAAGAATTGGTACCCTCTATTCTTGAAGGACCCTAAGTCGAATTGGTTCGCAAATACTTCTGTGTAATAATTTAATTGAATAAATAGTTAAACTCAATATTTTTGTTTATGAAGATTTTCTTTAAAAAAAATTTTCACTAACGATTCAAATCTTTATACATTCACTAACAATCTTAAACATTATCTCAACATGCTGAAAAAGGAAAGTATTCTTATTGTGCAAAAGTAGTTTTATTATAAAATTGTAAGTGTTTTGTAGAAATTATTACGTCAAGTAGGTATCCATGATCATTAATTTGTCAAATGGAAGAGACTAGCTCCCTCCACAGAGAATTCTAGTGGGGTCCACTGTCTCTTTATACTTAACATCCTTCTTTATTGTGTAATAAAGCTTTTTCTTTCTTTTCTTGTTTTCTTTCTAGTAGACAGTGTAGCCTTTTCTGGAGACAAGTAGATACATTATATACACTATGAGCGTTTTCCAATATAACCGACTTTTAAAGATTATATGTATATGTTATAATTTACTTGTATATTTTCATAAAGGAAATTGCAATGAAACAAGTTAGACTCTCTAACCTAAGACGCGAGGATATTTACTCATAAAAATTACATCAATTTAATTGCACCCATTTAAGTAAAGTACTGTTTTGTCTCTTTTTACCAAATTGTGTTTACTGAGAATGAAAAGAGACAGATATATACTACCTCAGTACCCGCTTTATTAGTGGCCCATTCAAGGTTTTGGGGTGAGCACTCGTGTCCTGCCTCAAGGGTCGGAGAGCCTTAACGGCCAACTTTCTCGTCCAAGACCTGCACTTCACTCAACAAACATTTGTTTTGTCTAGTACATACTTGGAGATATGAAAGTATAATTTTAGGAGCAAGTGTCGTTCTCAGCTCTGAGGTCGTCTTATATGAGGAAGAAGGAACAAGGAAACAGACTATGTTCTGTCTCTGTTTTCACCCACAATATCTCATATACCAGAAATCTTCACTTCAAAAAGTTTTTATAATCAATGATATGGAAATAAAATTGATAAATTTCATTTAATTTTATAATCGAATTAAATTAATCTCTTAGTTAATTTTTTGCACATCTATGTTGTTTTAATTCAGAAAATGATCAAATAAATACACTGTATAATGCATCCTAACTCATTTTCTTCCACGTTTAATCTTATGAATTTGTGTCTGTCTCTTTTTTGTTTCATCTACTTTCAAATCACAATGATGCTAAAGAAGTTTTCACTTCAATATATAAAATAAATAAATCTTTGTGAGAGGCTGGTGCCTATAATAGAACTCCTGTGGTCACCAGCCTTCCACCGCGGACAGAAAATATACAAAAACTACTATGACTAAAGTAAGAAACAGAATAAAATAAAACTAAAGTTGTCGGTGTTTTATTTGTAAGGGTGTGTGAATTAAAAATGTATGAAAGAATTTAATTTAAAGTCTACCTAAAATGGCTATGGATAACAAATTTTCTGTTGCATCATGTATGCAACTAGTTCTAAATAACGATGGAATCGACAGACACATTTATTAAAAGTAAAAAAAAAAAAATTCCATGAAAATTAAATATTCTCATCAAGCATTATCGAACAGAACAAATACTAATTCTGACCCAATTCCTCCTTCCGTTTTATATGTAAACATACGTACAAATCTTCAAATATTATGGACAAAAATAGACTTCTTTTATCTAAGAATGTTGTATTTACTCTACTTATATATTTTTATCTTACCTATGCTTGGAATGATGATTGATTTTAATTGATTTTATTATTATTTATTACTTAAGATGCCCTGTGGAACATGGTGTAATGGTTGCATCTCCTTACAAACGATGTGTAGAACAAAAAACTTGGCGATGGCAAAAGAGTGGCGGAGAGTTTATTGCCAGTTCTTCTCTTCCGTTCTACGCCTTTGATTTGAGTAAATGTCAAATTAGAAGCATTTAATGTACCTATATTTCTTTTTGACGTTCATAATGTACATTGTGTTACCTACATGAATAAATGAGTTTTGACGTTTGCCCTGTTACATAAAAAAAATATAGAAAAAAATTAAGCTCTAATTCAAATTGTTATATTTTTATCTACAAAATGGTCAACCCTCTCATCTGGCGTGAACGGTAACATTATAAGCAATAATAATTGTACAACCGTAAAAAGTTCAAACACTGGTGGAATGCGCCGGAATCCATAGATGGTGTTGGGACACAATTATGGGTAATGCGCTGCAGTTTTTCGTTAGTACCTACTACCCTTACTTGTAGAATGCCTACAGAACACTAAAAGCCATATTTATTTGAAAATGTGTTACTGGGCCACTTGTATATACCTACAAAAAGCCCCCACCTTCGTCCTTGAAGGCGTAATTAATTTTCTCAAAGCTGAAATCTAACCTTTTCAAAGACTAAGAAAACTGTGTTCCCTAATACATTATGCATGTAACCCGGTTCTTGAGTGGGGAAGGTATTCAGAGGCTGGCCTTGTTTTAAACTTAATTCTAATTTAATTTTAATAACGCTTTTCAAAAGAAAACCTAAGCTGCTTTTGTGAAGTGAATTTACTAGCGATGTAGCTGTTGTATTTGGAATTAAAATATGTGACAATAAATAACGATTTTGTCTATAGCGTACACAGTCGTCTATTAAATTATTTATTGTGTGTAGATTTATTTAATAATTGCACATCCTGCATATTTTTGAAGTGAAACTTCTTTAGGCGCATGAGGGTAATTTTTTTACGGATGAAACGCAATAATAATAATATTAGCGTCACAAAGATGTGCAGCGTTTTTGTCGAAGAAAGGGAGAGACCGATTGAGAGAAGGGAGAATTTCCTAATCTTTAAAATTTCGTAAAAAGAAATTATCGAATATTGATTGAAATGTCAAATGACGAATTGTAAATTAAAATGCCACGTGTTTTTATTATCGAAGAAATTAATTTAAAAAATTAAATTTATAATTTTTATTAATTGTCGACACTTTTAATATTTTAATGACAATTAAATTCATTAAATTCTGAACAAATCTTCCTTTACCCTCCCTCTAAGACTCTTGTTTTATATAAACTCTTCTTAAAGCTTTCTTGAGAGATTGCTAGATCGGCAACAAGGCCGCACTCAGTGAATGTTATGCAAGTATTTCTTGTATAGCTTTGTATGCCACGATGCAGATATTTGATTTTCGATTAGTAACGGCCATAACGTAAATTTTCAACATTTAAGAACATAAATCAAATGAATATCATAATGAAATCTCCTCAAATTAATCGTAAATTCTATTTAAAAAGAGCATAATCCGTAAGAAATTATGCACATTTTTCGGTATTAATGACGCAGGAAAAGAAATATTAAGTACAAAAATAATAAGTGTCAACATAAATTATTTTTCACGCCATTAGCGGACCGAGATTCGCACTTTTAATGTTAAAGAGCATCGAACACCCTCTATTACAACTTCATGGGAAAACAGTCATTATTCCGACATAAATAAGGCTATTATTTCCATAAAATTGTACGATGGAACATGCCTATTTGAACCCTCATGAATAACATTGGCATAATTCGAAAAATGCGAGGGATTCCATTTCCAGTACACTATAAGCGTTAAATTTAGTATGTTTGGGTATTTCCGGTTTAAATCTTACAATATATAAAACAAAATAATATTTTTTAGACCAGTTTTTCCCAACGGGGGCAATTTGTTTGTTAAGTTATTATTTTGAAAATGTACTTACTGTTTTTCGTTAACAATGTCCTAGTGTTTCTTTTTAAAACCTATCATTTAAGTTTCTTAATGAACAATTTAATATTAAAAATTCTGTTACATAGGGGAGAAGGATTTTAGAAAGACTAAGGTGGGGAATGGCTCAAAACTGTTTGGGAAACACAGGTTTAGACAAAATATTACTTTGTTGTTTATTCATTATTTATAGGTCAGCCGCAAAGTGTTACTCAGATTTCCGTTAAATTATAATAGGAGGTTAATTATTATAACTAAACAATAAATCTAAAGAACGCTGAAATCATAAAATAGCCAATGTGTTAACGACTGATTAGAAACAGGATAGTTTTGTTAACTTTTTAATTTTTCTTTATTTTCTAAGAATAAGTACATTCTTGACTTATGTTTTCTATTTCGTATATGTATTTGTTTTAGTAATCTGTTTTGGCTTTGTATATTGTCTTAATGTTTTCTTGGGTAATATGTATGTGCAAGATAACTTATAAATCAATAAAATTATTGAATTTCTTTTAATTTAATTGAAGCAGTATAACTGTTAATTCTTAATGCAAATTAAATTCGATTTTATAAGACTTACCTTCAGGCCAATTGTCATAGACGTGTATAGCGATGTCGCCAGCTGAATCCACCGGACTGAACACGAACTCCTTAGTCTTGCCAGACACAAGTATTAACCGCAGATTTATCTGAAAGAAAATAAAAAAAATTAACTAACTCCGTGTGTTATTAATTACGGATTCATCGATTGCAATCACCATCTCGCAGTTGGATTAAATAAATGGTTGGTGAAATAATAAATATTATATATAATCTATCGCAATATGCGTAAGCCACGAAATACTACTTTCTTAATTTTAAAGTACAATAATGATTACTTTTTTATTCAAAACTTAAAAGTTTTGACTAAATCTTTTGGCTCTATGTCAATTAAGTTTGCATACGTAATAATATGAACAATTGTTCATCTATTGTAATGTTTCTATATATATATATATATATATATATATAATATAAAAAGAATAAAAAGGCTCCACGGAGGGAATTAATTGCTGGTTCAGGTATACATAAGATATAAGAGTGTAAATAGATCCTAGCAGATTTTTTTATTGTCAGCGTAGATAATGGTCTAATCTAACACCCGTTGCTTAGTTAAAAAAATTGTCTATATAACAAGACAATTTAAATTATAACGTTAAATATAATCCTTATCATGAATTAAACAGAGCATGTACACGAAAACATAAGCCTAGGACATTTGAAGAGTTAATCTGTAGGATCTACCCTCATCTTTTTAGAGTATCTTTGTTTAAATAAAAAAAGATAACATTATTTTGTTTCGTAATTTAAATAGACATTAGTAGTATGTATCTGTATATATTTTTAAATTCACTCTAAACGTATACTTAAAATTATTTAAATAAATGATTTTAGAAGATTTGTTTTACTATGGAAAAACACTGAACAAATTTATAGTTTGCACCTGTTTAAAAATATTAAATAAAATTAACAATAAATTTGACATAAATAGAAAAAGTAATCCGCGACCCTGCCAGGATTCGAACCTGGAATCTTCTGATCCGTAGTCAGACGCGTTATCCGTTGCGCCACAGGGCCGGTTAATAAAAGCTTGAAATAGGCTAAACTATTTAAAGTCTGACATGTTGTTTCTATTATAAACAACACAATTTAGTAATAAATCAAGAACTTGTAGATGAGCTTCTACATTTAATTTACTTATATAATGTAACTTAATATAGTCAAGTTAATACTAAATTTAGATTTTAGACAGTGCAGTATAAAAACTTTGAATAAATATTATCAACGAAAAAACATAATATCTCGAAACTGATTTATATTAATAACTCCATAGCTTAGTGATTAACAAATATGTTATATAACGAAACATGTTTTGGTTTAGAGAATTACGCCACTTTAAATATTCATAAACCTACTAAAAGCCTTAATTAATCTACACTTAAAGTCAGACAAACTATTTAATACATAGTCGAATTTATGAAGACGGGTACTTTCATAATAATTAATAATCGTATATCTAATATGTTAAAGGTAAACGACTACATATATGAAAAGAATGCATAGGCCGCATTGCAGAGCTTCGGGAGGTAACGAGGGGAGCTGTCTTTGTGGAGGCAAAATTGATTAATGCACCAAAGATACAACTCAAACACTGGGATCGAATGTAAAGGGCGAGTAAACTTCATATAGGATACCGCGAATATTAATTACGGACGTCGAGATTTTTTATTTTAGGACATGTTAGTTCAACGTTATAAAATACATATTTTCTTTATCTCATCATTCTTATTCAAATTCAATTTGTTTAATTAATTATTTTAACAGACTAATATCTTAATTTAATCTATTATATTTGAAAAATACTGTGTATATATATAATTTGTATTAATGTAGAAGCTGTCTTGTTAGGAGCGCGACAAATGCATTTAAAAATAATGAAGTCCTTCGCAATGTGTTGAATGATTTCATATGTGTGTTTGAATAAAAGGCAGTTAATTAAGTTTTTCATTTAATGTATAGAGACACAATTGTTTTTTTTTAATAGGAGGCAAACGGGCAGGAGGCTTACCTGATGTTAAGTGATACCACCGCCCATAGACACTCACATAGCAAGTGCGTTTCGAGAATTCGTACGCTCTTGAAGTACCCTAACTCGAATTGGCTTGGAAATACTTCAGTGGGCAGCTGGTTCCACATAGTGGCATAAACTGACTTAAAAAATGCTCATTTGTGGAACGTCGAACGTCGAGGTGATACGCGTAAAATTTCGAATTCTGCCTAAACGTCCGATGATGATATTATAATTATTATCTTAATTTGTATAAATTACGCGTTGTTTATCCGCTATGGACTCCTTATCTACTTAACCGATTTCAATCAAATTTGCAGACCGTGTGCAGTTTGATCTAACTTAAAAGACAGGTACTAAGTATTACATAGTATATATTATATTATTCTACTGTACGTGTGTATGTCACTGAACTTCTCTTTGATGATTTTTTTTGTATGCATTTGGGTGCAGCCCTGGATGGTTTATATTCACAAATCAGCCCGACGGATGGCGCTGCAGTCGGTACATTCATACTTTGAATATCCTAATCGCGAAATATCATGTAGGACAACGTCTGTGGGGTCCGCTAGTAAATATATAGATAAGAATAGTTACGTGTAATTATTTCCCTTAAATTATCTATTAAAATAATTCTCCAGATTTAGCATCTAAATGACTAGCGTAAGCTGAAGCATATATCCACTAGACCCAACGTCTGCAACGCCTGGCACCTCGCCAAACACTCAGCTGCTTATCACGAGTGCATTCTGTTTCAAGGTCTTCATTGATCTTACAACTGTTTTACAATATCCGGCATTGCTACGAATATAGAAATATCACCTTAGGCAACGCACTTGCGAACCCTCTGGCAAGTGCGTTGCAACCCTTTTTTATAATTAAAATCTAGAAGCTGAGTATGAAATTTTGAAAGGCCAACAACGAACTTGGAATTAGCTGCCCACTAAAGTATTTCCGAACAACTTCAACTAGGGTCATTCGAGAAAAGAGCGTACCATTTCTTAAAAGGCTGGCAACGCACTTGCGAGCACTCTGGCAATGTGAGTGTCTATGGGCGGCGGTATCACTTAACATCAGATTAGCCTCCTGCCAGTTTGCCCCCAGTTATAAAAAAAACGGTTTCAAAGAATGTATTTGGTAATATGTAACACTCGGCTCATGAACATTAATAACGCACAGACTATACATTAAAAACAGACATAAAAATTATGTGTGCATTTGGTGGATTGACTCCATGTTACATTTATCATATTATTTATAAATTGAACAATATCAGAATTATTATGGACAACAAAATCTGAGTAAAAATAAAATTAAAAATGTTATTGAGATGTTAAAGAACAGGTATTTATGTTAAATGAGGTCAAACTTTTATGTAACTTACAAAAAATTATTACGTGGCTATCTCATTGTATATACCTACTCGTTTTATATAGGAATTTGTACTGTTTTTCTCAGTTCACACTAATTTATTATTTATTATTTTTATTTAATTATTTAAATGGTTTTAGAGAATACTCTAAAACAATAATGAAATAAAAACCTATTTAATTTATAATAATGACAAAAAATAATAACATACAGCTTAGATTTTGATGTTATACTTCTATTGGCGCGTTAGGGAAAAACGATGAGAGTAAATTTTTTCTATTGTTAGTGTCGGTTTTTCTACAAACGTAGAAAATTTTTGAAATGATTTTTATCTTGTTACGCCAATGAAGTATATCTTCTAACGCGTGTACATAAGTAGGTATACACACGGTTTTTTTAAATTTAATACATTGTTTTTATCTTGTAATGCTATATATCCTAGCTACCTTCATTCAATACGATCGAAGCCCCTTCACGGGTAAAGGCCTCCTCCAGCTTTTTCCAACTGACTCTGTCTATGGCTTTCTTTCTTCATTAGCTTCCTGCTACCGCTTCTATTTATTCTATCTACCTTTATTGGGACACGCTCTTCTCCTTCTTCTCCTTGGTCTTTCCCATATAGAAGGTGGACTTTAAAACCTTTTATCTGTATATCTTGCTATATTCCCAGCCATCACTTGTGTCATTATTTTTTATATTGTATTATTTTTTACCTTTTTATTTTATGTATTTTTATTTTTGGTACGCTAAAACCATTAAGGTAGCAAAAATACAGAAATGAACAATTAAAAACATCAAACAATTTAATTTCAAATTTCAAATAGTGATTCGTTAGATAACCTACAAAATTTTGCAAAAACTAGGATTCTATTTCAGAATATTTCTCAAGACGCAATCTAAAATCACTTCATACATTTTCTTTCTAACCTAATGTTATCCTTAAAAGGACCGCAATTTTAACGATCCAGTCTGTAGCCTCCATAGCTCAGGGGTTAGAGCACTGGTCTTGTAAACCAGGGGTCGAGAGTTCAAATCTCTCTGGAGGCAATTTAAATTTTTCAACATTCGCTTATTTTCTGAAAGCAACAATTCAACACAAGTGAAATATACATCTATGTCAATGTCGTATGGACAAAACTTACAGCTAAGACAAAGCTAGTACAAACCATAGACAAACAAAAGCCGTCCTTGAAGTAATAAAACTGGGTTAATGTTTACAAACTTTAAGCTGATTTTAGACATCTATATACCGCTATTGTTTTTGCTAATTGACACTCGGTTTCTGTAAAATACCAGTTATATTACGACTCGTAGAATTGTAAAAAATATTATTATTAATATTAAACGTAATGGGAAACGTATTGGACAGTTATTGTATTTTTATATAACAATGGGCAAACGGGCAGGAGGCTCACCTGATGTTAAGTGATACCGCCTTATTAAAATAGCTGCAATAGTATAATCTATGATCTAAAATATAGTATTTGATAATTTTTCATCAATCACACAACTCCGGTTAGACCATTAGATTTTTGGGTGATTTCTATAGCATTCGTATGAGTCGTGTCGGGAATCCATATAGATATCTGGATATGTAACAATAGGTATAAAGGACCAAACCTAAGAGATATCGCGTGACGAACAATAAACGGTAATGCCGCCTTCGGGCGATAGACATAAATCAGTGGCTGCCTTAAGCGCCTATTGACCTGTTTCTCCCATTCCGTCTCATATTTCAAACTGACCACAGACTGTTGTGAACAGTAAAACTTGTCAATAATGGTATATGGTATAGATATATAAAGATATACGACTCTCAAGCCTCTCATAGTAATGTATTATTAACATAAGTTTGTAAACTAAAGTTAAAGTTAGTTGTTTGTTTATTAAGTGTTTCCAAACGTTATTATTAAGCTATCTTAAATATAAGATTAGTAATCATGAAAAAGTTAAATACGGCCCCGAGTACCTGGCATCAATTTGATAAGACAGAGGTGCAAAGGCATCTGGGACAGGACAGGACATGCTTCACGAGACAGACGCCCAAACTCCAGTATCGGAGAGTCACCAAAGTAGAAGAACATGACCTAGTGGCTTCACCGCGCGATCCTTATCCCAGTGGTCGTAGGTTCGATCCCCGGCTGTGCACCAATAGACTTTCTTTCTTTGTGCGCATTTAACATTAGCTCGAACAGTGAAGGAAAACATCGTGAGGAAACCAGCTTGCCTTAGACCCATAAAGTCGACGGCGTGTGTCAGCCACAGGAGGATTAGATATACTGACAAATGATCTGAGACCCAAACCTAAAAAGGTTGTATCGCCATTTATTTATTTTACATTATTACTATTATGTAATTGAAAACAAAACAACAATGCCATTCCGAGGTGACACACTTCACAGTATGCATAAAATTTTATTGTAATGACAGCCCGAGCGGCGTCTACCTTCGTCTGACGCATTAAGCGAATGTTGTGTCACCTTTCTAAAGGCCTGTATTCACTTTGATTAGTGCAAGTGCAAGTGATTGGTAATTGAGGATGATTAGTGCAGGTGTGTAGTGTAGTGCAGTAAATTCAGCTGTCGATCAGCAAGTTTGGGGGAACACCGAGAAGCTCGCTTGCAATTGGACGAAGTACTGAAAGAAATATTAAACGCTGCGCTATAACTTGCAAGATCAAGAAAAGTATTGGTTCGAAAATGGATTAATAGAAGACCCATTCATGGCGCAAGCTACCAACTCTATAAGGAATTGGCTGCTGAAGATACGACGGAATATTACTTTGCTCTCAGGTTGACCGAAGCGTCCTGCTGCTTGTCCAGACGTGTTTCGGCAGTCACGCTGCGGGTGAGGGGGAAGGGAGGGCTCACGCGACGTCACTACTCGCAGTCGCAAAAAATAGAACACGCTTCTAATCACGTTATTGCGCAGCCAACTAATCACCTGCACTAATCAGTCTCTGTCCACACTTGTTTTTTCCTAATCACTAATCAAAGTGAATACAGGCCTTAAGAGTATCAAAATTATGTAAAATACATATGTAGACAAAAATAAACAATAATCAGAAAAGGAAGGAGACAATCTCAGAAGGTTAATAGACATAATAAATTGCCTGACGTCACTTATGACACAATATTATCTATATTCTAATATGAGGAAATAAATTGATAAATATTTGGTGCCAAATGCTAAAGTATTACACACACACACACCCACACACATTATTGTTCATTTTGCTTCCTCAGACTTTCTTAGTTTTATAAGCGTGGCAATTTCCTAAATCGTCGAAGTTACGCCCCCAGAGTATAACCAGACGTAGGCCCTCTCTTAAACTGTTACATTGCATCAGTTACATAGCAATTAAAATTTCATTATTTCGCTTATATTCTATTGTTGTATGCGTCTTGTTAATATAGAGTCAAAAAATAAAATCCTCTATTAATTAAACCACACCTATGACTCAGGAATCATACAAATAAATTAAAAATTAATTCATAGATTAAAACACTTATATTATGTTCAATATTTATTAATAAACACAAATCTATATAAAAAAGAGGAAATAAACAGAACAATATTTACTTTTAAAATATTTTTATTACCTAAATTATTGTCGAAGAAAAGCATTTCGTTTAATATTTATAAATGCAAATCTATATACCTATAAACAATCTCTTCATAAAAGATAATATATCTTATAGAACTTTAATTTGTTTTAATACTCAAGGATCCGGACAGCACAACCTTCGTACCCACTGGCCTGATTAATCTGTGACCTCTTTAGGTGGTCATATTTCAAGGGATGAGGGTAGGTTTATTTTTCCACAACATTTTCCTGAAAGCCCGCGGGAGCTGAGACCGTGAAAGCCTCCAAGTCGCGTTATTAGAGCCGAAATAATTCGCGTAAGAAATTTTAATAAGTCCACCAGCTTCTGTATAAAATTTTACTCAAATATAAAGTTTCAAACAACATAAATTGCCAACTTGCTTAAATTAAATTCTGTCTGGCTCTTGTAATTAAAGTTTTGGGTTCTGTTATTTAAACATAGATCATATGTTAATATCTAATATATTATAAAATTCTCGTGTCACAATGTTCGTTCCCATACTCCTCCGAAACGGCTCGACCGATGATGAAATTTTTTCTGCATATTCAGTAAGTCTGAGAATCGGCTACTATCTATCTTTCAAACTCCTAAGTTTTTATTTTTTAGATTTTTTTCTTTTTTTTTTATGATACAGCATACAAAAATACATACAACCCCTAATTTTCAAATATAGTTATTTTTATTGAACAAACTTGCTGAGTTTCTTGCCCGTTCTTCTCAGAACAAGGCCTCCTGGTAGTTTTGCGAACGGATGGCGTAGTCTTGCTCTTTCGTGAATTTTATAAACGTTGTTGACATTCATAAGCATGCTCTAAGAAGCATCTAAATTGAATAAACGTATTTTGATTTTGATTTTGATTTTGAACTAAAAAAAATTGTGGAGGGATCCTACACACATTGCCAAGCAAGCTCTCCACTGGAATCCTCAAGGCAAAAGGATATGTGGCTGCCCAAAATAGACCTGGCAACGTTGCAGAGGTGAGAGAAGATGGAATGACGTGGAGTGATATTAAGAGAGCTACTGGCTCAGGCTGTTTTTCTGCACTTGGTCATAGGATTTTAAGTCAAGTCATATGTAAAATTAAATTGAGATGTTCAAGCCTCATGCAGTTCTTAGATGAGGTTCGTGGAACAAGAGCTTTGCAAAAACGCAAACTAAAGTATGCAAATATGCTTAAATTGGACAAAGACACCACACACACACGCAACACGCACACAAATATATAATATTTTTCTTCGTACGAAACGCTCACTATAAATTTTTAATTTCTAGAGCAGGCTTTATTATGGAAGACAGCCGTCAATTATAATAAGAAAAACTCCAATGTAGAGTCCGAGGATTTGTCAGTAGGATTTGTTATTAGCAGTCTGCTATTATTAAATATTTATTTACATGAAACGAAATTATTTGAGCTCTAAGTTCTCAGTTCTGGAGGAGGTCTAAGGTCATAGATAATATATACAAATCGAATCAAAATGCTATATCATGTAGATATAGCATTAGAATATAGTGTTGCTTTCTATTCTAAAATGAAAATTATGGTAAACATAAATGACACAAAAAATTAAAATTTTAATAATTCTAATTCTGCTAATTCATTTGCCATGGAACAGGTGTAGGTAATTGTGTAACGATAAAACTTATTAATATTTCCACCTCCTAATCGTTCGAGTCAACTGCGGTCTAGTGCTAATCTAGCAATTATAATAATTTTACGGGTTCAATTCACCTGATACCGTGATACAGACCGCAAAATCGATACGTCACAGGGCTGCCAAAAATTACGTAGCTTAAATAAATTATTGAATCGAACATTAAATGTCATCTTAATTTTACTTTAGTTAATTTAAAATTTGTATTAAGAAGTTAGTTTTTTTTATAAATGTATGATACATAAAAAATGGGAATTGCGTTAGACCCAAAAAGTCCACGGCGTGTGTCAGGCACAGGAGGCTGATCACCTACTTGCCTATTAGATTTAAAAATGACCATGAAACAGATTCAGAATCCTGAGGACCTAAAGAGGTTGTAGCGCCACTGATTATTATTATCTTTATTTTAACATAGTACTTACAATAGATAATATAGTTCTTGCGGGTAGAAGACGGCGAATCAGAGAAATTATTTTTTGTTTAGTAAAAAAGAACCCAACAAGTGGCTTATTGCTGGATAGCAGATTGCCATGAAGCAGATACAACAAACAAAAAAAAAAGTGAAAAACTAGTATTTTTAGATTTTCGAAATATACTAAAATTCAAAAATTACTCTTTTTACTACTCTTTTTGGTGCCAAGACTCGAACTCCAACAATATACCATATTATCCCTTCGTAACGCCACACCCTGTAAACAATCAATTTCAAAAATATATAAATATAGTTTTTATCGTCTAAATTATTTCAAATATTCAAGTACGAACTATAGATATCTGAATAAGAGATCATTATTATTTGGTATTAATAGTAGTTATATTGTCTGACAGCCCTATTACCGACCCACTTTCAGCGGTCCCATTCACCCTGACTCTGAAATTATAACGAATCGAACCGGTCACCTCGATTAGGCCAATTTAATACATTCACTTAATGCGGGCAGCTCACGATCAAAATTGAAGACCACTTCAATAATGGCATCCAAAATCAGAATGTATATTGAGAACTAGCCGCCCTGTCTCTTCCGCCTTTATTCGGGATTTTACATCTTCTTAAAGAAACCACAAGTAGTACATATAGATTATGGCATAGAATAACAATAATTGCCTCCAGATAATTGGTACTTTCTGTGGGCAGAGAAGATAAGTAGAGAAGTCATATTGACAGTTTCGCTGATTTTTTGACTACGTTTACAAGCTTAAGGGCCTAACTGGTCGCCAAACTCCAAAAAAGTATATTGTTTCTTTCCATTTTTAGTCATCGTTTCTTGAAGTAGGGCGAATGGAAAAAATATATGGTGGAGTTGAGTAGTTTATGTATCCATTTTGAAAGATCGATACTTACACGATTTAAATAACTTCGCTCGATAGAAAAAAAAATTCAAATATAGCCAATTTTTGAGACTTTGAATTCATTTTATCACGAAAATTTATATATAACATGATTTTGAAATTTACACGGATATATTTTATCGCAAGCCAAGTAATGCATTTCAGAAAAAAGAAATTGATAAAAGTACATTTATGTACCTACTGTTACATAACTAATTGTTGTTACGGGCCGGCGCGCCTTAGTGCTCCAGCTTCTACTGCGCCCCGCAGTCCACCCCGAGACACTGACACAGCAATTCGTGCTGGGATAGGGCCTTAAACGATCTTTGGGGTGTTCTTCTTAGAACGACCATGATCTGTCGAGACTTCATACCAGCTGGTTAGATTCTATACCATACAACCCCAACTTTTATTAAATTAAAACATACATCCTTAAAATGTATAGAAAACCCCGTTTCAGAAACCTCATAAGTTACTTTAAAAACCAGTCTAAGGCGGAAATCGTAATTTTTCAAGGTCGTCATCAAATAACCATATTAAAGTTTGACAACAATTTCAAAATATAAACGTGCGTCATAGCACTCTCACACATTCAACTCTCCCATTGTTGTAGCAAGCGGCTGGCGAGGCGCCAACAAAAATGGATAATTATATGTTGCAACACAGGCCTAGATTATACAATCTATTGCAGATGTTTAAAGTAAAACTTGCATCGCGATAACAGGAGATGATGATAGAACACTTTAAATTGATTTTGTGTAGTGATATCAAAAAGATCAGCAAGCAAAGCAGCCGTTGATCAATGCGCCTTCCTTCAACTAGACGCCGCCCGTACCTTGAAGGGCGAAAGCAAATTTGTGACCACTGCGGTCAAACTCTGTGAGCTGGTTAAAAAAACAGAGGCTCAGTCAAGGAAGGGAAACGAGAAAAAGAAACACAAAGGAAGCAGGAAGAGGAAATGATAAAACTGACAACACTCCTGCTATGCCTCTCCTCTCCAGCTCCAGCTGGAAAGTTTCCGAAAGGATGACGTTATAACGATTCTCCCGTATGTCATAAAGCATCATTGCTAATTCGTTTTACGAGCTCGACGTTTGCGAACTACATTGATAGCGCTGTCATCTTTCTTGTGGCTTTTGTAATTATAATTCAGAAATCTTAAGACTAATTAGAAAACATATATATACGTAAAAATATATAAGAAAGAAATCACGACTATTACAATATTGCGGGCTACTCCATTGTGCGAAAGATGCGTGGATATGGTTCGCGCTGTGCCTTCTTAAGTTCTCATGTTATTTTCACACATGTACATCCTTTCTATAACCTATGTTCATATAAATATGTCCTAATTTTAACATGAGTGATTGAGAGCAAAAATAAAATAAACATATTACTGGTATGATAATATAAAATAGTCAACGTATTAACCTATAACAACTACCTGGAACTCTGTAAACCCGGAATCACAATAGGGATATTCTAACCTCGTTATAATGACCTAATTACAATGCTATCAACGATATTGCGATAATATTATTTACCATTACTGTAATTAGGGGAGGCTTAACGTCTTAGGACGTACTTAAGCAGCGATGGAAAGATGGCTATCTAATTATGTTGTAAAGGGATATTATCGGAGCATCGTTATTAGAAGAACATTCTTAAAGCCTCTTGTTATATGGAATTTAAGTAATGTTTACTCTTTATTACGGAATTTATTGTTTTTTTTTATATAGGAGGGCAAACGAGGCTCAAAAAGGGCAGTTATCGCAGCCCATGGACACCCATTTTAGTGGGTGCGTTGCCGGCCTTTGAGGGAGGAATATACAATTTTTTTTAAACAACTGGAATTCCTATCTCCTAGGGAAGACCCCCACCGGGAACCGATTTCACAGTTCCCAAAAGAAAATAAAACAAAAAACAAAAGAATGGTAACGTATATAGATCAGATGTTTTAATATCTGGTAGTACAGTGCATATGAATTAATTAAAACAAAGATTTAGAAATTCACCACTTATTTAAATATCCGAGGTGGGAATCCGTGTCCGCATCCCCTGCCCCCGAAAGTAGCTGTGTATATGGAATCGACCTTCAGAACCTCTGCTATTCAGGATGAGCAATACCCACATAAACCACCACGGGTAGTTCCTACAAAGCCGTCTTAGAAAGGCTCTCGCATTCTACGAGGGCAGAGAGATTCACACCTGTAAGCGACTACATGACATCCCAATTTCCGCCTTGATTACGCTGTGGAAAGCGTAAATACAATTCAATAGACTTAACATTGCATAAGGAAGATTGATTTAATTTGACAGAATAAGATCATTAAGGCCTCCTACGCACTGGCGACCATGGTCGCCGCGACCTAGCCGCGGCGGCCAGTGAATTCTGGACTTTATATGGCAATCGCTATAGCCCCTACGCACTTAGCGGCCAGCGACCAGCGGCCACCGTTGGCCGCGGCGTCCAATTTGATGCCACGCGACCAGCGACCAATCGTGGCCGTCGAGAACATCACTTCTGTATTAAAATTCATCAGTGCTACCGCATCGGCCGCGGCGACCAGACGTGTAGCTAGCTACAGAGTGATTATTTTACAATTTTACAATGGAATCACTGCATTTGCCGTATGCTCCAATATCTAAGTAAAGAAATTTATAATTTACATCACATATTGCAAGTAACACGATTGAAAAATAATTCTTGTAATTGTAATAAAGAGATCCCGAATGTTGTGGTTTGATAACTCTAATGTGCTTGCCGTCGATGGCTCCGATGCAATTAGGAAATTGGGCGTATTTTTGAAAACCTTCAGCCGTTTGAATCCACTTATCTCTGGTCAATTGTGGCATCACAATTGGTTTTAATATCTCCCATATAGCTTCACAAACATCAAATACTATTTCCGATAATGTAGGAAGCCCTATACGGTATTCATGACTTATATGAGATAAAGAACACCCAGTAGCCAAATACCTGAAAATAAAATTCACATTAATAAACATAATATTAGTTTTGTAATATGTACTACATTTATTTATTGATTTACAGGCATTACTCTCCAAAAAAGATGGAAAAACCTTAGAGACTGTTTCACAAGAGAGCTGCGCCGTCTTAAAGATGTCAAAAGTGGTTCTGCTGCAAAACGTAAATCACAATACACCTATTTCAACCAATTACTGTTTTTGAAATCAGTGCTGGACACAAACGCAACAGAAAATAGTCTCGAAGAGGCAAGTCAAGAAAATGAAAGTGCAAGATCTTCTGATCTTGAGACTCAACAGTCTGCATCAAAGTCGCTTAGAACAAAAAGGAAGAAAAAAATACCAAACGAAGAATCCGATACAGACCCTCTAATTTCAGTTCTGCATAAGACCATAGCGACTACACAGAATGATTCAAATTGTGACAGACTGTTTCTTTTATCCCTCCTCGAAAGATTTCAAACAATCCCTGCTGCAATGAAGACCAAAGCGAAAATGGAAATCATGGAAATTATAGAAAAATACCAACCGAACTGTACACCTACAAATCGACCGAGTTATTCAGGTTATTCTACTACCAACAGGATATCAGATGATTCAAATTACAGCGATACTCATACTCATTATTCTGATATTTCTCAAAATTCAGAAATGATAGACCTATTTCCCAATTTGAATGATTAATTGTTCACAATTGCCATTTTTTAAGTTATGAAAATACAAATAATTTGATTATCTACTTCAGTTTTTTAATATTTAAAAACATGTTATAAGCAAGCCCTTTTCCTCTCCTTTTCAAAGTCGTAAAGTAGAATACTACTGAACAATAGTTCATAAATTTTTTAAAGTGGCAAAACCTTGGTCAATGAATTATACAGGTTGTTGTGAAAAACGCAACAGTGGTGGTTTAGGGTGATTCAGAATCAAGTCTTGTATAATTCAAATTTACAAAAAAATCCGTTTAGCAGTTTAAGTAAAAAAAAGGCCCTATCACATTATTTTTATTTTTCCTGTACACAATACTCCATTCCGAAACATCCTTTAAAATATATCACGTATTTTTTAAACATTCTGTATTTAAAAAGAAAAAGCTTACCTTATTGTTATTACTAATTTTTCTTCTGCTGGAATGCATTTCCGATAGTTGTTACCAGTTCCAGTAATTTTTGGTTTTATTGTATCCAGTAACAGGTTAAAAGTATTCGTTGACATTCTCATGTAATTAAAGAATCTCTTCTCATACATTTTTAAATCCAAAAAATAAGTATAATATAATCCTTTAGTCTTTCTCTCGCAAAGTAATGGATGCACCCAAAACTGTCTTTTACGTGAAATCTTCCGTTTTCGTTTTCGTAGTAAATACACAAGCACAGTTAGCGTGATTATCTTCTGCACGTCCATCTTGACACATCCTTGGAAGTCGACTGCAAATTTTTCGGCCGTCCACATGTCGCGCTTGCCTACGCACCGGCGACCATGGCCGCGGCGGCCTGGCCGCGTCTATGGTCGCCAGTGCGTAGGCAGCCTAAACCAGCTACAAAAGAATATAATCAAAAAACAGTCATATATCTACGTCAGTATAGCACGCGACCGCTACCCAACAAAAGCGCAATGAATTCTAATCAAGCGCTACTCCAATATATTACGTTCTCGGCCTATTCGTTACCTAATACTTAGATACGAACTAACGAATTATTTATTACAACGGTCAGCCAACAAATGGTACATACATAAAGAACAGGATATTAAATGAGCAGTGTTGGCCTAGTGGCTTAAACGTGCGACCCTCATCCCTATGGAGAGTTCGTTCATCATTCCATGTGCGCAATGAGCACTTGCTCCTACGGTGAAGGCAAACGTGAGAATACCGGCATTTGGCAAAACCAAAAGCCGATGGGCGATGACATGTCAATCTGATTTCAAGACCCTAATAGGATTGTAGCCCCACTGGATTATTATTATTAACGCACTTTCAAGTATATAATAATTAAGTACAAATTTCTATTTCTGTTTACTATCTCGTGTTTGTATATTCTTTGTTTGCTAATTAAATACTTGTTACATTCTCTCTCTTCAATCGGTAGCTCATGTCTGAGCTTCACAGTCAGCAAGGAAACATCTGGAGCGGACAATCTATCTCCTCCTGTATCAACTTTCAGTCCAGCGCCTCTCTTATAACAGTGTACAGTTTTGAAGACAATGTGTCATTCATTTGATCGATCCATTTGGTTGGTGAACGGCCGTGATCGTTTGCCTTCTGTGTTACCAACCACGATCGCTTTCTCCAAGTTCCCTAGCCTCTGCGCCATCTCTGTGTACAACCTACAGCAACTAGAGGTTTTCCTAAAGCGATTCCTTTACAAGTAACACATCCGCAAACCTTCCGGGGTAGCAGTTTTCAGAAAACAAAAACGCTGGTAATCAAAATTCTATATTATAAATAGGATCTACAAAACGTAGACTATACGTTGGAGCCAAAAAGTATCTACTTAAACCTCTCTAGCAGTAAGGCGAATTGGAGTAGACTTCTATATTTTAAACAATTGGAGCTCCCATCTCTTAGGGAAGACCCCCACCGGGAGTCGATTCCACAGTTCCCAAAAGAAATTGAAACAAAAAACAAATGGTAACCTATATAAATCAGATGTTTTAATATCTGGTAGTACAGTGACTATTAATTAATTTAAACAAAGATTCAGAGAAATCTGAGTCCGCATCCCCTACCCCCGAAAATAGCAGCGTATATGGGACTCGACCCTCACCAGAACCTCTGCTATTGAGCCATAAAAGTACTTAAACCACTCTAGCAGTAGTACGAACTTTATTATAGCAGGCTTTATAACAGGTCTTTTAACATTATATTCATACATACGCTTTACGTAAAATGTAAATAACGTAACATTTGCGTAGTAAAATGCATTTATTCCGTGTCCCAGTTGGACAGCGAGTGGAAGCAATATAAATTCCTAACTGAAACAATAGCCGCGCAAACAAAGCGGGAAATAGAAAGATCCTTTATCGACCT
Organism: Pieris macdunnoughi; assembly: GCA_905332375.1. NCBI lineage: Eukaryota > Metazoa > Arthropoda > Insecta > Lepidoptera > Pieridae > Pieris > Pieris macdunnoughi. The sequence goes on along the minus strand of CAJOBZ010000074.1, from coordinate 752,361 downwards.
ACTTTTTGATACTTTGATAAGTCCAGCGAGTAATACCTCGTTCAGGAAATTTAAACAATGCCAATGCATCCACTATATGAGAATAGAAGTGTGATACGTAGTAGATTGTTAGCGCATGATGCAGCTACAAACTGATTAAAATTGTGAATATGGAGTACGTATTTATAATATACGTTCCAGCTTAGCACGTTATTTAGTTTATTATAATAATTAAATGAGTCGTACCGATTGTTTGTAAGATAAATGTTTTTAAGCTGAAGTTGAGCAGAGGCTGGCTGAGAAAATTTGTATTGTATTGTAGTGTGTGTATTAAATAGGCACCACATACAAACACATGTTTTGTGTTTGGCACATGGCATTTTAGTTCTTTTAAGAAATTTATTAGAATATACAAGGCAACCGTGGATGGTGAAGTCGGGGCCCTATACCTTCGGGAAAAGGGCGTGAATATATAAATATTTAATAAATTCACCATTTATTGAAATGAAAATATTTTTTTTAGTAACTGGAAAATAATTAATACATTACATCATCAAAAAATTCATAATTTACGAAGATTTAAAAAGATTTTGGTATAATAGCTAAGACCCGAAACATGATAAAAAGGATAACATTACCACGCGTTTTTCGATTAGAAAATATTGAGATTTACTTTTCTATACTCCACTGAAAAAGTTAGTGATCATGTCCGCCAATTTCTCTATCTTTCTGACCCCTCATTAGTCGCTCGATTGGCCGCTTCCTCCCAGCTAGTACGGAAATCCGGTGATACCGCTTTCTTTCACATTCGGATGTCTTTTAACAGTTCTATACGGGTCACTGGATTGCGGTTCATTTGGTAAAGATCAACTGACACAGGAGAATGTTTTAAATTACCACTTAAGAACTGACTACCAATAGTAAAGTTATATTATAACTCTGAGTGTATTGTGTGTTCAGCGTACGACTCTCATCCTTGAGTTCGTAGGTTCGATCCTCGACTGTGGAACAATGGACTTTTTATGTGCGCATTTAACATTCGCTCGAACGGTGAAGGAAACTTAGACCCCAAAAGCGACGTCGTGTGTCAATCACATGAGGCTCTGATCTTGCCCGTTAGATTGAAAAATGATCATGAAACAGATACAGAAATCTGAGGCCTAGTCCTAAAAAGTTTGTAGCGCCACTGGTTTGTTTTGTTATGGTTACACAAGAACGTTGTACCAGTCAGACGCTCATGATTCTAGGATCTTCTTGAATATTGTAAAAAAAAAATACTTGCAAGTATTAAAGTTATAAAATAATCCCAGTTTTTGTTCTATCGCGATAAAATCAAATACATCTTGGATAAGGTCAGATTGGACAAGGTATTAAATGTCCCTTATCATGTTAAATAAAAAATAATTAATAAAGGGTGTAGAATACAGATCGCGATATTTTCGCTATTTTGCAGATTTTGAATTATCCAGCTCTACATACTTAATGATGACAAATTTATGTTCCTTAAAAATACACATATGTACATATTGTTCGAAACAGACAAACCACGCTGGTTTTACTTTTCGTATAGACTCCGAGATTGGTGTCACTATCTAATATATCATTGACTGCACTATGCCCACACAATAGGTACATTTTCCTTTAACAGTCAAAGTCATTTGCACATACATATATATTTTTTGTTTATAGAGAAGAGTCTGCATGACATAAGAAATACTTAAGTAATTAATCTCTGCTTATATTCACTCCCTCTAGGTGATGTATCCTTGTGAGGAAATCAATCAGTTCTAATGCTAGGGGAAGCTAATGGAAATCTGCTACATTGTCATTCATTCCATGCTCGCAGGTCATCAGTCATCGACTTAGTGAACGATGAATGACGATGCACGTTTCTAACATTGTAATTGTTTAAGTTTCAGTTACGGTACATAATATGGGATAGAAATATCATTTACCTATACAGTAGTACCAATTTAGTTTTTTCTTTGAAATATTAAGTATTAATTGTCGTTTGTTTATTGTTAAATTTCAGTGTTATCTTTTATTTTGTCTATTAAAGTCTTACTTATGTTTTCTAATATAACTATATATATGTATACATTAAATATATGTATTGTTTATCTATGTAATCTGTTTTGGCTTTGTATATTGTCTAAGTGTTTTGTTTTATTATATGTATGTTAGCTGTAAGATTATAAATAAATAAATAAAAACGGTACCTAACCCTTTTTTCTCAAATCGTGACCAAATGTTAAGGCCCTTTAAGGGAACTGAAATTCAAACCCGCATTTTAATTTCCCCCTGTATATAAGTTACATAAGAAAATGATATCAACCTTCGAGTTATGTGACATTCAACATAGATTACTTAACATCTCTAGGGAAACCACAAAGCCAAAACAAGGAAGTATTGAAATGTGACGAAATAGAATATTTTTTATCCAGCTAATCCATATCAGCTAATTATATTTAAACCACGACGATTTATTATATACGCAAATAAAATTTGTTAGAAAAAAATACTGATATACTTTTGGATATAATAAAAATGATTTACTAAGCCAACGCTGAAATATGTCAATTTTGACAGTATGAAGCAAATCTTCAAACATTATTAGAAAATATTAATAACTAGCTGCCCCCGCGAACTTCGTTTCGCCTAATATTGTTTACTTAGCCTATCTTATTAGTAGCTATATATACCAACATACGGGACATTGCGTATGAAAGTTGCGTTTACAATTACCCAATTTTTACTTCAGAGTTCAAAGAATAAATAAAAAGACTACTCGAATTGGTCTTTCGTCTTCGAGTTTTGAGCTTAGCAACATGTTTTGCGATTCATTTAATGTTTAACAATTTCTCAAAACAAATTCAGTTTAACAAAAGAGTTAGCAAGTTAGCTACTTCCAGGTCGTAAGCAAAACCTGTGCCGAGTATTAATATGACGTCACATCCGGGGGGGTCGCAAGTCGGCCACTGGGCTCCCACCCTCCAGCCAGCTGTTCGCCGCGTCCTTGGCACATTTTAATGCAATATGACCTACACTAAATCACTTTCATGTTTCATATAATAATTTGTATCGTGTTAATGTGCTTTTTGACTAAACTTAAAATAATGTGTTATTGAGAGTTATCTGTATAAAACATGGCTTTAAAAAGAGTGCGAGTACAATAACTTGTAAATACGGTAAAACCCCTATAACGCGTTAGACACGGAAGGCGTTATAGGAAATCGCGTTGTAGGGGTATTCTCGTAAAACTGTATTTTTAACAATTCAAAAAATAGAAACACGTTTTTAATTAAGTTATTTAGTTCAATTTTATAACAATACAATTCAAACAGGTGCAAAGATACGCAAACCTAACTACGGACTTGACAAATCATAATTAATTTCACACTAATTAAATAAATATAACTTGATTTAACGCCGCGTTATAGGTTGAAATACCGCGTTATATGGGTGATGGTAACCTCGTTAAAGGGGGTTCCGCGCTATAGGGTGGATTTCGTAATACATAATGTATCATAAGAAAACGATAACGATAATTGTTTTCTGTCGGTCACGTCTCAACATGTCCCTGGGATCGTAGGTTCGATCCCCGGCTGTGCACCAATGGACTTTATTTCCATGTGCGCATTTAACATTCGCTCGAACGGTGAAAAATAAACATCGTGAGAAAACCGGCTTGCCCTAGACCCGAAAATTCGACGGCAAATGTCAGGCACAAGAGCCTGATCACCTTGCCCAATAGATTGACAAATAATCATAAAACAGATACAGAAATCTGAAGCCCACACCTAAAAAGCGTTGTAGCGGCTAAAAAGGTTGTTTAATTTGGAGTTTGTTTTTAATCGAAAAACAATGTGTACTTTTAAGAATGATAATTAACACTTTAAAAACTTATGTTTGCGTGTTATTGGCATACAACGTCATAGGGACTGGTATGACGCCATCTTGCATAGAGAAGCGTTTTTAACTCTTGAAATTATGAATGTTTAATTTGTGATTTTAAAGCCTGAACAAAATCAAAAATTACAATTTTTATAGTATACTAGCAGACTGGCCAAGCGTTGCTGTGGCTAACGTTTTTGTTATATTACATAGTAGTAAAGTATTCAAGGGAAACGGTAGGAGAACTTATGAGAAAGGTAGATAACTTATGTGAAACGTTGGTACTTTTAACACGGCGCCATCTGTTAGAATTGTATCAAATAAATAAATATTTGCAATAAAACATTATTTTATTTTATTTATCTTTTAAGTTAGATCAAACTGCACACGGTGTGCAAATTTGATTGATATCGGTTCGGTAGTTTAGGAGTCTATAGCGGACAAACAACGTGACACGAAATTTATATAATATACTAGTGGACCCCACAGACGTTGTCCTGCATGATATTTAAAGCGATTAGGATATTAAGCAAAGTATGAAAGTACCGACTGCAGTGCCATCTGCCGGGCTGATTTGTGAATCTAAACCATTCCCAGATCCCCTTGAACACACACAAAAAATTTCATCAAAATCGGTCCAGTCGTTTAGGAGGAGTTCAGTCACATACACACGCACACAAGAAATATATATATTAAGATTAAGATTTACACATAAATTATCTGAAATGATTTTTAAAATAAAATAGAACATTCCTAAAAGATTCGATTAGTTTAAAAACAAAAGAAGTTTTGTACGAGAACTTAAGATTACGATCAAAGAATACTTAATTTACGGAATAAAATCAGACTTTTTAATTGCTTGAAATAGTACTGTTTTAATACTTAAAGTTCGATTTCTCATACCTATATATAAAACTAAAATCAAAGTCACCATAAGCCGGGTATGAGGAAGAAATTTTCTTTAATAATAATATCTTGGATATACTGACGTATTTATTTTCCAATATAAAATTACCGGTTGATATAGCAATCAGGGCGTGTCCCTAAGGGCATACCATCTTGGGCGGATACTTGCCAACTAGACTAATATCGATAAAGAATGATATAATATATACTCAGTGGGATTATTTTTGTAGATATGGGAAACTACAGTAAATAAAATATGAAATTAAAACGAGTTTAATTATTATAGTTTTACAATTACTTAATACAAAATATCTTACTGTGTTACATACATACAAAATAAGTTAAAATTACAGATTATTCTAATGCGGTAACAATTTACTATCACATACAAAACAATACATACACCATATAGTAAAACGTTTATCATTAATGTATTAAAATATTTACAAAAAATACTAACTATTTCTTACCGTATAAGAACAGACATGAAGCAGATCTTCTGTCAATTCACTAAACGGACAATTAAAAACGTCTGTCAATCAATGCATTGTGTCATATGTGCCCTTTTCAAGACATTAGTTTTTTCAGAGGGTACGAATAGTAACGGCGGTCGATGTCGCTTCCTAACATAACTAGGCACTGGTGTCCCAAACACACATCTTAAAAAAATCTAAACTATTCTCGAATTCCGTTTAGGAGGAGTTTAATCACACAGAAGATTTATATATATTTATAAAGATGTAGTAACCGATTATGATACTTAAAAAAACCAGTGGCGCTGCAACCTCTTAGGCCTCAGATTACTATACCTATCTCTACATCAATTATTTTCTGAAGACAAAGGTAATCCTGAACAAGTAAGTACAGACACGCCAGTGCATTTATTGCATTACTGTATGAGCGACTGTTCAATACACGTAGAAAAGTTCATTCATCAAGTAGCGCGCTTAATCCACTTGCTACTGATATACATAAACCATTATTACGTCTGCAAAATTATGTTATATTTCTAATACGATGCTTAGTTAATTCTCAAGTCGGTGATACCGCACTAGATACTCTGAATAATTGCTGCCCTTTTAAGAATTGGTGCGCGGTTTTCTTGAAGGACCCTAAGTCCAATTGGTTTGGAAATATTTCAGTTGCAGCTGGTTCCACATGGTGCGCGGCAAAAAGGGCCTTAAAAACGCGTGATCCGAGATGGAATTTCGTATTCTTTTACTAGAACATATCGACGTAGGAAAGCACATTTGCTGTAAGTAGACATATTGCAATTGTTCACCAGAGCCAAAAAACTTTATTAATTTCGGAAAAAAATTAATAGTGTCTGACCTATCCATGATATTGCTACCATTTTTGAAACATATATTTATTTAACTGCCAGTCACCATTTGCAATGTAAACTTTTTATCCAAAGTTACTATAAGTACGTGTTTGGCTAGTTACAGCAAACAGTTTTTTAAATCACAAACCTTTAAAACGCTGTAACTAAGGAAGAAAAATGTACGCGCGGAAATATTATCAAATTACAGGCGGTAAATATGCTGTATGCAGTAAATTTATGTATTTGGGTACTTTCAATTGCAATTCAAGATGTAAGATTAGTTTATAATTATGATTAGATCTAGAAATGCAGTGGGTCATTTGGTAATGTAATGTTCGGTTGAAATAAAATGTCGTAAATGGTAAAAAACACTAAAACTGTAGGTTCCCTAAGCTTGCTGTAAGTAAATGAATGTAAAAATCACACGCCGCTGAAATGCTGTAAGTAGCGTTAAGTTTTTAAATGGGAAGAAGTAAGTATTTGTAAAGAAAAAAATGCAGATTTTCTTTTGCTGTAAGTGCAAAATGTCTGAAATGACTAGATTTTGGTCTACATACAGCATTTAATCTTGCTAAAAATAATATAAGTACGGGCGTTTTCAACGGCGTATGTAATTTTTTTTCATCGTAGAGACACAGGACCCAGGTCATTCGATGCGGCTTTTTTTTCTGATTCTAATGGCAGGAAAAAGTCACTTTAGGTATTTTGTCTACTTACAGCAAATATGCTTTCCTACGTCGATATGTATCAATTCACAAATGCTCAATCTATAATGCTTATACTTGCGGCACGCTTGCAGTGCATACATGCCTCTTGGTTGTGCTGTTTAATACTTTATGTATTTACACCTAAAATTAGGTCATTTCAAGGTAAGATAACAATGAATTTTACTTGATTGCACAAAAAAGCCTTTGTCTAACTAAACGACATCTCACAAACAGCCTTGCATGCGACCTTGAGTCAACAAAGGTCAGGTTTAATAGAAAACTAACATGACCCTGAAGAGAAAATCAATGATGGATAACTCTAGGCTTTTGCGTTGTACAAGTTTCAGAAGGTAATGTTATATTGTACTGAATTATAAATAACTGGCTCAGTACAGTTTTATTTAGTACATAGCTTATTTAAATTAATTGTAGTTTTTTACATATAGTGTTGATAACCCAAATGATCTACTTCCAAGTTCTATCCCCAGCAAAACATTATATTTCGGCCCAGCATTTGTTCTTCCCTTGAAATCTTGAATTTTATTAAGCAAAATTATGCTAACTCAAACTCAAAATAACTTTATTCATATAGCTAACTGAGTACACTTAAGAACGTCAACAGAAAAGATGTTAAATTGATTATAAATTTACATTTATTACCAGTTCGCAAGTCAAGGGCGTAGAGCGGGCAAGAAACTCTCCGCCACTCTTTTTAATGGCTAAGTTTTGAGTCATACAAATTGTTAGAACTGGAGCAAATCAATCCCAAGGATTAGGATCATTACTGCTACTGAGCAGGACGGATGGTGTTCTGTATTCTAACCTAAAGGGAGGATCCTCGACCAGTCTGACCACTGACTGGCTCAAAGGCTCTAGTGGCTAAGGCCTAGAAGTTGTATATAGCAGCCGGAACTTCGTAAGCGCGCTTAAGGGAGTGACATCATCGCGGTGATTCGTAGGCACAAATTATAGGTGTCGCTACACTAACAATAGCCATACCAACTTAAATATTTTCACCAAGATCACATCTAAATTGGTTGGAGACTTTCCAAGTGTAATTCTGACAATTGAAGCCTAATGTTAATTGGCTATGGCCGAAGTTGCTTTGTGAATCTTTTTTATTTCCATAGATAAAATGATTAATGTTTCTATCCTTAGGAAGAGGATATAAAAATTAAAAATTGTTGTTAGCTTAACGTAGAGTTTTCTTACAAGATATTTCGAAATATATAGATAAGATTACTTTTTAGCAACAAGGCGGCCCGTTGCATTGTAATGTTTTTTTTTTATATTTTGTAAATCGTTTTTAATATAAAATAAATAATTTATAATAGTCTACATACCAATTCAGTTTTGTTAATAGTCAGTAAAAATCTTTATGTACTTAACTTGCAGAGGCCGCAGAACATGCATTAGAAATGTCAAATTCCTTACCGTCGCTTTTTCACCAAATACAAAATAATTTACCTGCAACAAAAAAACAGAAATCAATATAAGTCAATACATTAAAAATGTTAACCTAGTAGCGTGCGATTTTCAACACTGGAGTCCTTCGCATCATCGTATTGGTAGAAAGAATATTTCACAAGAAAATAGAGGCGAGAACTTTCGAGAGTATGAAAAAGGTATGAACCTATATAAAGTGATGGAAGTGGGATGAGACTTCTTGCGTACGCCAAACGAGAGGAATTACACGAAATAATGATGATAAATTGCGTGTAGTCTGTAGTCAGTCCACAAGCAACAACCCTCTATACTAGTCAGACATAAACAGACTCCCGAAATTAGGTTCCCGAAGGTTTATTTATCTCGTACGTATTGACGTAAAATATGGCTTTATGAGTTATCCATTTTTAGGCAATACATCACACGCGAAGCTGTAAAGTTTTTGATTAAACTTTTATATCTGAAAATTCAATCTACGAATACTTGTATTCGCCAAACGGTTCTCTCGTCGATGAGATAGTTCACAGGCGATGTGTAAATTTGCTGACTCATCACTGTCATTGCGCGTTCGCTTTATTGGTAGCTTGTTTAACTTGAGTGAACTGCATAAAACTTGCAATGTAATTTGCTGGTCTTGGTAAACTTGATAAGTTCTTCGCTCCTTGTAACATCAGTGTTTATTTGAAAAGCAATGAGTCACCAAACAAATAAAATTCGTCTAAATATAATCATGTCCCAATCCTTGTATCTTTCTTCTTTATTATAGCAACTGTTATGTTTGGCGTTCTCCGGATTTTTAAATTTTATTCTGTCATGTTTTGTTTTGTTTTGCTCTGTATGATATTTTTTATCTGTAAAACTTTTTGTGGATACATCCGATGTGTTTATTTTATGTTTTATTTTTTTGTATATTGTATAGAGATGTATCTGTTTTGTTTCCCAAATAAATTTTCTCTTTAAATTCGTATCATACAAGGGCCTGAAGATCCTATGAACATCTTCATGCTTTGATTGTCAAGATGATGTCTGACACAAATCCATCATTTCTCCGTAGTATTTTAGAATATGCTATATAAAATAAATAAATAAATGAGTTCTCGGTCTCAGATTTCTGTATCTGTTTCATGGCCATTTGTCGATCTAATAGGTAAGTTGGTCGACAACCTCCTGCCTGACATGCCGTCGACTTTTTTGGGTAAGGCATGTCCGGTTTCCTTACGATGTTTTCCTTCACCGTTCGAACGAATGTTAAATGCGATCATAGAAATAAAGTACATTGGTGCACGGCCGGGGATTGAACCTACGACCTCCAGGATGAGAGTCGCACGCTGAAGCCACTGGGCCAACACTGTTTCTTATTCGAATATGCCATACTTCCGCAGTCCGTCCCGTTCACTCCGTAACGTTGCGAAGCCATGATTTCTTCCTTCTACCAACACGTGTTGGTCGTTCACCCAGGATTTTACCCATTATAATTAATTGAAGGAGGTAGTAGCGATCATGGCGTTGCGCGTAGTTCTAATAAATTCTATAACTGACTTTAATTTTTTAGCAGTGAAATTTGGTGTGTCGTACAACAGTACGAGGCTGTTTTACACCATTTCGAGTTAGATACTCCAAAACTCCGAAGATTAAAATTTTGTTTATTAGTATAAAATACGTAACACTTTCTTGTTGCTAAATTGTCTTGTATTTGTAATTCTAGAATTACTAGAATTAAGTCATTTATATCATTAAACATGAATTGTAACGAATTGTTAAAAAACGGTACCTACAACGCGATTTCTGCGGTTTACTGCATACTACCTATCACATATCTACGAATCAAAACAAATTAATCGCTTCAAGCGCTTCACGGTGTCAACATAGAATCTAGTTAAAGCGGTATCCGCTGCAATCGATAACACAGTTTTATACGGACGATATCCCATAAAGCTAGCATGTTTCATTATGCGATTTTTCATCTTATACCCGGCTTGAATTTAATATCGTGAAAGACATCCCATGGGATTTGGGACCTAACGTTGAATTGAATTTTCAATGACAAAACCCGAAGAACATACTATTCTTTATGTCTATATGCAAAGTTGATTTAGTTCTTATCGCATATATCTGAACATCCGTAGTCGGCTTTGTTGCAGGTTTGAACTACATTAAAAACCAACTGATAGAATAATAATATTTTTTTTATATAGAACCGGGTTAACAAGCATCCAGAAGGTTCGATTTACCGTCAAACAAAATCGGTAGAATTATTGAAACGGACGCAGAAATATATCCGCACCTCTTGGCAAGCTTAAATCCAATATCGCCCAAAACATCCTTGTCTGGTAACACTTTTTCTATTTACCCAGTTCTATGACGAATTGCCACTACCTTTCTATGCCCCGACTACCCAGTCTCTGAAAAGTAGAGATTCTGGTGCGGGTTACCAAACATACCCCTTGAACTTTCGGGGGCATGGGATGCGCAAATGCATTTCCTCGGATATAAAACAAAAGATTTACATTCAACATAATTTTAAAACTATTCTTTACGTGCACAAAATGCGTATAAAGACAATGAACAGTAATTACATAGAAACCGCGTCGTGATATCCGTGAAAATCGGCCTTAACCCAAGAAAAACCGTTAGGAAAGTTAAGCGTTGTAATTATTGGAAACTGTAAATGCCTGCTATTTCTTAAATATTTGTGTAATATTATTACTCTATAAAGTTTTATTAATTCTTAAGTCCCTTGAATAATTAACAAACAGTGCTTGCCTCATCTTAGCACTAAGCTATCATGATTAATTCCTAAACGCTACACTCATAAAACCTGGCACCGAACCATCATTTCAGAGGTGAAGGAAGCTGGAATGAAGTGGAGTGAAAAAGAGAGCCATCCAGGACAGATCAGGCTGGTTTTCTACATTGGATAACCTCTGCCCTTGGGGGACATAGGTCTTGTACATATTGTAAGTCGTGGTTTTCAAAACATTTTTTAGTAACATTTTTATATTATTATTTATAAAATTTCTTTAAATTTGTAAGAATTAATACCTAGTACCAGACCTGTGTCATGCCATTTAAAAAAAACATCAAAATAATTTAAAATGTTTTAATACGTAACATGAAAATATCATAAAATTTCGTGCATTTATAAACATAATTTATAACCCCAGTTGTTCCGACAGATTTTTCTTTCTATATGTGAACACTAATTAAAAAGTATGTAAAAATCATGAGGAAACTGTCCTACGGACCAGAAATACGGACGACACGTCAGGCACCCAAGGAGATTATTAATCTAATTTCGCTAAGATCAAAAACATATATAGAATTTTGAAAAAGTAAATCAGAAATTTGACAAAAACCTCATTTAGGGCTTTGAGTTCTCAAATGTACTGTTGAATTTAATTTAGCTAGGATATTTTCTACTAAATTCAAGAATAAAGACAGTGAACAATTTTAAACGAATAGTCGCCATTCTATTTAATTTTGCGAACGTTATTTCGTTAAAATCTGTTGTGATGTTTTCGCTTGGCACAGATTCAACGGTCAGGAATTCTTAATTTCTCACCGTTGAATAATGAAATCTTCGAAAGTAAACTCACTGCAAAGCTTCAGCGTTTTCGTTATATTCTAACTAAATTTTAATTGAACAATTACTTCGTGCATTGGACCGGATATATACAAGTCTTTATTAGGAACATTATGTGTATTTATTTATTTTGTTATCCAACAACTAACAAAAATTATGTATAAAAATAAAAACAAACAATTACACTAAAAATATAGCAAAATATGGAATACATAATATTTACAAAAGGAGAAAAAACTAAAATGATTCAATATATTTAACTAAGTAATACCTAATTTGGCTTTATTGTGCGATGGTGTAAAATTGAGGGTTTTTACGAGAAGGTGTGTATGTGGGGTATGCCCATGATGCAGGTGATATTGCGCTATGATTATTCTTAATACTCCTTATGAGCATATTCCGTGATAGCTTAAACAAGTCAAGGCTTAAATAGTAGTCTAAGTAATACCTGATTTGGCTTTATTGTGCGATGGTGTAAAATTGAGGGTTTTTACGAGAAGGTGTGTATGTGGGGTATGCCCATGATGCAGGTGATATTGCGCTATGATTATTCTTAATACTCCTTATGAGCATATTCCGTGATAGCTTAAACAAGTCAAGGCTTAAATAGTAGTCTAAGTAATACCTAATTTGGCTTTATTGTGCGATGGTGTAAAATTGAGGGTTTTTACGAGAAGGTGTGTATGTGGGGTATGCCCATGATGCAGGTGATATTGCGCTATGATTATTCTTAATACTCCTTATGAGCATATTCCGTGATAGCTTAAACAAGTCAAGGCTTAAATAGTAGTCTAAGTAATACCTAATTTGGCTTTATTGTGCGATGGTGTAAAATTGAGGGTTTTTACGAGAAGGTGTGTATGTGGGGTATGCCCATGATGCAGGTGATATTGCGCTATGATTATTCTTAATACTCCTTATGAGCATATTCCGTGATAGCTTAAACAAGTCAAGGCTTAAATAGTAGTCTAAGTAATACCTGATTTGGCTTTATTGTGCGATGGTGTAAAATTGAGGGTTTTTACGAGAAGGTGTGTATGTGGGGTATGCCCATGATGCAGGTGATATTGCGCTATGATTATTCTTAATACTCCTTATGAGCATATTCCGTGATAGCTTAAACAAGTCAAGGCTTAAATAGTAGTCTAAGTAATACCTAATTTGGCTTTATTGTGCGATGGTGTAAAATTGAGGGTTTTTACGAGAAGGTGTGTATGTGGGGTATGCCCATGATGCAGGTGATATTGCGCTATGATTATTCTTAATACTCCTTATGAGCATATTCCGTGATAGCTTAAACAAGTCAAGGCTTAAATAGTAGTCTAAGTAATACCTAATTTGGCTTTATTGTGCGATGGTGTAAAATTGAGGGTTTTTACGAGAAGGTGTGTATGTGGGGTATGCCCATGATGCAGGTGATATTGCGCTATGATTATTCTTAATACTCCTTATGAGCATATTCCGTGATAGCTTAAACAAGTCAAGGCTTAAATAGTAGTCTAAGTAATACCTGATTTGGCTTTATTGTGCGATGGTGTAAAATTGAGGGTTTTTACGAGAAGGTGTGTATGTGGGGTATGCCCATGATGCAGGTGATATTGCGCTATGATTATTCTTAATACTCCTTATGAGCATATTCCGTGATAGCTTAAACAAGTCAAGGCTTAAATAGTAGTCTAAGTAATACCTAATTTGGCTTTATTGTGCGATGGTGTAAAATTGAGGGTTTTTACGAGAAGGTGTGTATGTGGGGTATGCCCATGATGCAGGTGATATTGCGCTATGATTATTCTTAATACTCCTTATGAGCATATTCCGTGATAGCTTAAACAAGTCAAGGCTTAAATAGTAGTCGTTGTATGTCCGGGCTAGTAGTGTAATAGTGTTGATGTGAGAAACATGAAACAAAGCACTTATTGTATACAACTGTGGGGTTATGTTTTCTTCCGACATACCTACCTAAAGATATAGAAATAAAGAGCCTTCTCACTCACGATATTGGTTTGGTCTGATCTACAAGTTTCTTAAGGACCTCATAGCCTAGCGGTTTTATTAAGTATCTGGTGAGGTGAGGTGAGGGGTATCGGGTTCGATTCCCGGTTCGAGTCCAAGTTTTAATTAACTTTCAATTTGTTCTCGGCCTTTGGGAGGGTTGTGCGGTACCGGGCGAGAACTTAAATCGTACTTGGAGGGCACGGTCGAATTTCTAAGGCAAGCAGTGAGTACTACCTAAGAAAATAGATTGTGAGGTTTAGGATGTACCTATGTATATATGGCCGAGAGTGGTAATTCAACATGCCTTTTAAACGGATAAGGATCTGCTGATGCTGGGTTTTACTTGGAATGCACAATTAATTTCCCCAAATAAAAAAGAAATGGGCTACAAGTTTCTTAGCAGCTTCATCAACGCAAAGTCTTATCTTGGCTTTAAACGTTAATTAAAGAAGTATGCTAGTCTGAGTAAACCATTCAGAAACTTTTAAAAAAGCTTTTTGTTCATTTTAAACTAACAGCTACTTCGGTTTTAGTTAACATGGAGACCAAGGTCCCATCTTCATATCAATATTGGAACTTGCTTTAAATCTAAATAGGAATTTTAGGTTTTAACTGAAAGTTATTCTGAGATAATTATTGGTACATAAATGCGTGTCGAAGTCGCTAATATTTTGTAATCGAACATCAAAATTGCAAACAAAAATTGTTATCGCTATTGGAAGTTACAGAGGTCTAAGTTTTTTAAAGTGGAAACTATCAATCTCAATCAAAATTCTCGAATCAACACGAATCTCGTAAGAATCATAAAAACGCTGCACCTACTTTTGAAATGTATTGTGAGTTCCCAGGGATAGTTTATGCTACAATTCAGTAGCGTAATAGTTGTTAATAGTCCATACATTTTATATTTGACTGTGTCTATAAAATAAAACGTAAATATGGTATACCACAATTACAATTAAAACAATTTATATATGTCATGGCCACATGTTTCCTACTTCCAATTATTTACAAAGTGTTATTTTTGATTCAGCCTATAATATAAAATATAATTTAATTCATAATATTCAAGCACTTTCAAAGCAAAATATATGGAGATATTTTTAATAATTTCTTACGGAAGAAGCTTTGAAAAATGCGTTCCCAAGGGTACAATAGAACTTCGCTCTTCTCTACATAGTAAAAATAAGTCACTTCAGGTTGTTTTTTGTTATTTTATCAAGCGATGTATCAAGAGGAAGGTTTATATGTCAAATCTCTACATAGATATAATAAATAAATACATTTTACTAACCTCTTCACAATTGCATTGCTTGCATTTTACGGGTTTACATGCTGCAGGTGTTAACCAGAGGCTTGTGCCTATAATAGGACCATAGAAGTCCTGTGGTAACTGGTCACCATTCCATCGCGGACAGAAAATATACAAAAACATGACTACATACTTTGACAAAATTAAAGTAATTTGTATTTCGTATTCTTTTGTATTGCATCTCAATTCATGAATCCGTGAGATTAGCCTTTTAGTTTTTAGTTTATTTTATTACAATTTTTTGTATTATTTTAGATTAAGGATAGTAATTCAATATTATTATATTTTCCTTACTAGAGTTGCCTGAAATGATCGCTTGTTAGCGACAAAGCCACCAGTTGCATTCCTTATAATTTTTATGTATAATGTTATTTGTTTTGATAAATGTAACGAAGTGTAAATTAATAAATAATGAACAAAATATAACAATACTGAAAGATATACTACCATATCCCCTGTATACGTAGATATTTTAGTAAATATTTCCACGTGAACGAAGGCAGGCAATACTTGTATAAAATAAGGAGAATGCTCGCATCTGTTCCGTATATCACATAGTTGCAGGCCCTCCCACCGTCGCGTGGACGTGACGCGAATTTACGACCTCACCAAGAACACTAACTTTTACTTACTTACCACGAGACTTTATTTTAAAAACGTTTATTTTACAACCCATTTTGCAGCCATAACTATCATTCCTTTTAACCATTTTGTCGTGTTAAAAATTATAGAGTATGTTAAACATTGGTGATAGAAAGTTTGTTAATATTTTGATTTACGAAGAGCAATGTGTGGCATCATCATGCAAAAAGTTTGATAAAAAGTATTCAAGGTTGTTCCATATCCATTGCACTCCCTTTGCCCTGCATATGCAATACCTGTACCCCTCTGACGCAACACCGTTATAAAAGGAAATAGACAATAGATACCAACAGCTGTTGATCCTCACATCGGACCGGTCAATTCTCAACTAGG
Source organism: Pieris macdunnoughi (assembly GCA_905332375.1). Taxonomy (NCBI): domain Eukaryota; kingdom Metazoa; phylum Arthropoda; class Insecta; order Lepidoptera; family Pieridae; genus Pieris; species Pieris macdunnoughi. Next base: position 736,240 of record CAJOBZ010000074.1, on the reverse strand, counting down.
AATAAGTCTATAATATAGAATTATAGATATAGATCGTGCATCTCATATCGGGCCGATTCAATTTTCATATTTAGTTAAGTCTCAATTATTGTACTAGTAATTAATTAAAGTATTTTAAATATTTTGGGATTCGCCGCTGGCCAGAGCTTTATTAGGTTATAAATAAATAAAGCCTTTATTTTGACCGTTGGTTACAAACAAATAATTGGTAAGAAAAAAAGAAAACATTTTTTTTCAGCAACCAGTTGTATGGTCAGTTTGTCTTGCTCTAATTAAGCCTCTTCTGCTCTGTCCTGGGCTAGCCTACTCCACCTTTTCGACAGACAATCTATCTATCTTTTTACTTGACGCACTATTTACGGAAACGTTCATTGTTGCCTATAATTTATATAATATAAGGCAACTTTCTGCTGCTTCTTCAACATCACCTCAACCTTCAACTTAACCATATACTTTCCATCTGTTTAATCGTGAATTTTTTATTATAAATAAATTATTTATATGTATTTTAGAACCTAGAATTGTGATACATGACTCTTAAGATTATTCTGGTTTCGTAATTGTAGGTACAAGTTATCTGTAATATTATTTTTTAATTTAGTTATACACTTTACTCTTAGTATTTTATTTACCCGTTGCCTCTTTAATAAATTATGTTAACCAATATGTAGCAATGTAATACAACAAAGTGTTAATAAATAAATAACTTCCATTAAACAACTTGGTGGTAACGTCGATACAATTCTTGTATCCAGCAAATTAGTATGCAGGCATCAACCCTCTCCACAGAGCAGACACAAAAGAAAACATTACCATAGACAATATAAGCGACCAGTTGCCGTTGAGGACTATCCTAAAAAAGGCAACGTTCGAATCTGGCAAACAAAAGGTTTATTTTTTTATGTCCCTAGAGATATATTCACTTCCCCGGGGACTTCATAACGAGGGATGGCATTGTCTCCACTGTCGCCCCTCTATTTTATGCCCCCATAAATAGTCTCAGAGCGAACGAAAATAACTCGACAGATTGCACTGCGGCCTAACCGCGTTTTTAAATATCGTGAGGTTGTAACAGGAAACCAAATTAACCACTCATATTTTAAAACCAGATTATAAAAAGGCGATAAACAAATTGTTAGACAAGTATTTAACTTATTTACTTCAGATACTATTATGTTACTTTGGATAAATACAACAGTCACAATAGTATACAATTTGCAAGTACAGTAATCTCCCTATAACGAGGTAGACCCGGCCTGCGTTATAAGAATTCGTGTTGCAGGATTCTCGTAAAACCGTTTTATTGAACAATTCAAAAACTAGGAACTCGAATTTAATTAAGTTATGTAGTTTAATTTTTATTATAACAACACAATTGAAACAGGTGCAAAGGTAAACTATGGACTTGATAAATCATTATATATTTTATACTACAGACATATAACTTGAGAAATATGGGCGTTATATGGAGGGAAATACCGCGTTACAGTGGCGATTTCTGTACTATGCTGTTTTATCCGCGTTTGTTAATAAAATCGGTTTCTTTAAGAAAAAAACGAACGCGGTTTTCTTGAAGAAACCGATTTTAGTTCAGAACAGGTTCAAAAGCCGATTGACCTAGGCGCGCGGGTAAACAATAACTTAAAAAAAACTCTCTGTTATGATAGTTAACTAACGTAGGGGTCGATATAAAAAAATGACTTGCAGATTTACGTAGTGTTGCACGGTTTGCGTTAAAAACCGCGCGTGGGAAAAATCGCTGTGCCGTTTTTTGGCCTCAAGAAAATAACCCATTAAAGTTTTACGAAGTTAATTAGGGCGCCGGGTAGAATTTATCTTTCATAGAAGCAATTTCGTTGAGATGAGAAAAATGGAATGTTTACATACATGAATAATGCAAACGTGCAACTTTTCTATTTGATATTCATTAAATTACTGTATTTTCATCTTTTATGCTTGAAGTATAGAATAGTTGATTGTCTAAAGTAACATATAATATAAGCTAAAAAGCCTCCAGAATAGTACCTAAATCAATAGTATTATTTTCATATGACTTCAGCAACAAAGCATTTTTGTTTAAAAACATACCAACAATAAACGACCCTATATGAAGAAGAAGAAAATGCTGTTTCATCAAGACAATGCAATGTCACAAATCAATGGGCTTCGAATTGGAACCACATCCACCGCATTCTCCAGCTTCCCCCAGCGACTTTTCTCTGTTCTCAGACCTCAAGAGAATACTCGTTGGACAGAAATTTTGCTCTGATGAAGAGGTAAACGCCGAAACTGATGCCTATTTTGAGACTACAAATCTTACTATAAAAATGGTTATGAATATCAAAGTATGACCGCTATAATCGTTGTATCGCTCTCGAAGGCAACTATATTGAATAATTCAAATTGAAAATCATTTATTCATTAAGGTAACACAATGTACACATATGAACGTCAAAAAAGAAATTCATATTAAATGTTTCTAATTCTACATTTACTCAAATCAAATTCTATCGAAAAAATAATTAATACAAAAGTACAAATTACCTAATAACTTTGAAAACAATAAAATGTGATTGCGGTTAAAACAATTATGAAAAAAAGTTGTTATTGAATCAAAAGCTCTTCGTCTACAACGTAACCGCAGCGACTTTATTCGCGTTTGCCTAAGTCTTACTGCTCTTTTTCATATCTTCTTTATTGCCCGATGCCCGTTGTTCCGAGCTAGATCGTTGCATTCTATTCAGCGCGGATTTACCATCCACAAACATAATACCACCCTGTCCGACGTTATTCTTTATTGAGTATAGGAGGGAGGGCTTTCTTAATATGAAAATGGCTCTTTGCAAGTGTTTGTATATATTAAACTATTTTAATGTTTAAAGAACTTTATTTCTCATTACAAAAAAATGTATTTTATTTACATGAGAAACTTAATATAATATACGAACGAGATACGCGTCGCCATCAGCTATCCCAATTTTAGCCTATTCGGCTCATTCTAATATGTATATTCAATGCACTTTTGAATTGATTAAACACGCTAAAATTACGAATTTTAGAGGGTAATTGATTAAATAATTGCACACCCTCATACTCAATAGACTTCTTTAAATAATTTGTGTTCGGCTTCGGCAAGATAATCAAACTCGCCTGACGAGTATTGCGTGTAGTGGTGTATTTTTTTTAATACAAATACTAGCGGATCCGACAGACGTTGTCCTGTACCCACGCCTTCCATAAAAAAAACGATATTTTTGGTTCTATTCTAATTATAATATTAATAATAATTTGTTTGCATGAATATGTTAAAATATACTATGGTGGCCATTGATATACAAAAAACCCAAGATGCACAGTCTCGAATAAAAGTAACGCTCGAAAGTGTCCCGAAACACTATTTCTGTCCATAACAGTATATGTTACAAGCACATATTATTGCAAAATCAACCTTACGCGAATTGCTTAAAGTTGTTATTACAACGCAGTGTATACGTACTTAAAGCAATAAAATTTTACGACCGATCGTGGTCGGTAGGACAAGGTATTGAGTGGAGTCGAACATGACTTTTTTATTTACAACTATTTAACATAATTTTAAATTTATCCGACTTTTCGGGTGCTTTACAGCGTGAGTGGTCACGGTGACTGAAGACAAAAGGTGTTGGATGTTAAATAGTTGTAAATTTATAATAATACATAACATTAATCCGGTTAAAAAGTTTTTTCTTTAAATTAAATAAAAATGTTAAATTGGCTACCTCCTGACCCACACTTTATATAGCGTAAATATATTTGTCAAAAACTACACACAAAAAAGTTCAAGAGTACATAAATTTATTTATAAAAAAAACACAAATAAATAACATCGACTCCACTTATAGACGCGAGACTATTTGAAATGAGCGCACAATTTAGAATGTTGCGCTCATTTTTTGAGGACGTTTTTTAGACGTTGATTGTGCATCTTGGGTTTTTGTATATCAATGATGGTGGCACAATCTAAACAAAGCATATTAAACGAAGTCTAGTTAGACGAAACAGTGGTTACGGGGAAGGAAGGCATACCTATGATGATGCATTTTTGGCATTCCTTGATATATTAATAAAAATACAAAGCTATATAAAATGTTTATCTCACTATATAGTAATCAATTCGATTATTTTAATATTACTGAATTCATATGCAATCTGACAGTGGGAGACCTCGTTGTATTTCCATACTATTATTCAAATCTTTCGATAAACGTACCGCGTGTGTGTTTATGTTAAATCTGCGCATGTTAGGTGTGTATTGTTGGTAGACACAAAACATTCGTACACATGAAGGCTGTGATCGACATGAAATAACTCTTTTTAATTTAAAGTACAGGGGGCAAACGGGCAAGGGGCTAACCTGATGTACATGCCCATAGTCACTCACTGCCAGGAGGCTCGCAAGTGCGTTGCCGGCTTTTTAGGAATTGATACGCTCTTGTCTTAGGACCCTAAGCCCAATTTAATAAAAAACAAGTTTTTCATATTGTAACGTTCAAGCCTCTTTAGGGGGTCGATTGTTTTGTTCCTAAGGGCATGGGGCTAAGGCAAATAAGCAACTCCTGATTACCATCAGTACCTGTTATGTGAGAGGATATGGCACATCACAACCAGACACAGGCAGAAAATCTTTAATATGATTTTGCGTTTCGTTCTGGAATCGAATCCCATTTCCTGGTGCCAATAAAAAGCCCCAGTACATAAAAACTAAAAGAAACATTAGCGAGTAATACTTCATCCATCAAGCCTTTGTTTTTGCTCTAGATATGCACATACATAATTAATAGAGCTATACGTTACATACATTCATAAATAAAGATCCCTTCATATTTTCGCTGTATCAGCTCGGACCGATTACTTATTAATACGAAATACGAATTTTGATATTTGTCTGTTTCGACTGATTACATTTTTATTATTTACTTGACATTTACAGATGTTTTAATTGCTTTGTTCTATTAGTTTTGTCTAAGTATTTTTATATCTTATGTAGTTTTGCACTTAATCAATTTTTTACCTTATAGTGGAAGAAATCAGTCGCCCATTTTATTTATTTTAGTTGACCTGTATTTCTTATAAATAATAAATAGATAACCAATCAATTATTGCTACTTATAATAACTATACTAACTACTATTACTTATTATAACTGAAGTTATATATTGCTACCACACGTAAGCGTTATCTTAGGCGATTTTCGCGCACCACCACTATGTGGAACCAACTGCCCTATGAAGAATTTTCGAAACAGTTCGACTTAGGGTTCTTCAAGGCGTACCAATTCTTAAAAGGCAACGCATTTAAGGCTCTGGCATTAGGTGTTTGGCCCCTGTTCTATAAAGAACGACAATAATATAACCGTAAAATATTTATGTACTGAACGTGGACCTAGACAAGTCTAGACATCAGTAATAACATTCCTAATATTATTCCATCGTGTTGTCTGATAATATAATTTTACTTATTTATTTAATACAGCAGTGGGGGTTTTTATATATATAATACTAGCTGCCCCCGCGAACTTCGTTTCTCCTTAATGTGATTTTACTTAGCCTACTATATGTCTATAATATATAAAGTTCAATAGTTTTTAATATACAAATAAAATGTATTTTTGTATGCTGTATCATAAAAAATAACAACAAAAAATATTGTCTAAAAAATAAAAAAAATTGAGGTGGACTCCCCTTATCACTTAGGGGTTTGAAAGATAGTAGCCGATTCTCAGACTAACTGAATATGCATAAAGAATAAACATAAAAACGCATAAGAATCGGTCGAGCCGTTTCGGAGGAGTATGGGAACGAACATTGTGACACGAGAATTTCATATATTAGATATAGCTTAATAAACATGCGTGTACCGCACAGTGTGTCCTTAACATCTTTCGGTCTTTATAACCCACATTAATTAGATTTCACTTTTGTTTTAATTTTTGAATATATTAACATTTCTTTTAACAGGAAGGGATGGACACACACGACAAGGCTTGTATGTAAAGCTCCAACATTATGAATTATTATTACCAGTGGCACTACAACCTTGTTAGGTCCGGGCCTCAGATTTCTGTATCTGTTTCATGATCATTTGGCAAGAAGGTGGTCAGCCTGTGCCTCACGATGTTTTCCTTCACCGTTCGAGTTAAATGTGCACATAGACAGAAAATATATTGGTTCACAGCCGGGGATCGAACCTGCGACCTCAAAGATGAAAGTCGCCACCTGAAGGCACTGCTTACATTCACCATCATTGTGAATTATTATTACCAGTGCCACTTACAACCTTGTTAGGTCTGGGCCTCACATTTCTGTATCTGTTTCATGATCATTTGGCAAGAAGGTGATCAGCCTGTGCCCGACACACGCCGTCGACTGTAGAAAAATCGACACTAGAAAAAAAGGTATTTAATACATTGAAAGTTTTATTATAACGCATTTTACGTTAAACAAAGTTTATTTAAATATCACAAAAAATAGTTCTACACAATTAAAGAAATGGACATTTTTATTTTAAAATGTTCACTATGCTAACTTCAGGGTGTTTGTTTTTTGTGACGGTTTGCGCATGCATCGTAAAAATTTACTCTTATAATTTTTCCCTAACGCGCCAAAAGAAGTATAACTTCAAAAATATTGGATAACCCTTGATATAACATCACATAACAGCGACACGCTCATTAGGGTCCATTTTGCCCGATCATTAATATCCGGCCGACAAGCCGGGTCCTAGAGACCCCGTTAATTCTTTAATTAACCCTCGCCACTGTCTGGTTTTCGAATTAGACGCGGTCTGCGGTGGGGATAACGAGCCCAATTAATCTCTGCACAAAAAAATTGCAGTGTAGCCATTTATAAGGCTCCGAGGGAGTTTAGTTACAACGAATTAGCGGGAACAAATTTATATTCAAAGATAGGCAATTAATGAAAGGTATCAAAAAGTATTTTCAAATGTCAAAAATCATTTTATCATATTGGTAACACAATGTACACTACATTGTGTTACCAATATGAACGTCAAAAAAGAAATGTATATGAAATGTTTCGAACTTTACATTTAGTGCCAGTTCTCAAATCAATCTGTTCTGTCGAAAAGAGAACCAGCGTGGCAGTACGTTTGATACCCATACACAAAAATACTTCTAATTTTTCATATTTAATTATAAAAGCTTGCCAAAGCTCGGCACACTGATACATTGGTACAAGCTAAATAAAATACAACATTCAATGTGATATATGCAGAAATTAGTTTATAAATTTCCTCTAAAATTAACCCCTTCCTTTGGTCCTACTTTGTCCAACAGAGATGTTCCTATAAGTTTGTTACTACTCCGTCTGCCATTGTTCTGTATGCTTAACATATTTTTTGTTAGTACAAAGAATACAGTTTCGATTTCCATCTATATCCTTTCGTTAATTCCCATTATAGTTTGAAAATGAAATTACATAAGTAATGCGCAGAATCAAATTCAGCAACATACAAGAGAGTTAAGCTCCCGTCAACACGTGTCGCATAACGAGTGGCATCCCTATCCAATATTGACGTAACATTCAATTAATATGCGACCCCACACCCCGGAGAGTGGATTATAAACCTGCTACGCGAGCTACCTAGGGTTACCACAATTAAAAAACTGTCTCTTACAGTGGCTTGGCTAAAGAAAGATCATCGTTCGCTAGTCGTAGAAATAACCGATCTAGAGCCATTACACACTCTAGCCCAACATTTTTAACGCCAAAATAAAATACAGTAATAACGCGGTAGACCTGGACCGCGTTATAGGAAATCGCGTTGTAGGAATAAACTCGTAAAATCGTTTTTTTTAACAATTTAAAAACTGTGAACACAAATTTTATAAATATTTTTTTTATAGTTTAATTTTATAACACACTTGAAACAGGTGCAAATGTAAGCAAAACTAATAATGACAAATCAATATGAATCTTACACTACAGAAATATAACCTGAGAAATCTCCGCGTTATAGGGTGGGAAATACCGCGTTATATGGGGGACGGATATCGTGTTATAGGGCTACCACGTTATAGTGTGTTTACTGTATATTATGTCATTAAATATCAAAGTTATATTTGTAATAGAAAATCTTACTTTTGCTTGTGCATGAAATATTTATAGTTGTATAGCACGAAAGAAAACTTTTCAATCTGACAACCCTACCACTAGATCCTGTCTACCTATCGGCAGTATCAAAAGATAACGATGAGGTTTTATTAACAGTATTAAAAACATATAACAGGCGATACGAGTCAATAATTAAAATAGCATTTGCATTTCAATACAAATCTAGTGTAATCAATGTTTAAAAGAAAATCTCGATGAAAATGTCAGAGAAGAATTCAATATTCACGGAAGTATCTCCGAAAAAATTCGAGTTAGGGTCCTTCAAGAAAAGAGCGTACCAATTCTTAAAAGGCCAGTGTCGCACTCGCGAGACCTCAGGCATTGAGAGTGTCCATGGGGCTCACCTGATTTTATCACTTAACATCAGACGAGCCTCCTGCCCGTTTGCCTGTTTTTTTTAAATTATTGCATTTTAGTGGAAAATACCTGACTTAACCGTCTTACATTAATTTCTTTAATGTAATGCAATTTCTATAGCTAGCTTGCGTGTTCCTCGGTCGTCCCGTCAGTGTCAACTGTCAACTTAACGTCATTTGTCATTCCCTAGATCAATTACTGAGATATCGCTATGCATTAACACTAGTAAAATAAACTAGTTTACAATTAATCAATGTTAACATTGGTTTAAATATAATATTCGTTAACAAATTCAACCTACACTTTCCTAAGCTTGCTTAGTCATAATCTAATGATTACTATTATTAGAGATTTATTAATGAATTCATACAAAATTGGTTAGTTGACATTTCATAATATGAGTATTAGTTGTGTAAGTTGTAAAAAAATAAGTTAGTTTTTTTTGGTGGTCAACTATTGTATCCTACCCTATAGTACTTTTACCCATTTAGGGAAAACCCTCCTCCATATTTTTACATATTTTATCTTTTTTTTCACTGATATTTCTTAATGCATTGTTCAGATCTAATTGTCTTGTTTTTGATGATAGGGATCTTACGATGAAAGTGCATAATTTAAATTGTTGTGACGTGGAGCGTTACCTTAGTCATTAATATCGGGTGTTAAATAATTTCTATATCTCATAACATTACGGGGGATACGATAAGATCTGAACAATCCAGAGTCAGCAAGCTCCAATTTCCCGCTTGCTCTTGCAGTTTAATAATTTTTTCGACTCTTCACCGGTGAGCTACCTATTTGTGAAGGGTCTACTGTGATTTAAAAACGTACGTAGAGAAGATTATACTTGCTAAAAGCTGATTAGCTGATAGATATTATAAATTATAATAAATTTTACCTCAATATTTTCTTTAATAAGGATGTGGTTTGTATCTTCTATAAACCCGTAATGTGAATTATGTGTATGATAAAATAAAAATAGCCTGTACTACATAATTACAATTAACAGTCCATGTCACTGTTTGTTCAATGTTTAACACTAGTACACGACCTCCGACGGAGTGACTTATTGCCAGTTCTTCTCTTCCGTTCTACGCCCTTGATTTGAGAACTGGCAGTAAATGTAAAATTAGAAGCATTTTATTTATATTTATTTTTTGACGTTCATAAGTGTACATTGTGTTACCTATATGAACAAATGATTTTTGACTTTTGTGACAGCCTCCTCTGGATTCATCCACTTGTCTCTCATCGCCACCATTTTCCAATATAATATATATAGTATATAACAAAAAATTAGAAAAAATTGTTTTACACAAGAATTCGCTTCGATAAGTTGAATTTGAAGCAAATCCAAACAGGAGGGAATAAAACCACAAAGAGCAAGACACAAAGCGAACTACAGTTAGGAGTGGTTAGGAATTAGCATTCAAAGTGCAAGTTGTATAAACAGACTGCAAAGGAGTTACAAGCAGATCTGGGGCATTGATACCCGAGGCTTGATAAGGTGAAAATGTTGCTTCCTTAGAGACTTGTTATCCGAAAAGGGTGCTTTTCGAATCGAATTTATGTTTTGACAAGATTGAAGACAATACCCTATTTCTTAAAAGAAGTAATGTTAAATAGGAAGTCATTGTCGAATTCGGACCTGTCTAGCTATCCTTACATCAAAGGGTAAAGAAAATGTATTATTAAAACACGAGGATACTTTTTTTAACGGAAATTATTTTGTACACAATGTTAGTAATACTCGTTTACCTAATTTTACTTTCTTGAAATAGATCGCAACCACCATTAAGATAGTTTTAGTTTAGATTGTAATTCTACCAAATAATCATAAAAGTCAATGCGACAGTTTTAAATAAATAAAGAGGGCTAATTATATATCTCTTTTTCATCAAGTTCATAATATTACCGCGAAAAAGTGGTAATAAATACACATTCGTCAAAATTAGTGTCGTATTGTCTGGTTACTGTGTCGTCGTTAGTAGTTATTTTTTTACTATTTACACTAAATACATTACAACATTATTTAAATCGTCGAATAAGAAAAAATAGGTTTCATTTGATATAATTTTCCTGAAAAAAATATTTTTAATAGATTTTGCTTTTACGATTTTGTTCCTCGTGGCAAGCGAAAGTAAAGTTTTAAGTATTATTTAGAGCGTCTAATCTAACAGAACTTGAAAAAATATTTTTAACATCATAACATGTAATATTATAAAGGTACTCGCTTTTATTAGCTTTGGAGACACTTTTACATTGAAACATTAACAATATTAACAACAAAACTTCTAAATAGGAAAACTTCGTCCGATAAAGTTGTCGATTGTTACGGGTAATAAAGATCGAATCGGTAGTTCTGAATAACAAACAAATTTTTTGTTCCTTTCTATTGAATCTACGATTTTAAAACTCGGGCATTTATTGAGTCTAAAAACATCTGTGTTAAAATTGAATTAGTGACATTAAATTTCTAATCAAAATTAGAAAAAAGATATTCTTAAAACACCAATGTCACAAGAAAAGTCAAGAAATTTAGACAGGATAATATTCAGAACTACTAATTCCTAAAAAAAATATTTGTATTTTGTATTTCTGTTAATTTTTTTCCAAAAAAATTACTAATATTTATGTTTCTCTCTACAAAAACAAAACGAAAATAGAGCCTAACAAGACAAATAAAAAATACGAGATGGTATTTCTGTTGGATTATTTTTGTTCATAATTTCTCCCGAGTAAGTAGGGCAGCTATTTCCTATCACGCCGCCAGTAATCTACCTCAATTAAACTGAATAATTAAAGTTTTGTTTCCGCTCAATATAAATCTTGTAGAAAAGCAGATCCTCCTCGAACATTAAACGCACAAAAAGATTCTCAAGGAAAAACTCCCCTGAAAATTCAAAGACAATAGAATGAAGACAATCAATTAAACACTACTCAGTAATCATTAGAGGCGAGATTAACCCCAAGTGCTTCCTTATGCAAACTGCAACCGCGCTTAGAATATATTCCTCGTTTGGAGTTTATCCACAATACGTTTAGGTATTGTACTCAACTAGATAAAGCTATGTGTTTGATATACATACTTTTATTTTATACGTTTAATGAGGATTATACATAATATTTTCTAAACACTCGGCAGTGTTTTTTTATTTATTAGTTACGCCATAAATGTTATACTTTTGTGTGAGTATTGTGAAATATTTGAGCAGTGTTGGCCTAGTGGCGTGCGACTCTCATCCCTGAGGTCGTAGGTTCTATCCCCGGCTGTGCACCAATGGACTTTATTTCTATGTGCGCATACATCTCACTTGAACGGTGAAGGAAAACATCGTGAGGAAACCCACATGTCTTAGACACAAAAGCTTGACGGCGTGTGTCAGGCACTGGAGGCTGATCACCAACTTGCCTATTAGATAAACAAATGATCAAAAGTTGTAACGCCAATGATTTATTTATTTATTGTGAAATATTTAATAATTTAATAAAAACAAAGTATTAGTTATTATATTAGTCTAACATTTCTCATCGTGCCCATACTAATATTATCATTATCCTAACGACTGACAATAATTGTGTGCGTTCGTGTTAAGGATATATTAAGTTAAACTGGTATAACAACGGCCACAGAACTGTTCCTTGTGGTACACTATGTGATGCATAGGAAAATCTTACTCTATCTATTGAGTATCAAGACCATCTAAATCTTAATTTCTTGTTATCTAAGACGACAGCTTACTTAATAGTACAAAATAGTACTTATCCGGAGCTGGATATATTCGATAGTGGGCTGATAAATTTTAAAGAAAGCATTGTTAGTGCCTATCTCGTACCTAATCCGTTGTTTTGCTGCAAATTTTGTTTTTCTGCTTAACAAAAATTATTGTATTTTTATTCACCTAACCTACACTTACCTAACTAAATAGTCATACATTTTAGATAAAAGAGTTTGTAACATATACAGCAGATATAGTTTTATGTATGATGTGGTATACTCGAATAAATAACTAAACTATGTTTTGATGGATTACATCAATCACGTGACCACTTCTTTTACAACCTTAGTACAACACATATATAGATTTTTGTATAGATATATGTCTTGTATCGCTTCCTACAATAACGTGTACGTTTTTAATATAAAACTAATTTTAATTATGGTCATTAATTAAGCTTTAGATTCACACTGTCTGGACTGCCGGTCTTCAATGAACAGAGCTTTCATATAAGTTCAAAACGACGAACGAACTGTACCCTAGTATTTTTGTTTTACTTAAAAAGACGCTACTCTACATTAATTAATAAAACTTTTTAATAAAATCGACAAATTTCGTATTCAATTAATCGACGAACGATTACTCAATCTGATCGTTTCCTTATGCAAATGTCTGCAAGATGTTCAATCAGTTCAATGAGGAAGTCAGAGGGTCGATTTGGGAGTGACCTCATTGTGGGGTCAATAGGCAATTAGGCATTACGTAAACCGCTATTGTATTATGTAAAATGTTTCATATGACAAATCGCAAATATTCACGAACTAGAAGATGTCAGAAAATGGTGACTTTTCACACACATTTGCGGCTGCTGAGGACCCAGTGGCTTGTAAATTTCAGCAAGGTAATAATTACCTGAAACAATAAATACAAATAATTAGAATTTGCATTTGCATATTTAACAAACGTAATATTAATTACAAAGTGAAAGTAGTAATTTTCATGGAGTGGTTCCTTCATTATCTATGCATAGTGTAATATTAAAAAAAAGAACTAGACTGCCATAGACTAATAAGTTCTTTCTTTAAAATAGGGTAATAAACCTTCATTCAAAAATCAATAGCAACCTTTTAACACAAAAAATACTCACGTCTCTTTTCGTACAGCGCACTTACAATTTGATAGAAAGACACGAAATCATAATTTAGTTTTTTGGGCGTTAGACTTCTACAGTTTATATAAATATAGTATATTTCTCTGAGAACATATCTCTAATCATCAGCTATGGTGCCATTTGACATGTCTATAAAACGCAAACAGAAATGAGTGGACCATACGCTCCTGAGGGATTCAAGTTGATTCAAGACGTTGCCAAGCAAGCCCAGCCTTGCGATTCTGTAACTCACTTTTCGAACATTTTACGATTTGGCATTCTGATAAGGAGGGAGCATGTAGTTTATTGTGTATCAGAATGCCAAATCGTAAAATGACTGCTTCACGACTGATTTGAGCGCGACCGCCGCTGCGAAAACGGCTGAGCGAGTTCGAAAAGGGTGTTACAGAATCGCAAGGCAGGAATGAAATCCTCAAGGCAAAAGACAACGTAGCTCAAAAGAGACCTGGCAACGAAGCATAATTGCAGAGGTGAGGGAAGCTGGAATGACGTGGAGTGAAATTAAGAGAGCTGCCCAAAACCTACCGGGCTGGTTTTGGAAACCCTCTGTCCCACCTGGGGGACATAGGACTTTAAGTCAAGTTATATTTATTTTGACTAACTATTGTGTGATAATTCTCAAAACGAGCAGTGTTGGCCTAGTGGCTTCAGCGTGTGACTCTCATACCTGAGGTCGTAGGTTCGATCCCCAGCTGTGCACCAATGGACTTTCTATGTGCGCATACATTAACATTTGCTCGAACGGTTAAGGAAAACATCGTGAGGAACATGTCTTAGACCCAAAAAGTCGACTTACTTGTCTATTAGATTTAAAAATGATCATGAAACAGATTCAGAAATCTGAGGCCAAGACCTAAAGAGGTTGTAACGCCACTGAATTATTTATTTATTTTAATTCTCAAAACAAATAATATTCCAGGTATAAAAAAGCCAACTTCCAGGTTTTTTTTCGCAGTTATTCCACGCGCCTCATCAATTTGAGAAACGTCTTTTCGACAATAATTTCAATTGCGGCAACAAACAAGCTTAAGCAGATGGAAAAGAGAAATTAAAGTCTGAGATCAAAAGAATTCAAGTGAATTCTGAAAGGACGAGCCCTGTTCAAATTAAATAACATTATTCTTGAGTAGGGTAGCGACGTTTTGAGTAGATTTTTACCCGACTACAAAAACTGAAGGAGATACAGTACTATTATCATTATCAAAGCCACTTTTACGTCGTGTGTTTACTAATTAAATATTTATTCTCACTGCCATTACTTAACCGAGAACATCGCTAAATCAGTAATTAATTTGTTTTTTTATGTGTAACAGGAGGCAATATGTTAAGTGATATCGCCGCCCATGGACACTCGCACTGCCACAAAGAAGGCTCGCAAGTTTTTACTATAAATGTCGACGCTTCGGTGGACGGAGAGATTGTGACCAATTTGTGTTCCACCGTCACATTTTTTTAAAATAAATAAATTCTCCACTCGTTACCTGTAATTGATATTAATATTACTCAATCCAATTTTTTGGACCAGTATCTACACTAATATTATTAGATTTGATTATTTGTTTGCATTGAATACGCTTGAAAATTACAAGACTTCTTTGAATTGATTTTATGTAACAGAAGTAGTAACGAGGAAATAATTAAAAAAAAACAAAAAGTGACGAAAAGACATAGACGCGGTGACGAATTAAGGACCCTGATTCATAGACTCAAAATTATAAGTGAAACAGATTAAATCTGATGATGTGTTTTAGAGCCACTGGTTTCGTATTTATCTTGTCTTTTAACAGATATTTAAGACACAAAAAGCATAAATTACAACGTTATGGCAATTTAAATAAATAATAAATAAGCAATAATCCTTGTCCTATAACTTTTCTCCTTTTGCACCTCTGAAAACCCCTCTTACATGACATGGCAACCCTACACTGCGAATTCCGAGTAAAATAAAATTTGTCTCAATAACAAACGGGAAGTTTAGTGTGTTTGCGGAGTTCAGAACTTGCATCTACCGAGACGAGCCTTCCGCGCGCAATCAGACGACCTGAATTCGAATCCGGGAACTACTTTAGGGACTTACGAACGAACGAGTTCTCATTTATACATAGCTTTCATATACATAGACTAACTTGTAGCTATGAAATATTCTTTATCTCTGAAAAGATGTTTTTTTTATAAAACGCTAAGAATGTAAATATGAACAAATAGCTTTTTAATTATAGTAAATGTATATTAAAGCGTAAACACGACAATCAAATATACAGTATTTACAATTTTCTTAACCTATATAGTAATAATAAAAAGAAAATTAAAACAAATGTAGAAAGTTTGGTCCCTGTTGTACCTTTAACGCTGGCAGCATTTCCTCACTGTATTGCGATACTTATTCTTTGAGCGAGGAAAGCCCCAGCTCTGGGGTCAAGTAAAGTTTTAGTTTCGAAAATGTCATAAATATAAAATTCCTGAAAAAGATCGTCTAGAAGTGAAAGCTAAATGCACTCAGCCTTTAGATTTATTACCGTGAATATTGTTTTCCTAATAATATATTATAATTATAAATAATTATGCAATAGTCAGTGAAAAATTTTATAAATTGCGAGAGTAAAGATTATGTAAGCTAATTAAATTTATTCTTGTACATACTATTTATATATATTTTTGTACGTCACTGCAAATTTTTATTTTTTTGTACACAATTTACAAGACTCAAAAAAAGAAATGACATAGTATAGTGGCTTCGATTTAAAGCGATCTCTTCCTCAGGCATATGTGAGGAAAATATCCACCATGGCATGTTTCGCCTTCACTT
The DNA here is from genome assembly GCA_905332375.1 of Pieris macdunnoughi. Classification (NCBI taxonomy): domain Eukaryota; kingdom Metazoa; phylum Arthropoda; class Insecta; order Lepidoptera; family Pieridae; genus Pieris; species Pieris macdunnoughi. The sequence continues at coordinate 720,016 of CAJOBZ010000074.1, read as the reverse complement.
TCCTAAACTTTGATATTAAATTACAAAATAATTTTAATGCATTTCTCTAAATGTCGTGCAGTCACGCGATTTAGGTTAAAATGTAAATCTCACTTCTCCAGTTCCTTTTAACCTATTTACGTACCTGATGTTTTGAACCACACGCAGCTAAAGTATATGAACGTATTGAAGTTCGTAGATGGGATAAACGAACCAAACGAAGGCAAATTTAAAGATTAGAAAAAAAAAATTTCATTACATTATGATGGGCCATGACAATCAGGCCTTTTGGCCTAAAACCTAACCGAAAGTATAGGCGAGCAAGACAGCCCTTATCAACTTTGCGATTAGACCAAAGGCTCGCAGGAGCTGCGATTAAGGCTGTTGATATTTGAAATTTAGTACACTTGTCATTCTGACCTATCTGCTGCATAATTATTGACCTATCTGCTGCATTGCTTAATTTGTAAGTAATACTTTGTGTCAATTTTAGTATAGTAGTTTTATTCTAGAAGCACATTGTCTTCACATATAATTATTAACCTAATGTATACAAAATATTGTAAACCTATTTTAAAAGAGTAAGTGTGGAGTTTCTTGCCCATTCTTCTCCACACGAAACTACCTTTTGGAAGGAGCAACTAGAATCATCTTTATATTTTATTTGACGTTAAAAAGTGTTATTTTAGGTGGACTAAGGGTCGATTCGACCAAACAAGAGTAAATCTTAATCTTAGAATAAATCGTCAGTTAATCGAGAGTAGGTAAATCAATTTTACGTTTTACCATCTACAAATTCTAAGAATAGTGGGCCTATTCGGGAATTGCTACTATACCGCCGTTTCGCACGGAATAACAGCTATTCCTAGAATAATTTAATGGCGTCAGTTAGTCTAATCATCTGATTTCTGTCATTTCACAAATATGTATTCTGTGTTTTAATTTCAAGTCAACGCAACGCACTAAATTAATAGTCTGGCATTGTATAATGAAATGTTTAAACAATTTATTATTTATTTTTAGATTTTTTATGTTCTATAATATTAGAATAAAATTCAACTAGGCTCAACAGAAGTTCCTTTTTAGACGAAAGCCTCAAACAAACAACAAATAAAAACTTTTTGTTGTCGTTTGACACCTGTTTAAAGCTACTTTTTCACACTATAATACGGCAAAATCAAGTTGACATGATGTATGCTCTTACACTGTCCCGTTGTAGAACAACATTAATTTTCCGAGTTTTATTTTCGTTCACCATTCTCTTTGCTATTCGCGTATTGTTATTCCTAGCGCAATTATACTATCGATTACGTGGAGAAACGACTTTGGATTTACTCGAGATTAAAATCATGGAATAGATTATTCCTGGTATAGTTACTCGTGTATAAATTGAAGTTTGGTCGAATCCACCCTAATTGATATAAATGATTTGACTTGACTTGACTCGGAAAGCTGCTCTATTTTTCGATAGAAGTTATACACTGTTTAAGTTTAAAGAAGAAGCTAAAATATCATCCTTTTGTGCCTTCCAAACATTTTGTCTCAACTGTAATCGCACTTCAAAAGACCAAGAACTGCGAATGGATATAACTTAAAAAAATAAACGGCGGATGTTACATTTGAACATGCGGACAAGGCTACGCTGTTAACGTGTCCTGGCTTGGGCGATTGCAGGTGACACCGTGGGGTTTTAGTGGGTATGCACAACAGCGAGTCCCACATAACCCACCACCACTCACGCCGCAGTAAGATATGCATAATCCATTTCTCGACGAAAAAAAACAAATACATTTATTTACCAATGACAATTGAGCATCAGTGATTAGCGCTTCCAATAGCAACAGCCATACTAGAGTACCCGTAGTGTGAGAATTTAAAACGATGTACGGAAAATCAAACAGTATATTTGATGTGATTGGAAAGCGTATCATGTCGCGCGTCTACGAATGTGGGATATGATGCTGTTGGCCATTAAAAATAAAACGAAACGCGCCATTATTTATTTATTTTATTTATTTACACTTCGTTTCAAGAATTAAGTATTAAGAATATCCCTCACATGCACACCCGTACGTTCATACCCTCACTTTTACACCATCACAACATGATTAAATGTATTGAATAATTTTTATTAACTTTTTCCTTTAAATTGAACCTTTTTGTATATATTCAATATTTGGCTTTAGTATAATTGTTTGTTGTTATACATAAATCATGTTAGCTGTAAGATTACAAAATAAATAAATAAATATAGTACAATTAAAATATAAACTTCTGTGATGAAAAAAATTAAATCAAATTAGCACAAGGAGTGCAAAGCTACATAATATATACATAAAGCATGGAACAAAACACGCGCATGAATTACGATAATTTCAGTTACATCAATTAGTACGAAAGTTAGGGACACGATGTGGACAGTTACAATACAGTAGAGGTTTAAAGAAAGATAGAGAAGGAGCTAGCTAGCTGCTAGAGCTTTAGTGTTTTGTTTTTAAACTGCACATTGAAGGTTGAATAACTCAATGCACTAGCTATTATTGGTTACCCATAATTAACGGAAACGAAACGAGGAAAACAAACAGTATAAGTGTCGCAATCAGCAATTGGGATTGACCTGGATTTCAAAGGCACGTGAATGGCACTCGTTATACACAAGTGCTGTTTAAATGCTCACATTCAACGTAAGCATGGATTAAGAGTGTAGAGCATTCCACTAAAAGTGGGTGAAAGCGTTGACATTTAAGGCATATAGTAACGTAAAACTAAGGTACGGCAGATGAAATCTATGTAGAAATTTGTTTGCTTATAATGTATTTTATGGTAATAAATAATTACACATTTTGATAAGCGAAACGCAGGTTGACAGATAACTCGTTTTTTTATAGAATCAAACGCACAACGGACCAGAGGCTCATATATTAACTGATACTTCCGCCAGTAAATTCACACAATGCATTGCCGGCCTTTATTATTATGAATAAAATAAAATGAATCAGTGGCGAAACCTCTTTAGGGTCTTAGATTTCGGAATCTGATTCGTGGTCATTTGTCAATCTAATAGTCAAGTAGGTGATCAGCCTCCTCTGCCTGACACACGCCGTCGACTTTTTGGGTCTAAGGCAAGCTGGTTTCCGCACGATGTTTTCCTTAGCGAATATTAAATGCGCACATATAAAGTCCATTGGTGCACAGCCGGGGAACCTACGACGTCAGGGATGAGAGTTGCACGCTGAAACTACTAGGCTAACACTGCTACACTAGGCATTATTATAAATATTCTGTTTAAATGTACATAATTTGCGTTAAAGATTTATTTTAAGTTGCGACAAGGTTATGTAATAACCAATTTACAATTATAGTTACTTCAGTATATTTGTTATATTCGTGCTAAATACATTAAACGCAGGTAAGTCGAAACTATGGTTCGGGTTGTGGAGTAAGAATACAGTTCCCAAACAGATCTCTTCTTACCCAGCCACTTCTCAAACAGTCAACACGAATAAAACCTGTTTGTATGTAGGTATGTACAGCAGGAGACCTTTCTCACCCCCTTTGGAGTAACATGAGTATAGTATAGTAATCATGAGTGCATCTTACTCTGTCTGTCTATTACACTTATAACATGATTCTGTAATTAAGTGAATTACTTGTACAATATATTTATTAAGATATTCCAATTTCCCGAAACTCGCCAAATATTGACACTTCGCGGTTTCCGTACCAATTATTGGAAATTCGAGATGGGGATTAAAAATAGGTATTAAATTTGTTTGCATTCCATCACCGTAACGGCCCTTCGAGAAGTAATTGCAAAAAGGTTTAATTATTTCAAATAGACTTGATGCTTTGACTTAAATGCTGGTAGAATATTATTTTGTAAGTGTTCCCCAATGTTCATTCCTATTAGATTTCAATACAGTATGGAACCATTTCTATACGTTTCTTCCATTTGCTTCCATCAACTTCCTGACTTGTTTAATCAAATACAATTAAGTTGAAATACATAATTTTCTTAAAATCTTTCAACCGTTTGAAATTTTTAACCTTTTTGTATTTGTACCTTAATTTTTAGTATAATCGTTGTAATACATAACTAAATATTGTTGTAGCTATACAAAAGAAACAAATAAAAGCGCTGCAATGCTGCTGTGTTATCATTGGTAGAAGCCAGGGAGGTTTTGATAGGTACTGCTTACACAGGTAGCTAAATTAAAGCGAATGCATGCATTGTAACTTCGGATACTAAAATTATTATATCGCTTTGGTTATTAAATTAATACACAAATATACTATGTTCGTTTGTTAAGGTAACCATCGGAAAGGAATCAGGCATGCCTTGGACCCGAAAAAAGACCTTTAGAAAAAAAAACAAGTTTTTTTTATCATTTAAACAAAAAACTCTTGAGCTATTAGCTCGAATATTGCCTCCGAAACGACTTCCATATTTTTGACGAATAAATTTCAATGCACAACGTGCCAAAAATCTACTTCAACATTCACTGGTACGATGAAAATCACTTGAAATATGGCCTAATTAGTGAGTTGCAGTATTATGCAGTGCTATAACTCCAGTTCAGGCTTTACGTGCTGGAACCTTTCAAATCATTGCGGTTGACATTGCACGAAACTTACCAGTTTTAGCCGCGCCAAAGTCAAGATAATCGAAATTAAAATCAACACAGAATGAATTTAATACATTGGCATGCGCAAAGGTTTTATTTAGTTTATATTGTTATGATGACCTTGCAACATAAGAAAAATTTATAATTGAAAATTAACATTATTTTACCAGATATTATGGATTTTTTTTGTTACATTATGGTTCTTTGCAACATAACATAATAGGTTCATTGCTTCAAAGTCCTGGATCATATTTTAGTCTATCACGGCTTTCTTAAAAAAATATAGTACATATATTATATATTTTTGTAATATTCTAAATTCTTGTTTGTCGGTTATACTACAATTAACTTTAAGTTATGTTGATATTACTTATAATAGCTATCAATATCATTAAAACATAATTATCCAATCGGACCTCAAATAAATGAGCTTTCGTCGAGCTTCGACAGGCGCTTTGGGAAGAATACATGAGCTTAACGCTAAAGCCGTATCATAGAAGGTTTAATACGTCGAGGTGAAATATCGCTAATCCAGGCCGCGATGGAAATATTTACAGTCGAGCAGCGATCAAAGAATTCTGTACAGAATTGTTCGCGCAGCGGACCGAGAGATATTGGTCGTTATTGGCTTGCTGTATACGTATGAATTTGCTATTAAGGATTTTTGTATGGACTGGCCTCGCCATTCATAGAAAACAAACGGATACATCGTAATTCATCACTGTAGAATGACCTCGTATGTCAAAAAACCATTTTTTTTTTATTCTTAGACTCTTATGTCATTTAACTGGTATAATCATGAAGTAAGGACTTGTTTAGGTATGTTATTAATAAATAAGTTCTTTTTACCATCCAAAACTATGGCGAAAAACACAATAATATTTTAACGAATATTGACGAATTGAAACATTTTTTCGTTGCCTAATGTTTGGTTCTCTGGAAATACGAGGTCATTCTACAGCGACGGTATACACCTTTATACTATGTTGAGTAGAAACTAGTATCGCTAATTTATTATTATTCGTAAAACGGAACAGAACATCGCGGAAGTTCACGCAAATTCTGGTTTAAGGCCAGCGGCTGTGCGGCCTTCACAAAAACGAACTCGACCTATATTTGATAATAAAATTAAGCGAAAACATTACTTTTATGGCGCCACAGCTTTAAAGGAAGCCACTGAAATAAACAATGTCAAGGATTACAAAATGCCGACATTAACAGCAACTGTTACCCTTTTAATTCTCCAATTCTATTAATTGGTACAGATACCGGCAAACTTCTTGAGCATTAAACAAGGAAGTGGGGGAAAGTTTGCGCAGCGCGGGACACAAACGTCAACTGATTTACCAATCACTACTTTTGAGTTTTTGGCTTTATGATAAAAAGTCACACAGACATAATTTTGTAGGCAAAGCGATTTCCTACAAAATATGTCTTTGCAAATTTTTTGTACGATGGATAGTTTAGGAGATATAGCCAAAAACGTGTTTTTACAGCTTTTTCAACGATGGCGGCCGGGGGACAAGGGCACCAACCCCACAAACTAGGGTTTAAGGTTGTATTGACCCCCCTACATGTCCCATAAATAAAACTGCGTCCTCTAACAAATGTTCAGCAAATGTAACATTTCAATGGACAGTGAAATTCAAGCGACGTAAATTCAAAACACTTGTTAAACTGGAATTAAACAATTTGAAATTGGAACCAGACACGACCAAGCCCCTACAATATATTAAGCTGGATGTTTATGATAGTTGAACACGACGAGACAAGGCCGGTCAAAGCCTCACTTAGTTCTAGGTCCGCTTAATCCATATACAATTTAACACTCAGTCGCTTTGAAATTAATTTAGATGACAACTGAATAAGGAAAATATTCTCGCCGAGGCTTTATTAATAGACTTAAATCAAAATTAATTGGTAGCAATGCACTGGAAAAGATACATCTATAACTAATAATAATAAAAATAAAAACTTTATTTATGACAAAAGGCTTGTGACATCCTACTAATATTATAAACGCGAAAGTTTGTAAGTATGGATGTTTGTTACTCTTTCACATAAAAACTACAGAATGGATTTTAATGAAACTTTACAATAATATAGCTTATACATCAGAATAACACATAGACTACAATTTATAAGGATATTATGTGAATTGTCCAAAATATCAAGTAAGTAGGAAAAAGGATACGGCACGGCAGAAAAGCTCGCAGATGGTAGATATCTGCGAGCTATTCTGCCGTGCGCTGGCAAAACAGCTGGAGTTACACATTTTATGTAATGTATGATGGAAATGTTTATCTTAAATAGTCACATTTGGTAGTAAAAAATTGTTTCCTAAATGAAAATAGATACTTTTATCGCTTCTGGTACTTAAAGTAATATAATAGTAAAAATAGATAAAATATGTCTTTCACGCTACATCTTTTGGACAAATGTTATTTTAATCTTGCGCAGACGAAGTCGTGTGCACCAGCTAGTAATTCGTATATCGCTAATCTCCACACTCCCTGTCTTGTGCGTAACTAGATAACAACAATAAATGTTATAATCTATGTTAATAGTTAATTTAATCTAATTCAATTGATACAAGTTATCAAAAAAGCGTTAATATACTCTGATTTGAAGTGTGTAATATAAACGCAGATTTGCTCTGAAAGTTCGTCGGGAATTCGTAGTTTAAATTTTAAAGTGGGTGGTACGGTAAGATTATTATGAATTTATTTTACCTAATAAATAAGTTGACTAACACCAACGGTACTATTACAGGCCGAAAATTTTTATTTAGCTTTGAATTTATAAACAGATTATATGTATGATAAGGCTGCCAGTTGCCAGCACCGACGTTGCATGCAACCCCCGATTTGGAGGAGGCCAACCGGCTGCAACCCTAAAAGAAGAGTCACCACAATAGAGACTTTAATAATAGAAGAATCTAACCCTAGTTTTAAGTGTTGGCCTAGTGGCTTCAGCGTGCGACTCTTATACCTGAGGTCGTATGTTCGATCCCCGGCTGTGCCCCGGATTTAAGATTTGCTCGAACGGTGAAGGAAAACATCGTGAGGAAACCGACATGTGTTAGACCCAAAAAGTCGAAGGCGTGTGTCAGGCACTGGAGGCTGATCACCTACTTGCCTATTAGATTTAAAAAAGATCATGAAACAGATTCAGAAATCTGAGGCCAAGACCTTAACAGATTATAAGATTTATTTTATTCCTTAACCTAGTTTCACAATAGATTATTTATTGGAAAATGCGACGGAAAATTGACCATTTTTATTGGAAAATAATTAGAGGTCAAAGGGAGCCTCCACTCCTTTGTTACCCCGAAGCCTTGAGACCACTGAATCCGGTGTTGATTGAAAGTGTTTACGGGTGGCGGTTAGAAGTTAATTAAGCGCTCCTACCAGTGTGCTTATTTGCCCCCTGACCCGAAAAAACCTTAATAGAAACAGTGGTAGCACAGTATATATAAAAAATTAAAATATACATTAAAAGGCAGGCAAACTTTTGTAAAAATATTATGTTAATACTAAAAGCGTGTTTTTGGAATTAATGTGAGTTGTTCATGCCATATAAGTTTAAATAAACACATTTGATAGTATGTGATATCAGATTTTTGCATCATTGACCCTAGTATTTTTTAACTTATGACGTTTCAGCAACTTCAAAAAACCAAAAGGAGGTTATTAATGCGACTTGTACTTTTTTTAAGTTCAAAGAGTTTCCTCCGTTTGTGATGATCTGTGCCAAAAATGTGTATTTATATATAACGTGTACAATCGTTAGTATCTTTACATGTTATACATAACAATTTCTAACTTGATGATTCGGAAGAAGGTACAAGTGCTGTTTAACAAAATCGAATAACACATGCCACCGATTCTAGATAATTCTATTCTATATCTATATATTCTATTCTAGAATATTTTTTGTCGGTGATGTATGAAGATCCTAGGATCTTCAGACCTCGTATACAAATAAATAAAAAATCGTTTAATATTTTTAATTCTCTTTGACCAACCAATTGGCAATTTTTTTTATTAAATACTTTATAGATAAAATTCACGTTTGAAGCTAATATTATAACAAGATCTAATAACAACCAGAAATATAAGGAATAGGTACATTGTAATACCACTTTCTACATTATGTGAACAAAGCTTAAAACAATTCAATCCTTTTATACGTTATATATTAGAATGTAATGGTAAACCCTGAATGCATGGAGTTTTTTATCATAGAGAGTAGAGTTCTTATAGATTAACGCTACCGTATCTGCCTTTAAATAATTTTATCCTGCCATGTTACGAAAATAGGCGCAATCTAAATTAGAAAAAAATACTTAAACTAAAAAACTTTTACACGATAAAACTACTTGTTGATGAAACAAAATCTTGTAAGTATATAATTGACCGTGTACAATACTATAGACACATTAATCTCTGTAAATAATTGATCTTTTTAACTTTGAGAAAACTTTTTCCCTGTGGACAGAATAAATCTAGCCGTCTGAACCTTGAAGTCAAATAAGACATAAATTAACGAAGAACTTTAATTAACTACTGTACGAAAATAGCTGCAGTGGGAACTCGAATTTGGCACGATAACTTTTAATAGCCCTGTATAATTTCATGCGAGTTGCATATGCAGTTCAAGAATTCAGTTTGCATTTCATAAGACATCCTCATGCAAGATTTAACGAAATTGAAACACGAATTCTAATTTAATATTTCTACTTATAAACGTAGCAAAATCATAAACAGATTGATTGTTATGTCTTAAGCTCTGACATGATGAATTACATTTGTAAATGAGTGACAAACAACTATTACAATTTATACGATAATGATTTACTAAGTACTGTAATGCGTTTTGGCCAAAACTTACCGATGCTGCTAGGAGCTGGATATCTATAGATCGATCACTTTGAAATCAATTTTTATTTTATTATTAAATTTTTTGGTTTAATGTTTTTCATCTCTACGTGTATGTTATGTTTCCCTATAAATGCTTGTCATATGAAATATTGTATTTTATTTTTTTGTACCAATGTATCAGTGTGCCGAGCGTTGGCAAGCTTTTGTAAATAAATAAATAATAAATCATATTTCTATACAAATATTTATCAAAAATAATTCATAAAAAACAGTCCAATCGAAGTCTTTTAACTATTTCTTCTGCCAATTCGTTGAGTAAGTTAAAGTTTCGTTCTGTCAAATGTTAGGGCACAGAATACTAAAACAGTGCAATTAAACTGACTCATGACTAAAATTTTAAGGATTTCAAAAAATCTGACAGAATTTTAACGCGATCTGCGACCTCTTAAATACTCAAGGATTTGTCTTACTATTATACTATATCCTACTCGTATTGATGATCGAGACCAAAAAATATCAACGTATTGAAACGAAGTAAATTTTCCTATCAACAATACTGAATATATTCCAACCCCATTCCATTTTACTTTCATTAGGATTCTCGCCGCATTAATCTTCTCCAAGTCATTATTATAACAAGCCGAAGTAACGTTAACTCTTCCGTCAGTAATGAAACCTGCCCGTCTCGATTCGCGTAAAAACTTGAGAAATTTGAATTTAGATGAGCCAAGTTGTCGGCTAAATGATTTCTTTGAACCAATGTTTCTGATGGGTGGAGTTTTAATAGTGGCCCAGTGGTTAATCAATCACTTTCAAACCTGGAAATGTAATTGGAGCCTAGGCTGAATGTAGTATTATATGTATTTAAGCTTTCACTTGCTTAAGCTATCGCGGAATATGCTTAAAAGGAGTATTAAAAATATCCATAGCGCTAAATAACCTGCATCATGAGCAGAGGGAGCCCACATACACAGCCTCACGTAGGTACATACACTTTCACACCAACACATAACACAGCCAAGTATTAGCTTAGTTAAATTTATTAAATATTTTTCATTGATTATGTCAATGTTTGAACCTTTTGTAAATATTATGTATTCCATCTTTGGCTATATCTTTAGTATAATTATTTTTGTTACATATAATTTATGTTAGCTGTAAGTTTACGAAATAAATAAATAATGACTTGAAGCTTTAATATAACACAATTGTATTGCTTGATCATCAAATATTACACAATACATCTCAATGCATTGTTTATTAAAACACTCTTGCCGCATGGGAAAAAATCAAATCAGAGTACATATATATACTATATATAAGCTTTCTTAACTCTTTAATATAATAATTCCCCTCAAGCTGTATAACCAAATATTTTGAAAATTTTCCTTACATTACTCTCCATTAGAGAATATTTCCTGGTAGGTAATGTATGACTTCACACATTATTAACCCGCGGGCAAGGAACCCTTGTCTGTTTGTCAATTATTCGAAGCTAACCCGTTCGACACGCAGAAAATATTCTTTTGCACTTTGGGGATTTCGTTTTGAAATTTGAGATTATTTAACAATATTAATTTACATTACAGAAACCGCATTTTTAACGGACCACACTAAAAGTCACATGAAGTCATTTTAGAAAATTATTGTAATAAATATATATATAAGAGTGATTTTTAAATTAAACATAGAAAAACTTATAATTTCTTAACTCTTTACCGGAGACTTATTCATGAAGAATATATATCTGCTTTGAAAAGGCCCCAAGAAAAGCTTGTATTTAGTAGGTTATTCCTTATTTGCAAATGAATAACTATTATGATATAAAAAAGTAAATTTCACAATAATCGAATATTTTAATGAGCTTGGCAGCAATACATACTAGACACGTAAAACTAACCCACAGACTACCATATTAGATAATGAGGAGTGGTGTCTTCTTACATATTCCGGCAAAATCACAATAACAACACACTAACCAATAAATGTATAATATTTTTATTATAATGCTGTATATCAAATTTCGCCGTCGTACACAGACAATGTTGCGGTAACACTGCTATTTAATTAACTGCACTATTCTGCTCTTTTTCTGTTTAAAATTTTAATTAAAGTTCGACATCAATATTCTTTTTACTGTACTCTGTTTGGCCAACAAAAGCGCATCACCACATAACCATAATGCCAGAAAGCTCAAGAGCTTGCTAATATATATTATAATATATTTGATTATGTATTTACACTTTTCAGTAACACTATAATAAATCGAAAGGCTAAAGACGGCATTATCGGTTATAAGCGTTCTCACCCATACAAGCCGTGCAATAGGAATATAAAAGTAACACAGAGAACTGCAAATTTAACATAATATGTATTCTTAATCACAAAATATTATAAACGTAGTTATATATAATCTATTCGTTTATGATATATAATTATCGTATTTCTCTTATATATAAAAAATCAGTGACGCTACAACTTTTTTAGGTCTGGGCCTCAGATTTCTGTAACTGTTTTATAATAATTTGTCAATCTAATAGGCAAGTATTAGATCAGCTTCCTATGCCTGACACACATGACTTTTTAAGGCAAGCCGGTTTCCTCACGATGTTTTCCTTCACCATTCGAACGAATGTTAAATGAGCACATAGACAGAGTGTCCATTGGTGCACAGTCGAGAATCGAACCTACTACTTCAAGGATATGAGTCGGACACTGAAGCCACTAGGTCGCTAACGCTCTTATTTAAAAGTCACATAAAAATACGTAGCAATCACATAAACTGTCACTTAGGCATTATATTGTCACCGAATTGGATTAAACCAAAATGTATTTTTAGCCTTAACCAGTATTTAAATATTTATCATCGCTTCCCAGGCAACAAACAGACAAAAAGAGGTCTCGCCGAAAATAGCCGGGCCTATAAACTTTTTACTTCTTACCTGCGCTTTAGAGATACGGGTTTTAACCGGCCAAGCGTAAAACCTCTAATTAGAGTGTTCGAACAATAAAAACTTTCAATTCGCTGATATATGTACATTTAGGTACGTACACAAATGTTTATAGCACACAACACAAAAATTATTGCTTTTGTAGCGGAAATTAATCTATCTATAATAATAATAAAGCCCGTTATTGAATATACAGTTAAGCTATGTTATCCTAATATCCTTCTGTACCATTGATCGGAAGTCCTTCACGGGTCAAGGCCTCACCCAGCTTTTTCCAAATACCTCTATCCATTGCTTTCTTTCTCCATTCGCTTCCTGCTAACGCTTCTATATCTTCTATCCACCTTTTTTGGGCGCCCTCTTCTCCTTCTTCACATCCTTTATATTTTTTCTTTAAAGTCCATTTTCCCCATATGCATATATAATAATCTATCTATAAAGTTGACAGAAAATAATAATCTGTGAGTGCAATGTAATTTTTTAATTACACGTGCATCTGCACTTATTTTAGAGTATGAGTTTAGATTGGTTTGAGATAGTTAATAATATTAGAAATTGAATACAATAGACAGGCCATACACTCCGAAGGGATCTCAATCATATTCCTAAGCAGGCGCTTGATTGGAACCCGTAGGGAAAGCGGAAGCATGGCCATCCCAGGCAAACCTGGCGCCGTACAGTTGCAGATGAGGCAAAGAGATCCGGAATGACTGGGAGGTAAAATACGAGGCTCAAGACCGAACGCGATGGAGACTCACTGTGGACGGCCTCTGCCCCATCTAGAGGTTATAGGACATTTAGTCAAGTCACTTAGTTGTACTTACTTAAAAAAGAACATAGAAACTAAGAACTACGTAACAAACTAAACTCGAAATTAAAAAAAAAATCGAGTTTCAACTTAGCAATATGATATTTCAGGACACGCCTGATTAAACTGTTTACTACCTATGACCTTAATTAAACATTTAATTAAACAGTACGCTTTATATATAGGTCAGGGTCACATAATGTTAGGCATCGCGCCAACACCCTTTGCCTCTCGTTATAATAGATCTACATCAATTTTTTGCATACAAATGAAAATACATTAGGGGTCGTTCATGTATTACGTTACGTATTTTTACACATATTATCCACACATAGTCTATTCTTGAAAACTAAATGCATTTTCATGGATTCCTACAAAAAAATAATACGTTTATACGGTGTTTCATGCAAATAATCATTTATTGAATAGTACATTTTTTCTAAAAGTAATTCACTAAGTCGCTTTTTAAAGAATCTAGATGGAAGATCTTTTAATTCTTTTGATAATTTATTGTAGACTTTAATTGCCATACAAAAGCTGTTTTTCCGAAACAGTTCCAGATTGATTTTTGGCACAGCCAATTTCTTCCCATGTCTACTTCTTACTTCAACTTCTACATTCGACTTAAAAATATGTATGTTTCTGTGCACGAATAAGGATATCTCTAAAATATAAATACATGGAAGAGATAAAATTTTTAGCTTCTAACTATCAAGACAGTTTGCTCCACAAATTGCTCTAATACATTTCTTTTGAGCCTTAAATACCCTATTTACTTCGACTGAATTTCCCCAAATTATAATTCCATATCTAAGTATAGATGAAACATATGCATGATAAGCAGCTAATACCGTAGCATGGTTAACAGTTTCTCTTAGTCGTTTTAACACAAAACCAAAACTGTCTATTTTGTTCTGTAATTTTTCAATATGTGCCTTCCAACTACAAAATTTATCTATCGTTATACCTAAAAATACACACTCGTTCATTATGTCTAGTTTATTGCTTTTATATTAAGTCTAATTGTGTTTTAGTGTTATATGTCTGAAAATGGATTATGTTAGTTTTGGTCATGTTTATTTGTAGATTATTGGAATTCATCCAGTTAATGGCGTCGTCTAGAGATTTAATTAAGTTGTTTTTTAAGTCTTGTTCGTTTTTACTTTTTATTATAAGTGTAGTGTCATCAGCAAATAGTATACAGTTCTGGTGTATAGCATCTGGAAGGTCATTTATGTATGTTAGAAAAAGTAGCGGGGCCAAAATACTGCCTTGAGGTGTTCCGTACTCATTTTTCTTAAAATTGGATCTATAGGTTTTTGCTCTAGTTTACAAATCTTTGTTATTTTCACATATTGCATTCTATTTTCAAGGTAACTTTTCACCCAATTATAAGCATTACCTCTTATTCCGTAGCAATCTAATTGTTTTAAAAGTCTTTCATGACATACAAAGTCAAAAGCCTTTGTCATATCTAGAAAGATGCAACCTATAAGCATTTTATCATTTAAGCATTCAGTAATTTGTTTGACTAGGGAAAAGCACGCAAGGGTGGTAGAACAATTTTTTCTGAAACCAAATTGTTCTTTTTTCAAATATCGTATGATAAAAGGAAATTCTCTATTTTAATATACATTACTTTTTCGAAAATTTTAGATAATATGGGAATTAAAGTTATTGGTCTATAATTAGTCATTTGTGTTTTTGCTCCTTTTTTATGTAATGGTTTGATAATTGATATTTTTAGTTTTTCAGGAAAGATTCCTTCTACTATCGATAGATGAATTATGTATGTCAGTGGATCAAGTAGGTATAAAGCGCATGATTTAATGATGAATGATGATTTTGTATTTTTTAGCGATGTAATAATTTTTAATATATCCGTGTTATTTATGGGGGACAGAAAAATACTTTTACGATTTAGAGGGATTTTGGCTTCTGGCAAATTGTTTGTTTTATTTTTTGTATTTGAGGTATTTTACCTCACTGCCTACAAAAAATAAATTGCATAATAATATATTATGCAACTTATTTAATGACTATTAAATAAGTTGCATATTTCATGTGGTGATTCATATGTTTTGCTATCAATATTAATTGCTTCTATTCCTGAATAAAATGTCATGTCTCGTGTATTTGTTTTAATTACATTCCAGGCTGCTTTAGTTTTGTTTTTTGCGTAATTTATGTATTCTGCATTAGTAAGCTGATGGGACTTATGTATACATTTTTTTAAAATAGATGAGTATTTATTATATGCAGATTTATTTTGTTTTTTAATGTGCTTATTTAAATGATATTTTAGGTAATAATACTTGAACTCTTTGCCCCCGATAGTAACGGTATGTGGGCCTCGACCCACACCAATATCTCTGATATTCAGACACTCCGGGGTCGCTCTCGCATTCTACCCGGGCCTCATCGGCATAACTGTAACGTTAGGTCTACCTAATGGTAGAAAAGCAAAACATTAGTTTACGTTACGATATCTTCTGCTAACACAATTTCAATGAATGCTAGTATTAGATGTTTGCATTAGTTAACAGTTATGAATAGATCTATTTGTTAGTACAAATGAACCGTCTCAGTGCGCAAAAAATATTATGTTACATAATTATAATAACAGGGGCAAGTTGTAAACACAAGGGTAAACTTTTAAAATTCGTAATTATTTTATATTTATACATTTTTAAATATGATTATTATGTAGGTTATGAATATTGTAAATACTGCATATTGTGGGTTGGAAAGTAGTAAATTTGTTCGTTATCCTGGTAAACAAAAATTAGTTTGTTTCCTCCGAACCACTACAAATTTCATAAAAAATAAAAATAGTTATCGCTTCTAAGGAACCCGCCCAATAATTAATTATTATTATATATTTTTTCTCGATATTTGTAATGTTTGTATAATAATCATGCCGTGGCTAATTATTTAACAAAATTGGTCAAATAATACATATTTTACAAATCGCGTTAACTTTTCAGCAATTGTGGTGAGAGACCAATATCTATACTGTAAATTCGTTGTGGCAAACAGGGGGGAGTATAAAGTAAATATGGTAAATGTTGGACGCTTAGCAAGCTCTTGTGGCCAAACGATCGAATCACGTTACACTAATTGGCGTTTGTTTTCAATGAGTTAGTAAATATCGCTAATTATGCGGAAAAGCAGTTTGTAATGAAGTGTTTGTAACGTTCAAGGCTTAAGCGCCGAGTTAGCTGATAAACGATAAATGGTTATGTCATGATAATCAATAAAGATTACCTATGATTATGTATTAGCAAAGTATTATATTTACAGTTTACTTAAGAGATAGTACAAACTCCAGATATTTCCGCAGGTAAACGGGAGGATGGTACGGGTCGAGTGTCTGTGATTGGTTTATGGACGCTGTTGACCAATCACATTCAAACGAAACGCGTTATCGTTTAGTTTTTTTTTGAACGGGGAAAACGGGTGCGAGGCTCAAATGATTTTAAATGATACCGCCCATGGATACTCTTAATGCCAGAGGGCTTGCGAGTGCGTTGTCGGCCTAAAGTATTTCTTACGTTCTTAAAATATACGGATATTTTTTATAGATATAAAAAGATACATAGAGTATTTATAGCTTTTTTATAGTATCGGGGGCAAACGACAGAAGGCTCACCTGATGTAAAGTTATACCGCCGCCCATGGACAATCACACTGCCAGAAGACTCGTACGTTGATGATTCACTGTATGACATGAGACCAATATGACTATGACAATTCTACTAGTGATAAATGCTTTTTAGGTTTATACTTTTTTATGCGGTTATCTCATGTAACGGTTAAATTAGAACCGCAGTAATGGCTCGTTTGACCTAAAATAGTTTAACTATATGAAATTACGGAGTTAATTTATGACAGTTATTCCTTTGTAGGAAAAACACATAATTAGAAACTGTTTTTTAATCAATATAGCGTGTGTTTTGCTTCACTTAATATTATATCAATAGAAAATATATAATTATTGTTCGAAAACAATAATATTATTAATAGCAGGCGTGATATTCTTACTTTTATTAAATTGTTGAATTAAAACTAAACACGATAATATTATATGTCAAAGTGTCTTAATAATATATAACCTATTAATTATGGTTAAGTAATTTATATTTGTGATCATTCATTTAACAGCTTCATCAATTTAACATATTTTCTGTTGACGTTTATAAGTTGGTTGGTTACCTATATGAATAGTTATTTTGAGTTTGAGTTTGCTAGGCATGTTTCTCGCTAAACCTCTGAGACTTTATATTAGCCTAAGTCTTTACTCTGAATTTATAGAGTCCGAGTTCCGTACGTCAAAAATGTATTAGATCTTAACATACACGAGGCATAAAACTAGATTTTTATTTCACCCTATTTATCTCCAAATTTCCCATTGCCCAATTGATACCATCACTGATGAGTATTATGATTACCAGCGATTTTCCTGTCGATATGGGACACACACGACGCCACTATAAACTTTCATTGCTGTTAAGCTGCATCCGGGATGTAATCACGTATGTTGGACACGTCAGAACATGCCCGGACAGATGCATTCTCACACAAATTCAATCTCAATGGGGACCCGTAATAGTTTTATGTTATAATGCAGTTATATAGTCCTTAAGAAACTAAAACATAAGGTGCAAAAATTTTTGTTCTACGACCAAAACTGACAAAGTTATGGGCAAAATACCGAACAAGGTTTACTGACCGAGCGAATGCAAGCGATGACGTCACAATATCTCAACGCTTGCCGCCGAACCACAGCGCGCCCCGCGCTGTTTATTCTGTTCGCGATACTCGTCCAACACGGAGCGTAACGTCACCGGTTTATACCCAATCGATTAATAAGTGATTTGATTTGTTTAATATTAGAAGGTTGTTATTATAATATATCAAATGAGTGGTAGAAATAAGGTAGATATCGGTTTTGAGCAAGCGCAATCCGATAATCTACCTAAAGTTGATACCTTCATGGTATTTGATTATCTTAGTAATCATTTAAACTACACAAGCGCTGAAATTCGTGGTTGGAAACTTCAGAGGTAAGCAAATCTCACTATCAACCTAATCAAAACAGCAGGATAATAAGTAGGTCAGGAATACAGGGTCGTATTCAGGCCCGGGAATATTCCCAATAAGGTTTATGGATATGAACATGTTACCGGGAATATTCTTCTCAATGTTTCTGGGTGCATTGCCAGTCGGAAATCTTATTGGGAGTTAGTTCCTAGTATTGTTAGTAGGTAACGGACGGCACATTGCTGGTAGGTAAGTAAGAAAAGTGCCCGACGAAATGATTAATTTCATTTCAATCTCATTGACTTGCGTATTGTTGTCGTCTAGTTTTGTCAGTGCAAATGAATATAAGAAACAAAGCAATCGGTAGGTATACTTTATTCGTTTACCTTAGATTGTTTGAACAAGCAATCCTAATGAGATCGCTAATGTATACGTATTCTAAACGCTTACGATATTTTTTTTTCAGGTCAGGGCGTGAATCATATGGTGATGAAGCTGTGGGATTTGTTCAAGTGCAAAGAATAGGAGATATATGCACAGTCAAAGCAAAAATTACACCAGAACATAAAATAAAGGGTAAAGCTTATTGCTGCACATTTACTTGTGATGAAACACAAGAAATAATAGTAAACATTGAGTGTCATGATTGTGCTGCTCAACTGGGAGGTTGTAAGCACGGTGTAGCATTTCTTATGTGGCTTCACAGACGAAGCGAGGAACCATCCCCAACAGAAAAAAAATGTTATTGGGCTAAGCCTAAATTAGCTACGGTGGGCACCACTTTAAAATTTATAAAGGCTAAAGATATGGGATCAGGCACACCAAAAAATCAAGATGACAGTTATGTCAAAGGTCAATTTGTAGAAGCTGTAAAAAAAACAGTACAAGAAAAATCTATTCATAACCAGCTGGCAGCCTATTGCGTACCACAAAGCGCGTTAAAAAAAATATCATTACATGTATTAATAAGTGAGTTTAGAAAAGAGGGTATAGATATAAACGATGCAGCTCATTTTATTGACTTCTGCTCAAATCGGATGACTATAGATGACTGTAGCAAAGCAGAAGAAGCAACATTATCGCAAGCTGATTCACCATTGTGGAGAGAACTAAGATACTGCAGAGTAACGGCGTCAAAAATTCACGAAGCTGCAAACTGCAAGACTGATGGTATTTTAGTTGAACAGATTTTCGGGGCATCCATACAGGAGACAGTCGCTATGAAAAGAGGAAAACGTCTGGAACCAGAAGTAAGAGCAGTGGTGGCTAAACTAAATAACACAGTAATAGTCGATTGTGGTCTATTTTTAAAACCCGAGTGGCCAATCCTAGGTGCTTCGCCAGATGGTTTGACGCCTGAGCTCGTAGTAGAGATAAAATGTCCAATGACTAAAAAAGGAAAAGAAAGTTTTGTAAAAAATAATGATTTGACGAAAAAATCAAAAGCACAAATACAGTTGCAAATGTTTTTTTGTAACAGAAACAAAGGATTATTTTGTGTAGCAGATGTAGATTATGAAAACAATCAAAAAGTGGACATACTGGAAGTGGAATATGATAACGAATACTGTATGAATCTTCTTGTAAATGCAACAACATTTTGGAAGGAATATATATTCCCCAAACTAATTGACACATAATTTCTTTTTGTAGACTTTCTAATAGGGATTACAATAAACGCATTATAGAAGATAAAAATGTTTTTTATTTACTTTAGTACACCATTTTTTGCGCACTTTCAGGTCCCTTGGCACATTAAAAAACAGTTTTTCAGGTGTACTAGTTGAAGTATTAGTACATTTCGGTACTATACAGTATTTATAATGCTGCATATTTTCACATAAAAACCACAAAACCACAACACGGCCCGCGCAGATCGAGTAAACTTTAATAAATGAATGGCGGAGAGCGAGCGCGCGGGCGGTAGGGAAATCGTGACGTCACATGAGCATTTCGGCCGCCCCGCGGTTGGCTTGTACAAAATGTGTAATATCTTCGCAACCAATTTACCGATTTCAATGATTTAAAAAGTATTGTACCTAATCGACTAAAAGGAACACCAATATATAGATAATATATGCATTTTCCGACTTGTTACGGGGACCCATTGTGACACGGCGATATTCTATATTTGACTTTTATACAAAATGCTCTGGTTTTTAATCCTTGACTTGATAAAGGCATTATTATTTGCATTTAAGTCTTGAGCAGGGTGGTCCTAGTGGCTTCATGTTGCGACTCACATCCCTGAAGTCGTAGGTTCGATTCCCGGCTGTGCACCAACAGGCTTTCTTTCTATGTGCGCATTTAACATCGGCTTGCCTTAGACAGGAAACCTCGACGGCGTGTCAGGCACAAGACGCTGATCATGTACTTGCTAATTAGATTGACAAATGATCATAAACCAGACATCTGAGACCTAGACCTAAAAGTATTGTAGCGCCACTGATTTATTTTATATAGGTTTATTAGGTAAATTTTAAATAAACCTATAAACATTTCTCTAATAAGCCATTCCATAGAAACAATCAAGAGTTTAATAAAGACAAACCAAGTTCGTGCCACAGGTATGAGAGTTCCTAGAAACCTGTAATCCTGAAACTTTAATGTATAACTTCTGTAATTCTATAGTCTGTAGTTAAGGCTCCCGTCTATAGTACATTTTTACTAATTTATCTAGTAAAATACGATAAATACCATTTTAATATCTTATTATTAGTACCTGATTATCAGCTGAAGCGGTTAATCTATAATATACGTATGTATATCGTACAAAAATTAACAAAAAAATTAACCTAAACCGCTTAATCAGTAATATTGGGTTTTTAAATAACGTGATATGTAAAATAAAATAAACTGAACAAAAAAAAAATACCTGGGCAAAGTTGTATCATTATAACGATCGAAGTACCAGTATACTTAATAGAAAACGATAGCGCAGCGCACGATATCAATTATTAAAAGGGTAACGCACTTGCGAGCCTTCTGGCAATTCAAGTGTCCATGGGCGATATCATTTAACATCAGATGAGCCTCCAGTTCGGCGCCATCAAGGAGAGTCCATTATAACAATGTCGTTATAAAATATTACTATCTGAAGTATATCTTAAGAAACATAAACAAAACAATCAGTGGCGCTACAACCTTTTTAGGCCTAGGCCTCAGATTTATGTATCTGTTTCATGATCATTTGTTAATCTAATAGGCAAGCAGGTGATCAGCCTCCTGTGTATGACACACGACGTCGACTTTTTGGGTCTAAGGCAAGCCGGTTTCCTCACGATGTTCCTTCACCGTTCGAGCGAATGGTAAATGCGCACATAGAATGATAGTCCAATTGTGCACAGCCGGGGATTGAGCCTACAATCTGAAGGATGAAAGTCGCATGCTGAAGCCACTAGGCCAACACTGCTCAAACTATAATTGTCTATTAAAAAAAAGTTTATCCTTAAATTAACCCTTTCTCCGGTTAGCTTATAACAACTTTTATATCACCAATAAAACTTCGCCAAGGAAGTAATAGAGTATCGGCCTAGTGGGCACAAGTTTTTATTTGTTTTCCGAGAGTATTAAGGTACAATTTCAATCTCAGACCAGTCTCGTTCTAAGTTTAGAACTTCTATTAACTTTGGAATTGGTCATAAGAAATTAAATTGAGTCGTACGAGAAATACTTTTATTAACTTTTGAACTGGTCATACTCGAGTAAGTACGAAAATATCTATGTATATATTATATGATTGTTAATTGTCTTTAATGGTAATAGCGTGTTGTTCGCACAAGAATGTAAGTGTGTGCTCCTATTAGCCGATAGAAGACAAATCTTTCTTTTTAATTTATTTTATTATTATTAATTACTTAAGATGTCATGTGGAATATGGTCTAATTGTTGCAGCTCCTTACAAACACTGTGTAAAACAAAAAAACTTGGCGATTAATAAGAGTGGCGGAGAGTTTATTGCAAGTTCTTCTCTTCCGTTCTACGCCCTTGATTTGTGAATTGGCAGTAAAAATAAAATTAGAAGCATATATTAATGACGAGTCATAAGTGTACATTATGTTACCTATATGATTAAACGATTTTTGAATTTGATCATTTTAAAATACTTTTTACGGTTATAAAATTCTCTCTTAGTAATCTTAGGCCAAAACCTGGTCTTCCAAACCTTTCTGAATTAGGTGCTATATTAGTATTTTCATCATATAATAAATTATTAAAAAGTTTTATAAAAGCAAAGCTTTATCTTAATATTCTCAAAAAAGCACAAATAGTTACGTGTTATGGTCAATGACCTGGTTGCATACCACTCTTGACCTACGTTGACCTTACCGGTTGAGTCACCGTCCTTTGTACCAATTGAGACCTATTATTTGGCCCTAAACGAATTAACCACATACAATTTACAATTGAAAAAACTTGGTTAGGTTCTCAGATACCTATTTATAAATACTAGTCTTATTTCAGAGTTTTAATAAAAGCATTATACCTTAGTAATTATTATATTATGAGATTATACATAACATACCTAATGTTCTCATAATATAATAAGCACTCATTTAACAAAAATTATCTTTTGTCTCTTTCTGTCAAATTGTTATAAGGCTGATATAAAAAGAAACATATTTTTATACAAATATAAGTATAGTACAAACCTATATTACTAACTTAAGACAATCATTATATATATATATTTTAAATACAGTTTTTTTTCGTTCCACTGAGTGTTATTTAAGAAAGTTACGTGGAACCAGTTGCCCACTGAAGTATTTCCGAACCAATTCGACATAGGATCCTTTAAGAAAAGAGCGTACCAATTCTTAAAAGGCCGGCAACGTATTTATTCGTTCATAGGCAGTATTACTTAACATCCGATGAACCTGCTGAGCCTGCTGCCTATTTGCCCCTACTCTATTAAAAAATCACTAAAAATATAATTTTAACAATATACCTGTAAGACGCAAAAGGATTTGTAAACAACACAATATCTTCGCATTCGATTCACTCAGGTATCTCCCTATAAGGTAACTTCAACAAATTTTTAATATAAATTCATATTAATAATATAGGATTTAAATATAAGCAATGTCGCTTTAGAACGCAATAAAATTAACATAATCCGGGCAACTAAAAGAAAGCAGCTACTAAGGGGATTAACAAAAGATAATGCTCGGAGCCCAATGAGTTATTAATATTAACAGAACCTCATTTCAACTGAAAATCGCGTTTTGCATAACACTTTACGCGACAAACTTCTCTATTGCATTTCTAACTAAGGGCTTGGCTTAGAAATAATTTAAATAATAATAAAAGCCGTATTAATATATCCGACGGATTTTAACAAAATTGCTGAACTATAAACGCGTGTTTATGGCTGACGCGCAATCCGTGCAGGCCAAGAAATGGGGATATTTTTTTTTGAGAAATGGGGCGTTTTTTTATTACATTTAAATACATCCATATTTCTATCATCGCATTAATTTATCTGTGTGCCCTTTTGTGGCAAAGGACTCATCCAAATCCCGCCATTTCTGTCAGCACTGTGCCACTCTCTGCTGCTGTTCCTTAATCTATCCAACTTCTAAATTGTCTTCCTCTTTTGCTTTTATTGTATTTTTAGCACCAGTTTAATACTTTCTTGCTCCACTTTTCTGTTCGTCTAATAAAATAATATTAAAACATGTAAAATTCGTTTAACAACCAACTTTTTTATCGAAAAAATAAAACTTTTTTTTGTTCTGTAGTTCTTCCGATCTTCTATCGTTATATCCGAATCCTTTAAGGTCTCCGCAGTGAGGCAATTGAATTCACTTTCCGTCCTTATCCGCTTAGCTCCTTCTCTATCTTCCTTTAAATCTCTACAGTACAAGCATTACCACATCGTACGCATTTGTACTAACTGATCTGAAATTATAGTTTTTCTTGTGTTCTTTTTTTATTATTGTTCCTTACACTGTTTACATGATTTCATCGATTTGCTTTGTTCTATTAGTTTTTTCTTAGTAACTTCTAAATCTATTTTTTTTCACACAGACAGTAGCTTGAGATCGCTTGAAAGCGAAAACCTTTCAACAATAAATAAAAAAAATAAAACTTAAAACTAAATAAATACTTGAAAATATAATTTTCTATACCTACTCTGATTTTTAATTCCTAGAATTCTGACATTTCATAAGTGTTGCTACTAAATAAGTTCTCCACTGAAAAAGGGACAATTTTGACCCATTTGAAGGCAATAAAAAATAAAATACGTATTTTTTTATGTTTTATCTACAAAAAGGTAAATCTAAATATTTACTTAGTCAAGTGACCAAAATCACAAATATTTCAATTTCACGAACAATATATAGAATTAACTTTAATTACATTATTTTATTCTTTAGATCTGGCATCACTGCCTACTAATTCCACGTTTAGTAAACCTTTTTAAAAAATAAAATGTTATCTTTACTTGTGCGTTTTTTACTGTTTGTGATGAAAAGGGGCGTAATTATCACTCGCCGTAAAACCACTTTTAATGTGGAGCACCGCACTTAATAAAATGGATACATTAACTAACAATAAAATGTATGTATAGACTCGTATTGAAATTGAAAAATGTGCCCGGCCAAAAAGGTTTGCCATCTCTAACATGTCTAAAAATGATAGCTGTCAGAATTCTACGCAATTAAAAATCAGAGTTTATGCAATATGCTAAAAACTATTATAAAATGCCGATAATAAGCTGTAGAGTAGAAGTTTTAAAAAGTCTCGAGTCTCTGTTGACCTATATAATGATAATCAACTCTTCCTCTACGCCCGTATTCCTTGCATCCAAAAAGCCTATTTTAGCGTCAGTTGCTACACAATGCATCTCAAACCACGACAGCACTTGTGTACGGCATCTAAACTTTCACGGTGTACATTGTAGTGTTGCTCGTGACACTATTGAAACTGTCACGCCGCAAAGGATATTCCATCCATTTGCGATTTCACTTGCCGCGATATGTACTAACATTGTGGTATATGGCGTAGGTGACAGCGGAAACTGTCAATGCACGCTACCCTACGACATTAAGTAAATGTATTGCGCTCGATTTTAGTATAAACTTTTCCCTTGGAATATCAATTTAATGGTTGGAAATAAGACTCCAAGCGTAATAATATTAAATTAGTAATGAGAACGTATGTAACGAGTGTCTTTTTGAAAAGATAATTTTAAGTTGAAATTTACTTTACAACATGTCTGTGCGGATTTGAGGTCGCTGCAGTGCTTTTTTTAATATATTCATAGGCGAGTGGGGGCCAGTCGTCTCGCCTCCGCTACGCTCTTGTATCAGTGAGTTACGCATTTCACTATCTTACTGCAGAAATCATCCAGTTGCGATCTGAAGCTTCTTAATAATACGGGTAAACGTTAGTTACCTTCATATCGATTTGTTGTTCCAGATCGCATCTGGAGGCCCCAAATACAAGATATTCTATTATTATTCGCTGCAGTGCATTGTTCCTGCAAACTTTATAGTTATGTTGACAACCCTAGCGTCATTATAATTCGACAGTCACCTTAATTCCTTTATAATTATATATATACGACATTTCAATTAGTGCCGGTTCTTATAAACCGCTTTTAGTTTACACCTCGGACCGGGCAGTGTCAGCTGTGCTGACGAGTTTATCTCGACTCAGCGCCCGCTCTGTTCGAGTTCAGTGAATAGAGGCGGGTACAACGAACCCGTCACTATATTTTACTAAAACCAACTGAATATTACTCGCGAGACCCCATTGGAGTAAGTTTTAACTTTTTATACGATAAGGTTATCGGTATACAAAATGTTAGATGATAGGGTTCAATGACCCTTTGATGAATATTAAATAAGTTGTATCGTACTGTTAAAATAAAAAAGAGCATATAAACCACAATTGTAGCTCAGAAAAAACTAAATAAAAAACGCAATTCTAAAAGTTATATAACTTTCGCACTTTCGGTTCTTTTAAAGATTTTCACTTAAAACACATTTTAACCTACAAATTACGCAAACTACAACGTCATACAACTGCAGTACGTATACATAATGTATAAGTACTTGTTCAGTTGGTATATGCCTGTGAAAAGTTTTACATCGAAACCATCAGGTAAGGATCGGTCAATTTATGTTTCCTATTGATTCGTCTTCCATTACAATAACTCATAGTATTAAAAGGAGTCGAAGGCAAATTACTCGCAAGCTTATACACTGTAATGCTTTTAGCTGCATTTTGTATGGGTCGTAAAGTGTATTGTGTTCCGATAGCGCAGCATTTTGTGAAAGTAGCCTAGTAGGGACTGATCGCTAGATGGCCTTAATATCGGATATTAAGAAAACGTGTTATTTATTTATTACGTCAAAGTTTAAACACACTCTTATAAGAGATTATTATAACAGTCTGAGTACGAAATTTCGTAGTTATAAAATTAGATTTAATAATAAAACCACTTTAACACTTCTTTAAAAGCTACGTAGAGTAATTTGATATTTAAGAGGGGCTATTCGAAAATTTATTATTTTTAAAATATTTATTTGTTATTTCAGTTTTTCATTAAATCTTTTAAAATCTACTTACTGTGTTACGTTAACAATTTCCAAGTAATTTCTTCCTAAGACCTATCATTGAGGTTTCTCATGTGAGCAATTAAATTTTAGATATTACAAATTATGTATGTTACATAGATGGCGCACCAACATAGTAACAATAAAAAAAATTAATAATAAGAAAATTAAAACAAACTTAAAAAGTTTGGTCCCTGTGGCAGTGTACCTTTAAAGCTGGCAGCATTTCCTCGCTGCATTGCGATACTTATACGTTGAGCGAGGAAAGCACCAGCTCTGGTTTCACAAGCACTATCTACTAGGCGCAAAAACTAAATATTTAATTAGTTTCTATGCACTTGTTCCCCACGGCCCAAGAGTCTCTATTCCAACGGGAACAAAATCAAAGTTGGAAGATAGACTTATATTTGAGTCGTATATTATTAGATTAACTTAATTCTAAGAATCATTTGACTTATTAATTAGATGTTCTACTAAAACAATGTAAATTTAAACTGTTGGGCCTTTACTAAAGGTAATTAAGGAGTCTTGATTACTTTGGCTACTTTTAAGGCGACATTTAATCTTAATTAAAATGAGTCCGAATCGCTCATTTCACCTAGTTCAATTAATATTAAGGAAAGGACTACGAAAGTAACATTTACAAAGATTTGAACATCACAATTTTATAAATTACTAGCTGACCCGGCAAACGTTGTTTTGCCATGTATATTATTTCTAAGAAACATTTTTTTAGTTCAATAAAAATAACTATCTACTATAATAAAAAATAGGGGTTGATCGTGGAGGGGTGAAAATTAAGGATTGTATGTATTTTTGTATGCTGTATCATAAAAAATAAAAACCATTTTTTTTATCTAAAAAGCAAAAATAAAAATTTAGAGGCGTACCGGACCACCCTGAACATTTAGGTGTTTGAAAGATAGATAGTAGCCGAATCTCAGACTTACTGAATATGCATAAACAATTTCATAAGAATCGGTCGAGCCGTTTCGGAGGAGTATGGGAACGAACATTGTGACACGAGAATTTTATATATATTAGATATTAGGAAAGTAAAATATATTAATGATCAAATGCTGTAAGTCAGCTGTATTCCAAGATTCCAGCATTTCCAGTCTCATTAAAGTCGAGTTTGCGATATGGGGACATGAATCTACGACCTCAGCGAGGAGAGTCACACTGGCCAACACTGCTCTTAATTAAATAACTTGTATTATTGTCACAGATTAGAAAAGTAAATTTGACAGCATAAGCATGTACCTAATGGTTCTGACATTGCATCACTCTGAATTTAATTACACAGGCCATACATCGTGTGGGGTGCCGCAAGCCAAATGGGTCAAAGCTTGACCCATACATGTAACTTGCATAACGCGATAACAACAAAGGCAATTATGGTAATTATGATCACTCTTTAATTAAATAAAAAAAGTGCGTGTGTACCAGTACACATGTCAGAAGTGAAACTTCTTTGGATAACAAAATTTTAAGTTTTGTTCATATTTATACAAATCTAAAACTTTAGATTTCCGAGACTTAGAGGGAGGGAAAAATTAATTGGAATTTAATTGTTATCAAAATATTAAGTGTTGAAAATTAATACAAATTATAAATTTAATTATTTAATTTATTTCTTCGATGATAAAAACACGAGGCATTTTAATTTTAATTTAAAATACAAGCACACAATAAAATAAAATAAAATTACAGAAATTTGTTGGCACTAAGAAGAAAAAAAAGAAAAATCATCAGCTATTGTTATTAAATATTAAATCTTTTCTGACGATATTCTATTAATTTCTAAGTCGTTATTTTTAGCTTATGACTTGTATTTCAACATTCAAACGGAAATTGATTATGAAAATCGACAGAGCGCGTACGTTTGACGTTCGCTCTAAATTCCCACAAAATTAAACACGATTTAGCAACGTTTAGTAATATTGAAGGTTTAGGATTTCTATAAATTACCCAATATCAACGTTATGAGTCACAAATTCGTTGTTTATCCTGAAATATAATTTAAAAACTTCAATACGGCGTGTAATTTATATATATGTTTAGTTATATTTGAGTTTCGTAAAGATATGGGGTCTCTCTGCATCTTCTACCGCATTTCCCATGGAGAGTGTTCAGAGGAGTTGTTCGGTCAATGTCAATGCAGGTAGCATCTGAGTTTCATCATCAGACGGCAAGAGAGAATACAAAATACCATCCGTATCACCTCGACGTCCGTCGTTCCACAACTGAGCTTTTCTTAAGGCAGTTTTTGCAGCGCACCACCACTATTTGGAACTAGCTGCCCACTGAAGTATTTTCGAACCAATTCGACTGAGGGTCCTTCAAGAAAAGAGCGAACCAATTCTTTAAAGAACTGCAACGCACCTGCGAGCCTTCTGGCAATGTGAATGCATGGGCGGCGGACATCATTTAACATCAGATGCCAACCGTGACCCTGTGCTATGATTTTAAAAAATAATGTAGATTGGTTCGATTCTCGACAAGAATCTAAAATAATATGTTGCTTATATATATAAAGACTATTGTAGGTTTACGGCAGAAAACTACGTAAGTTTCGATTATTATAACATAGCTTTTACAATTGATTATTACATATTCAAAATATAACAATAATAGGTCACTTAACACTTTATCCATGAGTTTATGTGCCTTAGATAAAAGGCTTGAAAGATGTGAATGGAATCAGTTTCTATAAATTCCTAGTTCCCTGGTATGTGCGGAAGCTGGTTAGGGAATGTAGACAGAATTTGGTCAACTGATAACAGTAAACATGTATATGTTAACGTAAAATTGTAAACACCGTTAGATTGTAATCTATCTCGCGAGATTATAAACTGTCGAAAGATTGTGAACCTCAGCGTACTGCTTACAATTTAACGTATTATTATTCGGTAGATTGTAATCTATCGAAGTGAAACCGTCAAATTGTGAAACGGATCGCACCTCGCCTGATTGGTTGAACGGAATATGCCCCGTGCCACCATATTTGTTTGTTAATTCGTTTGTTGTCGAATGTAAATTGATTGTTTTGATGAATGTAAATTGATGTCGTGTTGAAAGTAACTCACCGCTTTAGAATTAGTTGAAATTATTGGGAAGTAAAATTAATCTGTGATTTACCAAAGAAGTTTGAATGATAACTAAGTTAGTGTTGGAATTAAAATGAAAGAAAATTTCATTTAACTAATTCTAAAGCTGTGAGTTACTTTCAACACGACATCAATTTACATTCATCAAAACAATCAAGTTACATTCGACAACAAACGAATTAACAAACAAATATGGTGGCGCAGGGCATATTCCGTTCAACCAATCAGCGCGCGAGGTGCGATCCGTTTCACAATTTGACGGTTTCACTTCGATAGATTACAATCTACCGAATAATAATACGTTAAATTGTAAGGAGTTCGTTGAGGATCACAATCTTTCGACAGTTTACAATCTCGCGAGATAGATTACAATCTAACGGTGTTTACAATTTTACGGTGACATATATATATTATATACATAAGTGAAACGATAACATTAGTTTTAGGTAATAATATAGTAATCGTAAGAAATATCCTGAACGTAATTTTAAAATTTGAAGGAAATTCAGAATTAACTAAATGTAACACATTTTGTTTTATAAATCATCTTAATTCAAAGCAAAAAAAAACTTAGTTTTTTTTAAATTGCAATACAAACTTTCAAATGATTTTACACGCCTCATAAGTCCCGAGTATAATGTAAGTTGAACATTGAACTGTATTATAAAGGCATAAAGCTCAAATTCAAAAACTGAACTGAAACTGAAAGCGATATTTTGCAAGTGAAATTACACTAAACACTAGTTCCGCCTTCTAGCTATTAATTTTAATGTAATTTATATTTTGTTTCTTTTGAAAATTGGTAATTTAGAAACGTTTAAAAATTATTAAATTTTATCGAAAAATCTTTTTACTTTAGACTAATTTTTTTTTTTAAATAAAAAATCGGTGGCGCCACAACCTCTTTAGGTCTGGTCCTCAGATTTCTGAATCTGTTTCATGATCATTTTTCAATCTAATAGGCAAGTAGGTGATCAGCCAGATCTCCTGTGCCTGACACACGCCGTCGACTTTTTGGGTCTTAGATATGTCGGTTTCCTCACATTGTTTTCCTTCACCGTTCGAGCGAATTTTAAATGCGCACATAGAAGCCATCCTTTGGTGCACAGCCGGGGATCGAACCTACGACCTGACGGATGAGAGTCGCACGCTGAAACCACTAGGCCAACACAGCTCAGACTCGTTCTTTAGTCGTTAGGTCGCTTTAGTGCTATTTTTTCTATCTTATATCATTAATCTTGATAACTCAAAAAAAACTCACTGTACTCTTTCCGCTCTTTGTCATGTCTTAGACCTACTCAAGTCAAGACAAACATTAAAGTAGCTGTGATATTGTCTACATAACAATTGATTAAATCGCTTCCCATATCAGACGGTTACGCAACGGACCTGACCATGACCAATGATCTGAGCAATCTGAGTACGACTATTTAGATTGGACGATTCAATGTGTGATATTAATTTAAACAATTACACTTTGAATGATCTATACTCTGGTTTTTCATTCCGTAGAATTCTGTCATTTCATAAGTGTTGCTACTAACAAAGTTTTGCACCGAAAAAGGGACAAATTAGACCCATTTGAGAGCAATAAACAATAAAATGCTACGTATTTTTATGTTTTACCTACAAAAGGTAAATCTAAATATTTACGTACTCCAGTGATCTATTTGTAGGTATGTTATTTTTGTATTAGGTCACTGAAGTAAATAAATATTTAGATTTACCTTTTTGTAGGTAAAACATAAAAATACGTAGCATTTTATTGATTATTGCCCTCAAATGGGTCTAATTTGTCCCTTTTTCGGTGGAAAACTTTGTTAGTAGCAACACTTATGAAATTTCAGAATTCTACGGAATGAAAAATCAGACTATAGATGATAATTTTTTTAATTAATTTCAATTCGTGCAATGAACACTATGCACTTTATATAAGCGTGGTAAGTAAAATTAATAATATTGATGTCATCCCGAGGTTACGTATGCTTCACAGCCACTATGACTAACGGTGACTCTCGTATGGTGAAAGCGGAAGTTGCGGCATTTGGTTCAATTTGTACTAATGAAATTTGAATGTGCATATAGAACTTAGAGTTACTAGCTGACCCGATAAACGTTGTTTTGCCAAAGATGATGAGAAAATAGAACAGCTTGAAGTACGTTTAAAGCAAGACAGAGAACAAATTATAATTTTAGAGGACAAGCTTGAGGAATTGCAGCGGGAACAACGTAAGGCTAATATTGAAATAAAAAATATGCCAAAACTACCCACAGAATCAAAGGAAGACTTAATAAACATGGTTGTAAGCTTATCAAAATCCCTGAATAGCGGTATTAAAAAAGATGATATCAAAGACATATACAGGCTAAAAGGGAAAAGAGATTCTAATAAAACGAATACTCCAATAATTGTTGAGTTATCATCCTCGATTCTTAAATCAGATTTACTAAAATCTTGTAAAACCTACAACATCAAAAATAAAGAAAAGCTACGAGCGAAGCATCTGGGAGCTACTAAAAATGAAGAAACTGCAGTGTTTATCTCCGAGCAGCTCACTGCGAAAGGCGCTAGACTACACTTTCTCGCTCGCGATCTAGCTAAATCAAAAGACTACAAGTTCTGTTGGACTTCTTACGGACGTGTTTACCTAAGAAAGAATGAAAACACCCCGGTAATTAAGGTCAAAAACGAATCACAGGTACACAGCCTCATGCAGGCATGACTCTTTAACTATTGTCCTTTTTTTGTAAAATTTTTTTCTTGTTATCCCATTATTAAACAGTTTTTTCTAAAAAACAATAGTCACAAACCTTTACACTACATATACTATTTACACTCACGCACTGATACACTCACATATATTAAACACTATTCTAGTGCGATCTCACTTTATCTCATGGCTCATGGCTACAAACACGTCACAAGTGATTATAAACATTTATTCAATCTCGGCTTTACTGCGAATTTCTTATCCCAAGTAAATTATAATTTCTCGAAGTGTACGGAAAGTATCTGGTTACTCATTTATGGATAGTCAGACTACAATCATGTACGAATTAGATAACATACAAATAGCCCAATCTAATGTCCATACTATAAATGACTTTTCAAGACAGACAACCATACAAAAATCTGATTTCACGATAATATCACAAAATATAAGAAGCATTTACAATAATTTTGATGATCTTTTAATAACTTTATCTGAGTTCAAATTTCAAGCTGATGTAATAACACTGACCGAGGGATGGATCGACCCACACAAGCCTATACCCCAAATGGATAACTACACTCACTTCGTTACAAGCCGCCATCTAAATCGTAGTGATGGCGTAGTTGTCTACATAAAATGCAACCATAAAACTATCGTTCAAGAAATAAATTTAAAACATGCATCTTGCTTACAAGTCAAAGTAGGTAACTATACCATGTTGTGTATTTATCGCTCCCCGTCTAACCTTAACGCTGAAAATTTTATAGATTCATTAAATAGTCACTTAGTAACTTTACAAACTCAGAATAACATTATAATAACAGGAGACATCAACATAAATCTAATACAAAAATCCAGTGAAACATCTCAGGAGCGCTCGAACCGATTACATTACCTCAATATGCTAGCCATGCATGGCCTGCTCCCGGGTCATACACTGCCTACTCGAGATAGCAATTGCATAGATCATTTCATACTAAAACTTGATAGGTGCATAGGTACGTGTGCGTCTATTACCGTTATTGATACTACAGTTACTGATCACAAAATGTTATTCTTAAAACTATCCTACCTCGCTAAGTCGAATTACAATACCTCGAAAATTAAATCTTCAATCAACATGGAAGGCGCTTTAAGTTATTTAAAAAACAGCAACATAAATGATCTAATTTACTATAATAACCCTATAATCTTAACTAATAAATTAATATCTATTTTAAAGCAGTGTATTCAATCCAATACTATCACTAGAGCTATCCCGAATAGGGAACGCCTTATTAAACCATGGATTACCTTAGGAATTGTTAGATGTATTCGTAATAGAAATGCTATGCAAGCAAAACTCGAGCTGATCCTCATAATGAAATTCTTAAAATTACATACAGGAGATATAGGAATTTCTGCAATAGTTTAATAAAGAAAGTCAAACGTAAATATGAAAAAGAAGACCTTGCCAAGAGTATAAAAAACCCAAAAACTTTGTGGAAGAAAATAAATACCCTCACTTATCGTAACCAACCTAAAACGCAAAATCTAGAATTACTAAATTTAAATGTTTCTCCTCAAAAATCGGTTAATTTGGTAAACGATTATTTTTCAAACATTGGTAAAAACTTAGCTAAAGAGATAATTCCAGTTACGACGTTACATAATAGAACAGATGTGATTAGACCCAACTGTTCCCAGGTCTCGTCTTTTGTGCTTCTAGAAACTGACCCTCATGAAGTATACCTGACTATTGTGAGTCTCAAAACTGACAGTGCTCCTGGCTGGGATGGTATAAGCACCAAGTTTCTTAAATATACTAGGGAGCTAGTTGTGCCCATAATTACTCATTTGGTTAATCTCTGCTTCCGACAGGGAGTGTTTCCACCTGCGCTAAAACAAGCAATTATTACACCTGTGTACAAGAATGGTAACAGAGAAGATGTTTCAAATTATCGCCCAATCTCCGTTCTCACTGCCATATCAAAAGTACTTGAAAAATTAATTAATAAAAGACTAATTACCTACCTCCAGAAGTATAGTCTACTTTCAGACTCACAATTCGGTTTTAGACAGGGTCAGTCAACCGAAGATGCAGTTACCTCACTATCTTGTCATATTGTTAATGAAGTTGATAAAGGTAATAAATGTATCACAGTTTTTATCGACTTAAAAAAGGCATTTGATACGGTTTCTGTCCCTATTCTGGTGCAGAGACTAGAGAACATTGGTATTAGGGGTATTCCACTCACATTGTTCGCTGATTACCTCAGTGAACGAAAGCAAGCAGTTAAAATAGGTCAATACATCAGCGAACAATCTGACGTCACATATGGGGTCCCACAAGGTAGTGTTCTGGGGCCGACCTTATTCTTAATCTACATAAACAGCTTATGCGATTTAAGAATTGATAGTGGGAAAGTCTACTCCTACGCGGATGACACTGCTGTTGTCTTCACTGGGAAAACTATTGACTCGGTGCGTCGACATACAGAAATAGGGCTTTCCAAAATAGATAACTGGTTAAGAGAAAACTTATTATCATTAAACGTAAGTAAAACTAACTACATTTTCTTCACTAAATACAATAGCGCCCAACCTCAAACAGATCTAGAAATAAAAATACATAACTGTAGCACCAGAGTAAACTGTACATGTAAAACTATAAATAAAGTTCATCACACTAAATATCTAGGAGTGGTAGTTGATCAAAGAATGTCATGGCATGAGCACCTAGAACAAGTTATAAGTAGGATTCGAAAGCTTATTTGGACATTTAAAACTCTAAGGCACATCGCTGACAAACATCTACTAATACAGATATACACATCGCTGGCTCAGTCAATTTTAGTGTACTGTATCCCAGTTTGGGGGGTGCTACAAAGATGAAGTTCCTGGATCTGGAGAGGGCACAAAGAATTTTACTAAAAGTAATGATGTTTAAGCCTTATAGATTTTCCACCTCTGATCTTTATGCCTCTTGTGGTGTCT
This sequence comes from Pieris macdunnoughi, assembly GCA_905332375.1. Classification (NCBI taxonomy): domain Eukaryota; kingdom Metazoa; phylum Arthropoda; class Insecta; order Lepidoptera; family Pieridae; genus Pieris; species Pieris macdunnoughi. The sequence goes on along the minus strand of CAJOBZ010000074.1, from coordinate 684,360 downwards.
TATCGGTCAGGCAACTGTACATTTTTTGCACTACCTTAAGACTGCACAATTCTCTTAAATATGATGGTCGCAAACTGAGCAAAAGACGCAAATATACTGTTGCTCCTGTTGAGAGATCTAAATCAGTTTTTGCTATGAGACAATTTCAATGCCAAGCTGCTAAACTTTATAATAAATTAAATAAAATATTAAATATATACACATTGAATAAACATGAATGTAAAACGTCGCTACTTAATATCCTAGAAACATTTAGCTATGAAGACACTGAAGCCTTTGTAGGTAATCATGAATCATAATACACTAGTAATTAGTCAACTTCTACAATCAGTCATGAAAATTCATTCTCATAAACACACAAACACACACACACACATACACATACACACATATATCATTATTCACATTTTAACCTTAGATTATGTTTAGTAAATTGTAAAATTGTAATACTTAGCTTAGCTATACGTGTTAAATTAAATTATAATTAGTTGGTACACCTATGTAATGGAAGAGCGGGTTCTCCTAACACAAGTGCTTATGCGCTTAAAAGGAGGTCCCAATCACTTATCAGCTATTGTAAAATCTTTGAGATAACGAATAAAAATTATTTATTTATTTATTATTTATTATTATGATGACAGTACTAATATCGCTATTAAACTGGGGGGTTACTGGCAGTAACCTAAGTATAGTAAATAGTATAAAAATAAAAATAATAATTTTTGTGCAAAAACTTAAAAAAAAGAGTGGATAAAAACTGTCCACTGTCAGAGCTATCAATACACCAAAACTTTATAAAAATCGGTCAAGCTGTTTCGGAGTTACAAACTTGAGAATTTCCCATATTTAGATGACTCTTATGATATTGCGAAGTATTGTGAAAGAATGCTTCTAATAAGCCTAACAAACCAAGATAGTTTTTGTCATATGCCATCGACATATAAGAAAACATCTTAATTCACATTAAATACCTTGATCACCGGTGAAAAACTTCCAAATATACCGTACCTGTAACAGAAAAGAGAAATTTAAATACATTTTGAAACATATTTATTTACACTTCGTTACCTTATTTTTGTATAACATACATATAAAAAAAGCAGGTTACATAAGTTATTAGGCAACGGGCAAACATATTACACACTTCTTAAGTAATTCAGACATATTTCTACTCACGAAACCTTTCCTTTGCCCAAAAACTAACCTTGGAAGGTCCACTTCCTTAAGGTCCTGTACACTTTATAAAAGAATTTCTGTTAGGTTTTATTTTATATAATACAGAAATCAACTTCTGTGTGTAATATACAAAACTTAGTTTATTGTTCAAAGTTGCTTAACTATAAGGACCTCTTTCCCGTAACTCTTGTCTAACTATCGATATTAGGTAAGCCGGTGATGTTCAAGTTAATTAGAAGTGGTTTTAACTGCAGCTATTAGGAACAAGCTATTGACCTAATAGCCTGGTTTCACGTGTAAATTATTATTAATCACTATTAAACTAAATTTATTTATTACTACTGCCAATTTATAAAATGCATAATAAGTTTCCTATTTACGCTTAAATCACTATATTAAAAGCAATACAAATGGGAAAGCAGCTATTTCTACGAAAGCCTTATATTATTACAATATAAGGCTAAGGTGAAACATTATAATTAATATTAATTTTATAACGTAATAATATTATATTTTATCACTATCTACAAATAATATAAGAATTGAATATAATGATAATGACTTAAAATGTAGTTGTAACTTACATTTACCTTTTAAAACAAGTTTGCACGCCATTATGTGTGGCAGAATATGCGAACTTTAGATTGTACCCCCATAAATTATTATTATTTTATTATTATAAAAACAATTGGTTTATGTTATGTTATATACAACATAATAATAAATTGGATTTTCCTCAGTTGCTGCACTCTAATACTCCTCCGACAAGAACTAGAACTACCCACACTGCTCGCAGTTCCTACACTTCATATTTACAATAAACATTCATTAGTTAATCGGCTACCTGCACTATATAACTACTTCCTTTCTACACTGAAGATATTCAATTCCCCTCCGAACTCTCAAAAACGATATCCTTGCAACATTTAATATCACTAAATCAAGCCGTTTTAATCACACAGGCTTCAGTTACACACACACCAAACACACAATAAAATCATCCTACACGCATGTTCTCTCTCATATTATTGTTAATTACGTAAACCTTCTAATTGGCGCTTTGATTTGAAAATTATGATGTATTATAGTTAAGTAAGCTAGCGTTTTCTAAATAAATAAATATACAGGAACGCAAAAATACTCTCGACTTTATTGCAAAGGTTTTACATTTGAAATACTAATTAATATAAATAATATTTCGAAACAAATAAATCTACTACATAGTGAAACTCAAACTATCATATTATCCATATGATTGATATGTCAATCTATTTCTCATAAAATACTTTTCAATAACCGATCGATGGATGGTTTTTTGTAAAATATCTTTTAATTCGACAATTCGAATTTTGACATTTATCAAACTAAATTTGCGAAAATCTGGATTGGAAATAATTTTAGATTATGGATCAAATATAGAAAGCGGCCGTTAGTAACTATGTTTTTGAGATGCGGAGCTGTCCGTCAGTATTCGTGAAAATACGCTTGGATGTTTCTTAATAGGGATTGCAACATGTCTTGTGACTGTAACTACGTAAACAATGAACGCTCAGCTACCTACAATAATAACTTATGTCAAAGACAAGTTTCTAGGATTAAAATCTCAGGCTATTTAACAATCAACTCCGATCTTCAACGATCGTGTTCAATCTGAAACAGACAATTACTGGAGAAACAATCAAAACTATAGCGGACCAATTTCAGAATCTCATAGCGAATCGAATAGACGGTGACTGCACAGAGCACTGACATTATATTATTTTTCTAATGTGTATCGGGGCGTTAAGGATAACTTATACCATAAATTCTAGATCTATTTTTCACTTTATTAATAAAAACTTGTTATGTTGACACTATGAAAATAAGACTAAATTAGAATTATCTATAAGGACACTACTTACTCTAAACAGGTATTTATTAAATACTATTTAATGTTTATTTATTTATATACAATTTAATAATAAAACGGCGGCGTTACTGAACGATCTCTTCTAGGCTTGTTTTGTCTTTATCATGGATTATTTGTATAATGGCGCGTCTAAACGGGCCATGTTTTGCTGCAATTGATGGCTGCACTGTTGGCCACTAATTGCCCGGCCATTACAAAAATATTTTAATGCAGCTGATGGCCGAACAATCTATGGCTGGGCAATATGTTGCAATATGTCTGCAATAGTATGGCCCATGATGCAGACTCCTAAACGGGCTACACAAACCGGCAACAATGGCTGACGAAATCACACTTGTCGCAGCAGCTTATATTGTTTTAAAAAAGAAACAGAAAAAGAAGAGATTGTGGATTCGACCTTACTTAAATAGGCGTGAAACTGTAGACAATTTGAGTCTAGAAATAAGTCTTGATAATAAATTATTCAAGAACTAGAATGTCAAAAGTAGTCATTTTTACGTAGTAATCTAACGTCAAATACAGCTGATCGCAAAACACAGAATAAAGCAACACGCACACTTCACTCAAAGCAAACGTCATGTCGCGTAGAAAAGGATACACTATGCCATAACAAAGAGAGTGACTGAAACAACAAGAGAACTGGCTGTGCAATATTGCAGTTGAATTCGATAGCCTAGCGATCGTCCGGCCACCCATCGGGGCAACATCGGCCATATGTGGCTATACAAAACATGTTTGGCTATATGGCCGGGACATAACTGCAATATTGCATAGTGTGGCTGCTATTGTTTGCAATGTTGCCGGCCACAGTGTTGCAGCCATCAATTGCAGCAAAACATGGCCCGTTTAGACGCGCCATTAAATACATAACTGGCGAATTTGTAAGCTTGTGGTATCTAAAAATACGATTCAAAAGTATATAGTGACTATTTGATACCCATTATAGAAATAAATAGCTGAAATATATGACCGCGCATAACTTCCGAACGACTGCAACAAATTGGATAATTAATATTGTTCTGTGATCGTTATTGTCAGGGCAAGGTTTGCATAAAATAAAACAAAATACTATCAGATTTGTTAACGTGAAAAAATAGTGTAGGAAACAACTTCAATATACTGACAAAATAGTGGACAGTCTTTATTGAGGAAGGCTAACATCACGCTACGACGAAGTGTACGCTGGACACATCTAGTTAAATTTTTAGATAGATCTGACTGATTCTTTTAGGGAAATGAAACAAGAGGAAAGAGAAATGCAAGTTCCAAATAGAACCACGTAATTTATAACGTATAATGGGTATATAGGCACCGCAACTGTCTCCAAACAAATTCAATCAATTAAAAAAGTTTAGTTTTAGCAGTAAGCGAGTTAGAGAGTACAAAAGAGGACGCAGTGACAAGGATACGAATGAGAAGCGGTTTACGAGTAAGATATATACGTCAACCGGGGAAGGAGATGTCGAGTCGGGGAATAGGGTCCAGGAGAGGTTAAGAGTATCCGTGACCGACGCGGATGTTTCCTTGAGGTAAAGACGTGTCTGTATAAGTAAATAACTTAAATCGTTTCTGTTGCACAGTACTCTGTGTTGCTGTGTCGTCATTTCCGCGCGCAAACTTCTATTGAGGATGCTATTGTGTTTGCTCTATTTATTTTTCGTTTTCATCGCTTTTATAGCGGGATGTTAACTGTTTATTAAGAAAATGACCCAAGTCAATTAACTACGTATCAAATTCCCTTTCCCATAAATCAAATTTTAACAGCATTATTATATATTTTTAACTCGTTAATTACTAAAAAATACATAGTATTGTTCGCATTAGGCAAATAAGTACATCTCAAATCATTAATTTAAATCTAATTTGTCATACATTTGTTTTCGTCTCTTTGTAAATAATGTGATGTGGTATTAAATAAATATAGTAGATTTTTTAAACTTTAAACAGGAATTAAATAAAAAGCTATTCAAATAAAAACGTATACTCATCGTCATACCTCATCTGTATAAAGCAACTATTCCGTTTCTTATTTAAAACTAAAAATTTACCATTTTAACATTAATACCTACATAAGCATTCAATTTCAACATACCACAAATACAATAATAGTGAATCTGGAAGCTCTGATATCCGGTTATCCGCATACCCAGTTCAAATGGCGCGCTATTCCTACAAATTTCATTTCCTACATCCACTTCGTTATTCATCTCGACGTCTCTGGAGACATTCCCGGATCAGTCTTAGCAATATATTGGGGTTGTATTCAACAAAAACTCTATTAGTACAATATAAAAGTTCTCTAGCTAACAAATGCTATACATACTTGTAATATTTATAAAATACTTGTTCTTGTGTATTCGAAATTCAAATTACAACTTTAATAGCAACGCTTAAAGAAAGGCTCTTCCTAACACTTGTTATTTGTGAAGAAATATGACACGGCAAACCAATACATACAATATTTATGCAGGAACGCAAAATCGTTGTTACCCCTATAGCACCGTTTTAACTGAACAAACTCATCTGCCTCTTTTCATCACAGCCTAAACACAATTTGAAAGAAAGAGACGAGAGACTTAGGGTTAAATGAAATAAATTCTAAAATCAATAAAAACAGCTTATAAAACACCTGAATGTTCTATTTTTAAAATCATTCCCACCTTTAAGCTAGATTAAAAACATTCCAGGCTATTATTCTGTGTTTACCCAAACACAGTAACCGTAGTTTATCGTCTGCATTGTCCCAGGCGAGCTCTTTCATAAAAATTTTAGCGAAGATAGCTATCTGAATGCGGAACATGGCCGCCCCGTTTGGGAAATAGGTCACAGTGTCACGATCGTATCGGTAGACTGATCCACCGACCGGTCGGATAAATTGTACTGAATTAACAGAGATGTTTGAACTTCGATATTTTTGAGGTAGTCAGGGTGTTCGACGCATCGCCGAATCATCTCGCACTCAATCGGGACTCACATTTCCAATGCGGTTCACATGAAACTTCTATTGAGAATATTTGTTTGTGACAAGTGTAATTTGAATAGCTCTTCTTCAGTCGGTAACTTATGTCTGTGCGTCGTGGTCAGCAAGAAAACATCTGAAGCGGACCATCTATTTCCAGCACCTCTCTGTGTGTGGACCAATCAAGTAAAAGACTCACCGTTTTGAGAACGATGAGTCTTTTACTTGATTGGTCCATCTGGGTTGGTGAGAGATCACGTAGCCGATGTGATATTTTGTCTTCTGTGTTACCAACCACGATCAGTTTCTCCAAGTTCACATCGCCTCTGCGCATTAATTTGAATAAACGACATCACATACCAAGCAATATTCTTTGTTCTTCAACCTTTTTCGTAAGCGTTAAAAACAAAAGTGAATCACAGCTACTTAAATATTCATTCTCTAATAAACACGAGGAAAAACCTTCAATTGTGTTAAGCGTTCGCGAAAACACGTTCAATTTAGCTAAGTACATCGTTATTTTTTCGAAATAATAGACTTTCTAATAAATACGTGACGAGAGCGATACATCAATTGTCGTGAATTGGGTCGTGGCACCATTCCTTTGTAGGGAAACTGGCACTGCGCTCAACAATATTTACTGATCGTAATCGCGTCTCAATGTTTTAGTCTGTGGAACTACCGTCCTGACTGTGCAGACTGTAATTAAATTATTCGATTTTCAAAAGTTTAAATTATCTACATGCTACTGTACATGTACTGTGTTTGTGACTTGTTGGGTATGAAAGTTTGAATGTAATTGTATAAAAAATTGTGAATTGTCAAATAGGAGGGCGTGGACGGGTATTGCGAATCGGGATTATTATCAAATTTGGATTTAATGAGAAAGACAAATTAACTAATTAATTAGGGCGTTACTACTAAAATAAATGTTTCTGCTAAAACTTTAGTCTTCTAATATCGAAAATGAAAGCCACTGTCTACGCGTTTTAAATCAATATAAATAAACTGTAAAGTGATATACAAAATCATATAAACCCATTCATCGTAAACCCATAAAACTCCGAAATGGTCACCCCACACCCGACAGATTTATTTTATCCTGTCGATAACATCTTACGACTTACTACATTTCATTTGTTTTTCGCAATAAACTTTGTTTACATCGCAGCGTCTAAATATTTATGGGGAATATATTTTATTTCTTTGTCGTACTTAAGGTCGTATTACAGTAATCACATTATCCAAATTGATAGTATCAAGTTTACACAAAATATTTAATTTTGTGTTTTGTTAATCTACGGTTGAAAAAAAAATTATAAACATAATAAAATTTTTAACATATTGATGTTGATACCTTTGCCGATTATTACAATAGCGCAATAGAAAGAATAAGCCTTTGCTGTCCACAGGGTTGAGAATCGCACTTTAAAGCCACTAGGTGGTACAATAAAATCGTACAATTAGTCCAAAAACATTTTTCTCAGATTTCGTTTCGTACAAGAGCATATCACAACTTTTTAATGATAACAACAGAGGCTAGGTCCATCTTTGATGCCCATGGCCGTACCTGTACCTAAAATAGTTAATATTTCGTCTCGTACCTAAAGCCTCTGAGGGCCTTATGCTAACTACGAAGGCCAATAACTACATTGTCTCCATACAGATGCCATAATATAATAATTAGTGGAAAATTTCAATTATTTGCTTATACATACACTCACCGGACATAATCCAACATTTGTACCAATTAACTAATTAAATACGTAATGACAGGACTTGCAATTAATGCGCTGACAAGCTTTACCAATCATTATGCGATGTTAGTTCATCGTTAATGTTGTTTCGCATCGGTAACAATTAATTGGGATAGTATTTTAACTTCGTTGTTGCAGTTGTTAGTTCGCTTCGTTAATTCGGTGATTGATCATCATTCATATTGTCTTGTTGAAACATTAAAATTCTTATAAAAACCCGCATTTAAACGCGTAACTCGACGTTGCGAAAGAAACTTCGGTCAAGGAGACTTTTTCATCTAGTTTTTATAGTACAGCGGGCAAACGGGCAGGAGGCTCATCTGATGTTAAGTGAAACTCTCAATGCCAGAGTGCTCGCGAGTGCGTTGCCGGCCGTTTAAGAATAAAAGCTAGTTGACAAATAATATGTATAAATGAATAGTCTTTTAAAATGTATCCACTATCCAGTATGTGTTTTTGACATTTTATGCAATGGTTTATCCCTCAAACGTCGGCAACACACCCGAAACCAGGTCAGCGTTGCAGGCGGCGTTTGCCTCCTGTCCCAAAAAAATATTGGTTTATTTTAAGTACAAAAATCCTATCAATAAAACGTAGCTATTCTTAGATATGGTAACTAAAATAAATTCTAAAATAAAACGTCTACTGTCAAATTATTACAAGCCATAATGTTATAATTATTATAAATTCAAAACTCAGACATGACCGCCTCGGTGCATGCGAAAGCGACCTTGCTACGGAGATCGATACACGTGCTAAGGCATCAATTAATCACTACTTTTCAAAGCATAGGGCATGGTCAGGTCACTTAGTAATCCGCCCACAACATCCGAAAGGTCACTGCTTAGAACTACCACTGTTAGGACAAAAATAAATGACATTTAGGAAACGTGTTCTTCGCTTATGTCTTCATCAACGAAACCTATGTATTCATTCAAAGCTTTATTACAGGGCCAGCTATACCTACAGCGATCAAGATCTCAGGGTTGCGATCAGCGCTACGGATACTGAAAGATATTCATCAAACTTGCATAAGAACATGGAAGGCCGTATTGCTGTCTCTAACGGAGCAGTGTTGCCCAGTGGCTTCAGCGTGCGACTCTCATACCTGATCGTAGGTTCGATACACGGCTGTGCACCAATGGACTTTCTTTCTATATGCGCATTTAACATTTGCTCGGACGGTGAAGGAAAATATCGTGAGGAAACCGACATGTCTTAGACCCAAAAAGTCGACGGCGTGTGTCAGGCACTGGAGGCTGATCACCTACTTGCCTATTAGATTTAAAAATGATCATGAAACAGATTCAGAAATCTGAGGCCAGGAACTAAAGAGGTTGTAGCGCCACTGATTTTTTTATTATTATTGGATGTAACAGACTACGGGCGCTCTCGCTTGATTTTGAATACAACTTAGCTAATTAGTGATTTACTTAAAAGAGCATTTTAGTGTTTATGAATAAGTGAGGTATCGTCGTTTTCGTATCAAATTTAGTTTAGGTTAAATTTAAATGTTTGACAAGGCTAATAAAGTTCTTTTATCAAATTGCCACTTTGTACCATAGCTGAAATACCTATAGATATATAATAGATAGTTGAAAATACATGTTTATTACTACAATAATTTTCAAATTTATTAAACACAATTTAGATTCTTAGGAGCGTTCGAAACGAAATTTCCAAAAGGATGAAAAACATTGAACGAATGAATTATTTCAAGCGCGGCCAATATTATTTCAGCTTTGTACGTGAGAACAAAACATTTATTTTATAAAAGTATTTTTGTTTATTAACATAAAATATTTATTCTGACTTTGCTCGAGGTGGTATTTTATTATGACCTACTAATATAAGGCCATAATACCCCAGTAAAATGCGAAAGAGTCTCCTCTCTCCTTGGAGTCTCCTGATGTATACACCCGACAAATGTTTTAGTGGGTATCGCTCACCCGGCTCTGTAAGTGGCAGAATGCTTGGTGTCAGTCGAGTCCATCGCAGCCCAGGAAGCATTCCAATAGCATGTCCTCCTGGGCTATCACAAATAAACATAAAACGACAGATACACCTAAAATAGATAGCATGCATGGATAGGTTGTAACACTTGCTTAAACTAGTTGTGGGTTCTATGACCTGTGAAAATTGTTTCGTTTTGGAAGGCACTATTGGTTTTTTCTTACTTAGCTTAAAGTTAAATACCATGGATAATCTCATAAGATACGAATGCATAGCCAGAATCTTTAAAAAAAAAAAATTCCCGAACACAAATTTCAGTCGATCTGAAACACCCCTTTACTTAATATAGTTCGTTTCGTTCCCTGTTCGAGGAACTTAATATTCCGTCATACAGAATTTCAAAATACCATATCGCTGCCACAATACCCAGCAAATGCATTGTTCAAAGCATTAATGTATTACGTAACAGCCTCGGAACCTACTCAAGGTCCCGCAAACATATTATTCAATGTATTCGCAGTATTGTTTTGTATTCGAAAGTGTATCCCACGCTCCCGTTTTATAGCCCATCGTGGTGAATCATTATTTACATTGCATTAGTTTGAAAAACACCGCAGCCGTATACAAAGTACATTAAAGATAACTTAAAAATGTACTACTTTCTTTGCAAATAAACAACTTATTATTATTAAGCGAGTAAAGATTTATCTAACCAAAAGATACATAGCATGCGTAAAAAGTTTCTTTAGCTAGCTTATTTTCGTTATAGCTAATATTCGTCGTCTTCTCTGTTAAACGTGATGTAATATGAAAAAACAAGTTCACACACGAGCTCTCTAAACCGGTTCCGCCGGTGGCTTATCTCTCTAGAGAGAGTACATTTACACAGGAGATTTCATAGTACACAACTGTGTGCGCAGAACACTTCACGGTCTTTTAAATAAATGTTATAATCGATTAAATTGGAAGGCCGGACGCTCATCTTCCATCGAAAAATCAGTGCCGCTACTTAGTAGAATAGACATTCAATAGAAATTGTAATCCTGTGTTTAGTTTTTGTACCGCGCGAGCCCAAGGTTGTGTCACCAGCGAACTGAAGGATTTTGTACTACAACGAAATTACACACAAAAACCTCAACCTCCCAAATTAGTCCCTGAAGTGTCAACTATATGCTATGCAGACAACACCCAAAAAAGGTACTGCGTAAAAAAAACAGCTTTAAGTGCTTATCTTGGCATGAAGGTTAACTAACACAGTTTCTACGGTTTACCATAGAAAATCTGCAAACATTCAGCTCCCATAGTTCTCCCATTATCCCATAACAAGCGCGTAACGATGCGAAACGATCTGAAGAGCCCAGAGGTCAAAGGACACGTCACGGCTACTTGAATTTAATAAACTCCATCCCTCGGGGTGAAATTCTACCCAATAGACATTGTTTTGAATTAATGTATAAAAATGCTTTACATTTTTCATAGCCTTTTCTGTCCTATCTTCTCTTTATTACTTATTAAGATTTGCAATAGATAATTGTATTCATAAAATTAAGAGTCTATATTCAAACCGATGTCCAGATTGAGTATTCTGATAAACGAGCTCGGCCTGGATCACACTTTAAAATCTAATTTTGGATAGGTATTTGTACTTTTAATTGATTTGTTTAATATTTGTATTATCTCTTCGTGTATGTCATGTTTGCCTATAAGTGCCTGTCACATTAAAAATTGTATAATATTGTGGTTCTTTTACCAATGTATCAGTGTGCCGAGCGTTGGAAAGCTTCTATAAATAAAAAAAACACGTGTGCGACATTACTTTGCAACGAACGTATGACTTATGAGGGTTTCACTTTAATAACAAGCGCAAGCCTCTGACACAGTACAGAAAACATCAGAATAATTGTATACCTTTAAAATCTAATTATATAAAATGGGTAAATAGACAAGAAGTGACATGCGATTTACATAAACCTTCAACTCCTATTGTCAATTTAACACGTTAAATTTTAACGCTTTAGGTAATGCTTATTTTAAAAAGCAGATATTAAACATTTTGTTAAAGGCATTGCAACTTGTAATAATTAATAACCATCAGGATGCGGAAATACATCAGGTATCGGATACACGTTGCACGCAGAGAGGTAATCCGAACAGATTGGTGTAATGGAGTAGAGTTTCGCTATTGAATACTAATGAAGCCTGAATCTGTCCCTGATTGAGTCCTGTGATTCAACCGTAATATGTGCATCTGTTCTTATAGAAAAATTTAGGATGCTTTGTATATGTACACCAGTTTCGCAGTAATAAGCACGAGTATCGAAAGCCATGTTTGTTACCGAACTGCGTCAATAAACTGTGTAATATTTTGACGCGTTAGGGAAAAATGATGAGAGTAAATTTTAACGATACGCGCGCACACCGTCACAAAAACCGACACCCTAAAGTTAGCATAGTCAACATTTTAAAAAACAAAATGTCCATTTCTTTAATTATGTAGAAATTTTTTTTGTGATATTTAAATAAACATTATTTAACTAGATGAGGCAAACGATAAATTTTTTGAAAAGATTTTTATTTTGTTACACCAAAGAAGTATAACTTCTAACGCATGTACATAAGTACACACACGTTTTTTTTTGTAATTATAATTGTCTTTAATTTAAATTATCCGGTGACTCCTACATGATTTGATTGGTATGCGAATTTTCTTAAGTTTTTGCTATTCACGAGGGTAATCTTAAATTTAGAAGCACTGTTAAACAATTTCAAGTATTTGACGGGATGGGGACAACGCTTGGAGTAACCGTGTTCTGTTCAGGGTGATGGTGGTGCCGTGGGGTTGCAGTTTATTTTTATTTTATTTTTACAGTTGTTATGCACTAGCATTACTAGCACATTGGCGAGTCCCATAAACTCTCCAGAGAATTTCAATAATTAGCTTTTCACCGCTAGAAAACATTGTAATACAAATTAATCTGACCGTTCACCATGGCGATGACTTATTATTAATAAATTGATAGAAATTATTAATTGAATTCACTTTAATAAAACGTAAGTATTTGTAAATAGAAAATTATTAAATGTTAAACATTGCTTAGTTTTATATTTGTGTGCTTTAATTCTATGTTATTCAAGTGATATGAAGATCCTTTGAGGCAAATTTTTAAAACATACATCCTTCGGTTTTTAGTCGTATCAGAAAGGAATATGGTGTACAAGTTACAACGTAAATACAATCTAGATATATCTATGTTACTTAATTATAACAGATTTTAGTTTAGAGGATTTGCACACCACCAAACCCTTCAAAAACTAGTTACCGCTTAATTATTCAGAATAGAAATTTATAATTCCCGGTAAAGTTTCTATCCGTTTTTGAGGTTTAGAAGCACATGTCTGCAAGTTTTATTTATTTTACACTAATATAAATTTTACTTTATTTTGATCTTCTAAAAATGGTCAAGAACATTTTATAACTCACAAAAGTTTTCGTCGTTGACTGTTCCCGTAACACTGTTCGTAGCTCCTATTTTTTAATACAGATTGAAGTATGCTATTCATAGACTTATATGCAGGGTATGATGAGATGATTTCTATTCTTACTTCTACTCTATCCTGTCCCACCATTTTTAAGATATCTTATATGAAACCTCTTCGCTACTCAACTTCAAAATTGTACAATTAAACAAAACTTAACTACTATACTTTTAGCAATATGCGGACTTTTTGGAGACAAACACCACATCATACATAATGCAAACCTACATACCAGCTACCCAAAAACGCACTTTCTTCGCCCAACGCTTTGTCTCCTTCAGAGGCTTTTCATATTTAACCACTTTCAAAACAAAATTTTCACTAACGAACTAATCTTAAACATCTTCTCAAACTGTCCTATGCTGACACAGAAAATATTCTTATTGCAACAATAGTTTAATTATTTATAAGGGTTATGTAGAAGTTAACATGTCAAAATGAAGAGACTTACTGCCCACGACACAGGGTATCCTAGTGTGTGGGCTAGTCCACTTTCTTTTTACTTTATTATATAAATTAAAGTTTTTTCATTCTTTCTTTCTCTAATTTTAAAATCCTGTTCAGCCTATTTCGGACATTATGCAATTTCAGTTCAATAGGATATGGCAGTCGAATGGAAAGCAATACGTCAGCTGTATTCAGAGTCGTGTTCATGCACTCATGAATATTGATTGAACTTTCGCGATCACGTAATCTGACGGCTGATTGGGCAGTCTGTTGCTTACAGTCGGTATTAGATGCCGAGTCTGCATTTTTATGCTTCTCTATCTGGTAATATAGCTATAAAATTTTAATTATCAGCGTGTATACAAAGAACTTTTAATATGCAATAAGTACTGATAGTTTTTTACACCGAACCGTATATTTCTAATATATTCTTTTTTAATAATTTATGTAAAATTAATGAGTAAATGTTAGCTGTTAAAATTAGCTAGTTAAGTGATACCGCCGCTCATGGACACTCACATTGCCAGGAGGCTCGTAAGTGCGTTGCCAGCCTTTTAAGAATTGGTACTGAAGGACTCTAAATCGTATTGGTTCGGAAATACTTCAGTGGGTAGCTGGTTCCACTTAGTGGTGGAGCGCGTTAATTTCCAACATATTATAATGTGTTTTATTGTAAATTTATGTTACGAAAGTACTTGTATATATAAAGGCTATCGTTAATAGTTATAATACTTAATATATAAAACTTACAAACTCAATCATATCACAAACCGGCTTAAACAAAAATATCTTTAAAATATTAAGATACGAGCAAGATTTACAGAGAATGTTTCAACTTCAAAAGTACCCTCAAATCACTAAATGACAAATTTTACATAAAACATTCATAAACCTGCTACATTCGGGAGATTTAAATTCTAAATATATCACCCGGTATACTTGGAAACAAAAGCCTTCAAACTGATGGATTAGGGTGCTTAAAAGATCACAAAAACTTATGAAAGATACCCGAGTTCGTTACATTTGTATGCTAATTCATCCGACGGTCCAGCCCTAATCATTAATCGCTGCCAGGTGTCGCCCGTTGCCATGACAACGATTGTTTGCTAAATTAATAACAGCCATTTTTAACTGAAGTTTACTTTCGAACGGCAGACATTTTGATGCGGTTGACGAGAACCGTTTTTGGGACTCGTAAAAATTGGAAATCGATTGTTTTGGAACGAGGAAAACAGACAAATTCAGCCGTTTTTGGAAATGGCAAAATTGCATGTAGCAAGCGTGTGCTGTAAGAATCCTTAGACAAAAAAGGGATTGGATTTTGGAATCGTCACATAGGGTATATGATGTAGTCTTTCGTGTTTGGAAATCAGCAGGAAAATCGTGATATGATAACCACTAAACATACATTATATATCTACATTTAACATTACAAATCCGACCAAAACGATTTTTTTTATAGAACAGGGGGCAAACGGGCAGGAGGCTCATCTGATCTTAAGTGATACCGATGCCAGAGGGCTCGCGTTACCTGCCTTTTAAGGCATGACCTTGACCACGCTGTAATCCCGCAAAATATCGGTTACATAAATCTACTTTAAATTCAACTTAAATCTTGGAATAGTATTTACCTCTTTTAGTAAAAAAACTTTACAAACTCAAAGTATTTGGAATCGGTTTAGCACTCTTTGATATAGATAATTTTCCCATTTTGGAACCAAGTTTGAAGAACAGCTGTGACAAACGATTATTAGATATATGCTATGATTCGTACATTGTTATATGAATGTAACATTTGTCATGTCTAAGAGTAATAAATGTAACATATATTTTATGCAAGAGATTATCTTTTGTATGCTGTTTATCAGGAAGTAGCTTGTTTCGAAACTTCTTAAAAATTCTGTAAATAGTAAATGCTACTCAAACGAAATCGCTATGCCCGAGAAACGAACTACCAAAATTAAATACCCAATTAAATCATTGTTTTATAGAAGAGAAGGCAAACGGGCAGTAGGCTCATCTGATGTTAAGTGTTATTTCTGGACTCATATATTCTGGACACTCAGAATGCCAGAAGGCTCGCAAATGCGTTGCCGGCCTTTTAGGAATGCGCACGCTCTTTTGAAGGATCCTAAGTCGAATTGGCTCGGAAATGCTTAATTTATAGATTAAATTACTATCTCATTTTTAAAAGTACATAGTTGCCTCAGAGCTAAATTCTCTTTTATTTGTATTTATGTAAAATAAAATTTAGTTATAGGTACCTAGTTCGTAATACTTCAGTATCAATGCACAAACCCTTCAAACTAATACCGAGATACCAATATATCACTACATCGGTCAAAAAGCATTGCGTCAAGGTATCAATATCGTAATTAAACACGCGAAACGAATGTCCGCGATCTATCAACGTCCACGCCACGCCGGTTGGAGATTGATCAGGGAATTATCAGGGCTTGCGACTGAACACGATCAAATCGTTATGTGACCTTGATAAGACCTTGAACCTGAAAAAAAACTAATATCCTCCTCATATTGAATGATCAACTACAAACTGTAATAAAAAACCAGAGATGTTATGTGACGCCTGGATGAATATTTAGATAACGAAACGTGGTGCGTTTTGTTTGATTGTAAATGGTCAAGTAAACGTTCTCGCTTTCTCTAGTTAAGGCGATACGCAACACGGTTTTTTCGAATTTTCAGTTTGAGCAATCACAAACAAGCTCGAAACGCAAAAGGCAACTAACTATATGTACTTTATATGGTCTCTAGCATTAATTTCTGGAAAGTTATATTACAAATAAACATGAATCGCAAGATGCTTCTAATATCAAAACTCGACGACGGCTAGACCAATTCGAGTCAATTTTCGTTTCGTTCCTCACCCCTGTTTTATATCGAGAAAAAAAGGAAAAAATATAAAAATTTCGTTTTTTTAATACTTAGGTTTCTATTCCGAAAAAACTAACAGTCTCTATGGCAGTATTTTCCAACCTTTTTTGCGCCATGCTCTATCTTAGCCTTTCTAAAATTGTAAAGCAATGTAACAGACGGATAATGATAAGTTTTAGGAAGAAAAAAATACTAGGAAGTTAGTTGTTAACGAAACACAGTATAAAGTACATTTCCAAAACATATTAATGAAAACCTAAATTCAAATTCCAAGTAATATTAATAAATTTTTGAATAGCCCTCCTTTACAATCAAATTTCCTCGCTGTGGGGCGTGGGCCTCACGTTGGGAAGCACTGCTGTATAGGTTAGCAAAATGTTCCATATGTTGGTAGGTATGTAGCTAGTTATAAGGTGGGCTAAGTAACTTGAGGCGAAACGAAGTTCCCGCAACTAATTTTAAATACAATAATCATAGTTGAATGCGCACACATACTGTACGATAGTAAATAATAACAAATGTGTGGTCATTGGACCGCAAGCAAGGTCACACACAATAAAATACAATTCACATACAAATACACTGATTCGTCGACGTCTGGCGGTCTGCCGCACTTTTGTGAACATTAATTACCGCTTTTATTTGTCGTCTATTGAGTCACTCTACTATCATGTATGTAGTTATAACAATGTTAGACTACAATAAAAATACAAACATTGTGCGCTTAATTGTCTTAATTGCTAAAAAGTGGTAAGTGGAAAAAAATCGTACAGAAGAACAGAGTGTCTTCCCCTTAATAGAGACTGTTAATAGTGTTATTGGACACTTTCTTATGTTAAATATCCTTTTTAGTAAATGACGTTAGTTTTAAATTTCTTATTAGTTTTAAGTTAGGCTAGATCGTAATGTTGAATTGTGTCTTTGTGCTCACAAATAATCCTCAAAGATCACATTTCTTTAATATTACATCTCACAGAGTATTTACAGACAGAATAAAGTAAAAACTAAGGCTTCGGTGACGTTCCTAAGCGATCAAATTTGTCGTGAATAAATCAATATTGACTGTGGGTACCAGCTTGCAACGCACCTGAGTAAAATGGGTGTCTAATGTCTATAGGCTACGATGACTGCAATTTTTGGGCATCCTGTAGGCTCTATAATAATATATTAAAAAAACTACTTTAAAATTACGTAGTAAATTATACATCAACTTATTTTTGTCACGCGAATTTTCTCTTCCCTGGTGAGGTAGTAATCACCAAAAAATGCTAAATCCAAGATACCTACACCATAAACTCACGTGAAGTATATTCTCACTTCATTGGTAAGTTACGCAAGACAAAAGCCATAGAAGCGTGAATTGCAAAGTGAAATAGCGATAAACAAGGTTATTGCCGGATCGGTGATTCGACGAATATCGTAATGTTTCACAAGAATGACCGGATATGGCGCTTTCTTTTTTATAACTTTGTCAATGTCTGGAGTTTAGAAAGTATAGTATGGCACAGTTTAGTTTCAACTTGTCTATTATTTAATGTTCTGTCAAGTGTGTGCCGCGCACCACCACTTTGTTTAACCAGCTACCCACTAAAGTATTTCCGAACCAATCCGACTTAGGGTCCTTCAAGAAAAGAGCGTACCAATTCTTTAAAGGCCGGCAACGCACTCGTGAGCCTATGGCACTGGCAGTGTCCATGGGTGCATACCGCCTGACCACCACCTGCTCATTTGCAGGGGGGTTATATAAAAAAAACTTGTCACTTACAATTCAAGCACTGATTTTAATACACTCCAGAAACGAGTCAATTTCAAAGTCAGTCAATAGACTAGAATATGTTTTCTCCTTTACCTAGTTTGACAGTGCGGGCCTATTATAAACCGAATTTAAAACTACTTATAACGGTACAATCACTTGCAAAAGTGTAAATCATTTATAATCTACGTTTTGTTTGACCCAGTTACACAAAACTTCAAACTATTCGGTATAGTAGAACTGAACTCTCGCGAACAAAAGTGATATTAGGTCTTGTAATTCCTTTTCTAATTAAATTTCCTGAGGCACGTCTCATTTTCCCGGAAGACGTGCTTTGAGTTGAGACAATTTTTCATCCGAACCACTCCGAGGCCAATCGAGTGGAAAATGCAGAGCTCCGACTTGCATCTTTAATATACTTGATTATCGTAGACGTGACATTAAATAAATAACTGGACAAGTTCCATAATGGGATTTGTTTTAAGGAAAAATATTAATAGTGTTTCCAACAGTATTATAAATAACATTACAGTAAGAAAAGTGTTAGGTTAGGTTAGAATGACCAGCGCTGTGGAACATTCTGCTCCTCAGCATAATGCTGAGCCAGGGCCAATTACAACCACACCACACACGCATTACACACTTGAAACGAACTGAAAGGAAAAAGGGAAGAAAAAGTTGTCTGATATATATATATATCTCATTATATTTTTTAATAAATGTTGTCTCTGTCTAGGTTAGGTTTAATGGCCTAATTTCACGAACAAGTAGCGTTCGAATTTCAAAATTATTTCCGTTTAACAGTCAATCAAGGAGGAGCTATAGACACATTACAGTACTTAGTTTATTCATAAAAACCAAATCAGTTTCACTATTTTAAGTAAAATCTGTCTCTTTTCACCTCGGCGTAAACACAATTTGACGGAAAAAGATGGATGGGTTTAAAGTGCAATTTATTAAATTTTTACGAAACGGGGTCATTGTCACGGGTCACGTTTTAAACTGATCCCCATGTCAAAAATCAGAATTTCAATTGAGAATTTTTTAAATTGAGCTCTTAGATCAAATATTAAACAATAATATACACTTGCTGATTACTTAAATTTTTCGTTATTTGATACATTGCAATTTAAATTAAAAATATGTATTTTAATATGGCGTTTCGTTGATATAACTGTTTACACTGTCAAACTATTTATTAGTTGAAAAACAAAACAAATTTCGCATTTGGATATTGATAATGTTACAAATGTAATTTATATAAAAAATCTGTATGTAATTGACCATAAGTCACTACTAAATGCAGGATGTAAAAATGTATGTTGATTTTATATGATAAAAAATACATATGACAATTGCGTAAAAACCCGCTGTCGAAATAAGTTGTATTTTTAGTTTAGTGTGCTAATGTGATTATAATTGCAGCATTCAGAGTAGCGGTAAATCGGCGGTACAAGCGTCGTTTATAGAACTGCGCTGGCGCCGGTCTAACGGTGAACATCGGTAAAATGGTGACATATAAAGCACATACCTTTAAACAACAAAAGGTACTGAGAGTACTTAGAACTTCCAAGTTCCAGCGAGAAAGATACAGAGAATTATTTAATATTAAAATCTATATTCTGTTTTATGATTTTAATTGATTGCGACATTTTAACTGCATTTTTGTGTTTTAATAATGCGTAAGTATAATTATAAGGAATATTTTTACAATGTTCTAGTATTTAATTTAACGATAGTATTTAAAAATCTTCATTTAACAAGCCGTAATATATTTTTTTTATAGATCAGGGGGCAAAAAGCTCACCTGATGTTAAGTGATACAGCCGCCAATTGATACTCAATGCCACAGGGCTCGCGAGTGCGTTGCCGGCCTTTTAAGAATTGATACGCACCTTTCTTGAAGAACCAAATGTTAATAGAGAAGCTTAGAAAGAGTTAATAATAATATGATTAATAGCAAGAGACTACAAATTTCAACTACCAGCCAGCCACCAGCCTCTCTGTACTTTAGGTTTAGATTAGTCTGTCGACGCAATAGACATATTCATTGGACATATACATCCACAATAATCTCGTTGGCAATTTCCAATCAAAGCCTATTTCAAAGTGAACCTCATATACGAGACGTTAATTAATCAAACCCCAAAATTTGTCAGATTATTAACTGATTATAAACCCTATTACATAGATTTACAGTTTATTGTTCAATCACAAAGCTATCACCAAAAGTTTTAAGTTCCTACAACGACCACGAATTCTGTATAGAAAAATCTATATATGGTTCTAAGGTACTATCTGTCACAAAGGATTATAATGGATAAAGCCTGAACAATCACTTCGTCACAGTTTCACAATTCTCCTTGACTTATTGAAATCATTGTTCAGGAAAACCATTCATATTCAATGACGTAATAATTCTGACAAAACAAAGATATAATTACAAAATACATACAATTATGAATACGCCTTATTAAAATAACTTTACTAAAAGGTTCAAATTTATTTATTTATAAGTTCTAAAACAATGCGTATGCACAAAATTATACAAGAAAATATCTTACAGAAAATTAAACAAACAACCACAAATTAAAAAAAATAATAATAATAAGGGGCCGTTCAAGTATTACGTAAGCACTATAGGGGGAGGGCGATCTTTGATTTTTTCTTATTTGGTGATTACGTCACTATTGACGAGTAGAGTAATTATTTACTTTTTTACACATATTACCCACACATTGTCTATGCTTGGATACTAATTTCATTTTCGAGGATTCCTACAAAAAAATAATACGTATATGTACTATTATTTTTGAGAGCTTTGCTTTCTTTTTCTGACAAGAGGAAGGGAGATTTAATAAATTGCAGTAAATCTGCTTACGTATTACTTGAACGGCCCCTAACTAAAAAGAGCATGATAAACAAAGCTACGGTAAATTGGAAGACTGTTGTCAAATACATATATCAATTTATCAATGTTAATAATCATATTGTAAGAGCGAGATAGCCTATTCTCTGGACCATTAAAAGTAGCAGATCAGATGTCCGATGGTGAGTGAAGAATCAATCCGTTAGATCAATTATGTCACAACCATATTTCTTTCGTGAAT
This sequence comes from Pieris macdunnoughi, assembly GCA_905332375.1. Lineage (NCBI taxonomy): Eukaryota > Metazoa > Arthropoda > Insecta > Lepidoptera > Pieridae > Pieris > Pieris macdunnoughi. Next base: position 662,864 of record CAJOBZ010000074.1, on the reverse strand, counting down.
AAAGTATTATGATTCTTAAGGATATGATTCAGCATCGAGATTAAGAGCTAGGAAAGACTACTGAATGTCAAAAATGTAGGATATTTGAAGGTCGAAGTTCAAGCAATTCCCATATCAAACTCAATGCTTTATTGAATAATTTTTTGAACGAACTGTTTTGGCCTTAAACGCGCTACCGAAGTGAAAAGATACACAAATCAAAAGACATTGCAAACTCAAACTCAAAATATCTTTATTCATGTAGGTAAACAAGTACACTTATGAATTGTCAGAAAGAAGTTAAATTAATTGTAAATTTACATTTACTACCAGTTCGCAAGTCAAGGGCGTAGAGCGGGTAAGAAGAACTGGCAAGAAACTTTCTGCCACTCTTTTTAATCGCCAAGTATTGACATCGGTTACATCATCGTTATTGAAAGTTGCAGTGTACCTCTCACATACATGGAAGACATTTTCTTTAGCGAACTGTGGAATCAACCCTGGGCATATGTTCCATGGGCTACACAAAATAACACGTCACTGTAGAATGATAACCTCGTATGTCAAAAAACCATTTAAGAAAAAACTGTTTGACCGGATTGAAGTTATGTATTATTATAAATTTACAACTATTTAACATAATTTTAAATTTATCCGACGTTTCGCGTGCTTTACAGCGTGCGTGGTCACGGTGACGCAGTTTTTTCTTTAACTGTGTAAAGGTTATGTAAATCAAAGACAATACTAAAAAACCATTTGTTTTTTTATTCTTAGACTCTCATGTCATTTACTGGACTTATTTATGTTATTAATAAATAAGTCCTTATTACCATCCACAAATATGGACAAAAGCACATACAGTCAAAACCGTTTATAACGACATCGTTTACAACGACCTATCGGTTATTACAACCCGGTTGTATGGTCCCGTCCGAATCCCTAGTAAACTATTCAGTAAACAAACCGCTTATAACAACATCGGGTACAGCGACATATCGCTTACAACGACGAAATTTTATCGATATTCATCGGCTATAACGACCAACCGCTTCTTGTCTCAGCAAAAGAAAACAATACAAACGATTTTAAATCTTATTTATAAGCATTGAATGAATATTAGGCATATTATTACCTACGCACTTTCTTCCGCCTCATCCGAACCTCTTCCCGGCCATTTGACCTTGCATACTTTACACATGTTTAGTTCGCTAATTGACTGCGTGAGTAACAGTTTGATTATTTTAAAAGTGTTGGTGTTGTTTAGACTGTGCAATTGTGCATTTATGTGTTATCATGTCGCAAAAAAAGAGAAAAGTGTTTTCTATTGAATAAAAATCTCATGTCATAATTCATATAGATAAAATGCAAAAAATATTTAAGACGGGTTAAAAAAAATATCAGACCAAAATGACTGATTACTTTTGTACCTAATTATTTCGTAATAAATATTTTTTTTTCTTATTTGACTCCTTTACATATTATAATATTAACATACCATATTATAACCCATACCTACCTATTCTAGATAGATAACTATGATAATATAACTATGTACATACATATGTACTGTACTTGTGTATATGACATTGCTTATAACGACTATCGGATATAACGTCGGAAACTATACGGTCCCTTCAATGTCGTTATAAACGGTTTTGACTGTAATAATATTTTACTAAACGTTGACGAAATGAAACATTGCTTTCGTTTCCTGTAATGTTTGGTTCTCTGGACAAACGAGGTTATCATTCTACAGCGACGAACAGCTTTACCTACTGTAATTAATAGATGCAGTATGTCAAAAACATATGTAGGTTAATGCAACGGATTCCGCGAAACAATGACCTCAGACAACAAATGCTAATACCGACGCAGTATTTGTCGTGATTTACCGCTCTAGTAACCGACATAACTGTATTAGTGTCGCCATTTTGTTACGGCCACTATTGTGGAAAATTATCTACATAAACAGTTCATTTGTTTTCCATTCTTCCCTGTAATTTCGGTTCTACATGGAAAAAATAAAAGAATAATTACTATAAATCGAACATTGGTTCTTTCATTCTCCAAGTTGAAATACATATTACACACATATGAACATAAAAAAAGCCTAAACTTAAATGAGCCAGAGCTCAAATGGTGTAGAATATACCAGAAGAAAATCTTCGCCGTTCTTCATAATCGCCAACTATGTATTAGATTTTAAATGATTCTCATATGGAGCTATAACCATTACACCTCTTACCAAACAAAAACTCCAATTACCTGAAACAAAAAGAGTAAATTAAAAATTAATCCCCAACAGTAAGTAAAACTTGAATGGTTCTCGTCTCTGGAGTCTAGACATATATTTTAGTTTTACGTCTTAGACTACGACGAACTTTTATGTTATCAGACAACAACGCCGAACTGTTTATATAGAAAAGAGTAGACAACATATATTATGTAATACCAATACAATTTTATATACGTAATTTAACTTCATTGTCCAAATATGGTAATAATTTTAAAAAATATAATTGATTCTAACACGTTATTAAGCCTGTAAGTCCATACATACCATTTGATACATACTCAAAATAAATTAGTATTAATATTAAAATCGAATCCAATCGAAGTCGAAAGTCCTTAGACAAAAATAGAATTGTTCACTTAAGAAACTTAAATGATTGTTTTTTTGGAAGAAATTACTAGGTTATTGTTAACGAAACACAGAAAGAAAACATTCAAAGAAAACGCCCACCAGTAATGTTAAGTTGTTATACTATTACAAGTATTACCTTTAGTCATTTAATGTATAAATTGATATATATCCTACTTTAAGGCGGTATTTTCACTATCATAATTATTATCTTAGAATAAAACCTGTTAACACATAGTTATCTGATAACGAGCCTTTTAGGTATATATCTCACGAGTTAGTAATGAACGTTAGTCGAGGACCATTTCAATTGTAATCAGCAGAATGCCACTCACGCCGACTGCAGCTGACACACGGCGGACAAAGAGCCGAATGACTTTTGTGATCACTCAATTATACACCTTGTATTTGTTGATTCGTGACATTAAATTAAATAGTAAAATATATTGGGTGTCAAACGAGAAAGTTCATATTTAGTTGATCGATTAACAAAAAAATTAAGTCGTGTATCAAAAAAGTGTTTATACATTATTAAAGTACACATTTTGGGAATTTATTTCTTAAAAATAATTCCGGCTAAATGTAGACCCTCGCGTTCGCGGCACTCATTTAATTGAACAATAAAATTACTTATGTCACCTTTCCTGGAGATCAATTTTCCTGAGACAATTTCACGAACTCGTGGCAGAGACGTATTTCATTTCAAATTATGATTTCATGATGTCAAATTATGATTTTTTTAAAGTCTACATAATCTAAGTTCTCTACACTTGTTGTCGTAATCACGAAGATGTTGATTATATTTGTAGAAGCTTGTTGCACAAAGACGCTTGACACTCGTTTAACTAGCTCCGGCAGTATATCAAAGTATTGTCCACTCTAAACCGTGAAATGTTCTTATGAAGCTCCATTAAAAGAGTAAACACAAATATATATGTCCATTGGAATTGCGCTCAACACAGTTGCGTGTACAAATAGAATCTTAAACGCCGTAATCTCCTAGTCCAAAGTACTTGTTGTTCATCTGACACGACCGTAATGGTATCAATTGGATGCTTCTAATTTTAAACTATGATTAGTCTGCATTGGCTAACCGCACATGTTATTAATATACGTCAATCCATACACAGATTATATTTCATTAGTTATGTTATTAAACAACTCACATCCGGGTTCTATATTCAGTAAGTGTGGATAGATTCATAGAAGGCAATTTACGTATGAATATATACGACTCAATAAGGTTCTTAGCCTGTTAAATTGTGATATTCAAAACAAGATTTAACACTAAGTGTGATTACAATATGTTTTTGACATACAGGAGTTCGCGTTTAGTCTCGTTTCTGCATCTTACCCTCAGTGACCAATGTTTAGTAGTAGTTAGTATTCAGTAGTAGTCAGAAGTAGTCAGAAGTAATCAGTAGTCAGTAGTAATCAGTAGTCAGTAGTAATCAGTAGTCAGTAGTAATCAGTAGTCAGTAGTAATCAGTAGTCAGAAGTAATCAGTAGTCAGTAGTAATCAGTAGTCAGTAGTAATCAGTAGTCAGTAGTAATCAGTAGTCAGTAGTAATCAATAGTCAGTAGTCAGAAGTAATCAGTAGTCAGTAGTAATCAGTAGTCAGTAGTAATCAGTAGTCAGTAGTAATCAGTAGTCAGTAGTAATCAATAGTCAGTAGTCAGAAGTAATCAGTAGTCAGTAGTAATCAATAGTCAGTAGTCAGAAGTAATCAGTAGTCAGTAGTAATCAGTAGTCAGTAGTAATCAGTAGTCAGTAGTAATCAGTAGTCAGTAGTCAGTAGTAGTCAGTAGTAATCAATAGTCAGTAGTCAGAAGTAATCAGTAGTCAGTAGTAATCAGTAGTCAGTAGTAATCAGTAGTCAGTAGTAATCAATAGTCAGTAGTCAGAAGTAATCAGTAGTCAGTAGTAATCAATAGTCAGTAGTCAGAAGTAATCAGTAGTCAGTAGTAATCAGTAGTCAGTAGTAATCAATAGTCAGTAGTCAGAAGTAATCAGTAGTCAGTAGTAATCAGTAGTCAGTAGTAATCAATAGTCAGTAGTCAGAAGTAATCAGTAGTCAGTAGTAATCAGTAGTCAGTAGTAATCAGTAGTCAGTAGTAATCAGTAGTCAGTAGTCAGTAGTCAGTAGTAATCAATAGTCAGTAGTCAGAAGTAGTCAATAGTCAGTAGTAATTAATAGTAATCAGTAGACAGATTGTAAATATATCGTTTTTAAATGACGATCACTCGACCGTTATATTATTTTAGATTACGTGTTTAAATATAGTAAAACGCTAACCAAACATAATATTACAACGCAGATATCGTAAATAACGGCTATATTTACGATATCTAAAGGTATTTAAACTTGTCATTCATAACAAAAATGTATAAAGCCAAAATACTCAATACACGAAGTAGGCAAACAAGTATCACATAACATTTATGCAATGTTCAACAAACGCATACATACATAATGAATACATACACTTTCACATAGACAATAGGCTTGCTATGTGATGAATGGATGTTTGCGTAACATGTATGTGTGACTGAATTTCGTTTAATAAACATTTATATTAATTATAGTAAAACCTTATCGCACACAGAGTAGCAGTGATTGAATAAAATGTTTCGGGTTGAATGACATATGTCAAATTATTATGACAATTCAAATGCACAGACAGAGGTCTCTGTGCCTGAAATCTTTATGTATTAGTTAGTTCTCTATTTTAAACAATTCTCAACATTGAGGTCGTGCATTCGAACCCTGTGCATCAAACTTTGTCCGTATGAAGATATTGAGAAAACTTTTTGGTAATGTTACAGCCTTATCCTACTATTTATTAATACAAAAACATAATATAAAAGATTGTGGAGCCACTAGATATGTCAACCCACTATTATACATATAGTAAGTAAAAGTAATGAAAAAAATTAACCGACAACAAATACCTTTTAACGTTATTCACATAGGTGTACATACATATAATAAATATCATTTCGAAATATGCGAGGACACTTTGGATAATATGAATTTAATTGTCCAATAAAATTACAATTAACTTAAAATTTTAGCACCTCCAAAGCCTATCTATTTAGAACACCATCAAATATTTTCTAATACCAACAATACAGGTCGAACTGTTGACACAAATCTTTCAAGACTTCTTTACTATTATTATTTTTTAACCAATTATTATTATTACATAATTTTTCTTTATTTGCTTCTGAGGCGCAAACTGTTGTTTTCTCTGGTCATGAACACGTCTGCTCCACAGCATGATGCTGAGCCAGTGCCAGTTACACACACACTTACACATTTTCTTTCCATACTTTTTTGTTATTTTTCTTTTTTTTATTATTATTATTTTGTGTGTTTCGTTAGTAATAAATGTTATGTCTATGTCCTTTGAAGTCAGTAACGTCTTCTACTTCTCACTTATATTTACAAAGTCGTGAATTAGCTGATCCGTAAAACTACTTTAAATATGTGTAAAAAAAACTTCCGGCGCATACCGGGCCGGTTCATTAAAATATTTTCTATTGCTCACAGTTCAAGTGGTTACCTGCTAAACTAGGTTATATAACTGGGCCACTGGGATTTAGAATGCGTAGAGTTTCTGCTTTCAAGGCCTGCGCTTGTACGAAGCCCGTTATTACCGCGGTAATGAGTTTAAATATTACATTTACTTCGCAAATGCTGCATTGATTTATGTATTCGATTTTGTATACACTTAACCATATCTATTAAAGCTAGATTTCTATAGGACATACACGTTTTTGAATACAAAGGTTTTGAATCATTTTATTATTTCGTATAAAAATATTGTTTAAAATTTAGCTTGATTATAATATACCCATATCCTGTTTTGTAATTCACGTATTTTCTTATTCTTTTGTATTGCTATTAGTTTTTTTTTAGTTCCTTTCCTTACTAGGTTTAAAGAAATCGCTTATAAGCAATAAGGCCGGCCGATGACCCTAATAATTTTTGTTATTTGTTTTTATCTTAATAAAACGAAGTTTAAATAAATAATATAAAAAACCCAGTTGCCTCAGATTGTTGTATCTGTTTGGTGATTGATCATTTGTTTTTCTAATAAGCAAATAGGTCAGTCTTCTGAGTCTGACTGACGCCATTGACTTATTGGGTCTAGAGCATGCAGGTTTCTTCACGATGTTCTCTATCTCCGTACTAACGAGTGTTAAATGCGCACATAGAAAGCCCATCGATACACAGCCAGTTCGAACCGCACTCAGGAATGAGAGTCAAACGCTAGAACCACTAGGACAACACTCCTCTGATGTGAGCTTTTCCTTTTAATCTAGTTAATTTTTATATTGTAGTATGCAATTTTAGCTATGTGTGCGTTTTATGTTATATAAACAATATATTTAGTTATAAGTAGCTAAACTATATACACATTTCGGTAAAATTAAACATATGTATTTCGGTACACGCTTCAACATACTTCAAGAGACTGACAGCCAACCTCCAGTATTGGAGAGACACTAAAAGAAGAAGATATTTCGGTTAAATTGTCCCGTTATGCTCGCCTATTAACATACTTCACTTGAAATCAGATTGCACATACGTCTGATGACAAAGTTTCAATAATCTTCACGTTCAATGAGATAAAGAACTATTCTATAATTACCTATAGCCTTAATTTCGTTGTAAACTATTTAAAAGTAGGTTAAATTTCAGTTCAAACATTACGTAAAGCCTCATTAACTTTTAATTGTGATAAAACCTTGTACATATTTTTTACTAGGTATATTTTTTCGTTTTATGCCGCGAATTGTCCGTGTAAAGATTTAGATTTGGTAATGTTTATAGGTAATTGTTGACATTTAACTGAAATTAATAACACGTTTATAGTCAACATTTTACATATATATATATATATATATATATATATATATATATATATATATATAATTCAATATATTTAAGGAAAGGTTCCAATTATGTTTTTTCAAAATTCCTACATCTTTTGAATGTTTTTTTAAGGAAGTGAAAATGCGCTCACACTGGACTTGCACTCGAATGAAGGCTACATTATCGGAGTAAAATTTAAAAAATATAAAATAGTACATACCTATATTTTCTTGTCTGTCTAGCCTTGCGAAACCCGGCCAGCCCGATGGTAATAATATATTCTGACGTTCTTGTAGGTACACCGAATCATTGAGCCACGGGTATATATGGGCTATTCTCTACTAAGTGGAAAATCGTTGTCCTAAGCAAATTTTATACAATAATTCTAAATATTTCTTAGTTTTTTGTATGAATAATGAAATATTATTATGAATTCTTGACACGCCACAGTTTATTTAGTAATTTAATAATGTAATATCTGATTAAATCAACCTCAAACCCCCCAAAACACAGTCCCCTGGTATGTCCCATTTCTCAAATTATAAGTCTTGAACCAATTTTTGTTTTTTGTGTCGTTGATAATTAAATAAAAAATATTGAAATACCTTAAATAAAACAGTAAGCATCTATATAAATCACAATTATATATTTACTATAAAAATTTGAGTAAAAAATCAATACGTGAATGCTGTCCTCAAAATTTTTGAACAGTCCCCTGATAACATTTCAAAACCGCACTTAAGTCAAATTTTGTATTGGCGCTATACGTTAACCTAGTGAAACGGAACGCAATCAGTGCGAAGTTCTTTTGGGTGTTTCAGTGAACAACGAGTCTCGGCCGTTACAAAAAACAGTCCACTGGTAAGCCATTTTTTTACTATTTTAAGAGTTTTAATTACAAATATTTGTTTACATATAAGTGATTATTAAGTATGTAGCCACATTTTATTTCGTGAATGTGATAAGTGTAAAAAATCATGTTTTATTAAACTAACAGGTAAAAATGACAGTACCCTGGCCGACAGTCCCCTGTCAATTCATAGCACAGAGGACTGTTTTATAACGCAGGGGACTGTTTTCTGTGGGTTTTCTCAAGTCTGAGATGCCAGTTTGCACATCTATGATCAAAATCATTAACAATATTATTGTCTCTTCCTTAGGAAGTATCTCAATATGCCACCCAAAAAGAAACCAGCCAAAACACGAGAAGAAATAATAAAAAAAAGGAATAGCAGAACGTTTGATGAGAACACTTAAACGGGAACATTTAAAACCTATTTTCAAAACTTTACCCACGCATGTTACTGGCATTTATTTTGGAGGAGCGACGGACCAGTAACACAATATCGAAACAAAGCGACGTTTTATATTTTAGCTTCAAAGCTTCATGTAGAGGTCCAACATATGAAGACGTTTTCCTGGTACTTTAGAGAGAGTGGCCGTGGAAAGAGGACCACAGATGGTGTTGCCACTACATGCAAAAGAACTGCAGATGGCATTGTTGCTACAGGAGGTGACATAGTTAGTTTGGATTAATTTATAGATGCTGTACAAAAATGTCCTGCTATTACAATCTTTGCAATTGACGATGCTGCAATAAAATATATGACTAACGATATTCAAAATGATGCCAAGTACCTGAAAGGTTTCAATGGCACATGGGTAAAATATCAAGATGTCGTTTGGGACTACTACAAAGCACTGAAAAACTTATAATGAAAAGTTTAAGCTGCTGTGAAGAAGAATGCCAACATTTTAACCTAGGGGTTATCAACTCGACTCGACGTCTACTACACAGACTCCGAAGACGAAACCAGGCCAGCCGATTTCTCCGCGGATAATAACATTATTCCAGAAACCGAAATTTAACGACCGTATGACAATTTTATTACTAATTCTGACAATACTTCAGGGCCTAGTACAAGCAGCCAACAGCATTACAAAAATGGTGATTACGTTTTAGTTAGGTTTAATGGCAGAAACACGGAATATCGTTATGCTGCTGTTATTTATGAAGTAAAGTCAAAGTCAAATCATTTATTTCAATTAGACCATCTAAAATGGCACTTTTGAACGTCAAAAAATAGTAGTAGTATAGTAGTAGACGATGAGGATGGCGAACTAACAGTATTTTTTATGAAAATTTGTGATGATAAAGGCCACAAGTTCAGAATGGATGAAGATGATATTTCTGATATCAGTTTTGACCAAATACTGCAGAAATTACCACAACCAGATCTTACTCTAAAAGGGAGAAGATTATTTTCCAATATCCGTTTCTGTTTTTGAGAAATAATAATTTTTAAGATAGTTTCCTGAAATGCCATGTTAAGACTGATTTTATAGAAGACATTGTAAAATTAATGCCAATTACTTTAATAGTACAATTGTTTTAAATACTAAGAATGTTGATTGTGATATTAAGTTAGTATATGTAAGAACTACGCATTAAAATTGATTACTTTCATACTAAAATTCGTGTTTTTATTCATAAAAACAATCCCTTGTGCGTTTACAACTGCAGTCCCCTGTCACGTTTTTGGATAAAATCGTTGATAACTCAAAAACCGGGACGAAAATCAGTGGGCCTTTCTAAGAGATATATTTATTTTAATATTGTCTTTAATTTTATTAACAAACATTCTCAACATCTAACAAAATTTTCTTAGGACAGTCTTGTATGGGCGAGTTTCCAAATAGCAGAGAAACACCCATATATATATATATTATATATCTATTCACTAGCTACCCGTCCCGGCTTCGCACGGTGGACATTTGTTTTAAATTTGAAGATATTGATATGTTCTTGAATATTGTTGAACATTTTTTTTGTGCTATCATCAATAGTTTTCGCAGCGCATGCGATGCTTTCATCATCATAAAAATATCATAAAAAAATATGCCTATAAAATATAAAGATATTTTATAGGCATATTTTTTACATCTTGGGTAACATACTTGTAGTTTTAGTAGGTATCCTTATTTTTTCTTGCAATTATATGCCTATATTAATCAGTGATAATGTAGCATTCAAATGGTGAAAGAATTTTTACAATCGCTCCAGTACTTTTTGAGTCAGTTACAAACATACTTACATACAAATCTTTCACCTTTATAATATTAATATAGAAGTATAGATATATTCATTAAGACAAATCATTAAACATTACATCCTAGTTTAAAGTATGACTGATGATTCATTTACATATATATAACTTAATCTGCTAAAAAAATATTGTCTCAAAAAACATTTCTTAATATTTTTTGTGGCGACAAACTGTTCATGTGATGATTTATTTTACTCAACAGTCTTCATTTTTGTATTTTAGCTGTGGTAACATATAAAGTTAAAGTAAAACAGTGGTGCTGCAACCTTTTTAAGTCTTGGCCTCAGATTTCTGTATCTGTTTCATGGTCATTTGTCAATCTAAACCGTTTGAGCGTATCTTAAAACCGCACATAAACAGAAAGTCTGATGGTACACAGCCGGCGATCGAACCTACGACCTCAGGGATGAGAGTTGCACGCTGAAGCCACTAGGCCAACACTGCTCTTCATCTTTCTGGTAACATATACCAGGCCTTAAAATGCCGTCACTGGAGCTAAATGTTTTTCCTATTTTCTACATTTGACCAAACACATAGTGTCATCGTTTTGTTTGTATCTCCTGAAGTGAATTAACTGCGTCAAGACAGTTCTATCAGATATAAATTAATTAATAAAATCCTCACGCAGGTATTATCTTAACACATGTTTTCCATTACAAAACACTATCTTGGACACCCCAAGATATTTATCGGCCATAAACCCATCTGTTCCCCCCGATGTCACGTTCACGAGGGGTGACGATAATTTTTAAATTGGAATTTTTGTATCATATAATTACTCATACGTTCTTTTAAGTCTGTTTCAGTCCGTTTATGTATTGAAATCAGCCTTTTAAATATATTATTTTCGTTATTGAAATTTGTACATATAAATTCATAAAACTACTTTACGTTGTATTTTGACAGGATTTTCGCTGTCGTTATTTAACATATTTCTCAATAACATTATAAAACTTATGTTTTGAGTGCAATAAGCGTTGCTATCAAGCTGAGGATGAAGCGGTTTGGAGGCAGTAGGAGACGTATCGATTAGGGCTTTTCAAGACCTGCACGACCTTCAGTAATGAAGACTACAAAGAAGAAAGGCTTGTGGGCGTAAAACTACATTTTTAGATATGTAATACCTTCTCGCGTAAATTAGAATATTATTATCACTTTTATCCACACACATATATATATATATATATATATATATATATATATATATTACACTAATAAAAAGGCTTTATATCAACAATTAAGTCGAAAAGTGAATTTAACATTCAGACACTCTCATTGTCCTTCGAAAATGCTTTTTCTAAACCTAAGGTAGGTAGATGTCGCAAAACATCACTGATTCCCGTAACCAAAGTGAACAGCCCCGGCAGTAATTTCGATGCTTTGTGAATATCAGTGCAGGACTTATCAGTAGGCAAACAATGCTTTAAGGCAAAATACAAAGCGTCAAGGGACTTATCTGTGGGATTTGACTCTAGTCATAATACGTAGGGTAGTTCAAAGTACCGGCATTTAAAAATCGACTGTAATAATATTCGACAATTGTATTCTAGATTTTAATGTGACACTGCCTATAAATAAAATGAAAATAGCCTGTATTCGAGTACTACATAATATATCTAATAGTACACGACCTACGATGGAGTGGCCACCTCCAAATTCCTCCACTTGTCTCACATCCTCGCCCGCCTTCCAATCCTAATCCCTTTTATTTCAAGGTCACTCAATACAAATATATAATTATTTGTATATCACACATCATAAATCACCCCTTAAATTATTTTTAATTGTAGATTAATAATTCAAACTCAAAATAACTTTATTCATACACTTATGATCGTGAACAGAAAATATGTTAAATTTATACTAAATTTACAACCAGTTCGCAAGTCAAAGGCGTAGACCGGCCTCAAAGAGCTGGCAAGAATCTCTCCGCCACTCTTTTTAATCGCCAAGTTTTGAGTAATACAAATTGTTTGAACCGGAGCAAATCAATCCCAAGGATTAGGGTCCTTTAGGTATTGTATAATATAAGAAAGTATACGACAGTGGAAGATATTTTTAGTTTCCTTTTGAATCTATGGTGACCTGTTTCAAAATTTAAACAATTATGTCTTTATGTACTATTGAACGACTGTTATATTTTAAATTAATTCTTCATTTTAGTAACATATTATGATTTTTGCTTATTTGAACAAGTGTATAGTAACTAATAAAATCAGTTTAAACGTATTTATTTACTCTTTGTTATAACCTGTATCCTAATATCGGTTTAGGAGCACAACCCTAAAACACAATAGACCGAATTCCAGGAATCGTGTAGCGGCTATAACAAACTCAAAATAGTTTAACAGCTTTTTGTTAGAGATTCCTTTTACACGTCTCAAGTATTTGATGAGATTTTTTGTGTGTGACATCAATGGACTTTGTATTTTCTATATTAAAATAAAGACATATAATATGGCGGTGAGCCAGTATTATAATTACAAAGTGGCCAGCAAGGCTGGGGTGACTACAGATCTAATCATAAGTTTTTCATAGTTCACAATCTGGATATAATGGAGAGACTGGGTCTACGGGTACCAAGTAAAAACCTGAGGCGGAAGTCTAAACTTTTGGATGTACCGCGCGCACATTCCAACTTGGTAAGTAAGTAGGTTAATCGGTGTGGGTATTGTGTCGTTCTATCGAATTAATAATAACTGTAAAGATAGAATAATGATGTGGAATAAATATAATAATAATTATTATTATTTTTACTGATTGCAGTTGGTGTAAGACTCGAAACCGTTTAATACTTAAATCCAATAAAACATTCCCAACATCCTGTTTTGATTTCTACCAATCACTTTTCCCTTCCTATGGATCGTTGTCTGATCTGATAGTGTTATGATAGGTTGAAATTTAAGTAAATATGGTATAAACGTTATACGTGTGTGGTATTAAAAAGTTATGATTTGGTTAGGGCACGGATCGTATAGCAGTTTCATTCATTGAAAAACATTTAACGGACGAAAATAAAAGGCAAATTAATTAACTACAATTACTAATAAAAAAATACGAAAAACAATAAAGGTTTATTAAAGAAATCTATTTATAAACTTACTATATATTAAAACAATATGTCAATTGTAATTAATTGCCCTTGTTATTAACATTTGGTGCACACCTAACAACAATGGTATCAAATTTCGCACGGTACTAATTATTTCATAACAAAACCTAATTACCACTCGCTGACCGTATCAAAACAAATGAAACGCAACATGTCAGGTCTCAAATTACAATGTATTTATGTTTTAATTAATAATTTAGGATTAAATGTTAAAATTAAAAACTTATTTCGGTCTGGAAAATAAAATATGCTTATTTAAATAAGAATATAGGTTAGAAAAACGTGTTGAAGTATTTCCGAACAGATTCGACCAATTCTTAAAAGGCCGGCAACGCGCCCGCGAACTATCTGGAATTGATTGTGCATGGCCAATCAATCTATATCAATTAACATTATGTGAGCATGCCCGTTTACCCCCTGTTCTATAAAAAATTTATACCTATAACATTAAGGTATCCTTAGGAAATTGTTACAATTTTTTTTTCGAAAAAATACTTACAAATACGTACATACATTAATTAAAATAAGTTCTTCCGTATAATCAACAAAAACTCTAAAGTCCAAACATCTCTTCAATATCTTCAATAAAAATCGTCAAAAACACTCGTAATTTATACACGCAATTCCTGTCTTACGAATGGTCTCAAGTCACCAATAAAATTCTCCTATCTAGCACCCATCTCCCCCGAGGCCGTGCTAGATTACCGAGCCGTGAATCAGCCCCACTCGCCCCATTAACATAATCCGGCTGAATTACGAAGAACCCTGTCATCCCCTATCTTAAATGCAATCTCGTATAAGGAGTTACTTTCTAAATGTACCGTCTTATGGATGTCGTCGTGTACTTGAAGGAATTAAAATTTAAAGCGTCAGGGCCGGCTAGAATTAGATTACATTTTTCATACAAATATATAATGACGCAGATGTATAATGTCAATTTCGTGGTCACAGGTTTATAAATTTATATACATTCCTTGTTATTGCATTAGGTAACTTCCTGTCTTCGAAACTAAATTAAGAAAATCCTTTTAAAAAACCAAATCAAATTATATTCCTCGGTTTTTTAAAGTTAATAACAATCGATTATCTATTTTAAGAGAAATTATAAGATTATAAAATAAAAAAAGGAAAGACTTTTATTTTTAACTGACTTAAAAAACTTAATTTTTTAAGAATGTTTGCAACGCACAAACTCTTCGATTTCTAAAGTTCTACTACCATTAGAATATTATCAAAGCTATATTATCAAAATTATTAGTTTTATTCATTCGAAAAACAGACCGAAACACCGACTTCAAAAAGCACTTAAAATTATTAAATACCAATATTTCTTATGTCTATAAATTGTTTTTGTATTACCAAAAATGTTATTAGTTTTTTTATGTCGCTATATAAACCTACCTAAAGACCTATTCGCTGCAACACAACACATAATTTGGTTCACGGAGGAAGGATTTTTTTTTGAATGCTTGAACATACAAAAAAAATACCACATCGGATTTAAAACATCGGTCTTTTTTGAATTTGTTTAAAAAGGTTAATTCTTAAATGGAATTTCGACGATTAAATTCCATCATTGTACCGTTATTGCTTATTACAAATTCGATACAGATGATATACAGATTAAATACTGTTGCATCCGTAATTAAATTACAACAGAATACAACGATATTATTATTATTATCTATGGTTTAATTTCAAGACTTAGCGCGAACCATGTTGTCAAAATCTAATAAGTGTTTCACACATGGCCTAGTTAGCGTTTATACTCGACTCTGTATCTTACCTTAGATCATCACTTAATTGGTTTATGTACTCAGTTACGTTTAAAATTAATTTCCAGTTAAAATTATAATTAAATCAGCAACTTCCAATCGCGATCCCGATACACATCTGATTCCACGTATGTAACAGCGCCACGAGAGTACTATATCAAAAATGGGCTTATCGTGAAATGACGTTCTTAACGTGCGAATGCTAGCCATTTATTCACTGGGGGTTCAAAGATCTAAGTTTGACTGCAACTACTGCCTAACTAAAACAATTAAGACACAAGACTAAACGTTGTGTTTGGTTGTGATTGGACAAACGTAATATAATATAAATAACTAATTATTGACCAATAACAATAAAACGAAACTTATTCCTCTGAAATGTGACATCTCGAAGACTTTGTTTATTTAAATATATTTGCTAGACGTCAATAATAACAGGACGACATTTTTATAAACAATGCACTGCTTTTGCAATCAACAACACATTTTTTTAAATCAAGGCTATTTTCGCTCACTTAAAGCCTACTTAAAAATTCAAATCATATTGCCAGGTATTTACAGGGTCTATTGCGGTTCGCGTATTTCAATGAAAATGATAAAGCTTGTTACGGAGCATTCTCGTGATACATATAATATATATATATATATATATTAAATATATATGTATTGACTTAAGCGTTATGGTCTTCAACCCCGAGGGTGAAAAGGTGCTCGCAGCGTAATGATATATATTTAAGACATCACAACGAAAGTCGACAATGTGTGACATAAAAGGCTCATCACCTGCTTGCCTTTAAAGACATGATATGAGCCCATATAGGGTCGCAGAGCCACTGGATTGTTTATGTACCTACTTAAAAAATCAGTGGTATCTGCTTCATGTTCATTTGTTAATCTAATAATAGGCAAGTAGGTGAAGAGTCGTAGGTAGCCTCCTGTGCCTGATACACGCCGTCGATTTATTGGGTCTAAGGCAAGCCGGTTTCTTCACGATATTTTCCTTCACCGTTCGAGATTGGTGCACAGCCGGGGATCGAACCTACGACCTCAGGAATCAGTCGTATGCTGACGCCATTAGGCCAATACTGCTCTACCTACTTATCTGCTCATTATTATTACATTAAGTTTAATTTTCCTTGAATTTATATGTTTTACAACGATTTGAATTTAGAACAAAACTTAAATTACAAAGTGCTTGCTGAAATCTTCTAGTAAGCTCAATCTCCGAGTCTGCTAATCGCATAAGAACGTAATGTATCAAAGGACTTAAAACTCATTAGGTAATGGATTTGCAATCGGGAAGAGCTTACAAAGATTCAAAGTTATTTAAAATGAGCAAATAGGGGACAATTTTAAATCGAAGTTTTGACCCAAGGTTAATGTCTCGAGTCTTTCTAATCCGAAGCTAGAAAGATTTACTTACTAGCTAAATGATGCACCCACAGTGCCAGAAGACGCGATTTCACATGATAGTGGGGCAAGGCCAAAAGTGCCTTAAAACATTACTAACGCAAGCAACATTGAATCGTTTTATAGAAATGGATTTTCGTTCGTTCGTTCACAACAATTCCAACACGTCTCTTATAATACCTTGAGCCGCAAAGTATCTGCTATCAAAGAGCCTCATTAACAGCAATTTGTACAAAGCTTATATCTTTAATGAACAAAGTTTCTAAAACAGCCAACAGATGGCGCTTGCCCGGCAAAACGGATCATCGTTGGAAAGTTTAATGACTTACCTACTACTTGTTAGTTCATAAGGAAGTTCCCGGTTTCGAATCACGGCACATTAACATGCAACACACTGCACGTTATCTTTATATGGCATTCGCGTGGAAAAGTGGGGTATGTTTAGTGTACATCTTGTTTAGTGACATTTCTTTTGTATTGTAATTATAAATGTCCTCTTCACTGTTGTAATAAAAGGAGCGTTCAAGTATTACGTCACCCAATTTTTGGAGATTCTTGACCTCCCCTACCCCATACTACCATTATGTGGTTTTAATGGAAAGTCGAAAATACAAAGAAAGTTTTACAAATACGTTACATAATACTTGAACGCTACCAAAGACAGTATCCCCACAGCGGCTACTAGACATCTTAAGTAATTAATATATAGAAATTAATCTATACTTTTCGTTGGGCACGTACAGAACAGTAAAAGGCTATGTTACAGTGGCACTGAATCATGCCTACAGATAGACCGATATTAGTCTTTGTCTCACAAAATCCCAATAGAGCAGCGTTTTCCCCAATTCTATCGATCACTCCACCGAATTGTCCGTGTAAGCTGTACGGACGCAAATTATGTGACCATTACGTGAGATACGATATCAACTATTGTGCGATAAAATTTTACTGACCTCCCCACCGCACAGTTTCGGCCCTTCTTTATTGCAACAGGAGGAAACGGCGCAATTGTTGCGTTCGTTTCAAATCTTTGGTGTTAATGTAATACGCATTTCAAAGACTTCAGAAACGAAGGTTATTCGTACTTAAATTTTAAAACAAAGTTAGTTACATTTATTTAATTATAGATCTCAAAGAAAGGTAAAATATATTTTACTGCTCGTGCTTCCTGTAATTAATCGTTCACTATTCGCGAATGAAATTTCGTATCTAATTTATTTATTAAAGTACACCACCTCATATATATATATATATAGGTATATAATGCATTTTCTACGGTATATTTTACAATCTATTTTAAAATACATAACAATTACGGTGATCAAAAATTGTACGTTCATAAGTGTATATTGTGTTATCTATATGAATAAATGATTTTTGACTTGACTTTACTAAAAATTATAATAATATTATACTTCCAATGTTAGTTTTTACTAGTAATTTTTATTCGCTTAACAACACTTCTTTTTATTTTTTCAGCCCACTACCGAATAAATCAAGCTCTGGTAGCGTTAATTATGTTGTATTCGCGAAGAATGCGAATGAAAACTGCCTGAACTCCTAGATTTGTTTTTTACAAATGGAAGATTCTACTGATAGAACCTTGGCAACTAATTGCTGCTTTTTAAAAACGTATATGATGCAACTCCTGCACCGCTGTCATTTAAACATAAATAACATAGTATTGAGGACTATTGTTTATGACAAGCATTACCTAGCAAATAATAATAATTACAAATGTATCGCTGGACAGGTTTTACTATAATGTATAGACCTATTGATGTCATATGAGACAATGAAATTTTTTAAACGACACTTGATATTTTAATACAGTATCATGTTTTATTTCCCTACATTACAGATTTCCCTCGAGATCTCATCCTTATTTACCACATAAAATCTCCCTTAAGTCAGAAAGATATAAATAAAAGTTTATCCAAGCATTAAAATATGTTCATGTTTCTGGGAAACCGTTAAAAAGATTTAAAAAACAACTTATACATTATGTTTGGGTTACAAAGTGATAAAAACCGATTATGGCCTGAACTTAAAATAAAGGGTTTTTTTTTTTTTTTTATATAAATTTACTTATTTTCATAAATCCACGAGTGCGTCCATAACGCTACGCCATCGCGTTGATTCTTGAGCCGCGCACTTAACATTGGACCACGTCAACCCAATGGCTCGTTACTCAGCCACATCTGAGCGTCACCAGCTTTGTTTAGGGCGGCCACGTTTCCTTTTTCCTTGGGGGTCCTGTTTGGGGATGTATTTCGGCGAAGAGTGTGTCGGATCCATTTCCATTTGCGATGTAAGATCTGGTGATCGATTGGCGAAAAACCAGCACCGTAGTAGTTGTCTTCTTAATCTTCCCAGGAAAAAAGATACTCAGAATCTGCCTCAGGCACCAGTCAAAAAAGATCTGTATTCGTTGTGGCTTTTGCCGCTTTCCACTTTTCACTTTGTTTTTAACGTAATTTACTGATGAACTTGATTTGTATTTTTATTTACCCAATGGTCACTAAGACGTGAGATATAAACGACTGACGCAATGCTATGCTACTACTATATTCCATTCACTTTTATTGCACATTCAAAACTAGTGTTTATCGAAAAACCATACAGCCTAGATTGGCTTGATATACTATTTACGACGTAAGCAATAAAACTGAATCGGAATAAACGAAATTACACAACTGTTAGGACACGCGACTGACGTTACAACAGATTATTGCCCCTGCACTTGTAAATGCACCCTTGGCAACGAGACACTAATAATAAATGCCTTAGAAAAAGGGACGCCATGAGTGCAAAGAAAAAAGGCGCTTATTGATATGGGATAGATGAAGAATTGGACATGGTTAATCATACAAATATAATCCTTTCCCTATGAAGTATCGTAACATGTATTTCATTTTTATAAGCAATGTTTGTGGCTCGGAGAAGTATTCAAAAATGTTATTGCTTGTGAGGGCTAGCTAGCTAGCTAAGGCGAGGCGAAATAAAATACAACTTTTTATGACTGTCATATTAAGAAAGTTAAAATTATTTAGTTTATATCAGGTAGGTCAAACTACCTATAAAATTCTCGTGTTCAATTCAATGTTCGTTCACATACTTCTCCGAAACGGCTCGAGCGATTCTTATGAATTTTTAATGCATATTCAGTAAGTCTGAGAATCGGCTACTATCTTTCAAACCCTGTGATAAGGGTTGTCCACTCCAAAAAAAATTTCTTTATATTTTGAAAAAAAAAATTGTTTTTATGATGCAGCATACCAAAAATACATACAGCGCCTAATTTTCACCCCTCTACGATCTACTCCTATTTTTTATTATTGTAGATAGTTATTTTTATTGAACTTAAAAAAATGTTTCCTAGAAATAATATACATGGGCCATGGCAAAACAAACATTTGCGCTCAGCTAGTTTATCTGTATTATAATTTATAACAGCGTATCCAAAATTTTACAAATGAAAAAATTACTTTAGTTTAAAAGTGCAATTAGACTGATGATTAAGGAGGAAAGGCTTTTATTGTTAAAGAACCAATAGTTTTATACCGTTCATAACACTGACAAAAGCGCTGAACTGTCTCTTAACTCTTTCCGTCAAAACGTCAACACAATTTGAAACGAGGTAAAAATAGTTAAGGCGAATAAGCCGCAATAATTATGGAATTAACAAAAACAATGCAACTTTTTATAAAAAAAATATAATAAAATAAAATATATATCAGATAAAATACAGGTATCACTAATTCCACGTCATTAAATTCGAATCGGTAGACATCCCTACTCATCGGTAAAGAAGACAGAGGGTGTAGGCCGAGAGAAAAAGCTGGCGTAAAACTCTCTGTAGGTACTCTTTTAAAAAAGCAAATCATCAAACAACATTTTAACTATTATTATAAAAAAGTCGAAGTTATTTATATCAGATAGGTTAAGCCACCTTATCTATCTGTCCCATTTCATCACAGCGTAACCAGATATTGACAGAAAGAGACAAAGTACTGTAGCTGTTACGATGTTAAGTTTTAGTGAATAAGGGGAGGGTTTTAAAGAAAACACCGGCTACACACAAGTTCGATTTAACCAGAAATGTCGATAAGCCACTTCTTTCAGCCCTCCAAATGTTTTCAAATATAAAAGGGCGACCTCCCTACGTGTATTGCTCTATGGATTATTGCTATCTCTAAACAAAGCGTTAGGTTTTTGCGATAAGCTGCCGTGCTTACGATTAAGTGCGCATACCCCTTGTTTCAAGTGTAATGATTAGATAGAGCTTTTAAAAATAAAACATTGATGCTAAATACATCACGTTTGAATTCTATAACAAGAATAACTGCTGTTATGCTATCAACAGTTTTCATGAAATAATACAAAAGACAAAATACGATTTACGACTAATAAATTATTTTATTTAAAGTTTACAAAAATAAAGTTTTTTATTACAAACTTCATAAATATTTTATATTTTTAAATTGCACATGTATTTTTCAATCTAGTTTGTTTTTTACTTTTAATGTTTAAGTTATTTTCTCTTTAAATGAAACACATGCATGTATCTTAAAAAATAAAATAAATAAAAGAGTCCACCAACTTAGGGTAACACTCGTAAACAAAAGAGACACTAGAACAGTGCCATCACTTACACGTGTGTTCACGCTAAACTATGCTACAATTAAAAGACAACATAGAAAAAACATACTTTTTTACGAATTTTACTATGAGTCACGACTCACGGTCAGACAAATTACTTACTGCAAGGGGTATCGTATCACGTTACATTTAATAACATGTATGGCGAAAAATAATACCTGAAGAATATTTATAAATATTATATATTACTAGCTGACCGGGCAAACGTCGTTTTGCCATGTATATCATTTATAATAAAAAATAGGGGTTGATCGTAGAGGGGTGAAAGTTAGGGGATGGATGTACTTTTTAATGCTGTATCATAAAAAATAAAAACAGAATAAAATATCTAAAAGTAAAAAAAATATATTTAGGGGTGGACTACCCTTAACATTTAGGGGCATGAAAAATAGATGTTGTCCGATTCTCAGACATACCCAATATACAAAATTTCATGAGAATCGGTCGAGCCGTTTCGGAGGAGTTTAACCACAAACACCGCGACACGAGAATTTTATATATTAGATTTACCACATTTATTTTACTAAAGTTGTTACATTACATTATTGTATTCGTAATTAAAAAAATCATTATCACAAGATTGCTATTAAAATAATGAATTAATACTTCGTACAGTTAACTCGCGTAGTTATACCCGAAATAAGTTATGTTTTATACAAAAAACACAACGGACCCCACAGACGTTGTCCTGCATGATATTTAAAGCGATTAGGATATTAAGCAAAGTATGAAAGTACCGACTGCAGTGCCATCTGCCGGGCTGATTTGTGAATCTAAACCATTCCCAGATCCCCTTGAACACACACAAAAAATTTCATCAAAATCGGTCCAGTTGTTTGAGAGAAGTTCAGTCACATACACACGCACACAAAATAATATATTAAGAACACGAATATATATATTAAGATTTTAAATATCGTCATTAAACAACTCATATCGCGTGAGAAGTTCAACCGCTAAGGTCTCCACGGACTAATGGAGCATTTATGTTACATTCAGCGCACGATTAAGATAAAAGATCATTAGATTAAAGGAAATGAATCAGCAAAGAATCGCTAGAATTCTTCATTGGATACTGTTTACAAAGGGCCACTTGGGGCTACGATCTGATAAGGTGCGGCTTGTGCCAATATCCCAGATAAAATAATCCGATTATAGGCCACAATGGATAGTGGAAGGCTGCACAAAACTACGGGGGATTGGGGCCTATCTAACCAATATGTATTCAAGGATTCGGGATGGCTTATCATTGTGTTTATGGCACCGATGTTGACGTAATTAAGGTTGGAGATTAGCTTTTTTTACGCAATCGTGGGCAATATGTTAGATATTATTTTACCTTCAGATCAAATATTTACTGACAAAATATTCTATTACTATGAATTTTAATTTCCATTTTCATTATTTTTTTATTTTTAGTATTGTTTCTTGATTGGTCATAACAAACCCAAAGGCGACATCTACCTGTAATAATTAGTGTAAAAATTAGACGATATTTCGTAACATACCTATATTGTTTTTTATAGAACAACGGTTGTTATGGGGCAAACGGGCATGAGGCTGATGTTAAGTGATACCGCCGCCCATGGACACTCTAAATGCCAGAAGGCTCGCGAGTGCGTTGCCGGTACGCTCTTTTCTTGAAGGACCCTAAGACAATGATTTATTCAAGGACAGTGTAACCTCTTTATATAACGAATTTCAAGGGACCGAGCACGTTCTATCGTTATAGAGAGCGTTCGTTATATGGAGTGAATTATTGTATGGGCTTGTGTTAAACGAAACAAAAAAATGTAACTATTTTTACGTTATAGAGACTTTTTCGTTATTACGAATGACGGTATAAAGAGTTTACACTGTATTAAAGTAAGCTCAGTAAAATATTTATCTATTTACTTAGGGTCCACATAAATATATTTCATAAGAAATTCAAGTGGCACAGGTTTCGTGAATTTCAAATAGTTTACTTCGAAGAAATAACGCCCTTGAAAGTTTTACACATTTATGAAAGCCAATCTAGCGGATATTGAATACTTAAGCGGTTTTTGAAAGCAGTACACGTAGCTGGGTATTCGACAAATATTCGTTTGGTACGCCAGAATGTGCCTCACAAAGGAAAATATTTCGATGCACTTTTCGACATAAACTTCCAACTAGAAATACGTATAGCAAAATACAAGCTATTTCGCATTTCGCTCTGTGACTATTCCTCTAGAAAAGTTATGGATATTGAGAAGCACAAATACTACTTTCATAGGTAAATATGATACTGAAATAAACTTAGACTTTAGTATACAATATTATCATATACAATAGAATTTGTTTATATATATTAATATAACCCTGCAATAGAAAAGTAACTACTTAACTATTGGTATGTGACCCTGCAGCGGAACCATCTACTTAATTAACTTAACAGCAGAATGTTGCACTTTACACGACATTTAGTAATGAAGAATACGGCTGAGAAGAATAAATAAACAGTGTCCACATTTAGACACTTTACCAAATTTCAAATAGTTTCACATATAGACAAATAATAGGGATATATGAAGGGCGGGCGTAAACCTAGTGTAAACTAACAAGGGTGCAATATTATCATTAACGAACTGTCAAATTCCCCCCCTAATACCATTTGAATTATGTCCGACACATGCTTAGATCAATACGTATCAATTGTGATTTTCCGATACATTTATTTCGCTACGCGTTCGATAACCTAAAACTGAACAATTTAGTTCAATTGGATTTTATATTTGAATCGTGGCGATGATTTGAACGTATTATGTTTCATATTCTCACAACCAATCAAAGCAGTGCATTATACAATTCAATTAATGTAAAGCAGGACGATTTCGTCTTATATTTAAATTGATATGACTATAAGTGTTGACTATAATGTGTATTATTTATAGAACAGTAGGCAATCAGGCAAGAGGGATCCCAGTTGCGTTGTGCTTTTAAGAATTGATACGCTCTTTTCTTGAAAGACCCTAACTCGAATTGGTTCGGAAGTACTTCAGTGTGTAACTGGATCCACACAGTGGTGTTACGCGGCTAAAACCACCTTAAAAATGCTCAGTTATGGAACGACGGACGTCGAGGTGATACGGGTGTTATTTCGTATTCTGCTTCGACGTCCGATCATAGAACTGTTGAACACAATTACTTTGTCTTTGATATTAATACTGTCTCTTTAAACTTGCATATATTAATTTACAATATGCGCACTGAAGTATTTCCGAACCAATTCGACTTAGGGACCTCAAGAAAAGAGCGTACCAATTCTTAAAAGGCCGGCTCTCACTCGCAAGCCCTCTGGCATTGAGTGTCTATGGGCGGCGGTATCACTTAACGTCAGGTGAGCCTCCTGCCCATTTGCCCCCTGCTCTATAAAAAATGTAATACGGCAAAATATTATTGTTATTATATATGAAGTTGAGGATTAAGGCTATTTCATAATATGCCTTTTAAAAATGTAATGTTAATTAATTGGAGCACTTAAACATATATAATGCAACGTTTAAGTGCTTCCGACTTCCTCTGAAATAAACATTCAATTCCAGCGGTCCCGTTATGAATTAGACCAACTCAGTAGAAAAACGTTTTAAGATCTCTTTAAATATTCTTACCCATGTAAAACTGAGCGACTATTACTATTTAAATAACGATATATTTAACAAGAAAACATTACTTGTATAATTTGTTACTTTCTGATACTAAGACACAAAAAATCTTTTCACTTTTACTTTCACGAGAAAACAGGAATGTTTAAAGTTTTGTTTTAAACTATGTATTATTATTATTATTATTTTTTATGTAATAGGAGGCAAACGGGCAGGAGGCTCACCTGATGTTAAGTGATACCGCCGCCCATGGACACTCACAATGCCAGAAGGCTCGCAAGTGCGTTGCCGGCCTTTCAAGAATTGAATATTATACATCTTCTTTAATCACTCTTAAGATCAGCGTGCGACTCTCATTTCTGAAGTCGTAGGTGCACCAATTTACTTTCTTTCTATATGGGCATTTAAAGAGCATTTGAAAACTCCTTCACCGTTCAAGCAATTTTGTGAGGAAACCGGATTGCGTTATACCCAAAAAGTCGACGGCATGCGTCAGGCACAGGAGGCTGATCACCTACTTGCCTATTAGATTACCAAATGATCATAAAACAGATACAGAAATCTGAGGCCCAGAACTGAATGGTTTTAACACCACTATATCTGTTGTCGCAAACCACACACTCTTGCTTCCTTGATCTACGTGTATATACATACAGAGACAAAGCCTTTGATATAATGTTTTTTTTTATTATATGAGAAAACAGTCGTATCCCATATTCACCTCACGTGTTACACTTAGGATGTAAGCACTCAAAAGATACTTCCTAAGTGCCGCATAAGCACTTGAACAGAATGCTCGTAGTAACAATGTAAATAGAAAATCAATGTTCCCATGCTCCAACATCGCAAACACAATACAAAACAGAATGTTTATCGCTAGGTGGCATTCGATTTTGAATATTCAAATTGCTCATCACATTTGTCATACATCATAGCGTGGACGCCGGAATAAAAATTCTACCTTTTTTTTATAGAACAGGCAGGAGGCTGATGTTAAGTGAAACCTACCGCCGCCCATGGACACTCTCAATTCCAGAGAGCTCGCGAGTGCGTTGCCGGCCTTTTAAGAATTAGTACGCTCTTTTCTTGAAGGACCCTAAGTCGAATTGGTTCGGAAAAACTTCAGTGGGCAGCTGGTTCCACATAGTGGTGGTGCGCGGCAGAAATTGCCTTAATTTTGTGATAAGAATAAATATTTAGGATAACTTAATCAAAAATATCATGAAACAGATTCAGAAATCTGAGGCCCAGACCTAAAGAGGTTGTAGCGCCACTGATTTATTTTTAGTCGTTACTGAAAATGGCCCTTGTTACATCAATAGGCATTGCTGTACATATTTAAAAAAATAACAATAACCAGCATATTGTAAAGGCGATAATTACAATTCATATGTCGGCATAGTCATTACAAGCATTGTGCGACTCGGTGAGCCAATCCGGACATCAACGAGTCTGAGTCAGCATTGTGTCTGATATACATTTTTTTATTATAATAATAATTAATAATAAAGCCAATTAATAATAATAAAGAAATAAGCGTCTTTTGTAATGAGTTACCGACCGAAGATATCAAAAATCATTGGGTAAAGTAGAACCTAAAGAATGTTGTATTTATTAATAACCTACTATGTCATATCGAGCAGTATTAGCCCAGTCGCTTCAGCGTGCGACTCTCATTCATTCTCGTAGATTCGATCCGCGGCTGTGTTGAAGAAAAACATCGTGAGGAATCCGGCTTGCCTTAGAACCAAAAAGTCGACGTCGTGTGTCAGGCACAGACTGATTTTATCTTTTTACTATTCTCACATTGTTATCTAAGTCTTTCAATTGCAAGGGAAATTAAAATTAAGTAAAAATTCACATTTCTATAACTTGAACTTTTAATTATCATACAGAATGCTCACTAAGCGAACTGCATTAATGAATTTTAAAAGCGATTTGTATATAAATACTACGTCGCTCTATTTCGTTAAGGTATAAATGTACAACGTCACTGACGCCTACTCCTTGACCTTTGATAGACACATCTGACTTTATTATAACGACCACTTTCAAGATATAATGGGGATCTGCTTATTTTGCACTTTTATATGAGAGGCGTTTCGCAAAAAGAAACTTTGAAGACTATCGAGATCATCAAAAGATAAAGTGCCACCTTATTGGATATTAAAAGGCCAGTTTTTATTCTACATAATAACGTTCGCAACTGAAGATAATGTTTGTATTTTCATCATCATTATTTCGACGAAACAATAATTATTTTGCATCGGTACAGACAGGAAGAAGCTTCACGTATATTCTATAAATTTTTATTTATTTACACTTTGTTACCTTATACAAAAACAAACATATATACAAAAAAGCAGGGTACGTAAGTTATAAGGCAACGGACGCTAACAAGCGATTTCTTCCAGGCAACCCTAATGTGGAACGATAAAAAAAGAAACACCTACAGAGGGTAAAGTGTATAAATAATTAACAACAAAAAAACTCAAAATAACATGTAACTATAACTAAAATAAAATTATCAATTAAAGAGACACAAATGTGACCACGAAGCCATAGACCGAATCGGACTAAAGGTGTTTTTCTATAACAGATACCGCCGCCCATGGATCACATTGCCTGAATGCTCATAAGTGCGTTGCCGGCTTTTTAAAAATTGGTACGCTTTTTTCTAGAAGGACCTTAAGTCGAAATGGTTCAGAAGTACTTCAATAGGCAGCTGGTTTCACATAGTGGTAGTGCGCGGCAAAAACGGACATCGTCGTGATACGGGTACTTTCGTATTCTGCCTTGACGTCCGGTGATAAAACTCAGCAGGTATTAATCCGAACATCTCTTCTAAACAATCTCCATAGTAAATGCGGTAGAAGATGCAGGTAGGCCCCACATCTCTACACAACGCCAAGGCATCAAGTCTCTCGGAATGTGACTGGTCGTGGACTCGAATCGCTCTTCGTTGAATAATACAAGTTGGACTAATGGAAAACGACATCAACTGACAGTACCTTAAATCATTCAATGGTTTTAAGCACGTCACGAAGCTCTGTTAACCGAATATAATGTCGCAAAAAGTGGAATGAACTGTACTTGTAACAGTACACATCCCGTTAGATAATCACGAAGAAATAACATTAAGAAAATAGCAATCGCGTAGTCATTATCAAGGCCTAGAAGAGAAAAAAATACTGTCGGCAAACGTCTTAAGACGTCTAGACTTTGAAGTACCAATTTGAGGCTACGTCTTTGTAGAAAAGGCTTTTAATTCTTTTGCAACCAACAACTAATTACTCTTGGAGTCTATTTGAAGAACCTACTAATAAGCAAAAATAAAACAGACGAGATTTGATCACAGTTTTTGATTACATTCTATGAAAAACAGATATATCTAAAACAAAAATTTTACCAAACTGTTGAGACGTGTAAAAACGGAATAATAATTTTAATATATTGTATTTTTATCTATTTTTAAGTTACGCAGCTGGAATTGCGACTTCACTGACAGCAATGTTACTCATTTCGCGGGGAGACTCAAATGAAAACCAGCAATAAATACTTAAAGTTACAGACTAATGAAACGAAAGCGGTAGCCGTGTACTCATTGAAACAAAAGCCATTGCGGGATAATGCTCGCCAATTCGTCTCGTGATTTACAATACCGTGAATACATTCGTACAAACAAAGGCCACTTGAAAAGTATGGGCCATAAATCGCTAGATACGCAACGGGCATAAAGTAACGTTTTGTAAGGCACGCAATTACCATAATTACGCTATGTTTTTCTAAGAACGTCAAACTTCAGTTTGGGACCGGTTATATACGCTCCCTAGACTCACCGACATGTCTATGTCACCAAATGGGCCAATGACATGGGGCTTGACCAAGGCTTTAGAGGATACAAATGTGTGCTGGTTGGGTAACCAAGCTCTCAATGCAGTAGATTTCAGCAAAAAGAGCATCTTTACTGTGGAACATTCTGCTCCTCAGCATAGCTGAGCCAGGGTCAATTACAACCACAGCACACACGCATTACACACTTGAAACGAACCGAATGAGAAAAAGAAAAAAAAATATTTGATCTCATTATATTTTTTCTTTTTCTTTGATTATTGTTATTTTGTGTGTTTATGTGTGTGTGTTTGTTAGTAATAAATGTTATGTCTATGTCTACTTCAGAAAAAAATAGTGCGACGACATCAGCAATATCAGAGGAATTATAAGGTACTTCGCGAGTATATTGCATATATATAATATTGTATATGTACTTTCATAATATTCCTCATCATCTCGTAATTGGGTTCCACGCAACATTATTTTAAGGCCGTAGGTACTCAAAGTTGTGGTATTATTTAAGGAAGCATATGGAAATAGCTTTTGAACCAACTCCAAAAGAACTGATGGAGAAGCTTACGAAGTGTATTTTAACTAGTAACATAAAATTGCTTTTAATACAAATCTACACGCAAAAAATCTATAGGTATCATATGTATCTTGGAGTTTTATTCGTTTACATAAAAATAACAGCAAAAAACATATTTATGCTAAGGTATATACATTGTTGACGTAAGCTGGTTCGTGTAGGCACTATTTCGTAAATAACATCCTTAAAAAGTAGGTTAATCTCTAGAAATTCTTTGCTTATTTTGTCACAATGCTTTTATGAATACCATACGGGAATGAATAGTTAAATAAGCACATCTGAATTACGGCACATGGCACAAAAGGCATTTATTTTCACGTTATAAAGAAAACTTTTAAATACACTACAAGGATTTGACAAAAATAGATACAAAATACAATCTAGTTTTTTTTTTATATATATAATATGAATAATATAATTCAAAGCTCTCGTTAAACGTAAAAATATCAATTAAACTTTTTATAAATTTGACGAATATTTTAATGATCCTAATCCTTGGCATTGATTTGCTTCAGTTCAAACAATTTGTATGACTCAAAACTTAGCGATTCAAAAGAGTGGCAGAATGTTTCTTGCCAGTTCTTCTTGCCCATTCTACGCCCTTGACTTGCGAACTGGTAGTAAATGTAAATTTAGAATTAATTTAACTTCTTTTTTGACGTTCATAAGTGTACTTGTTTACCTACATATATGAATAAAGTTATTTTGAGATTGATATTTAAGATTGTTAGTCGTAATTAACAAATTAACCAAGCTCAATCATATATACTTATATATATAATTAAAAATATTTTCACTGTCAGTATTATTTTTTCAACTAACTTCCAAAGAGGTGACATTGTTTTTATTGATAATACATACACATTAATATAATCCATATTATTATTATAATCGTAGTAAACACGCAATTACACACGTGGAAACAAAATCATTGATTGTTACACTCACTTTAACACATGCTGGAAATATGTCTAATTCCTGTACATATATCAGTGTTGGCCTAGTGGCATCAGCGTGCGACTCTCATACCTGAGGTCGTAGGTTCGATCCCCGGCTGTGCACCAATGGACTTTCTTTCTATGTGCGCATTTAACATTTGCTCGAACGGTGAAGGAAAACATCGTGAGGAAACCGAGACATGTCTTAGACACAAAAAGTCGACGGCGTGTGTCAGGCACTGGAGGCTGATCACCTACTTGCCTATTAGATTTAAAAATGATCATGAAACAGATTCAGAAATCTGAAGCCAATTCCTAAGGTTGTAGCGTAACTGATTTATTTTATTTTTAATTCCAATACATTAGTGTCTACGGCAGTAATAATCCCAATCGTAAAAAAAACGCGCTCCGTCGCTCAATCTCTTTGTCCCACAATATCTCCGGAATAGGCGGAAAACGGATATTGTATTCAGAGCAAGGCCCACTCACAACATCACTTTTAAAAGCTATATTATCAAACAGTTATATATATTTGAACCTTGGGACTAAAATTAACAGATATCTGAATGATCATTTCAGATAACAGATAAGCATTCAGTGCCCGACGCGATAATTTTTGGGTCTATATGCAAGTGTGTATTACCTGCAAAACTCAATGAAAATAGAAAAGCAATACATATTGAAATAATTATGTACAGACAAATTGTAAAAGATGGAAAACATTATGTTTTTGTTGACGGTACATAACACAAAGAGAATGTATTTCACAATTGATACGGATCTTCGAGTTAATATTTTTATTGTCTCCGCCTATTTCTCAATTCTCTTAAGACTTTTATTTTCTTGTTTTGTATTTAAATTTGCCTAATCTTACTTTGAGATTTCAAAATAAGTGAAATTAACGCTTTAATTTTCGCAATATCTATATAATTGCCTTGGGAGATTATAATTTTATTTCACTTACGTAAAAACTTGAGACGTGTACCTCTCTACAGCAGGACTGTTTTATTTTTTCATTCAGTTCTAATGTATTATCCTAACGCCTTTATTTCTTAGTGTTTATACTTATTTAAGTACTAAGATTTGTCATATTCCATAAAGTTTGACAATTGACTTTGTTAACAGTGATATTAATGGGTGTTTACAGCTAAACCACAAGACCATAGACGTTTTGGACTATGTATTTCTACTATACATAGACATAGATTTTTTTTTATTTCAGACAACTATTAAACATTAGGTATGTTAAACTAATATTTCGTATTCTCTTAAATTTGGTTCAAACTAATCATGATTTATCTATACCTAATACCTACCTTTCTAGTACAATATACTTAAATCCTACAATAACTTTCTAATAAATATGCATAATGAATAATGTAAAACTCCTTGACCCACAATATAAGGTTATTAATTTTAATTACTTTAGCGAGAAAAACTAATAAACATGTTTTTACTGTGCGTTACTAAATTACTTAATTTGTTATTTTATATTTAAATTCTGTAATAATAATTATAATTTTATTTGCATATAAATCATCTTTTATTCGAGATTTTTTAATTCATTAAAACATGTCGAGAAACAGAAATTCATATAATATTTATGTATGTATGTAACTCTCTCGGGATTAAAAAACGTCGTAAGTATTTTTTTAATTCACAAGCATTTCCGAATATTTTCAACAACACAAGAAACAACGAAACAAATATTAATTTAATTTTAATAAATTAATTTAGGTTCAAGTGAACCTAACAATAAAGCATAGCATATCAAAACGTTATTTTAATAAATACATATTTAAAAAACCACATACCTATTCACAAATAACTTCCTACGTTTTTTTATCTGTAGCCAGTGGCATAGATAATCACTAATATTCAGAGTAAACTTTTAATTACTTTCGCGAGTTCCGACGCATTCTTAATCATCCGCTTCCTGAAGTAATTTGCAACCGCGGATTTCCTATGCGGGCGTAATTCAAATAATAGTGGGCTATATTTGATCGAAAAAAACTCTGGAATACTATAATATTCAATAATGCCTTTTTATTTATAATGAGGAACATCTGAAAAAGCTCTGAAAATCTGGTCATTGAACACTTATTAAGTTACAGTAAGTGGGTATAATTAATATTTTTTATATTAAAAAACTCAAATACATAAAGATAAATTAAAAACTTAAACAAGATTCCAGCAAGAACAAATCTAGTAAGAATTATAAATCATAACTTGGTCTTAACATTGTGTTTTAGACTCAAGCACTATATGAGCAGTTTTTACAATACCCATATCATCAGTAAATTTCAATTGTGTAAATTGTCTCAAATACATTAACATTAGTACATGATAAAACAAAGAATGATAACAAAACCTTTCTTTGTTAGTAATGTTTGAAGAAATAACTGTTTGAAGTTCCTGATTCTTATCAATGTAGGAAATGATTAAGATAATAGGGGTTCTTATTCCTTCATTACAAAGAATTCTTTTAAGTAAAAAATTGAATAAAGATATTGTTTTACCAAACATGTAATAATCCAATGTTCTATTGATGGCGGCCCACTATTTAAATACTTTCTCTTATATTGAAACCATTTTCACTTAAATGTGTATAACTTGTGGCAACTATCATTATCTCAAGTTGGTTAAAAAAATAGGGTATAAAAAGATATTCCTATAAATCTAAATGTATAATATTATAATAAAGTAAGTTTTAAACTATCAAGCAGATCTATATTGGATTTCAAAACTGCTTAGTTTGTGTTTAGGAAGCATAGTACTCTTACATGCCTCTGTATGATTTTCATTCCAGAAACAATACCTGCTACTGCCTATTATTTAAGACAAACATTGATTTTAATGTATAATTTTGTCTATTCTGTTAAAGAAAATGGATTTTTGAATAAGAAAAATTTGTTTACATCACTCTTAATATCAATCAGCACTCTGCATTAGTATAAAGCTTAATCTAATATGACTAGTATAGCTCAAGACTGAGCTCATAAGTTTAGAAAATCCTATCAATAAACAATCTATTAGCTGATAAACATAAATAATTCAGACTTAAGAAAAAACTATATTAATCAATTTGGTTTTTTATATCGAAAATAATGCAAGTGTAGTGTTATGTCAATTGCAGTTTTAATATTTTTATTAGAATATAAATGTACATTGTAATAAATTAAAATTTTATTTGATATATCTATAACAAATTTATTTATAGCTACTCACATTATAGACCACAAGTTCAACTATCGACTATCTTCAGAGACAAGGGAAGTCATAAAAAAATAAACAAAGTGACCTTTCAAATAAGCTTGCAAACAAAACATACCTTATCTCCTGGGATATTTTTTGACGACATGGTGTAACTCTTAATTTTATTAAATGATCCGATGTCGTCTGGACGATATATCCAGAGAAAGGAACTCAATGTTGCTGCGGCAGATCAGCATACGACACAAAACACTTCACTTTATCAATCACTCGGCCATCATCACTGATTGTAGGGTGCATTAGAGCCACATACACAATAAGCTAGCCATAATTTGGCTTCGAAATCAACACAATTGCCCATTGATATTCATCGGTACAGGTAATTTTTCAACACACAACACAAACACAGCGAAAGAAGCTGACTTGATTGAGCTTGACGGAAAATGGCGATTGGCGAGGGTTGTGTCTCCCCTCCTCCCCACTGACCCGCCTCTGCGCGCATGCTATATAATGTTTTTTATAATAGTTCCATTAAACCATTATAGAGGGCAGTATTGTGTTTAAACGCACTTTTTATTTATTTAACTTAAAAATAGATGGCGTAATATAGATTAACATATGATGGCACAGATTTGTAGTTATTATTGTTGAAAATTTTGATTTATTTAAGTATTATAATTCCGTGATGGGTTTTATAATAATAGCTTTAACAACAAAAGCGAAGTAAAGTGTAAATTTTAAAGTAACTTTACAAAGTTTATTTAGTAAAGACTTAACTTGTAAAATTATATTGGTAAATAGTAATTATTAAGCTATAATAATAAATTAAAAATATTCTAAAATAAAAACATTATCGACTAGATTAATAGAAATTCAATCGATCGATTTAATAAAATAAGGATGCTTGTTAGATTACAAAAAAACACTTGGACCTTATCATTAACCTATTATTTTGAAATTGCAACACTATGTATATGAAACTTTTTAGTCTGTGCTGGGCGGGAGCCGGTAGCATAGTCTAACATTGACCAAATCAATCAATTCGCAAAATGGCGGATGGCGGCGTGGATATAGATTTATACGCTGATGATATTGAATCTGATTTTAATAGACAGGTATGCTTAAACGTTTATTTTATACTTTAATTTGAACTAATTAGAATATATGTATAAAAGTTTCATAATGGTTGTACTAAAAAAAATCTAAATTTATGTGACGCCATTTCTAGGACGAGTTTGGAGGAGACAATGTAGATTTATACGACGATGTAATAGCTGCCCCGCCTACGAAGCCAGAAGATGGAGATGGTCCACAGAATTCGGGGTCGCAACATCCTCCGGAAGAGACAAATGGAAATGCGCCGTATCACAACGCTCCAAGCCACGGGCATCATGGCCGCCGCTTTCAGCTTTACGTCGGCAACCTAACTTGGGTTCGTACTTGATTTTAACTCACTAGTTCTAATGTAAATATAGATTTTCACTTTGTGCTACCTATTTGATATTTGGGAGTGTCAATTCTAATGCATATTAAATCATTTGTTTCCTTAATTTCCTTATCTAAAGCTAGACAAACTTAAGTTTATTGTTATCATGCCTAGTAAAGATGCAATTCACAATTCACGACTCAATATCTGTTTTAACAATAATGTCAGGACAGCTGCAGCTGGTATGCACACACAGCACAACATTTCATAGTCATCGAAGTTGTGGTCCTCATTCAAACAAATAACATTTAAATAACTTCCTATAGTTCATAATATAAAATAAAATAATTTATATGTAATCTTGTGTCTGTGTGGCAATAAACATTTTGAGAAAAAAGTTATGTATATTTTACATATAAGTAGGAAGCATGGCAATTTGGCAATCCCAAAATCAAATAACCAAATGAAAACTTGAAATGTTAAACAAAACACTTATCCTAACTGGTAACAAACATTTGCTTCATTTTAGCTTTAAGTCTACAAAAATGTAAAATTCTGTAATAGTAATTTTATTAATTGTAAAAACTATAGGGTATCAGAAAAAAATTGTTTTTTTGTACCAAATGATATAGGGAAAGCCTAATGTCATCCAATTTCATTATGTATTCAATCCGCTATATTAACTTTAACATAATATAAATCTATCAAAAGTAATCACTGTACCGGAAATATGTAGGAATATATTGTTAAAGGTATAACTTGACACATTTGTCTTAATTTATTTAGGCCTTCAGAACTGAAAAAAATTCTTAAAAACTAAAATCTGAAACTTTGTATGACTCCAAATTTATGCTGCTGTTATAGCTGTATTCTACCATGTAATATTTATTCACTTTCAATTTATTAAGATCGGTATTTGTTGGATTACCAGTGTTAAGTTTTCATTTGGTTAGTTATGTGTGTTTTAAGTGTGAAACGCACACTTATGCACATTATTGTTCAGTTTTTTAAATTATGACATAAGATTTAGAATTGATATAGCATTATATAATCTTAAGTTACGTAAAGTTAATTTTAATTGGTGTGCTAATATTGTGTCTAAGTGTGATTTTGGTAAGTGAATATATGTAGTCTTCTTTTGAGGGTGATTGTTAAAATGATATGATGACATCGCTCCTCAAAACTTAAAATTTAATTAAATTTCACCCTTAATTTGTTTATGGTAACCAATGTCTAAAAACTGTGGTTGCGATTGTATATTGAGTCTTAGCTTGTCATTTTATCACAAAATAAAATTAGTAAAGGTTATAACATTAAAGCTTTTTAATATAGTGCTGTATCAATTCCAAAATGAAGCAATCATGAACCAAGTCCATATAGATATGTATGGTATGGTTTCCAAGTCTAACGGCTTTTACCTCATAAAATATATTATTAAATTTATTATATTGTGGTACCTTACATATATTGTTAAAAATTTTAGTGACATGATTTATAAAATATTATGGCCTTGCTTCTTTTTAAATATTTGTTTTTATACATATATAACCTCGTTATATACTGTGATATAAAATGTGTACACGGCCAATAAATGGCCATGGTATACTGTGATATAATATATGCTGAGATTATATCTCATAATATACTGTGTGTGGAAATTGATTCCACCTAACTTTATATCTCATAATATTTATAAATGGTTTTATATTATGTGATAAATCTGCAATACATTATGCTATTAAAAATAGGGCGAGGTTTTTCTCAATGCGCTATTTTTACTCAATTGCTTTACCTTCCACTCTTGATCAAATGTGACTTGAAACATTGTCGAGGGTGATTTGTTACACACATTGAATTTTTATTGCTACTTGTTAATGTGAAGTTTGACTTTAGCCCATTTTGCAAAATTCTAAAGAGATATTTATGGATTTCATTTTACAAAGTGGTTAGTGAAAATTAGATTTAGAAAACATAGAATAGAATCTAGGTAAAGCATATATCTTCTGAATGTAAATATTATATTTTACATATTTTGAAACTAAGATTCATATTTCTTAAAGAAATAAGTATTGTTGGGTTATTATAATTCTCATATTTATTATTTTGCTTTATTGTAGTTATGTATTTTTGTGATAAATATCTCTTTATCTTAAGTTTGTGTAACTTAATATATTGGTATTATTTGCATGTATAGTCCAAAAATGGATTATTTTTGCGCAATGGTCTTTTGTTATTTGGATTGTTTTTATGAGTTTTATGGCTATCTCACTCTTGCAAAGGATTGATGACTTTGTATGAGTGGTATGCCATGAAACATAAAAACGTATTTATGGTCCATATTAAAATCTTTGTATTTCATGACCAACAAACATTTTCGAATAACAATGATGAATGTATGGACTATAATTATGGTTTGAATGAAGAGGATTGTCTGAGAAGAATGAATAGTATATTTATTTTATGTAAAACATTTCCACATCTATACTGTCTCATACTGCAAACATCTTGGTTATGTTTTGATTACTTTGGTCTGTACACTGATTTAAGTGGTAATCAGAATCTTAATAGATTTTATAAAAATACTAAACATTTTAAACTTGTCATTGTTTAGTTGTCTTTCTTGTCAACCTTTAATGTTAACATTACTTATTTTTGTGTTACTTGAATGACAATGTTTACCTTTACATATAAATTTAAAAAAATATTTTTTTTACAAATATAACAGGTGTGAGACTTTGTAAGTACATCATTTGTACTATGAGGGGGAATACTAAATAATTTACGTTATTTATTATTATTTTAATATCAAATAAGTTTCCATTTGTCAAGACGTGTAACTAATCGAAAAATGTTGTATTTAAAAATTTATTTTACGTTTTTACTTTTTAACATGCCGCTTTCATGTTACAAATTTTTATATAAGTGGAAACGAAACTTTCGTTTTAGATAATCATTTTACATCGGGTCTTCAAGAT
Organism: Pieris macdunnoughi; assembly: GCA_905332375.1. NCBI lineage: Eukaryota > Metazoa > Arthropoda > Insecta > Lepidoptera > Pieridae > Pieris > Pieris macdunnoughi. The sequence continues at coordinate 624,694 of CAJOBZ010000074.1, read as the reverse complement.
AAGATTTCAATTTGTTCTTGGGCGTATTGCTTTTTTATTGAAGCTTACAAAACATGTATTAAACTTCGAGATAAATATATTAAATAGTGTAGTTCAAATACGGTCAGAAGAGCAGCATCTATCTTTAAAAAATGTTGGTTTCAATATTGGCGATTATCTATAATTCTATAAATTATTAATAGATGTAAATATAGACGCAAATATACAGTTATTATAGTTCAAATCATTTTAATTTTCTGATAAAAATTTGTCCTAATATAATTAATTTGTGATTTATATATTTGTAATAATGTTTTATTTTTTCGACAATTATAATTATTATTGATTTGGAAAAATATTGAAAAAATGTTATACATCGGGCTAATTAATGTTAACGTAAAGTTCACACCATCCTTCAAAATGTCGTGAAGGATTTCAATGCTCTGAGAAAAATATACTGTGATAAAAGCAATAAATAATAACAGCAAATAAAACTGTTTCTTTTCTCCTGAAGCCTCCTATCAAACCAAATTTAGCGTACAGATTAAAATGTGAGAGAATGATAGAGTGAATGAATGACAGGTGTTATGTAGGGAAAACCAGTTAACACTCAGATATCAGCTTTCGATACATGGTTAGGTTACTACCTTTTCCAGAATCGGAAAGTCTCAAATGAGGTATGTTACAACCGCGCTTAATATAATGCTAGTTCTTGTATCCAATTTACGATTTTCATTACTTAACCAATAGTTCTGAGCTATTCGTAAGTTGGACATGGGAACCGGCAAATTGTAACAATTTAAAACGCGATGCATGACATGAGTTTTTGCTAAACATTTTCCAGTGGGCTACTGATCAAGATATAGCTAATGCCATCGCAGACGTTGGCGTAACTGATTTTCAAGACGTGAAATTCTTCGAGAACAGGGCCAATGGACAGTCGAAGGGTTTCTGCGTTATATCTTTGGGTTCTGACCAGTCCATCCGGATGGTCATGGACCGTTTGACCAAGAAGGAGATACACGGACAACATCCCGTTGTTACGCTGCCCACAAAACAGGTACATGACAGAAAACAAATATAAGAGTAATAATCCGAAAGCTATTATGGTTTTTGTATTTTATACTTCCTGTATTAAGGGAGCCTTCAAGTATTACGTCACGCACGTTTTTGGAGATTATTGACCCCCTCCCCTATGTAACGCGCCGTAACGTTTTTCTGTATAGCAAAACGTTTCATGACCACCTAGTGACTCATTATACCTAAAAGTTACCATTATGTGGTGTAAAGTACTGGAAAGTCGAAAATAATATTAAAAATAACGCGTAATTCACTCCTTGCTCCGCATCGTAACGTTCTACAAAAGGACCCCCGCCCCCCCCAAAATTCGTTAGTTATTACTTGAACGCTCCCATAGGGCCGATTTACATTATCTAAGTGTTTAGCAGAGTGCTTTAGGATAGTACTTTAGTTGAAATATGTAAACGCTACTTGCTTTAGTACGGTTCTACTTGACTTTCAAGTTGAATCAAAATAGAATCGCTTTTTGTTTCAAGTGATACCCCTCCTGCGCCCGCGCAACCCCCGAGATCTTTCCTCGTTGTGTATAAACACGTAATTTAGTAAAATGAGAATGGAGCGTATTTGCCGACGTTGTTGCGCGTTCATTGTGGCGCTGTAATGATACTCTACTGGAAGAAATGTAAACGTTCACTCGCAACGCACTAAAGCACTAAAGAACTTGCCTTTCAAGTTGTACTAAAATACTCTCCTAAACACTAAGACAATGTAAATCGGCCCTTAGAGGAAAAGGTTTTACATGGACGGTATTAAAATTTACTGTGGCTCGGTGACAAGTATCACTACATATAATTAATTGACAATAGTTTATTTAAGTAAAGGAGTGAATTTATATCTAGTAAAGCTTTTTCTAAAAAAATAAGGTAATTTTCATGATATTACCTAAATATGTCCTGTTCTAATAAAGACTATGAACCTGCATTGTCTAAAGCCATCACACTAACTACTTTGAAGAACTGGACGCATAAGGATACCAAATAATCGACTTTTCAGGCACTTAACCAATTTGAGAGTCAATCCAAGACGAGGTCAACGCCACCAGGTCCAAACCCTGGAATGAGAGGACCGCCTGGACATCCTGGTGGTCCACCGGGACCTCACCCAGGAGGTAATTTTAAATAGATTAATTTAAATTCGTATTTATACGTTAAAAATCCTATTCTGTTCTATCCAAACTTTGTTTTAAACATACAATTTTTTTATGAAAAATGTGTCAATTATCCGATAGAGTTCTATGGTGGCGGACCCAACGGTCCGGGGCCAAACGGGCCCCGAATGATGATGCCAGGACCGGGAGGCCCTCATCACCAAATGCGTGGGCCACCGCCCGGACCTCACGGGCCTCATGGCCCTCCACACCACATGCCACAACACCAGGGGCCCCCGCCTCATCATATGCCGCCGCATCAGGGACCCCCGCCGCATCAAGGGCCCCCACAGCATAGACCGCCCATGCCATATAACGATGTACGTATTGTATTTCTACTTATTGGATAAACCCCATCATTACACAATGAAATCAATTCAATTCTTAATAGGCAGGCTCTGTTTTACGATGTATGTGGTCTTTCATCATACGAGCATTTACGGTCTTAAAAAATATTGTTGCATCGCTGAAGATTAAATGTACATCCTCAAAGTTAAGAATCGCACAAGATGACCTTAAAATTTAAATATTTATTGAAAAATTGAAGATAGCGGTTACAATCAATTGCATTACATAAAAAACCTCCCTACCTTCTTTGGCTGTTGTATTGTGTTGATATAAGTTATATATATTATAATAAATTTTAAAATTAGATGCAGCGTCAAGGCGGTCGCGGAGGTGAATGGGGTGCTCGAGGGCCCCACATGCAGCCTGCCCCGGGGCCTCAGTACGGCCCACCGCAGCACCAGATGCCACATCAGATGCCCCCACCCCATGCTGTAAGTTTATTTCCACATTCCTATTGGGCTTAATTCATGATTTATCCACCGTTATTTTGTTACTTCTGATAGCGATAGGAATCTCTTTGTAGGAGAGACATTGAGAGAAATACCAAACTTAATATTGAAATCGAGAGAAGTTACAGACTACTGGTACTGAAGGGCATTTTTTAGTTGTTAAATAAAATAACCTTAAATAAGTTGTGTGTGTGTGTGTATATAATGGTTTAAGTACTTAAATGCTAAAGATTATTTAATATAATCAAAAAATTATTTAAAATCATGGTGCAAATACTGTAGTATTTGATATGATAAAGTTCCATTTGACTGAATGTTTTACTAGAGATGAGGATACGCAGTTGACCCATAATTGATTCTAGCATTATTCTTTTCTTGTAGCCCCCAGGTCAAGGCTTGCCTCCGCCCCACCACCAGCTGCCTCCTCACCAGCAAGGACCTCCAAGGGGTCCTGCCCCCTTACCCCAGCATCCTGGTTAGTATTTTACATATGAAACAAATATCTTATGATGAAAAAAATAAACTTATAAAAATATTATTACTAAATATTATATTTGTTACATTGAAGTTATGTATTTACAAGGAAAATTGTTAAGATATGTGTATATCAGTGATTACTGGAGAAATTTGGATGTGCTCTTTCCCTGTGTAGGGTGAACTGAAATCGATGCCATACATTTGTATTTTCCAGGTGTAGTGGGCGTAGGCGGTCCCGCCCCTCACGTGAATCCGGCATTCTTCAACCAGCAGCCGCCAGTGCAGACAGCACCACCTGTTCAACCGGGACCCCAGCCTGGACTACCTGGTAAATTAACTAAATGTTTAAAAAATTGTTAACTGATGATGTACATCTTGTTTTGGTAAAGGGAGGAATTTGTGACATAGTACTGTCCGTACTTATTTTATTGTCTTTGGTTTACCCGACACACATTCAATTAACATTTAACACCTTTTCAACGGAAATCAACAGTAATTCATTAGATATGTCTCAGATAGTTAATTAAAGATCGATATTCAATCAAGTCGCTAAAGTTCCGTCAGACATGTGACTGAACGAAACGTTTAACGAGTTTTCTTACCGTTCCTAGACAACAAGACGCATTTCAACTTTGGTAGGGTGACCAAGATATTTGATTGGAAAAAAATATATATTTTCCTAAATAATATTTCATTATTTAGGAAAATGAATAGCCAATAAAAATATTTTTGTTTTTGTTTTGTTTCTTTAATTTAAAAAAATAAAACCTGCTCTGCTGCAGATAACTCTCTGATTTAACTACTTTACTGCGACTGATACATAACATGGTTGTCACAACGTACATATTTTGAAAAGCTGCCATATTAACACCATCTATTGGCTCGAATTTAGTATGTGCTATGTTCTGGTGGCTTTTATAAAAATTACGATTGTCTCATTGTTTTATATGAGCGTCAAACAAGTCTTATTTCAATATAAAAAGATCTGTTTCAAAGATTTAAAATGTTATTTTGACTTTATGGTTTGGCCTATTCAAAAATTGTAATCAAATTTTGCTTTCTCCAGGTCCAGCCCCTTACGGACACCCGGCACACGCTGCCCCTCCACCCACTCAGGGCCCGCCTCCAGGAGCTAGAACACCCTATGGAAGACCACCTCAGGTAACAAACAATTCAATTTAAATGTAGTATCTTCTAAATCTCCTAGTTCACAAATTTAAATTTATTTAATTGTATATAAAAGATAATATTGTGTCATTGTATTATTCTATTATTAAGAAATATTTTTTTTTCCAGGTGTACCCCCCAGGCCCCGAGGCCCGTCCGGGGCACCCCGCTACCCTAAATCCCCACGCGCCCCATGCGGCCCCTCACCCCGCGCCTCATCCGCACCCTCCGCATCCCGTCATCAGCGAAGCCGAGTTCGAGGAGGTCATGAGCAGGAACCGGACGGTGTCGTCTAGTGCGATCGCGCGTGCGGTCAGCGACGCTGCCGCCGGAGAATACGCGTCCGCCATAGAGACGCTCGTTACTGCTATCTCGCTCATCAAGCAGAGTAAGGTAAGAGATGGGTATATTAGTGAAGGTTAATATTTCTATCATAATATATTATCATTTAATTGCTTCTTTATAAATAAGGGGGATAAAAAATTAAAGAAAAAAGATTATTTTCTGTTTTTACTAAAATGTTAGGACCTTGGATTTGTCTCATTAAAGACATTATTATTTAAAAAAATATAGGTGAAACCACATCAAAAACTAAAACAGACTAATTTCTTAATTAATTTAATTTAAATAGTTGAATTACCTATTAATTAAAATGTCTCTCTCTTAACCTCTGCAAAACGCTTAATTTAATTACAGGTAGCCCACGACGACCGTTGCAAGATCCTAATATCATCTCTCCAAGATACCCTTCACGGCGTCGAAACAAAGTCCTACGGAGGGGAAAGACGTCGTTCCAGGTCTCGGGAACGAGATGCGAGGGCTCATCACCGCGCTCCCAGGAGACGGGAGAGGTCTGCCAGCCGATATCGGGACAGGTCCAGGGACAGAGAAGACAGGGATCGGTAAGTGATACTTGTTTGGCGACAGGTGTGGTTGTAGGTTCAGGATTGAAAAAAAAAATTATGGAAAGACTAGCTGACCCGGCAAACATTTGTTTTGCCATGTATATTATTTCTAGGAAATATTATTTTAGTCCAATAAAAATAACTATCTACAATAATAAAAAATAAGGTTTGATCGAAGAGGGGTGGAAATTATCGGTTGTATCTATTTTTGTATGCTGTATCATAAAAAAATAAAAACAAAAAAAATAGATAGAAAAGAATAAAAAATCATTTTTTGGAGTGGATACCCCTTATCACTTAGGGGGTTGAAAGATAGATAATAGCCGATTCTCATTCTTAGCCCGAAATTTCGACTGAATGTAAGTAATTGTATGAAATTACTTTACACATTTTTTTGCGTTGATGTTTAGTAACAATTGTTGAATCAATGGTAAGAAATTAAAAATCGCGAATTAAGACAAGTGAAAAACGAAGTTACAAAGGATTGTTCTCAAAGCAATGCTTGTTTCAGGTATAGTGAAAGGTCGAGGGACCGCGACCGTGAACGCGATCGTGACGCGTAAGTGTCTACTTTCGATCATGATACAACTTGCAAAGATTTTTTATCGTTAATTAATTTAATTATTGGAACATCAATAGAAGTTGTTATGACACTCAAAAATAGCTTTAAATTTATTTATAAACGGGGAAATCAATAACTAGATTTTTTTTTACTGTTACGTCTAATAGTAGATTGTAGATTGCATTAATTTATATATTTTTCTGTTCATTTTAGTTGCAATTTATATTATTTCAGAAGGTTTACAATACAATCCTTCCTAGTCTTCCTTTAATTATATTATGTATTCCCTACATTTTGTTTGTAGTATATTCTTGCCTTAACTACAAATTAAGAGTTGTATTGTTGATTGAAAGTACATACCTGAAATGTTGGACACTTAACGAAATATTTGATTTGAGTTCAATCCTATATCTGTGCTTCATATTTACTTGTCATTATATTGTGTGTACCTTGTGTGACTTTTCTGTCCCTAATTGTATTTCATCAAGTAGAACATCTCTTGCCTCTTTTCTCAGAAATTATAATATTTCATATTATAATTCAACTCCGCCATAAAAAGTTGTTAATGATAATATTTAACTGACAGAATAATTTTATAAAATCTTATTCTACTTTATATTATTACATATGAAATACATTATTATCATATTGTACGGTAATTATCTACCACAATAGGTTAATAATTCTGATGGTATTAGCAAAACTTTCTGGTATGTGTAAATAAGTATTGTATTTTTATTTTTAAGAATACATATTAATTGCAGGTATTATCGCGATTACCGTGAACGTGAGCGGGACAGGTCCAGGTCGAGGGAGAGAGAACGCGCTGACCATTACAATAGAGGCCACAGTCGAGAAGAGAGGTTCATAGATATATTTTGTGCTTTTTCTTTCTCGAAGTTCTGTCGAATTCTTAGCATACCAAATTAATTATGCTAGTCTGGGGAATGTTCAGATAAATGAAACAACTTTATTCGAAGTGTCATCTGAACTGACTAATAAACACAGCTGTGTTACATCACTGAACTAAAAAAAAACTATATTTAAAGATATTTGTTCATAATTTTTTTTTTATATTTTATAAATGACTTGTAATTAGACTAATAAATAAACTATTTAATTAAATTTAGGATCCTTATGATATATTGTAGTTAATCTAGGAGTGCCACTATCGTACATTTTAAATAATTATTTTGTATATGATGCATAACTGCACTCTCCTAAATTCAGCAGGCCATAAATAATTTTGTTTCAATTGCGTTTGCTTAGTTTCGCGTAAAGTATCCGAAACTTATTTATATATTTTTAAAATTAATTCTCCATATTGCAGGCCACGTAAATCCCCAGTGGAAGCGGTAGCGGAACCGGGAGCGGGCGATGCGAGCGGAAAGAGCCGTTCAGCTGCCGCGCCCTATTACGACGAGAGGTACCGAGAGAGGCGTGACCGTGACCCGCCGCCGGCTGACCGTGATCGTGACCGCGAACGCGAACACAGGCGGGATGCCAGGCATTAGGGCTATGATGCTAAGTCACAAGAGCCTTGCACTATACGGACTGTACCATATACGTACGTAAACTTAGCGTATACGTGAATTTGCGTACGTACAGTAATTTAAAAAAAATTCAGAAAGCATAACTGGTTTGTTAAGCATATGTTCATAAACATGTATTTGATTTGTAAAGTTTAAGGAATATTGTAGTCTTAATTGCAAATCGATTTTTTAAAACTTAACTCTCTTATTCACTTAAGAAATCCGTCTAATATTCTCTATCTCTTCTCATTACAGCATAAACAGAATTTGATAGAATTGCATTTTTTTTTATTCGTCGGACCCCTACATAGTAGCCTTACAGGCACGCGACCAGGGATTGCTTAAAGGCTTGGCATTTTCCGCCAGGCCCGGGCGATAACTACTCCTGAAATATCCTCATGATATTAATAGGCGAGTGAGAGCCCTGGCCGGGGCGGGCCCCGCGTTACCTCTTGTGCTATTTATCTTTTTGACATATTTGACAATTTTTTGGCAAAATTTTTCCAGATGCGTACAATCTGTGCTCTAGCAACATGATAACCCATCCCGGTATACCCACACGCCAGCCTCGAGCTCCAGATCGCACCTGGGTCTTTAGAAAGTCAGATAGTCAACGAAATTATGATAATGGTAAATGTCGCACGCGGGGCTTCCTTTCAGTTTGACAGAAAAACATTATACACAAACACATAATGTAGAATTTCATTTAGACTTATTAAGGTTTTGTGAATAAGGGAGTTTAAATTATTGGTTAGTTTTATTTATTCCGGTTTATTATATTTCCAAATATGTTCATGAACAAATTGACACTAAAAGAGATTCTATATCTCCTATTTTATGTATCAACATTCCATTACTTATGTTGGTACTATTCATTGATTTCTATGACTCTAAACTTTCTTAGCGTAAGAATTTTGTTATAGATTACATCCTGTTTAGACACATTAAGTACTAAGATAGTTAAGGTTTAGTATAGATATTGTTCTGTACCAATAATTTACTGATTAAATTGATATAATTTATGTGTTTTTATTTACTTAATTCGACCAGTCAGTGGTTAGACTGGTCGACGATTTGATTTGGAGATAGTACACCGTCCTCCACAACCCGATATGGCATCTTGGCCTTATTTTCCATGTTTCACCATTTTTAGGTGAGAACGAGTCACTTGCAGATATAAATATAAACGGCCGGGATTTGAACGTAGGAGGTCGGGTCGAGTCACGCTATAACGACTAGGCGAACATTGCACATAAATCAATGATATAAAATAAATCAGTGGCGTTGAACCTTTTTTGGTCTGGGCCTCAGATTTCTGTAACTATTTCATGATCATACTGATCAGCCTCCTGTGCTTTATACACGCTGTCGACTTTGTCGACACATTTCTTCTGAGATTTTAAAAAGACGTGCATTTTTCCGCATTCGTGCGTCTGCGCGTGACCAACGCTTATCGTTGCGCTCATTCTCGCGAATTCACGCGCCCACTACTGAACCTCAAGTCATTAGTCTGAAGTTGGCCCGCGTCAGCGTTGATCACGATGGATTCATACGAAAAATTAATTTACCTGGTGCAAAAATATGAATGCCTATCTAATCCAAAAGCCAAAAATTTACTTGCAAGTGATTCAATAGCACTACTTACTGTTCATGCTCATTACTACAGGTAAAAGAGTGCGCCTTCGCTTTAGTTGTAAATGGATCCTAAGGCACTAGGATAACACTGCTTACAAATCATATAAAATTAATCGGACAAGGCAATAAATGTGTGTGTTACGGATATCGTGTTTACCATTTTATTTGACTTACAAATATAAAAAAGAAACAAAATTAAACGATCTCCGACATTGGACAGAAAAACTAAAAAACCGATAAATATTTTTCGAATCTTAATTAAACATTTTGGGGCCTTGAAGAAATATCGTGTTTACAAAGTTTGGTTTGTTGCAAATTGTCGACCCTTCACCTTTGCTCAAAGGGATCGGATTAAAAAAGTTAATTGCGTAGTATTTGCAATTCTTAACTGAGTTTAGGAAAGAAAGTTCCTTCCCACGCTTTTATGAATTGCTAAAATTTTGCGGAGGTTTTACATAATCCGCTTTTGTACCGTTGATAAAACAGTCGGCACCTCTGGTAATTACGCAAATTATAAGTCTTATAAATCTGGCACTATAAGAAAGTGCCTGAATGGTCACTAGACAACTAGGTGCGCCCCATAGTAGTATCACAATTATGAAATAGACAGCTTTTGTTTCATCTTATATATATATAATTCTTCTGTGCGTGTGTATGTGACTGAACTTCTCTCAAACGACTGGACCGATTTTGATGAATTTTTTTGTGTGTGTTCAAGGGGATCTGGGAATGGTTTAGATTCACAAATCAGCCCGGCAGATGGCACTGCAGTCGGTACTTTCATACTTTGCTTAATATCCTAATCGCTTTAAATATCATGCAGGACAACGTCTGTGGGGTCCACTAGTATTATTATATAGGGCTATTGTTATTATGAGCACGTGAAAGGGCTTTAATTGCAAAAAAAAGTGCGTGCGTACAAAGTACACATGCCAGAAACTCAGAAGTGAAACTTCTTGGTAAATTAATTATTACCATATTCGCACCATGGCACTGTGTGTGATGCGACGTTCGCTCTATCTCACTCTCTCTCACGAACTTTCTCACTTGCTTGCTCCCTACTCTCGCTCCATGATTATTTGCTTCATGCTACGTTCGCCCATTCTCACTCTCTCTCAATCGCTCTCTCCCTTTTCTGCACAAAAACGCTGCACATCTTCGTGACGTTCCGTACAACATTTACCCTCATGCGTCTAAAGAAGTTCTACTTCAAAAATATTAAATTATAACCCTGTAAACGTTAATTTTGCTTTGATTCGGTCTAGACATAGCATGATATTAGGTCCTTACATATGAAATTGGCGTATTTCGTACTGGCCACTTTATTCACGATGTTTTCCTCTTTGGTAGGTAAGGAATTCCAAATTCAAATTTGTACAACTCTTTACTCATGTATTTGTGCTTCGATGACCGTCATTCATTTGTTATTTTCTTCTGTTTTTTTCTGTTTGCGTTGCACTCATTTTACCAAATGGAAAACTTAAAGTATCGCATTATTTACGAGTACGAGTTCCGCCGTGGTACTAGTGCTGCGGAAACGACTCGAAGGGTGAATGATATGTATGGCGGTCATGTTGCAAAAGAAAACACAGTTCGTTTTTGGTTCCAACGTTTTCGTTCTGGAAATTTCGACCTGCAGAACAATCCCCGTGGACGGCCTGAGACCCATGTTGATAATGAAGTATTGAAGGCTATTGTGGAAGCGGATCCATCGCAAACTACGTCCGAGTTAGCTGCAGGCTGCGGTGTTAGTGATAAAACTGTTTTAATTCACTTGAAGCAAATTGGGAAGATTAAAAAGCTTGAAAGATGGGTAGGTACCTCACGAATTGACTGAAGCAAACCGGCAAACGCGCGTCGACTGCTGCGTTACATTACTGAACCGGCACAATAATGAAGGTATTTTAAACCGAATCATTACCTGTGATGAAAAATAGATTCTTTACGATAATCGGAAGTGCTCAGCGCAATGGTTGGATCCTGGCCAGTCAGTCAAATCCTGCCCCAAGCGAAAATTAACCCCAAAAAAGTTACTTGTAAGCATTTGGTGGGCTAGTCCTGGTATTGTTCATTGCAGTTTTCTCAAATCTTGCCAGACTATTACGGCTGATGTCTATTGTCAGCAATTGCAAACCATGATGGAAAAGCTAGCGGCTAAACAACCTAGGCTGGTCAATCGCTCCACGCCACTGCTACTTCACGACAACGCTAGACCACACACTGCACAACAGACGGCTACCAAATTAGATGAGCTTCAATTGGAATGTCTAACACATCCTCCGTACTCCCCGGACCTTGCTCCAACAGATTACCATTTTTTTTGAAATTTGGACAACTTCTTGCAAGGGAAAAAATTTAACTCTGATGGGGCAGGCCAAATCGTCTTCACAGATTTTATTGATTCCTGTCCGACTGTTTTTTTTAGTAAAGGGATCAATGAACTACCTATGAGATGGCAAAAGTGCATAGAAAACAATGGTTCATACTTTGATTAATTAAAAATATTCGACTTTTTGTTCCTCCCATACAAAACGCCAATGTCATATGTAAGGACCTAATATTATATTCTTAGAAATCACAAACGATAAATATTAAAAGAAACAAAACACTCAACCTAGGAAGTTTTATTCCTTACAAAACAATTTTTAATTAACTAATTCCCACAATGAAAATAATATTCAACCAGAAAATAATATTTGACACCACTCAATATAAAATAAAACACTAAAGCGTCCGTCACGTCCGAGAGAAGAGATGTGAAAAAATAATCGATTATTAAAAAAATCGATTTTTTCACGCGATTTTTATATTTAAAATAATCGATTAATAATCGATTATTTTTATAATTGAAAATCAATCATAATCGATTTTTTTATCTGCCACCTCCCGACATTATGTCTGGTCTTTTATAACCCGGACCTCGAACTATTAGGGATATTCGATACACAACGATGTTTACAATGCGATACATTGAATCCGATTCTTTGAAGATGTATTGATATACTCGATACATTGATGTTTTTTTGTAAAACATCAAAAGGATGATAAAAGCAGTTACAAAAACTCAAGTTTGAATGGAACACTATAATTTAAAAGTAAAATAAATTTATTCAGCGGCACAAGACTACATACAATTAAAAAGACAACAAAAATACTGCAATGTGCTACTGAAAAGGAATACACTCAGCATTTATCAAAATCTATCGAAACGAGATTAAGTTAATTTCGATTTTGATTATTCTTAAACGTTAATTTGTGTTTATAATTTCTATTGTTTATTTTTAATTTAAAAAACCATGAAAAATAAAATATTTAGGGTGTTTATTTTGAAATTAATTCAAAAATTAGGAAAAAATCGATTAATAAAAAAAATTGATTATTTTTTTAAGAAAAATCGATTATTTATTAATCGATTATTCATGCTAAAAAAATAATCGATTAATAAAAAATCGATTTTTTTATGCAGAATGTCACATCCCTATCCGAGAGCCTATCGCCGAATACCCCGGTGTTCCCAGTTCCACTCCTCTCTGTTACCCCTCACTCTGTGGAGATTGTTTTCTAAGAATATATTTATGAATTCATTGCCAGATGAAATGTCATGAATCAAATCTTGGTGTTATATATAATCAAATAGATGTTACCAATACTAATTCATTCATAAGGCTTTCAACATTTTCTAATCATTGAAATAACGACTAGTGACATTTTTAATTTCCTGTCTGTCCAGTGTAGACGTGAAAAGCGTCGCTTACTTGTATTTGTGACGTGTGTCAATTAGCAGAAGCTATTTCCATTCATTACTGTCGTATCACCTACTGGGTTTTGATATTAGATACGAGCTCTGTGTACTGAAAAACTACTAGCCAGTACTCTATCTACGCTAAAGTATTGATTTTACGAATTTAATATTACGTAGGCCGTATTTTCTAATAAAGCCGCGGGATCTTATAAAAGGTACTTTCCAATATATATAAATGAATTTTCACAGTTGCTGAAAAATGTTGTAGATCTTATTGTGTAAGTGAAGAACAGTGTTGGCCTAGTGACTTCAGCGTGCGACTCTCATCTCTGAGGTCGTAGGTTCGATTCCTGGCTGTGCACCAATGGACTTTCTTGGGACGTGCGCATTTAACATTCGTTCGAACGGTGAAGAAAAACATCGTGAGGAAACCGGCTTGCCTTAGACCCAAAAAGTCGACGGCGTGTGTCAGGCACAGAAGGCTGATCACCTACTTGCCTATTAGATTGAAAAATGATCATGCAACAGATTCAAAAATCTGAGGCCCAGACCTAAAGAGGTTGTAGCGCCACTGTTTTTTTTAGTGTGTAAGTATTGTTTTGACATGCAAACCCTTAAACTCATGCTGAGTTTTGTTGGCGATTTTTCAACAAATAATTTTTTGTCTGCACAGAAACTGCTTTAAACCTACCTATAAAACACAATTAATAAAATAGATGAGAATTGTAGTTGATAAACCCACGCTATCTATCGTAGAGCACGCACTAAACGCACGTGTTAGTAGAAACGTGATCACACCACGTTGCAACTCCACGTGACTTTCTTCCTCAAAATAAGTGTAGAATACATTTATTAAATGATCTATCAAATTTATTGGAACAGTCCCTTATAAATATGTCGAGTGACAATCGAGGAAGACGAGAAGTGTTTGCGGTAAATCGGTGTCAGTCAATGAAGGATGACAATTGTCAGCTTTGACTTTGACACACGAACCGGAAAAGGTAGGTGTTTATATACTACATATTATTTTTGGAAGCTTTGCTTACTTTTGCCGGTAAATTGCAGTAAATCTGCTTACGTAATACTTGAACGGCTCTATAAAACATATGTAATATAAATAAATAAAATAGCTCATATTCATTATTGCAGAATTAGTTAAACATGACATCGAAAACCGCGCTTCCGGCGCCACGCGCTTCGTACTATCTCTCTTCTTCTTCAAGGCTATCGTGCCTTGTCTTCCCATATTTTGATTTGTCGCCCGTTTTGTATCGTATGGTACTAATAAACAATGGTTTACTCTACTTATCTGTTCTCCAACTCCACTTAAATTTTTTGACACAGCTACTTTCATTTTGGTACGTTTCCGCAGTTTTGTTTTCGATTCAAACATTCATTTTCCTGTAGTATGTAAAGCGTTCTTCTTTCCAAAGGCCATAGCCCTTTGGCAGATTAAGGCGGTAAAACATAACACGTAAACAACATTAAGTAACAATATTAAAAGCTATTAACGACACAATACTAAAGTATTGGGTGACTTTGTAATAAATTGCCTATCGCGAAACTTTCCATTCGAATTCAGTCATGAACCTCACAGCTCAATAGAACTAACTTTTACTGTTATTGAAGCCCTTATCAGACCACAGTGTTATAAAAAGCCCTATAAATATCGCAAAATAAGTCATCTTTATAATGTAAATAAATAGATTTAAAAAGTTGCAATATATTTTGTTTACAGTGCAATTGATTTACATGACAAGAGCGTCCCGTGAAATCGATTTAGGAGAAAATCAAAACCAACCAAATTAAATTAATATTGAATTAACTAAATTTAAACAAGAGTTTTGTTTTGGCATAAGGAAATAGTTAAGAGTATTTTAGAACTGCTGATGAATTCTTCTCTTCTTCTCGGAGGTTCCAAAAGAGAATCTAGCGTTCACGTCAAGGGGGGAAGGAAGAGGACTGGCTGCCACGAGTCACACAACCATAGTAGTTACTAGAACTGAATATATAACCTTTTTACGATTTATTTCTTATAGTCCAGGCTCATGGCCTACCTGAATACGCCCTTGAAGCTAGCGAGTGTTTCTAAAGCAAGAAAATACATTCTCAAGATTCTTAAATAAATATTCCCTACACTCAATCACTTTTGTTGTGTTACAACATTACAAAAGGATATAAAGTAATTATTGTGTTATAAAATTAACGTAACTGTTTCGCTTGTTCTGTGGGCTGTTAGAACAATAAAGGTTTGTCGGTGAAACGGTCCAAATAAAATACTTTAACAAAGGTCACCGAGCCGTGAACAGGCTGTCCATAAAATACGATAGTTAAAACGCCACTACGAACATTCGTTACTTGATAATTTGGGCAATTTAAGTTAAATATTTTTTGAGTTATTTATTGAACATTGTTTAAAAAATGATCTGAAAACTTACCAGAGGCGTTCTATGCCACAAATATTTCCGATGATTATACTATCAACAACGTAATTGATAAACAAAAATGAAAACCAGTAGCGCTACCTTTTTAGGTGTAGGCCTCAGATTTCTGTATCTGTATCATGTTCATCATTTGTCATTCAATCGGCAAGTAGGTGTACCTGTACGCCGTCGATTTCTTAGGTCTAGGTAAGTCAAGCCGTAAGTTTCCTTAAGATGTTTTGCTTCACCGTTCGAACGAATGTTAAATGAGCACATAAACAGAAAGCCGGGGATCGAGAACCAACGACCTCAGGGATGAGACTCGCATGCTGAAGACACTAGGCGAACATGGCTCCTTACATATAATGTTCATTTATACAATAATATAACATATAATAGACTTTAATATTAATATGTTCATTATAATATGTAATCATTAGTACACATAATTATACATAAATAAATACATTGAAATAAATAACTAAACTTAACATATAATAACTAAAATATATTATTAAAAGGAGTCCCTTTAGGCAAGGTTCCGAAGATGCTGGCAGCGTTCCCCCTTTGAATAGCTAGACTAATTCTTTGTCCGAGGTAGCTGCCAGATCTTCGATCTCCTGTGATGTCGACTAACCTTTTTGATATTTCTTTAAAAAGCCTTAAAAATTCAAAATTCAAAAATCATTTATTCACGAAGGTAACACAATGTACACTTGTGATTCGTCATTAAAGAAATATATATTAATGCTTTTAATTTTACATTTACTGCCAGTTCTCAAATCAAGGGCGTAGAACGGAAGAGAAGAACTGGCAATAAACTCTCCGCCACTCTTTTTAATCGCCATGTTTTTTTTACACAACGTTTGTAAGGAGCAGCTTAAAGAGCTAAAACCCCACGGACCAAGGGTCTCACCGAATGGAACAAAATCATATTCTGAGCCTAGACCCCTGTATTTGCATGCTTTAGCTTTTAATTATATTGCATAAATTTTGATAATGTGAAGAATATATGCTTGTAGTCAGCGGCGAAACTGGTTCCTTATTCAACTTTAGCTCTTCTGTGCACACAAAACACACACTTCAGAAAACAAAAATGGCTGGCGTATAATCGTTGCGTGATCATAAAACAAAAGACTGTGTAAAAGCCGCGTCCTACGGATGTGTAAATAGCCAAGTTCCGTGATTTACGTAATTCAACCAGCTTTTATTACCGGTTTTTAGGTTTATTTGTTAGACAATCAAGTTTATACCTACATATATCTTTTATTATATTTAAATGATACTTGTGTTGACATGGTATGGTATTTGGCGCTGCAATATTTGCAAAATGAATCTGTTTTGTTGCGCATTGTATAATATCTGTCCTTATGTGGAGCATGAAAACGGCGCGTCTCTTGGAAAGTGCTGATTTGCTTACGATGTTTTTCTTCTCTATTCGAACGCACGATCTCGGGGTTGTTGCGAACCCACTGCTCCCTCTATTAATATCGATAAGTTCTATCACTAATACATCAAACGGGCAGTTCGAGTTTTATTGTTAATTTATTAGCAATATATTTCTCACTATAAATATTATAATTTTTGAAGTGAAACTTCTTTATCGAGGTTGGAAAAAAAATATAGTGTAACATTTTTTCGTTACGCGTCACATTTTTCGGTTACGCGCCATGTTGCTTTTTGAAGTCAAACTTCTTTATCGGCGTTGGAATGAAACTTCTTTATCGACGTATGGGAGAAATTTTGTAGCAAATCGTCACGTTTTTCAATGATAGTAATAATTCTATTACAATTAATGAAATTCTATAATAATCTTCGTAGTAATAAGGTAAAGTGAAATATTTGTATTCATGTCTATGATAATAAAAGCCTTTTGTTAAACTTTATCTAATTTAACGAATTTCTGTAAAGTTGCATATAGTAGATCATTTTTCGAAAAATAAGATCATAAAGAAGTTTCACTTCTTACGTGTGTACACCTAGTACACGCACAATTTATTTTAATTGTACTTCTTACAGCACAGAAATTATTTTTTCACTTTATATTTTCCTACGTTAGGTATATATTTCGAGATTTTCCTACGTCATTGTATATATGTATAAAGTGTCTTAAGGACATTATTTTTGGTACATTTTATCGTTCAAAACTGTTTTATGATGGTCCCGCAGAGAATTATTTACAATACTGCTACGTTTAATGTAAGAGGTAATCAAACAAGTAGGCTTCGGCAAAGTCAATGACCTTTAGTGGTAAAACATGTAAATAAGCACTCGGCGTTCAGCTTTAAGTAGGCTTTTACGGTTTTACTTACACCACAATAGAAGAATGTTTTCGTAAATCTTAAATTTATTTTGGGATTCACTTCTTTCCTAGGAAAAGTTTGCCTGAAGCATTATAAGAGATTCATGACAATCGCAATTTTCCACTCCTTGCTCAGTGGTTACTTTTACGCCTTTAGTTTCGATTCCTACCGAAACTAGGACTGTCAGAGGCCCGTTGCTTGGTTGCTTGGAAATTATATTTTTAATTACGGCTATAAATGTGAATTTATAACATAATACGACGTTTTGAGTATTTTCGTGGTCAGCGAGTTACTTAATAGGGAAGAAATTGTGAGAGGGAATGTAAAATTATACAATAAAGGTCTTCCATATAACATCTTAAGTGTAACCTAGCTATACGGAATGAAGTGTCTTTTTAATCTATTAAAAAGCAACATTGCTTCATTATTATTCATAATTATTTTCTTAACTTTTAGCTAAACCTTTGCTTTAAAGCGAAAGTCTAATACAACAAGAATTTAATAATAACTATTAGATTTCTATGAATATCAAATAAAGTTTCATTTCGTTTAATAATTGTATTATCTCATTCGTTTCTTTTCACGCAACATAAATTTTAAGTCATAAATATATATTATGCATTTGTGTATGTGTTTAGCTCTTGACACATTGTAGCCCATGTAATCTATATATTTGGGGACCACAAAACACAACGTATTGAACCAAGTGTGATAACTGGAATGGACAATGAACCAATTAAACAGAGTTAAATATCTGCACAAATTAAATAAGTGAAAAGGTCGTCGTTAAAAAATCAGTCCGGTTTTGTAATTTTTTCATTTCGTAAACAAAAAATAAGAACAAAATCATCCCCAAACAGGCAGTTTGGACTCTCCAAGGAAAAAGGAGCAGCCCTAAACAATCCTGGCGACGCTCAGTTGTGGCCGAAGCACGAGTCATTAAGTTGACATGGTCCGAAGTTACGTGAGCGGCACAAGAACCATCGCCATGGCGAAGCATTTTGGACGGTGTCTGGCCCATATAGGAAAAACGTCTACGTATAATAAGTGAAACAATATACCTAATTTATTTGGGTAATAGTTTATTGAAACTCAAGTTTATTTCACAATGAAACTCTTGAATAAGAACTAAGTTGAAACAACATTGATTACCGCGAGGCATTTTACCAAGGACAAAACAACCCGTCAAATACGTTTGATGTCAAGTTGAAGCACAATAGAGCCTTCGAGACTTCTCTGGTATTCAAAAGCTAATCAATGATGGTTTAAATGAATGAAAATGAAATTTAAATTGTCTGACCTGTCTGATCGTGAAACTTGATAATAAATTATGATAGTGTGCGAATAGACTGAGATGACTTGTCAAACTTACTTGTAGGATTACACATCAAATAACATTTGTTGAACGATTTTTTTATGATACGGGGCAAACGGGCTTGAGGCCCTCCAGTTGTTTAGTAACACTATCGCCCGTGGGCACTCACTCTGCCATAGGGAATTTATTATATTATTTACATAACTCTACTTTTCAAGTGCGTTTAAGATATTGTAGACAGAGAAAGTATGTCTGAAAAACGCGTGGAAGAAATCAGACATTTTGTTGTAATATTAGTAATAATTATGAATAAAATAACAATAACTAAACTTAAAATATAATAACTAGAATATATTATTAACAGGAGTTCCTTTCGGCAAGGTTCCGAAGATACTGGCAGCTTTCCCCCTTTGAATAGCTAGACTAATTCTTTGTCCAAGGTAATAAAACTAAGTGTACCAAAAAGGTTTGGAAATCCCAAAAATATTTTTAAGGAAATTATGTACCCGGACCAGCCATATTGAAACTAGTACTTCAAGGTACCTCATAGATTCTCTAAGGCAAAGAAGCCATTCTAACATTATTTGCATCAAATAATTTCACATAATAGAAGTAGGGAATCAATTGGGAAAAAGCAATCACAAAAGTCAATACTTAGCTTGACTATGAGGTCTATTAACTTTGAATTCATACAATATTGAAATGTTTGAATAATTTAAGGAGAAATATATTTTTGATATCATAAATTGTCAATAAACTCCCAGTTACTGATGAGAAAAAATGTTTTATTTATTTACACTTCGTTACATTTATAGAAAACCATATCAAAATTATAAGGGATGCAACGGGCGGCCTTGTCGCTAAGCGATCTCATCCAGGCAACACTAGTAAAGAAAAAAAAACTAAAAAATTAATATGATGGGTTAAGTGCAAGAAGTGCATAACCAAATCTCATTAAAAAAAATAGAATCCCCAAACATTATCTAAAATAATACAATTTTTTTTAAATAATTAAAATCTAAATATCTCAAGTATTCATGAATGTTTACAAGTCAGCTATTCTTTATCGTTGTTAAGAACTGTTTAAGATATTACTACTTATTGATTGCAATCTAAATTGGTATTGGTATATGCATGACTGGTTGTACATTTACTCGTAAATATCGAATTACCCAGGCGGCCTGGGTCTGTTAGATTTTATTTCCTAGGGAATTGAGGGCAAGATACAGGTTATATGTACTGAATATATGTACGTATAATGTACTTAAATGCTACTGATCAAATTATTTATTTGTTAAATTTTTTGTGTATTGTTAATGTGTATGTTCGTACATGTAATTAGCGAACATTATTTAGTTTAATTAAGGCTCTTTGTAGCAAAGAATCGATATTTAACGGGAAACCATTCGTGCATGTTCTCTATACAAACTTATTTTCCGAGTTTCTTCTCGTATTTTCAATGTAGAAAAATTATTGAGATTTTGTAGAGATAAAATCTCATGACTTCGTTAACTTTATCTGTATATAAGTATTGTATTGTTAGATAATTAATTAATAAATTGAGACACATCAAACAAATTAATGTATTATAAAATTTGATTATATTAACTACACTTTACGTACAGAAGATAATGTATGTCTTCGGTTAGACTAAGCTCACGTCAGAAAATTGACATTCAAAAGTGTTTTCAGGAGACTGAAACATTTCTGGCTATTGTAGAGCAAGTGTAGTTACAGAGTACCGTTTTCAGGAAACCACTTTTCAGGGGTTTTCATAACCGGTGAACTTATCAGTGTGTTTCACGTTTGTGCATTTTTAATCAACGAGATTAAAAACCTTTAATAAACCCTTCTTTGGCGTTTCTATTCGATCACTTATCTCGTAACAATATTGAGCTTTCCCACAATTGTGTAGGACCAACACATATTATATTGGGTCTAAGCTATTGAATCCAACCCTGTGTCTTTATGAACAGTCAACCGACACGATTCAATCTACTGTTAACAGAAATCTTTATTTTTCTTTAAAAGTGAAGTCGATGAAACAATTCAACTGACCACAGAAAGGTTTCATTTCTCGTTAAGATGAATAAGTCAGAAACAGACTACATCCATAGTATATCCGTATTTGTGATAAAGAATTGTTACTAAATATATATGTACAATCGCTAAGGTATTATAGACAAAGAACTTTTAATATTTCAAGAACATCGCTGTACTATGTTCTCAGTACATGCATAACATGATCTAAGGACTACTTTTATGACTACATTTTGAATACCTTTAAAATGATAACTGTCTCCTCTGAAAGGCACCCCCACATGACGCAGTTATGTACTATTCTAATTAGGTTAAAAATAATAAACAAATAAAATAAATCTGTGGCGCTAGAACCTTTTTAGGTTTGGGCCTCAGATTTCTGTATCTGTTACATGATCATTTGTCAATATAATAGGCAAGTAGGTGATCAGCCTCCTGTGCCTGACACACGCCGACTGTTTGAGTCTAAGGGAAGCCGGTTTTCCTTCACCGTTCGAGCAAATGTTTAATTCGCACATTGAAAGAAAGTTAGTTGGTGCATATTAGGGGATCAAACTTGCGACCTCAGGGATGACAGTCACACACTGAAACCTTCAGGCTGCTCTGTTAAAAATAACTATTAAGTGTGTGCTTTCAAGCTAAAACACTACTATTCAATATGATTTTCCAAAAAACCTTTCCTAAGAATACATTTTATATGGCTCTTTTAGTACCTTCAACCTTTTTTTATTTCTTTCATATGTAGTGATTTCATTGTCACAGACTAACATTATGTAGAGAGAACTTATAAATATATTATTATATGATGACGTCCGTGACACCAGTTTTATGAGGATTGTGTGGATCTTTATAGAGGCAATAAGGTGTACCCACGCGGCAGGTATCCTCTGACGTCCACACAGTAGTATATAACGCGTAGTACATCTGTAACCTCTTTTTACATTTGAACGAAATTATTTAACTAAACTTATTTTATGGTATTTAATCAATTCTTAATATGGTAGTATTAGAATTTTAGTTACATCGTCTACATTTAGTTCAATGCATTGAAAGCCACAAAAGAATACGCTTTCGCGTCTTTGTACACGTTTATGCTTTTGTTGGAAATCGAATGGGTATAATGTCCCTTTGTCATATAAGGTTATATTTGGTTAAAAATCTTGTTTTTAGATAATTTAATATAAAATATAATACTACTATGTATTTTGGCTATTTTATAAATTTTTCAAGTTTCACCTTAGATCGTCGTACATTGATCCAAAAAAGTTAATGTCCTTTATTATAAATAAAAGTTAGGCTAAACAGGATACACTATTCGTTAGTGAACAAATTTTTTTTATCCACATCATGATAAAAAATCACCAACGCCAATTTACTACGTATTGGGAATGTAAATGCGTTTTTCCAAAGGCTAGTTACCTAAGTAGCGTTATACTGTGTTGACTGTTGGTATTAACATTATTATAAACTAAAAGGCATTGCTTAGCCTGGGTCTAAGGCTTGCTGGTTTCCTAACGATGTCGATATCCCTCAACGTACGAGCAAATGTTAAATGCGAACGAAAGAAAGAAAGTCCATTGGTGCACAGCCAGGGATCGAACCTACGACCTCATGGATGAGAGTCGCACGGTGAAGCCACTAGGCCAACACTGCTCCTATATTAAATAGTATTATTTATTATTATAGTATTGTAATAGGTTGACATTTAAGAGAGGTGAAAGAACTGTCAACGTGAAAAAATCAATAATTACAATATTTTGGCAGAGTCAACAAACTATGAACTCTATTAGCCGCGTTTAAGTATTAAATTTTAAATACGCGCAGGCTTTAGAGGTAGCCATGTCGAAGACCTAATTGACTGGAAAAACAAAAGTGAGCTTTATGGTTAAGATATAATTTTTTAAATAAATTTATTGATTTTCAGCTAACATTTAGCAATTAATAAATAAGAGTTATTAGTTATCAGGGATTTTGAAGTAATAGAATGCTGTGATCTAAAAGTATTTGGAAATTCAAACGATGTCCATAAAAAAAATTGCAATTGGATTATAACTAAAAATTAAATATAATAACTAAAATATTTTATTAAAAGGAGTCCCTTTAGGCAAGGCTTCGAAGATACTGGCAGCGTTTCCTCTTTGAATAGCTAGACTACTTCTTTGGCCGAGCTAACTGCCAGCTCTTCGGTCTCCTGTGATGTCGACTCACCTTTTTCTATTTCTTTAAAAAGCCTTATAGTGCTAGGACCCCACGGACCAAGGGTCTCGACACCTAGCCGCACCAGCTCTGTTGTTGGTTCCATGTAGATGGGATGGGGCCAGTGTGTCTGAACAGGTTGCATCACATACCAGCACCAGGCCCATTTTCCATGGAATCAAAAATAGATGTTTTGAATACAAGATTTAAAAAATCGTCTTCCTCAACACACAATAAGAAGTGTCGGACAGAATCCAGTGGAGACTAATCATCCGCTACAGATGCTACCATTGCCACGACATTCGGACTGTTACCGACCGCAGAGATTAAAAAAAATAGTATAACATTTTTGAACGAAACAAAAGCTATTGTGCAGAAAAACAATTTATCGTTTACTTTCCTTTATAGAACAGGGACCAAAGTTGCAGAAAGCTCACTTAATTATAAGTGATACATGGACACTTTCAATGCGTGTGCGTTGTCGGCCTTTAAAAAATTGGTAAGCTCTTTTCTTGACCCTAAGTTGAATTGGTTCGGAAATACTTAGTGGGGTGCTAGTTCCAAATATTGGTGGTGCGCGGCAAAAACTGTCTTAAAAAATGCTCAGTTTTGGAACGCGGACGTCGAGGTGATACAGATAGTATTTCGTATTCTGCCTTGATGTCCGATGATGAAGCTTAACTAAACTACTTTTGCTTTCTAAATGTTTAATCACTTTTATCCACATGTGTAGCTGATAGAATACATAGTTCCCCCAATTTATTAATATTTTGACACTAGAAAGTTTGATATTTCAAATGTCTGTGTAATTTCAAATTTCTATATATATATATATAGAAATTATCAAATACAAGTAAAGAGTCAAAACTCTAATTAAAATAGTCTTACTAAGAATGCGAATTTACATTCTGTATATAAAAATACAGGACTCGAAGTAACAATGACTGGTATTTAATACTCACAAAGTATTTTCAATTAAACGTTAGTATAAAAAATAGATTTAAATTTCAACGTAAGCTGTATAAAATTTCTTCTCGTAAATGCGCTTATATGAATTTCATTTGGCTTACATCAGTGTTCCGCAAAGTGTGTAACGCGTCATACTAGTGTACCGTGGTCATTAGTTTATAAGCCACGGAAAAATGAGATTATTTAAAACTTATCTAATTCTGTGGATCAAAAAAATCTAAATCATTTATTCATTTAGGTAACACAATGTACACTTATGAACGTCAAACAAAAAATATACTTATAATTTTATGCTTCTAATTTTACATTTACTGCCAGTTCTCAAGGGCGTAGAACGGACGTGAAGAACTGGCAATAAACTCTCCGCCACTGTTTTTAATCGCCAAGTCTTTTGTTTTACAAAATGTTTATGAGGAGCTGCAACCATTACCACCATGTTCCACATGACATCTTAAGAAATTAAGATCCACTTGCATATCGGATATTGCTCACTTAAATGAGCTCAACGCCTCAGGACATTCGACAAAAAGAGGTTTCGCATTAAATACCTTTTCTGCCATTTAAAGTTGAGGTATGTAGATCAGTAATAAAGGTTGATCATTGTTACGAAGGAAGCTAGAATATAGAATAACAAGCAGAAGAAAAAAAAATGTATAAAAATGTAAAATAATCTAAGCTGTGTATAATAATTTCTTTTTTTTGTCATGATTGGAAATAAAACGGGCTTTATTATTATTATTATTATTATTATTATTATATTGTTACGTAAAACTGATTTTTAATTTGTGGTGTACCTACAAAAATATTAGTTTTCCTAGATGTATCTACGCAAAAAGTTTGCGGAACACTGGCTTACATGATACGTGGAATTCAATTTACATGCCCAACTGCATAGTACTCGATCAAATTATGTTCCAAGCAAATTCGAATTGTGTATCGATACCAAGTAATATGGAGTATCTATTGTAAGGTTTATGATACTCTATCAAATATAATTTTTTATTAGGTTTCTTGGCTCATACAGGCGCTTTACTCGACCAGGTTGGTCAGACCGATTTAGCCAAAGCCAAGAAAGGATGCGTAGCTCTATCATATATATACTGGAAGCATGTAAATTTATTCGTAAATATCCTAATATTTATAAAAAAGGGAAAATACAAAATCCTTTACTCACTAAGAACTTCTCGTAAAAACCAACTGATTCCAGACTAAAATTAAAGAATATATAACAAATTACCAGAAAATTTGAAGAATGAAACAAATAACTTGAAGTTTACCAAATTTCTAAAGGAATTATTATATAAGAAATGATGTTACACTGTTACAGAGTATCTCACTGATAGACTTTAATTTCTTTATAAAAGTTAAGTTTATTAATAATGTTAAGTACCTTTTCGCAACGTGAAACCAAAGCAAATATATACCAAATAAATAGGGTATCTTCTAAGAATAAAAATGTATAAGAATAGAATTAACTATAATAATGCATGCCCTCTCACAACATTCCTGTGCCTAACCAAGGTCCTTATTGTAATAAATTATAACGTGTCCCGTGTAAAATATGAACATAAGGAATGCAATAAAGATTTGAGTTTGAGTTTGAACAACCAACACAACAAAGTCTGGGGCTAATAAAAAAACTACGTAAAATGTTAATAAACATATTACAGATATTTCACACTGAAAATAGAATATCATATTTAGGTTGGAAACAGTGCATACCTTTCACAAGCGGTTGGAATTTTAAACATTCCTTATTGGATTAAAATGCAATATTTCAATTCCTATGGTTTAGATTCGTGTTGATACATAACTCAGAATATTAGTTAAAAAACATAATTCGCTCATATATAAAAAATATCTAGAGCAGTGTTGACCTAGTGGCTTTAGCATGCGACTCTCATCCCTGAGGTCATTGGTTCGATCCCCGTCTATGCACCAATGGACTTTCTTTCTATGTGCGCATGTAACATTTTTTGCTCGAACGGTGAAGGAAAACATCGACGGCGTGTGTCAGGCACTGGAGGTTGATCACCTACTTTCCTATTAGATTGACAAATGATCATGAAACAGATTCAGAAATCTGAGGCTTAGACCTAAAGTCGTTGTAGCGCCACTATTTTTTTTATAAATATGTATAGTTTTTCGGTAATCACTTCTCAACGGTTGAAATTTCCTGGTGCAGAGTGTGAATAATGTTTCTCAAGCCAAGCCTTGGCTTCAATAGTAAATTTTTTGCCAAAAAGTAATCTTTATTACAGGAAATTCCTTTATCCATTGTTTTAATCAAACTAAAAGTGCCTTCAATCAAAATCTCACCAACTAATAGTACGACTGTTGTTAAATTTATACACGTGTCTTTTGAAGGTTAGGTTAGCTTACTTAAAATCATATTAATATTATACTAGTAGCGCCACCTATGTGTCAGACTACGAACTTTTTAGCTCACCTAACAGTATTTAGAATACTGTTACTGTATTATTCATACTAATACTTTTTATTTATAGAAGAAAATATATTGATAATAATTAATATCTTTGGTTAATTCTGTACTGTTATTTCAGATATATGTCAAGTCTATATTTATGATTTTTTACCAGGCTTTATACTTACACTATATCGGGTTTTGAGCTCTCCATTATGTATGTATATCGTAATTCCAAACGCAAAACAGGTCATTCGAAGCGAATTTGGAACTCGAATTTGTACAGCTGCAGGACAGATTATTGGCTTTTGATTTAATCTCGTTCGATTCAAAGGGTCATATCATGGTTACATAGTCGTCGTAGCTCTCAATCCTATTAAGCGTTTGAAGTCAGTGAGATTTGTGACAAATATAGTTACGACATAAATTGGTCTAACGAAAATTGGCTTGAAGTTGAGAATGATTCCAATATATGCATTTTTAACATTTACGTATTTAAAAAACCATCTTATGAATAGGTTGATATTGTATTCTTCGGATATATATATGTTACTCGGGTAGTATTTTTCAGGAACTCACCAAGATAACGCACTGCGTTGCGTAATGCGCTACTCATGGCAGTCATGAACAATTTTAGTTCAGGTTTTCACCTGTTCAATGGTTTAAGATTCACTGCTTTTAAAAGTAAATGTCAAAGCGTAACAAATGTAAAACAAACTTATATAATTTTGTACCTGTAAGTACATTCTTAAATAACCAATCTTCATAATAACCTCACTTAAAACAAGTGGTCTAGAGAACAAAGGGTTAAATTAATATTTATTTTAATTTTAGCCTTTTAAAGGGAAAGTGTATCAGAAAAATATTGACATTCTAGTATTAAGTGATTTCTGATTGCTTTTTTAATTACAGACTATTCCCAGAGGCTTTACAACCTAACATTGACCGTTGTTAGTATATTGATTCTGGGAGTGAAGGCAAAAATACAGCCTTGTTTGAAATAAGTCGTCATATTTATTATTTTTTTAGGACAAGGTGAGGTCTGAATTTCTCCACAACGCCCAGTGCGCAAGTATGTTGCCGGCTTTTCATATTTGTCATTTATTAGATAGCCGCGACGATTTCAGTAAAGAGTTAAGAGTGTATATCTTTGCTTTATATTCTATACTAATACTAAAAATCTGGAGATTTTGTTTT
This sequence comes from Pieris macdunnoughi, assembly GCA_905332375.1. Classification (NCBI taxonomy): domain Eukaryota; kingdom Metazoa; phylum Arthropoda; class Insecta; order Lepidoptera; family Pieridae; genus Pieris; species Pieris macdunnoughi. The sequence goes on along the minus strand of CAJOBZ010000074.1, from coordinate 596,803 downwards.
TTTTTTGCATACGCTAGTAAAAGACACTAGAGTGGGAATCTTTATTGTAAGACAGTCCGTTAATAAAAGTTATAACTTAGTTAACATGGTAACAAAGTTATTCCAACTTGACCTAAGCCAACGGGGGCTTCGCGCCGCTTCCTTTACGTTGGAGGAAGAGCTGCATTTTCCTTCCTCCACAAAACTTCCCCGTGTTTTTAGTACCCCCTTATTTTTAGTATAAATCAGCATTACCTGTTTCGTTAAATTGGCGGAGCGGCACAGGGTTTTTATATTTGAAGAAGCATTTGCAGATCATCCAAGTGTATATAAAGAATTATACTGAAAATTAAAATACTATTATTATATAATAAAAACAGATGTAAACAAGCACAGCCTGTTTATTGCAAAGCTTGTGCCAGACTAGGTAGAACACTGTTGTCGAGTATTCCTATGCGAACGAATCTCCGCAGTATTCGTCAAAAATAGAGCTGAACATGATTAATCCATCCGTTTTCAGTTTTTCATTTGTGTGCGTTGATAATTGCAAATAAATGAAAATAAAACAATAAACCAAAATGTTAGCAAAAGGCTTATTGTCTTATTTATTGTTTTCGCTTGGAATAAAAGACAGGGCCAGGTTATAAGTCATGTGACCATGGTGGTGGTTTATTTCTTTTCGTAAAACTAAACGGCAACATTGAAAGCAATGAAGTTATCTCAACATTGTTAGATGTGGGCAACCCTGATATCCAAGGTTGTCCTCGAAAGGAAAAAGTAATTGATTTCGTTCGATATTAGGTTGAACACATTTATTATATGTTTTTATATTATTAGCGTTACATTATTAATGTTAGTTTTAATTTTCTTATCAAATAGCGGGTTTAGTATATCAGTAGACCCTTTAGTTTATTTCAAGTAGAGTGATATATATACGTCTTGCTCCACTGAGGATATCGGAAACATTGTCCTTTTATATAAAAAAAATGGTGCGTGTACTTATGTACGCGCGTAAGAAGTTATACTTCTTTGGCTTTGTTTATTTTTTTTAAATATTAAATAATTAATAATAAATATTTAGCGTTAATAATTTAACAATATTTAATATTTAGTATATTATTCAATTATTAATTAATATTAATAATAATTATTATTTATTTTTTTATAATATTATTAATTCAATTTAATAACTAGGTATGTTTCATAACCTTTTAACTATTACTTAGTTAAAAGGTCAATAGGTCTTTGTGAAAAAGCATTGCTAAATTTCTTTGAAAGAATAATTAAAACTCCTTTATTTGTTTAAAAGGTACTACAAATGTCATTATGGTCATTCAAAATTCTTGGCATAGCTGCTAACGTCACGCATATTCTATTTCTTTTTACTTGTAGATTGTCTTATATATAGCGGGTAATGAAACTGCTGACTCTTGTGCAAAAGGTGCTATTTTCTGCGGATCTTGTCAGCATCCCAACATCTCGGCCCACGACCTATCAGCTCTTGCGTACTCCCACCTTTTAAAATCCTGGACTATTGATTGGCAATCTTCTAAAGTAAAAACTGGCAGGCACTATGCTAATATTCAGTTTTCAATCCCTTCTTCGCCGTGGTTTTTTAAGTATAAGTTTTTAAACAAAAAGGTCACGTCTATAATCTGCCGTCTCCGTATAGGGCACGCTTGTACTCCCGTTCATCTAGCCAAAATCAAAATTAAAGACAGTTCTCTCTGTGAGTGTGGTATGGACGAGGGCTCGACAGACCATATATTTTTTAACTGTTATTTAATTAATGACTCGTTATTTGACCATCTTTCTCCAGATTTCCCTCGTCCATGTAACCTTAACTCCCTACTTTCCCTCCCATCCAGCTCGATCGTCAAAATTTTAGGGAAATTTATTTCTGTTAATAAATTAAAGTTATAAATAAGATTCTCCCCTCCATACCTTGTAGTAAAATGTTAACCTCTTGTATATATTATTAGATGTCTGTGTGTGTTGTATTTATTGTGATGTCATTTTTGTTTTGGGTAACTCTGCTTAGATAAAATTCAATCTATCAAAATTATCAAATCTATCCTCACTGTGTGAAGACTTAGAACGTGACATTGGCGGAATTGTGATTTACACAGATGTCGCCATTATAAATAAAGCGAAGCGAAGCGATTGTCTTATATGGGAATAAGCTCGCTCGCGCACGTTCGGCGCCCATACTGATAATTTTGTGTCACGGCGCGCGCGCATCGTAATATTTCACTCTCATAAATTTTTCTTAACGCGCCTAAAGAAGTATAACTTCAAAAAACAGGTTGTGCGAGCCAAGGCTTTCTTAGTTTTATAAGCGTGGTGATATCCTAAATCGTCGGAGTTACGGCCCGAGAGTATAGCCAGACCTAGGTACTCTCTTCGGCTGTTACTTTGCATTCATTTGTTACATACAAATTAACATTGCAATATTTCGCTTATATTCTATTGTTGTACGAGACCAATTATAGAGTAAAAATAAAATCCTCTAGTATTTAAAGCACCCCGATGACCCAGGAACCGGTCACAGATATTTGATTGAACTTTACTTGGTTGAAGAATATATTAGGTAAAGTGGAAAGGTACGCCTGCCTAAAACATGCCTGTTTGCTCATCTCTACTAATCAGGTTTGGTCAAAGCACCAAGTCATTGTTTATAAGCGCGGCATCCAAAATTAAAGTAGCCATGATGATCGCCAACCTTCGCAAGGAGATGGCACTATAAGAAGAAGAAGAACTAATCAGCTGCAATGTCAGTTGCATTGAGTTTGTTTCATTTAAAACATTAAAAAAAGTACTGTTGTATTGTTTTAATTATTAATGGAATTGAACCTGAGAAAAATCTTTTAAGTGAATCTGGCCAAGTGTGAATTGAATCACTACGATGTTTATAATAATCCTTTTATTTTTATATGCATAATATACGAGAGGGACCACAAAGTGTTGGTTAGGCTTGTGATTCTGTCGTATCACCCCGTTGCACCAATGAACATTTTTTTGTCTGAATTTTTGTTTTACATTTGTGGTACCTCGAAAATATCACAATGAATATCAGTCTAAGTCAAGACATTAAACTACGTCAGGCGTTCCTTATTTAGCTATAATGAAGAAAGGATCAATTAAAAAGAGAAATGTCCAATGTTACCTTTAACACATTTTACAAATTAGGGCGGTGCATAATTCTAAAGCTTTTAATGACAAAATCAATACACCACAAACTCAGATAAAAAGTTCACAAACGAACCTATTCACATACAATCAAAGGGAAATGGATGACACTACCAACATAAATTGATCTCTATCGGGCTTACAATTTTATGTCTTTTGTGATGCATTCCTTTGAGATAGGGGTCATGTTAACCTGGTCATATTATGTGAATATCGGAAAATTCTGGTATTTTATAACCCTTATTTGAAGAGACAATTGTGATATTATACTTTTTTGAAAGGTTATCAAATAATCAAAGTTGAAATCTAGCTCCCATCCGTGACCTGCTAAAATGGTGAAGTTTGTCTCTTGTTCGGTTCTCTATCGGTTGTCTATAGCAGACGTTTGGACTATTGTACATTGTTTGATGAGGACCGAGCTCGCGAGTGTAATGCGATACTTGAAGTCTAAAAGATGTTATAATACTCGCCTGAATTCCTAAAGAGGACATAATAATAATATACTATTTGTAATAGAAATAAAGCTATTGTAAACTAATTGAGTAGTGTCACGAACTTTCCTGTAGATTGAGTTTAAATTTTTGACCAGATATTTTGTACAGTTTTGTTTATTTTATCTAGTAAATCATCACTGGTTTGTTAGATAATAGAAACACTACATTATCTCCTTATTTAAGTTAAAACATTAGGCGTTTATAATGCTCTTAAATATTAGTTTTGTTTACATTTTTACATGTCTTTATTATTATTAGATTAAATAAACATGTTCAAATTAATTAAAACGTCTTGTTTACAAAATAGAGTTCTCTCTTAGTGGCTTAGTTTAAACAAACTTGTATGGGAATCTGTGAGTATAAGTTTTTAGAAGGCTTCAGCAAACAGCTAACTTAAACAACTCAGAAATGAACGTTTTCAAACGAGCAACTAAACACTTCTCCACGTTGAAGTTTTAGATATTCTTTGTGTGTAATGTTACGTTTTTCGGTTGCCACATAATTTTGTGAGGAAAAATTTTCACATTTTAAATTAATATATATAATAAGGTGCTTTTTAATTAGTAAAAAATCTGTGTCAATAATTGACATGAATTACAGATAGCTAAAGATAAAAATAACTAAAGCAAATTTTTTTTACACATAATAAAAAGGATGTAAAAGAGAAAGTGCACTAGCCCTCTAGGTTTCCCTGTGTCGTGGGCAGCTATTCTCTTTTGACATATTAACGGTACTTTACAATATCTACAAAACACTACAATAATTTAACTACTGTTGGACAAGAAGAATACTTTCGCTTTCAGCATAAGACAGGTTTATAAGAGTTCCAATACGATTTATTAGTGGCCAAAGCTGAAACGCCGTGGCATAGCACCTGACATTCAGGGCGCCCTTTGCAAAGATAATTATTGACGAAATATACACTTATTATTATTTCTAAAAATGAATTTCGAATGTGAAATTGGCTTTGTAAAATCTCTCGTGTATTTGTACTGTAGTCCGAAAACCTGCCCTTCTTGCATTTTTGATGCCGCGTGGAACGTGTTGACACTAATCCTTTAGAAATATTTGTTTGAAACAATGAAACTAGTTTAAAAAGTAACAATGTGAGCGTAATATAAAAGTCGGTGGTTCATAAGAACATCTTTAAGCACCTTTTATTAACGCAATGCAAAAGGAATGAACGCATGGGCTTTTTAATACGAATAAATGAATTTTTAATCGTATTTTCGTATTTTAACTGGCGGGTACAATGGCGTCGTAGTGGATTCGTTTTGCAACGGCCCTAAGTAGTATTGATTGAAAACTCTTTTCCTTCTTCACAGGCACGATTCCATAGAGGCACAAAAATCGCACTGGTGCAACTGACGTAAAGATCATACAATGATGAAAATTTAAAAACTAACGTTTAAATGTTGACTAGTTTTTTGTCCAGTAATATCCTATTTAATTTAGAATCATGAAGGTATTTCAGCTTTTGTTTCTTGTTAAAACAGTCTTTCTTCGAGGCCTAGTAAAATGATTGTTTTAGTATAAAAAAATAAAATATGTTTATTATGGAACATAAGATACAGGTATCACTTATTCCACGTCATTAAATTTGAAACGGTAGACATCCCTACTCATCGGCAAAAAAGACAGAGGGTGTAGGCCGAGAGAAAAAGCCGGCTTAAAAAACTATCGGTACTCTTTTAAAATAGCAAATCATCAAACAATACTTATTTTTAAACAAATATCGCAAATTAGTTAGAAGTAGCCTGTCTAGCACTAGTCCCAGGCCCTTTCAATCGTATCTATAACGGAACTATGTTGATATATATAAACTAGTACGCAAGGTACATTGCTGTCAAAAAATATACGTAAGATGGATCACAGTTGATACTCGTATAATGATATCATACATAAATTCAAGTCCGACCATTGACCACAAGTAGCACCCGTCGAGAGTACAATGCAACGCCATCTATTTATTAAATATTAAACGATAAAAGTTTTACTCAATTCATAATGTTTTAAGTAAAAGAGTGCATTATCCTTACTATTAAAGTAATTCTAAAAGGTTTTCTGATAATATAATTTGGAATGTTATCTATATATTATGTTAGCAATGATTAAAAAGGGTTTCTAATACCCAAAAATACGTAAGGTGATATTCACCAGACGTAATTCTATCTATTGTTTAGACTGCTCATACGATTTTATAAGACTGAAAATGTATGTATGTAAACGAGTAATTCGTTCAGGTATAACTCTAATAATAATATTAATAATAAATCGTTTATATGCAAAGAAAGTGATACATTCAGATTAATTAAAACCGAAAACAGTTACTTACAAAAATAGGCATACAAATTTCATATTAATTTTTAAAATGTCATAATAATAAGAACAGTTAATTATAATTGTTGTTAATACTTATGGTCTAAATACTCTCTGACACATTACACTGAAGTGAAGCATTACACGGTAGTGACCTATGACTTCTACGAGGGTTGTTATATGATTTAATAGTTATATTGCCATGGCGTAACAATTTTTTGATTACAACGTGGTGCAACATGCAGGCACCCACAGTCGTGGTGGATAGGTAGATAATGGCAAGTTTCTTAAAATGTTTTGAATAATTTTGGATGCGTTTTTACAGTCATAATTCTAGGATAAATAAACTTGGTACTGTCAAAATACATCGTTTTTACAGTTATAATTCTAGGATAAATAAACTTGGTACTGTCAAAATACATCGTTTTTACAGTTATAATTCTAGGATAAATAAACTTGGTACTGTCAAAATACATCGTTTTTACAGTTATAATTCTAGGATAAATAAACTTGGTACTGTCAAAATACATCGTTTTTACAGTTATAATTCTAGGATAAATAAACTTGGTACTGTCAAAATACAGTCATAATATCTTCAAGATTGGTTGAGGTGTTGCACCACGATATTACTTCTATTTATTAATCCTATCAATCCTTTAAAAGAATATATTTGGATCAACTTCACTTAATATATAACATCTTAATAGATTCTCATCATTACACCGGTGAAAATTACTTGTCAATTGACGAGGCAGTTTCTCGCTGACCAAAATTGCTGAAAAGCACTTGAAACGCCATGTAAATAATGTAATAAGCCTGCGTGGATGATAATTGAAAAAGTTTTATTTTAATTAAATATGACTGTGTCTGTTTAAACAAACTTTATGCTATTATAGAAATGTAATTTATTGAAAATGCCTGATTTTTACTGTGTATGCAACAATATATAAATATATTATATTTTTTTCATATATTTTATCATGTCATCTTCAATTATTTTCTTTCAAACTCATGTCCTCATTTGTTCTATCAAGGCTTTCTGTTTAGGCTATGATAGCAAATACTATTGTACTTATAAAAATAATAATTTATTTGCAAGAATATGGTACATAATTGTTACTGTGGTACAATCGAAAGTTCGCATATTCTGCCACACAATAGTGTGGAAATTTGTCTTAAAAGGAATTTTGCATAGAAGTTACACAAAGTTAAAAACTCTAGTAGTAGAAGATACTTTAATGTTTTTGGTAAATTATTATATACATTTATTTTATTACATACAAAAGGTGTTTTGCCTATAGAATTCCATATAAATATTTGGCACAGCCAATTTCTCTCCATCTTCGACAGATGTCTTATTAATCATTGTGATAAGAAAAATAAAATTTCTGTATACCTATGATAAAACACCAATGTTTAGCTGTTACGATCATTTCTAAAATAACATACTTATTAAAAAATAATACATTGTGAATAATGCATCACAAATGTATAAGATATTCCATTTTTAAAAATTATTAAAATGCATGCAACTCTTAAAAATACATTAATGCATTCCTTTTTAAACTATTCCTCAAGGACTCGTCTTGGTGTCATTCAACTTTAACTAATCAGGGATGAAAGTCTCTTAAACTAAAGCTTAAATTTCAAATGGTAATATTTGTAATACATACTGGGAATTGGGACTGAACCATTAATTTAACTTGTGCGGAAAAACAGTGTTGAAGTTTTATTCGTTAATCCCTTTAAAACTAAATATAATAAATAGTTATTATTTTAATATGAATGAAGTATATACTATATGTACATAAAAATGAGAGAAGTGCCGGCCTAGTGGCTTCAGCGAACGACTCTCATCCTTGAGTTCTTAGGTTCGATCCCCGGCTGTGCACTAATAGACTTTCTTTAACATTCGCTCGAAAGGTGAGCAAACTGGCTTGCTTTAAACCCAAAAAGACGAAGGCGTGTGTCAGGCACAGGAGGCTGATAATCTATTTACCTATTAGATTGACAAATGATCATAAAACAGAAACAAAAATCTGAGGCCCAAATTTAAAAATGGCTGTAGCACCAATGATTTTTTAAATTATTTTATTTGTGAATAAATACATATAATATTTAACAAGTTTGGACAGGGAATATTAAAGTCATGAAGGGCATGCTTTTTGTATGGTAAGGTGTTAAGAAAGAATGGAACGTAGGTAATAAAATCTGAAACGAAGTGCTTTTTTAAGTAGTATAAATGAATTCTATAAACGACATTATCTGTTATGTTTCTCCATTTTTATTTTAAATAAAGTACTTTATGAAAAAATATTGAATGCTACACAAATCAGTTGGTTTTGCACTTTTCTCTGTATAAATTTTTTTGTGGCTTTTTAATTCATTTTGTAAAATCATTCTTCGTTTCAGATTTTTATTTCATTGTGTATTTTGTTATTTTAACACTGAAGTCTATACAATAAGTGGTGTATATTTAAGTTAAGTTGTTAGGTTTTATCGTTTGTCAACTATATATTATGATTCAAGTTTTATATAGTTCGGCGCCTACGCATCTTAAGTAGTTGAAATCTTGTAGCACACTTTGTAGACGTTAGGTGCTACGCTCACACCACGACCGCGTTCTTTCTATATCTATGGTTTTTACTAGCAAATGTATTCTATATAAAATAATTTTGAAAAACGACTTAAAACTTTTGTAAAGGTATTTTATTTTTATAATTAATTTCATGTAATGCTTGTAACATCTTATATATTCATTATAAAATATAATAATTGGCAATTAAAAACAGCTACGGATTATTTCTTGTCAGTTCTTTGTGTTCATTATATTATATTCAATTCAAAATATGACATTAAAGATATTTTTTTATACATTTGCTCGAAAAATTTAACTATTTTTAATACATATTTCTTTATTTTACTGGTAAGTGATGGAAGAAGTGATAAGAACGCATTAAAACACTAGTATTTTTATTTTATATATATTATTATTGTTTTTTTTTGTAACATTTATGTTTACCAAAAGTGTCATATATTTTAGATAAAATAGCTTGTAACATATACCGTAGATATAGTATTATGTATGACAAACACTATGAAAGTGTTTATGTATAAATGGACAACTAATGTAAGTCTCTGTAAAACCTCTTTTTGTCTTTTTGCAATCTTTTTACCACCTATATAATGAAGTTGTATTTGTATTACCCTCCCGCCGCCTCTATATAAATTTATCAAAAATACAGTGGGGACATTATAATAAACCGAATATAAATACACAAGACTTGGCCTAAAGGTACATACCAGCCCTGCGATTCTGTAACTCACTTTTCGAACTCACACAGCGGTTTTCGCATCGGCGGTCGCTCTCAAATCATCAAATCAAATCTGAAAAGGTGGGAGCTTGTAGTTTATTGTTTATCAGAATGCCAAATCATAAAATGACTGCTTCACGACTGATTTGAGATTCGCCGATGCGAAAACCGCTGTGTGAGTTCGAAAAGTGAGTTACAGAATCGCAGGGCTGGCCATAAATTCAAAAAAAAGTATTTCCATTAAATTTAAAGGTTTTAAATACCACTAAAGTATTTCCTAATCAATTCAAAAAAAGAACTTTCCAATTCTTAAAGGGCCGGTATTGCACTTGCGAGCCTTCTGGCAGTTCTTGTACATCATCAGTGTTATCACTTAATATCAGGTAAGCCTGCTATTATTAATATTTTTTATAATATTAAAAATTTAAACTATAGGTCGAAAATTCCACCCTTTTGTTTAAAGATAATATATATATAATACTCTATTTGGTTTATAAGAACCCTTTAGCAGACCTTGTCCAAGGATTTCTTGGTATCTCAGTCGTGGGCAAAATACATCATGCTCTAGTCACCCGCACTGCCAGCAGTTTAGGCCTTTAGTAATGCTTTTTAACTTTGTGTGTCTTATTTTATTATTTTTCTAATTTTGAGCATGCTCCGATCTAAAAGATCTATATATATATATATATATATATATATATATATAAACAGAGATCTTCCGTTTCCGTGCTCCCTGCGTTGAGCAAAGTTTTTGAAAAGATAATGCTAGACCAGCTTTCTTTACATTTTAATAAAAATAAACTCTTACATAATAAACAGTATGGTTTCACTAAGGGTCGCTCCACAATCGATGCCGGTGTGAAGTTGATTTCGGACATATTTAACGCCTGGGAAGAATCATATGATGGAGTCGGCGTCTTTTGTGACCTGTCAAAGGCCTTTGACTGTGTTCATCCTGATATACTCGTTGGAAAGCTTCAACACTATGGCGTTGATGGCAAAGCTTCCAGCCTGATGAATTCATATTTAAAGGGAAGGATCCAAAGAGTTCATGTCAATGGAGTCACCTCTCCGGGTTCGCAGGTATCAATGGGCGTCCCCCAAGGATCGATTCTCGGGCCTTTCTTATTTCTGATTTACATAAATGACCTCCCATTCTTTGTCAACGAAGTTCATGAGATGGTATTGTTTGCTGATGACACTTCACTTCTATTTAAAGTGAATAGGAATAACGTATTATTGGACGATGTAAACAATTCTATCTCTCGTATAGTTAACTGGTTTAATGTAAATAACTTATTGCTTAATGAGAATAAAACAAAATGTATTAGATTTACAACTACTAGCGTAAAGCGAGATATTGGTAACCTGAAAATTAAGGACAGTGAACTAAACTTTGTTGACAAAACTGTTTTTCTAGGCATAACAATAGATAGTAAACTCCAATGGGGCCCACACATAGAGACTCTTTCGAATAGGCTGAGCTCTGCAGCATATGCAGTAAAGAAAATCCGACAGTTTACTGATGAGGACACGGCTAAAATTGTGTACCATAGCTACTTTCATAGCGTTATGTCGTACGGCATTTTACTGTGGGGTGCTGCTGCAGAGGTTCAATCCATATTTGTGCTGCAGAAGCGGGCTGTTCGGGGTATTTGTTGTGTTTCTCCGAGGGAGTCGGTACGGAATAAGTTTAAGGAATTAAATATTATGACACTATCTGGTCAATATATTCTTGAAGCCTTGTTGTATGTCCAAAAAAAATATAAACGATTTTAAAACAAATGGTGACTTTCACCAGTATAATACGCGAAATAGAACTAATTTGAGTGTACGACCAACCAGGCTCCAAAAGATAAACCACTCCTTATATGGAAATTGTATTCGTTTTTACAACAAGCTCCCAAGCGAAATTAGAGAATTATCACTAAATAAATTCAAAGCCCTCGTTAAACGAAAATTAATCAACAAAGCTTTTTATAAATTTGAGGACTACTTAAATGATCCTAATCCTTGGGATTGAATTGCTCCAGTTCAAACAATTTGTATGACAATACTTGGCGATTAAAAAGAGTGGCGGAAAGTTTCTTGCCAGTTCTTCTTACCCGCTCTACGCCCTTGACTTGCGAACTGGTAGTAAATGTAAATTTACGATTAATTTAACTTGACGATTCAAAAGTGTACTTGGTTACCTACTTGAATAAAGATATTTTGAGTTTGAGTTTGAGTTTGAGTTTGATCTTATGAGATATACGTTTCACCCATACGTTTCTTCAACCGTAGAATCTATCTATCTATACAGAAGGTGACGAGTGACGTACCCGGCAACCTTGTTCAGCTGAGCGCTTTCCAAGTTCAAACTTTGTATGAGGACTTTAGATTGAAACTTTTATATTAAAATATGGGTGCTTAAAATGTTATACCCTTAAAAATGAATTAGCCCATACTAAAAAATTATTAAATTCTTTATAATAATTGTACCAATAATGTAAGTAAATTAATTTTAATATAGGTCTTTATATTTTTTACATGGCAATTCATTACTTATGAATTATATTATATATAATATTTACAATGATTTGAATAATAATTAATATTCAGTCACATTGTTAAAAGAAAAATAGGGGAAAATTAAACATGCAGAAATTACAGGAAGTCCCATTGGAGCCAGATTACCCGGATTCCTCTTTGTTACAGTCAAGCGAATTAAAGCAGATTCATTTTCCATGAAATTGCACGGACGAATTCCCAACTGTTTTCGTAGAGCTTACAAAAGCACTAAGCGAAGTCCGAACACGTAAAATAACAGACGTAATAAAATCAACATTCACACAAAATTTCAAACTTGCGCATTTTATCTAGTTATTAAAAACGAGATATAAGGTAAGAGTTTTAATTTTTTAAGTTGGATAGACTTATTCAATCGAATTCCGATACTATCCTAAAATTTACAAAATATGTTTTCGTAAAGGAGCGTTCTATCGCCAAGTGTATTTCTCAATTCAAACATGTGTACAAAGGGTTCCTTTTTCAAATTTCAAGGTCCAGCCCTCACCTGAGGCAACGGGCAAGGGGTGAGCGCCATTCGCTCCCCGACTGCCGGCCGGGATGGGCGTTCCGCGAGTTAGTAGCACCGCGTCAGCCGAGCTCGAGCTCGGTCGTGCAAGGCGGCCGCACCTGTTGATCCTCGACGATTCACGTGAAGCGCGCCTCACTGAAGGTTAGTGGCCTCGACAGAGTTCAATTTGTGTGCGATTTATGGATCGCACATTTTAGTTTATTTATGAGATTTTATACTAGCTTTTGTACTTTGAAAATTTTAAGGCTTTTAACTGCGCCGTCAGAAACTGACATTGATACGATAATATTGACCAGTAACTCCAGTATTATTTGCAATTTTCGCTACTTGATTAAACCTTAATTACGTATATTAAGTGGATTTTTACAGCTATTATACTATAAAGAAGTTATTTATTACGTTTGATTAAATTGTGAGAATCGAACCAGTGTGTATTTGGTTTACTCTTGCTCTTGGCCTGGAATTTTTTAAATTACAAATCAACATAGAGAATAAGAAATTGTAGTTACGCTTTTTATTTTTATTTAATGTTTATATTCGTTTCCTAACATGAAGAAATTTCGAAAGCTTTTGTAGTTCGTCTACTTTCTCAAACGTGTGTCGACCTATGCTTTTCACAATAATAATATTATTTAATTTCGCCAATTAATCTATATTGTATGTCCAACTCAGAAATATGTATATATTTAAATATTATTAACTTACATAAATTCGACCTATTAAATTAGTTCATTAATGTTTTCTTATTTAAAAATTTCGTTTTTCCTAAGTGTTCCTATGATAATAAGAGGAAAATCTAATTTTCATGATTATATGTAATTCAATATCAATATTAGGAGCACCAAGGTCATGTACAAATTATATTGAAACTTATCAAAGCGTTTGAATTAAAATATGAATATCAGAAGCAATTTAAATGAGTCTCATAATACAGCCATTATATTGTTACTTTGCTAATGGACCGGTCATTTATCTAAACTTTGCTTTACATATTCAATATAAGTTTGGATATTAGCCAGATAACTGAGCTTTTAATTACTGGTAAGTTTTGTTTATATTCCAATTGATTTTCTGCTTTATGATTTATAATTGAAATAGTTATATTTTGTGCCCTAAATAATTTTAAATTATTTATTAACAGCATTTGGCCAACGTATTTGTTTTATTAGCAAAGGTTTATGACAAGTATGCTGCTTTATTTAACCAACTAAATAGAAAATGTTGTTTGAAATTTGTACCCGCCCTTACTTCGCACGGGTAGAGCTTATCATGCCTACTGATGCAACCTTGAAATTATATGCAATCAATAGTGGCTTCACTTCTAAAACCTTTGAAATTATCGTAATATTAACTAATTTACACAAAACATTCCTCATTTATAACTTTTTTTATTAGTGAGTTAAAACAAAAATAAAATTCCTACTATGGTTTTTGAGTTTATCGCGGATATACAAACATACGGGACGGAGCATTTTCTCTTTTAATTTTCCCACCATTTTAATTTTTTTAAATAATCAATCTAATTTTCTCGTTAAAATGTTACTATGAAAAATATCAATTAATCTGAATATTTTAATACCGAAACAGAAGTATAATTCCTAACATATGATATATATATATATCGCATTTTATACAAGTACTGTGATAAAATGCGATAACTCGTCCGGAGGATGTGGAGTTCCTATATTGTTTTATTGTGGCCTTGACATCTCTATATATGTAATATTCTATAATTTATGAATATTTTAACACAAATTCTCATACACCTCAAAGCACAGGTTTCAATCACAGCGAAAGGCCAGACTAGAAAAAGTGTCTTTTTGTACGTCCACCTTTTACTTTGACACATCTACGACCACACTTTATACTTGCGGTTCGCTTATGGTGCCTACATTATTAATTTAAAAATAAAATAAATCAATGGCGCTACAACCTTTTTAGGTCTGACCCTCAGATTATCTATTTCATGATCATTTGGCAAGTAGGTGATCAGCCTTTTGTGCCTGACGCACGCCGTTGACTTTTTGGGTCTAACGGTTAACCGGTCGGTTTCCTCACGATGTTTTCCTTCACCGTCCGAGCGAATGTTAAATGCGCGCATAGAAAGAAAGTCCATTGGTGTACAGCCGGGGATCGAACCTACGACCTCAGGGATGAGAGTCGCACGCTGAAGCCACTAGGCCAACACTGCTCACATTATTAATTAACCTAATTCAAATCCAGTCTAAAAAAATATTTCTACGATAACAAATTCATCATTTACGTGAAAAAATATTGAAATTTGATCAGGTAAAGTCCCATTAACATGAGAGGATTGTAATGATCCCCGTTGTGTTCATTTTCAAGGATTTTTAATAATACCATATTAGGGTTGACACCTGTCACTCAATAAAAGGGTGCTAGCGTAGGATGTAGTCTACAAAAAACTCGTAATAAATTTTTTAATCGAGATTTTAAGGCTTTTATCAATAGATATTAGAGATTTCGATAGCTAAAAAAACACCAATTACTTTTTGAAAGATGGATTTAATATACAGTTATATTGGTTAATTATATAATTATCATTACATCTTTACAGTTATGATTTAAACCTTCATGAACAACCAGAATATTAAAACCTGCAACAAAGCAGCTCTTCAGCTATTAATTATAAGGCTAAATGATGTGGATGGAGGCTTGTGAAGATCGTTTTCAATATGGAAATTATTTTCCGAACGGTGAGCGTTAATTAGCTGTTAAAAAGGTTCATGTGTCTTTTTCGGTTAGTGTATATTTAACAATTTGTAAGCACCAAACCTATATATAATAGATAACATAAATAATATATTCATTAATTCGATGAACAAGACTGTAAGTACGCAGTGTGAATTTAAAGATTACACTCAAAATTCCGAACGAAAACGTATTTAAAAAACTAGGAAAAATTAAATAAAACTAGAATCCAAATACAGGGGTCTAGAATATGATTTAGTCCCATTCGGTGTCGAGACCCTTGGTCCGTGGGGTCCTAGCGCTAGGTCCGGAAATAGCAAAAAGGCGACATGTGATTTATGTATTTTATCAATGTAACAAAAGTCAGGATTACTTTATATGGTGGATAAGTATTCTTAAATTTACTAATTTTCCGCGCAATTTTCTTAATTTTTTCTTTCATAAGAACCTTCCCCTGACAATAACAAACACACCAAAAAATATATATTAAATTAGCGAAATCGGTCCAGCCGTTCACGCGTGATGCCATTACCAAGGGATATAGGGATTCATTTTTATATATATAAATAGCTTATGTCATATTTCTGGCGATAAAAAAACAAGTGACGCTAAAATTAATGACCTCAGATTTTTGTATCTGTTTCGTTTGTAAATTTTAAAAAATCACCAAAGCATAAAGAATTATTGTGATTGGTATTCTAAGCTCTGAGGTCTTGCTTTCGACTCTCGGCTTGCTCGTACTGTTAGGAAAACTATCATGATAAACATGATTGAAGCAACATATGAAAACAAAACCGTTTTCTACGGATATAGTAGTATAAAATTAGGCTAGTTAAATGGTGTCATTAGCACGTATCACGCACCAACTAATTCTAGTAAAAAGTCTTTGAAGTTGACCCCTTTAATACATATTAAATATCCTATTAAATCAGTGACATTATCCTAGGTTATGAACAAGTGTGCCAGCAGACTGTGTGGGCGTGACTGTCGGGTCGGGAATTCCTTTTCAATATTCTATTTGATTTCCTTTAGTACCAATTTGTGCTTTACGATATTCCTTTTATTATGTTTTGATTGATGACATTAAAAAAATCCGGGCCAAGAAAACCTGTTGTTTAGTAATGATATTGCAGATATCCTTCCAGTAAAAAAAAATAGATTAATGTAAAACAAAATTTAGTTGTTAAATTACGAATCTTTCGTACGTTCCGATACATTTTAATTTGGTTTCATGAGAAAATTATGCCATAAAAGTAAAATGAAATTATTTTTTTATATTATATTATTATTGCATATAAATTTTGTTATTTATTAAAACATTTTACCAAATCACCAGATTTTATTATTTAAATAAATTAAATAACTGAAGTTAAGACACGGTTAAAAATTATATAAATAAAGCAAGTAATTAATATTAAATTTGCTAAAGTTAAATTCATATAATATCCTGTTTCAAGGAGAGGAAGACATTGAAGTATGAATATTTGATATGTGAATCCATTGATAGACCTCGTAAATGTAGTGCGCAAACGCGTGACGTCATCCGCTGATCTTGACCCGGAAGTGGGTCATGAGCGGATCCCGCGCAGCCTGCGACCTTGCTACGCCTCTACCGCGAGCTACGTCTGCTACGAATTACGTAGCGGTTTTATGAATTCTTTGTTCCTTTGAATTTGTTTAGTCAGAAATGTAAAATAGTCGAAATTGTCTCTGTTATTTAAATTTACTTTTCATTAAATTTTTGAAGAGCACTTATATTTGTTTATTAAAATTCACGTCATTTTTCTGCTTGTATTTAGGTGTATGCTATTGAATAATCGCATATAGAAAGAAAAATGTACTGTGTCAAATGTTAATTGATAAAAGATGTACATAGAATTTCTGCTTTGCGCATGCACTTTCCGAGATATCGCGATTGATATTGACCTAGACATGGGTCAGGACCAAATCTTGCCTGATACGTATGAAGTCGATCAATGAAAGTTCCGCACTAACATTTCACTATTTTTAATACTGTCAATCGTATTTGTGAAATACTTTCTTTCCCTTGTTCTTTGGGGCAAGTGGAATGCGGCGTAAATATATAGAAATACTGCTTACCGTTAGTCCTCCGTCTCTTCACTTTGTGGGACGACAAAATAAAAGCGTTAGCACAAGCGTTAAAGCAACAAGAAGCGTGACCTCGCGACGGCGGGTACAAGTTTTCTTTGCAGCGCGGGAGCATGTATAACGGTCCAATTTCACTTCAGTATGGCAAGAGATATCTAGTGGTGTTTAAGGAATGGGTGCAGTAAGGACACAAAATGTGAACAGAGAGGACGATAGGTACTTGGATGGCCTGAACACTTGTAAAATTATAGCAAACAATGAAAGCGTTTTGTGTATTATGAAAAAAAATTTCGACTTATCTTGTTCTTAAATATTTGAACTGGCAACATTTCTAACAATTATTGTTGTATTCTAACCATTTACAAAACTTTAAAAAATCAATAACCAACACCAACCAATTTGACTTAGGGTTCTTCAAGAAAATATCGTACCAATTCTTATAAGGCTGGCAACGCAGTTGCGTGCCTTCTAGAAATATGAGTGTCTATGGGAATCACTTAACATCAGGTAAGCCTTCTACATCCATCTGCTATGTTAAATATATTTTAAAAAAGCTGACAAATCACACGTATCTATTAGCTATATGAAAATCCATGTTTGTCGTTTTATACAGTCGCGGCGGAAAGTGAATGTCACTTGCTTAAAGAATTTTAGCTTTGGGTAATAGGAGTAAAAAACAGTGATGCTGCATCCCTTGGTCATGGGTTTTTTGATATTTTTCTTATGTGCGAGGCTTCTGTGACTGGAACATGCAATTTTGTGTTTAACACATTTAATCTCGTAAAAATCATTTACTATTTGAATGAGATAGAAAGAAAAGTCCATTAGTGCATAGCCGTGATTAAATCACACGGACCCAGGGTTGCACGCTCAATCCACTAGGGCCTGACTGTTGGTCTTCGTAAATCAGATAACTTTAGTTACAGATGTTATAGCAGCTTTAAATTAAATTTTCAATACAATTTGCCATTACATCTCTGGCAATACTCATACATTACTCACATATCTAATCCCGAGGACTAACGGAGCCAGATTAGATTGCTTACATATATTTGATATATATTGTATTTTGATTTCCTGTAAATATTAAGTTTTCGTTCTTAGGAAGTTTATAATCAGACTGTTCATGAATTAGTTTCTAGTTCCTTTATATCGTTTTTTCTCATTAGACCAATGAGTGTTTATATTTCAAAAAAATCCCAATGATAAATCCAATAAAATAAATAAGTAATATTGTAATTAATTTAATATTTATTACAGAATGAACTGTGTCTTCATTAATATTGTAGAGATTAGAGAGAAATTCACCAGTACAATGCTTTATAATTACCATCTTAATTAAACATATTATATATATATTTACTTGTAAAATATAAAAGAAATACCTAGCCGAGTAAAACTGGTATATTCGTTGCCATTGCTGGCCTAATTTCGGGTCTCAATTACAAAAATCACGTAATTTTTATTCGAAAGAGATTAAATGTTCTATGGTCAACGCCGCTTCGCTACAAAAAAAGAAGAAATTTATAGGCTCTTTATTTTATGTACTAATCATATTTGTTTTTACCTCTGTATTGCGGAAATTGAAATCCCTTACTTAAATTAAAGGATCCAAGCGTAGAGATGGCGGTTAACAACTATGTCAAGAAAACGCGACAAATTTATGTAATGTGGTACCAGTGTAAGAATTCTGAAATAAATTGCATACATGTGTAGTCAACACATGTATGCAATTATACAGTTTCTTACGTATGCATTTGATATACAATTGCGTTCACCGAGATAATATAACTTAACTAATATAGCGGAGTGTATTATTAGTGGCTTTAAACAAGTATAATTAACATATACGTACGTTACCCTGGCGTATAATCAATACTTCATTTGTATCTAATATGTAAAGCCACAGTGGATAGGGAGTAAAATAAATCCATACAGATCTTTGGTTAGTCTTAGTGTTTAAGTTTCATGCGCCTCCATTCGCGTTCGATTCCTGACAAAACTATTAATTGGGAGGTTAGGAGATGTAGTCGTTAAAAACAAGTAAAAATTAGACTCAGAAATGTGTAGATCGGAGAGTTAGAAAACAAGATTCGAATATTGGGAAAACATCTGTTATCATGTACGGAAAAGTGTTATTATTTGTTAATACACTGAACTAATTTTTGTTCGTATAAGGATTTGTCTTACTGTGGTCTGTATTTAACTAATACAGATAGAAGTAGAATAAACAAACTTTACACGTCAACATTAACTTTTACTCAACGTTCGTCGTTCCACAACTGAGCGTTTTGTAAGACAGTTATTTGCCGCATCACTACTATGTGGAACTAGCGACCCACTGAAGTATATATGTCTAAACCATTTCGACTTAGGGTCCTTCAAGAAAAGAGCGTACCAATTCTTAAACGCCTGGTAACGTAGTTGCGAGCCTTCTGGCAATGTCCATGTTTGGCAGCGTTTGCCCACTGCTATATTAAAAATATTACATTTTTCGATTGAATTTGTTGAGATCATTTCATATAATTTGTAGTGTCTCTTATCTCTAAAAAATCCTTTGATTTATATTTAAGATGAGTTGACCACACTATAACAATATTATTCAAGAAAAGAGCGTACCAATCTTAAAAGCCTGACACCGCAGTTGCGAGCCTTCTGGCAATGTCCATGTTTGGCAGCGTTTGCCCACTGTAATATTAAAAATATTACATTTTTCGATTGAATTTGTTTAGATCATTTCATATAATTTGTAGTGTCTCTTATCTCTAAAAAATCCTTTGATTTATATTTAAGATGAGTTAACCACACTATAACGATATTATTCAAGAAAAGAGCGTACCAATCTTAAAAGCCTGACAACGCAGTTGCGAGCTTTCGGGCAATGTCTATGTTTGGTAACGTTTGCCCACTGTAATATTAAAAAAAATAACATTTTTCTTTTGGTTTTTTAGAACATTTTAACTGTTGTGGCTCTTATCTCTAAAAAATCCATCTATTTATATTTGAGATGACTTAAACCACACTATAGCAATATTATTGAGTTTCAACAACTTTCAATATTACGTTTTGACCTGAATTTAAGAGGAATTCCTAAATCGAGGCCAAGTCGAGCTTAATAATGTCATTATTGCTAATTAACTGGCTCTTGTGTGCTAACTGCGTTATTCAAGACTTATTAGGTCATCCGTTGTAATATTATATTGTATCAGGTTTAAAATTTGAAATATATATCTTAATGCAAATATGAATTTGTAAACAGACTCGTAATCGTTTAGAAACTTATAGAAATTAAGTCAGTCTAATAAGATTGTTTTAAGTGAAGCTGGTATTTTTCTATGTTCTAAGCGAAGACATATTGACAATAAGTTTGTTATTCACAAAACCTAAATCAGTCTTACACAGTTTACTATAAAACTTGTCTATCTCTTTTCATCACACCATAAACACAATGTCAGAGGGATAAAATATACAATTATTATTTATGTTGATATAGACCATTGACATAGACATATCAAAAACATATAAATATGTAAGATATCAAAAACAATAAAAAAAATTAAAAATAATTCCCTTTTCCCATTCGGTTCGTTCAAGTGTGTAATGCGTGTGTGCTGTGGCTGCAATTGGCCCTGGCTCAGGTTAATGCTGAGGAGCAGAATGTTCCACAGCGCTGGTCATTCTGCCAGAGACCACAGCAGCTAGTTTGCGCCTCAGTCGCAAAAAAAGAAAAAATTAATGTAATAAATACTTAGTAGAAAAAGAAATAATAATAGTTACCAGTGTACATAATGAAGTCTTGTGTAATGCATTTAATACTCGTACGGTGAAGGAAAAGATCGTGAGGAAACCAGCATGCCTTAGACCCAAAAAGTCATGTGTCAGGCACAGAAGACTGATAACCTACGTACCTATTAGAAAAAACCATTATGAAAGAGATACATCCATCTGAGACCCTGATCTAAAAGGTGTAAGCGCCATTGTGTTTTTATTATTCATTATAATTTCTAATACGTATCTTATAGCAAAGAGGATTAGAAAACGATGGATCAGCTTATAATTACAAATTAATATTCATGAACTTCGCGTGCTTCTTGATAGATCACCCAAGTTATATGGAATATAATGAAGCTAAAATTACTATGTATAATGTATATAGTGTTTATTGTCACGATTTTGTTAATATTTAACGCCTGAATACTCGTTTAGGCATCATTGGGGACCATAAAAGGTATTTTAAAGCATCATTAAAAAATATTGTCGCTACAACCTATTTAGGTCTGGGGCTCAGGTTTCTGTATCTGTTTCATGATAATTTTTCAATCTAATAGGCAATAAGGTGATCAGCCTACCGTCGACTTTTTGGGTCTAAGGCAAGTCGGTTTCCTCACGATGTATTCCTTTACCGTTCGAGCGAATGTTAAATGCGCACATAGAATCAAAGACCATTGGTGCACAGCCGGGTATCGAACCTACGACCTCAAGGATAAGAGTCGCACGCTGAAGCCATTAAGCCAACACTGGTCTAACCAGCATGTAACCTTGCCTAAACCAATGATTATAAAAACAGATGCGACACTACCACATTGCGGGGAATAATTTTACTTTTCCATACGATAAAAATAAAAGTTATAATTTATTCCTAATTTTTTTCCCGGTATTTGTCAAGTTGGAGAATTAGGTAAATTACGTAGCGAACAGCATTAATTACTGAATTTGTAGAACATTTTATAGTTAGCACTTTATTTTATTGGGACCACATAATTAGGGCAAACATATGTTATAACGACAGACTTACATATAAAAGTCAAAAATCATTTATGCATATAGGTAACACAATGTACACTTATGAACGACAAAAAAGAATATACGTATACAATAAATGCTTCTAATTTTAAATTTTCCGCCAGTTCTCAAATCAAGGGCGTAGAACGGAAGAGAAGAACTGGCAATAAATATATTATATAAAATATAAAAACAGTAAAATAAAAGCAATTGACTTAGACTCAATAATCAATCAGGAAAACACATTACAACAGAAATAATTTTGTATAATAATAAATATAAAAACAAAAATAAATATATAAGTTGTTAATAGTTCATGATCAAAATGTTATAACAGACATCTTGGAACAGAAGAGGAATAATTTAAGTCAAAGCAAATTTATTCTTAAGATTAAACTGTCCAAACTGGTATATATTGTATGACATTTCTAATGCTTTGTTTGACATTTCTAATGACAAACATTTTGCTTACTATTTCCTTATCATGTCATGGCATGTCACCCTATGTCTATGTCTAATTACTTTCAAAACCTTTTCCTTTATCACGTGTATTACAACTACACTTTTTATTTTAATAACTACAATTACACTCTTTAAATCCGCCCTGCCTACTGTCATTATCAACCTATAATCAATATAAGCAATCAATCACAATACTGACACCTGTATGGACTTATGGTTGCCAGCTGTGGGGCTGTACCATACCATGTATAGCCACATCAATCCAACGATTCCAGAACAAAGTGCTCAGGGGAATAGCCAGTGCTCCCTGATACATTCGCAATAACGACCTCCATCGGGACCTTAACGTAGAGGACGTCGCCACACTAATAAAAAAGACTGTTGGAGCCCACGATCATAGGATCCACCATCACGTGAATGTCGAGGCTATTCATCTCCTTGACACCACGGGCCTAGTGAGAAATGGACTAAACCGATTGTACTAGTGGATTAGTAGTTAGTGCACGTTTGTCTAAGTGCTAAACAGTGGCAAGTAAAAAAATATAACACAAGAACAAAGAATAGATTAGAATCCAACTTATAGAGACTCTAAGTAGTGTTATTGGACACTTTCTTATGTTAAATATGCTTTTTAGTAAATAAGGTTATACCTATATTACTTATAAGTCTTAAGTTAGGCTAGACCGTAATTTTCCATGATGTAATGTAAATTATATGTAAAGACACATGTGTTTAAAAAAATCACAAAACAAACTTTTGTGATATTTGGATAATTAGAAGTAATTTCATTTGTTTAATTATAATAAAGCAATTTACGTTATTAAGTTGCAAAGTGGACAATATAAAACATTTTTTTCGAACACAACACCATTTATTCATAATTACCACTAGACTTTAAAAGCATTATTAAACAGGATTCATGAAAGCGTAATATCAAGCAGCTGGCTTCAGCACGAATATTATTTTGTCAAGGACAGAAGTAAACGCAAATTTACACGATGCAAGTTGCTTGTCTATTGCATACAATAATATGGTTTTACAATTTTTGGCTATTAGCCGGTCGTCTGTAACTCCCTTTAGAGGTACCAATTCGAAATTGAATACAAAATATCACGTTATCGCTCATACGAGCATATGTTAATTACATACAGAAATATTCATCAGTGTACAGCTGAGAAGCTAGCATTTTTTTATAACAATAGAAGAAACTATTGACGCACAAACAAAAATATCAAAATGGTGTCGTCCTTAAAACATGCGGACCAGAGAAATCGACACAAAAACAGTAATAATACAACAATAAAAAAAATACAAACTGTAAAAAGAATTAAACTATTTGATATATATTGTGTGTATTAATTCTATTCTTATCTAGAGACCCATGAAACACGTCAAATATTTGTGCCATGTCAGTATGGTAGCGAAATAACCAATTAATTAGAGTTGCCAACGTTTGGTCGACGATGTGGGATGTGAAAACATCTTAGATTGAACAAATGACTCCCGACCCGAGGAACTTGTTAATATACGTTCTAATATATAATGTTGACAAGAAAATCACGATTCCGTTAATTACTTAAAAAAAGGTATATTGTCGATGTTTGCTATACTGAAGTATTGAAGATATAAGCTAATATTTCAATGTTATCGTTTACAAAATAAATAAAATGTCATACACGTCAGGTTCGTTCATGGCTATGATTGATTAATCTTCATTCATAAGCCTACCCTCACTTTATTATTTTGTCTGTGACCCACACTTAAGTCTATAGTAGACAGTGATATGAGCAGGTACTTTGCCAATCGTTGACAATTTAATGCCATGCGTTACGCAGGAACTAGAGCGGAGCAGATGATGGTAGTTCGAGGATGGGATGAGATTATATCCTAACCAGTACCTTGAAATGATCAATATTTTCTATTCTTACCAGTGATTTCTTCATACAGTCTATATCAAATATAACCATGAAATATGCGTCTATTTTTGGTAATTTATCCGTAATTGTTTTCACCTACAATGCCAAATTGCTCGCGAGCAAGCTTACGCCGCTGTCTTTTAAACCAATTGGACGTAACCGAAAATAGTGTCACACATAACAAAAGAAATAATCATATAAACATGGCAGCAGGACGTTAAGTTTAAAAAAAAATCAGTGGCGCTACAACCTCTTTAGGTTTTGGCCTCAGATTTCTGAATCTGTTTCATGATCATTTTTAATCTAATAGGCAAGTAGGTGATCAGACTCCTGTGCCTGACACACGCCGTCGACTTTTTTGGGTCTAAGACATGTCGGTTTCCTCATTATGTTTTCCTTCACCGTTCGAGCAAATGTTAAATGCGCATATAGAAAGAAAGTCCATTGGTGCATAGCCGGGGATCGAACCTACGACCTCAAATATGAGAATCGCACGCTTAAGCAACTAGGCTAACACTGCTCTACGTTAGGTTTACTTTACCAAATATACAAATAACAATATTTGTTTTCATACAAACAGCTTCAATATAAACAAGAGTTTTTAACTCTTCATGAATATATTTTAAGAGTTATTAAAGAATTTTAATTAAACATAAAACAACGGAAGGGTTCGATATATTTCATAATTAACGTCCCGCAAGTTACCAATCAGTTTAGAAACTCTGCACAACAAAAGAAAACAATTTGATTAACTCCTAGAACAAACATTACAATATAAAAGTTGTATCAGGTCGACCGCAAACAAAACAAATGACGATTCATATTTCAGTAAAGGGATAGGGTCTCGTGGCAGTTTAGATTTCCGATCAAGTCGCAAATTTTAATTACACTTTATAATTTGCACGGAAAGGTGGTATTACGGCAAATACACTGTCAAAGAAAGGACACTATTATAGATAAGATGTTTATCGTATGGACTATACGACACATTTTTGGTAAAAACGTGTTTTCACCCCTTTTTCCAAGATGGCGGCTGGGGGAAAAGGGCGCCAACCACACAAACCTGGGGTTTAGCTTGTATTGACCCCCCCTACATGTCCCATAAATAAAATTGCGTCCTCTAACAAATGTTCAGTTTGGCCCTCAAATTGTAACATCTCAATGGACTAGCATATTTTTAGAAACTCCTGTGTCGATTTCATAGCTAGGTACGGTAGGTCAAATGTTTAGGCGACCTCTTAGGGCTTCCTAACCTGTTTTTTTAATTAGTTCTACAATGTATAAAGTTAGTATGCTAAACCGGGCATTAAGTGGTTATATTTAATCCGTGAAGACAATAAATACACTGCCAAAATAAAACGCTTTTACATATTAGAAACAGGATTACTTATTTCTTTAAATCACAAATTCTAATAAATTATATAACAAGATTCAGTGATAAAATGTTTTGTAAACTCAATAAACTGGAAATTTAGTAAAATAAATAATCAGGAAGTGAGGCTTTGAACAGATCAAATTATTTGATAGGAGAGAAAAATAATCAGCTTTTCTCTTTGGAAACGCAACTCATTTTAAAACAAACGGTTCTTATAATTTGAAAATGTATTTTTCTCTTAGTGCCTTTAACAATATTGTGGAGACATCGTTGACAATGCATATATCTGTGTTCTCCTCGTCAGAAACATTCAGGATGCTTTGAATAAATAAATTAATTATATTTATTGATATTAATATTTATTGATATTAATATATAGAACGTTTAATAGCTCTCAAATTGGACTAGGATATGTAACGTACATGTTTTCCTTCACCGTATGAACAATACCTACATAGCCATATTTTAAAGGAGGGCAACGCACTCGCGAGCCCTCTGGCATTGAGAGTGTTCATGGGTGGTATCACTTAACATCAGGTGAGCCTCCTGCCTATTGTCCCCTTGTAATATAAACAAAATAAAAAATAGCCTTGCACTTAGTAGGTTTGAAAATCGCAAACAGCAAATATATACAGGACAAATGTAAATCACTAACATCTCAGCCATCTTCACATTGGCGACACAGTTGGAAGCTGTAGAAACCTTTTTGTAACGAAATGCATCCGTAGCTAGTCTCTCGTAATAATTCCACACATATATCCTCAAAGCTTTCATCTGTATTTTGCTCTGCAACTTAGTATGCTATTCACGAGATAGCAACATATTTGAATAGACTAAATCAGTAATTGTAATTTCGCGGAAACCTTGTAGTTCCTGTGACCGTCGTTCATTAGTTGTATATGTAAAACCACGTCTACATACCCTTTAACATACTTAATAGGTATATGTATTAACGTTCTACTTATTCTGGACAAACTGTGACCATGCAAGTGTAAACAATAATTTAATTGTGATAATATAGCGCGGTTTGAACTGATAAAAGAGCAGTGTTGGCCTAGTGGCTTCAGCGTGCGACTCTCATACCTGAGGTCGTAGGCTCGATTCCCGGCTGTGCACCAATGGACTTTCTTTCTATGAGCGCATGTAACATTCGCTCGAACGGTGAAGGAAAACATCGTGAGGAAACCGGCTTGCCTTAGACCCAAAAAGTCAACTGCGTGCTTTGCAACTGAAGGCTGAAAGTATCATGACACAGATACAGAAATCTGAGGCCCAGACCTAAAAAGGTTGTAGCGCCATTGATTTATTTTTTATTTTGAACCGATAAAATGTGTATAATTTTCAGTGTATATAAACCTTATACTAAACCCTCAATTAAAACCAATATCAACTGTGATTTAACATTCGCTCGTTCGGTTAATAAAATCGTTTTGAGGAAACCGGTATGTTTGGCACGGAAAGCTGATCACCTACTAGAAAAAACAAACGATCCCGAAACAAATACACGACCTAAAAGGTTGTAGCGCCACTAGGTCATCACAATCACAGCCAAAATGTATCCACGTTTTACAGTAAATGGAAAAACAATAATTATAAACGTTATAGGGACAATATTTTACTTCGTTGCTTCAATAAAATGTTCACTATTTTGTAATAAACTTTATTAAATTGACCGTAAAGTATATTTATTACGAAAATTGTTTGACATATCACTTAGTCGTAATTTCTTTCAATAAAATTAGACGCTATCACTTTCAAACTGATAGGTATTGCGGTCTTCATTCTCAAACTTCAAATAGAAAATATATTTTGACAGCTGTTGAAATTAGTAGTGAGAGCGACGTTCTTCAATACAGTCCATAATATTTTTCTGTATTTATGAGCAAAAAACCTTTTACTTAAGGCGGAATACTGTCATTTTAATTTAACTTTAAGTGTATCATGGCGCTTGACATGTGAAATGTCAAATGCCATCAGCGTTTAATTGTCATAAGCATGTTACAATATACTATAGACAACTATGAAAACAATTTTGGTCAGCAACACCAAGACGTCAGAAAACATTTAACCGCGATTGCACGAACAACACCACCTTTAATAACGTCATTAATAATTAATTGGTTATAGATAAAAAACAAAAAAACATATGTCTATTGGTCCACGGCAACAAGCAGTGCTTTGTTTATAGGAGAATCTGTATTTTTTGGAAAGTTTGGGCCGTTTTTGTATTTCTTTTGTAATATTTAACGTAGGCACATTAACACATTACCTGTTTCTTTTCTTCTTTTTCTTCTATTGTGTCATTGTTGGTGTTGCTATAAAACCTATTAATTTTTCGGTTTGTAATTCATAGCTAATCGTATTTTAAATATCATATACATTAATTACCACCCTAATGACGTCATTGAAACAAAAAATACTTGAGAATTATTTTAAAACGTTACCGTATAATAACGACGCTCGCTTAGTGTAGGAAAACATTATTATTCCAACTTGAATGCTTAATTTGCATGCAAAGGGCCACCATAAGCGAGTATAAAAGATAAAATTCCTTCATATTTCTTTTATTATTCAATTTTAAATTTGGAAAGAAAATGTAGCCAACGAATATTATAAATGGTTTAGATCTAACCTTCTATTGTTATTTGAATTATGAACGTCAAACGATTCCATGAGGTATTTTAAATATACACGTAATTTGAAATTTAAAAAAAGAAACATGAAGTTCAGTTCGCCAAGGAGTTTCCATTAGTATTTGTGGTAAGAAGTGCGCAATTTCTATAATCTATGGCAAGTTACTAAATCAACTTATCTGTGTTCGTAACCGCTTTGGCGCCATTTTAATTTTTATTACGTATTAATTATTAGGTTCAATACTATTTTATAAGATAAAATAGATTGTGATACAACATACAAGTTTTTTTAAATTCAAATAAAGACAAATAATTTAGAGAATTTTAGTACTTATATTCGGACATAGGAATAAAAAAGTATATTTGTTTCTGACCATTGTGACGGGGTTTCTGCTTTGTCCGAGATTTTGTTAAAAGGGTAAGTCTGTGGTGCCCATTTTTAATAAATAAATTCTTTATTTGCCTTGAAAGTTATACTTGGAATTACAAAAGCCGCACAATTAGCCATATCAAATTAGCATGCGAATGACAAATTATAATTAAAAGCAATTAAATGTTTATATCATATTCAGTGTTGGTATCGTTAAAGAAGCACCCTTTTAAAAATCGAATCCCCCTTGGAAGCATCACAGAGTAGTGTTCTGTAACCTCTGGGATTAAATAGTTTGATGGCAATATTTTAATGAGCAGTGATTTATTCTAATTTACCCAAACTAATGTGATTTCGATCGCGGCTACGACCTTGGCTCCATGGCACGTTCCACGTTAAAGGCAACTGTGAAATAAAAAAAAAAACTAAAATTGGCTTTAAAATCCACAAAAAACTTATAATCTTGTATATTATTAAATAATTTATTTATTTATAAAGACTTCGTTGCAGTTATGCTGAAATACATTACAATTAAAAAAAAATAAAGAAAAAGGAAGGCTTTTAGCCGCTTTATAGCTTTCTCGCGACCGATCTCAGGCAATCACAAACACAAGCTCAACAAGTGCATAAGACATACAGTTACTTAGATAAAACTTATGGAACAAAGCAAAGCAATTAAAAATGTAAACATGAAAAAAAAGAGCACGATAACTTCAGATAAGTTAGTATGAAATTAAGGATATGATTTCGATAATGTTTTAATTGGTCTTATATTGTATTGACCAATTAAAACCACCCACTGAAGTGTTTCCAAAACAATTCGAATTAGGGTCCTTTAAGAAAAGAGCGTACCAATTCTTAAAAGGCCGGCACCGCACTTGCGAGCCTTTTGGCAATGTTAGTGTCCATCGGCTGGGCGGTATCACTTAACATCAGGTGAGCCCTCTGCCCATTTGTCTCCTATTACATAAATAAATATAGTTTAAAAAAACTATAAAACACGCTTTTAAAGCACATCAAACTACGCTATGGGTTGCTCGATAGACGAAAAATATGGCACAGAGCGCCCCACGCTTTTTCACAATAATACCTAGTATATAATATTTTGTTCATTACCATTTTCAGCCTAAATTAGGAATTATTTTTCACTTTTTAGTTTGATGTGCTTTAAAAGCGTGTTTTATAGTTTTTTAAACTATATTTATTTTCCACTTTTTAGTCCTAGCAGCAATACGTGTTGTCTCAATTTAATCGTATTGCTTTGTGGACTTAAAAAAAATGTCATTGTTTTTTCGAGATAAACCTATGAAATTATTATATTGTCGCTGATTCTTTATAAGTGTACAAAGTTTGAATTAAATCTGTCCGTTTAAAGTGGGTCAAAATCGAGTCTGAAGGAGTCGGTTACATACATACATACATACATACATACATGCATACAGGTGAAGCTAATATAAAGCGTGTAAAAATACATTAAGATATTGATTAGTTCATTTTTCAATGTCATAAAGACCCTGAGACTATATCTAGATTTTATCAAAAAAAATTGAGATTTCAATTTTATAGAATGGACGGAGGAACTATGCGTCGAATTGGGATCACTTGGGACCTTTGAAGTCACTTTATAATATCGATCTTTAAAATCAGCCGACATTTTTTTTATTGATAAAAGCTTGCTAACTCTCGGCAAACTGATACATTGTAAAATAACCACAAATGTGACTAGAACTAATAGGCAAACATGACATACATGACGAAATAATACAAATATTTACGTTTAATTAACTATGTAATGAAACTGTATTCATTTCTGTTCTCTTGAGGATTTATTCATTTTATATGACTCGTAAAATAGTCGTTCAAAAACGATGTTTATTAACATTACGGTACAAACAAGGGCCGGCAGTGACCATGGAATGCAGTGATATCCTTCTGTGAACAAGCAACAATGCTACAGAAGGAGACAGCAGAACGAAAGAGGCACTGCTCTGGGACGAATCCTAGGGTTAGTAGGTGAGGAGTAAATAGGAAAATATGCCCATCTCCTACCTCCTATGTAGACTTCGACTTCTAAGCCTCAACAGAAATAAAATAATAATACGGGCTATTCTCAGTTACGGGCCACTGTCTCCTTAATAAACCAGTAGTCCAAGGCGCGACAGACAGTCTCTTGTGCAGAAGCTGTTTCAGCGCAGAGGAATCAGTCACCCACGTAGTCGAATGCGTGGCTGAGGCTTCCCAACGAACAGAAATCCTCGGAGCAGTGAAGTCGCTCCGTGGAGCCTGTGAAGTGCCCAGTATACTTCTGTGCTTCTGAAAGGAGCTAGGCTGGCTTTGTTAGCCAGGACTCTACGCACAACGGACCTAATGAGCGTCTAAGTGCGGAAATTGAGTCCGCACCTGCACCTGAAGTTTGAAGCGTTACAGTTATGCCGTTGAGACTCCTGTAGAATGCGAGGTTGACCCTGAGCCTCTCCAACGCGGCCTTGTAGGAACCACCCGAGGTGGTTTAAGCGGGTATCGCCCACCTAGTGTCTGAATAGCAGAGATTCTGGTGAGGGTTGATGCATTTCCACCTCGGATATTAAAAACTTTTATGTATAAATAAATATCACAATTATGAAACTGAAAGGAAAAACACTATTTGAAAACCGAAAAACAGGTAACTCTTGTTTCGCAAAAAAATAATCCCAAAATAAGTTTAATGTTAAACTAACTACTATATAGAAAAAGGTTTGGATACCGTTTTGTTATTTATAAAAACACAGCAAATAAAACCCTCTTACAGACGGCAATTAGATAGACAAATTGCAGCTTTTTACTCGCCACGCTTCGTTTTAAGTGTTGCTTTAAATTCGATGAACAATAAAAAACATTTATTTATTTGAGGCGTCGATTTACAATTGTTATAATTGCCAGTATGAAGTAATATTTTCGTGTTTCGAATGGAACTAAAATATGAATTTCGTTTAAAACATATTTTATTATATTTTTGTTCGCAATCAGATACTTATGAATATATGTTATAAAAAGGATATCATCGCTAACGATCCATGCATCTTCCTTGCAATGTCGCAGCACACAACTCACGAGGAAATGACTTTCCGACTTTACGTATTGAAGCATCCGCGAATATAATATACGTATACGTATACGTACGTATTATACGTAGGTACACTGTCAATACATAATTATGTAGGAATAAACAAAATAATAATAGCAAATAATTAACATATCAACGTTTCTAAAATGTAAGATAGCATAATAATAATTAAGCCTCATTCATATATTTACTTTTAAAAAAAATATAACACACTTAAAATAAATAATATATAGGGGAAGGTCGGGACCCTTCGTACGGTTTTCACATTTTATTTTTAATTTTTTTCTTTTTCCATTAATCAATCATCTGCAAGCTTAAATTTATAGTCCTACTATCTGAGATTCATATAAAAAAATGACAAATGATTTCATCTTATGGTTCAACCATAATTATGATTTAAACTAAATCTGGGAAACGTACGAATCTGCCCCATTCACGGGGCACCTTCGTACAGTGTTGGAGGTACCTTCGTACGCTGTGGGGTAGTTCCGTACGTGCGATTAAAACGACACGTATAAATCAAAATTCATTTATTAGCAATGAAATTAAACACAAAAATAAAGATTTAACTTCTATTAAACAAAAATAAAATACTTTTCTTATAGTGAACAAAAATTACATAGCTTTTAGCATTAATTAGTTAGGTATCTTAAATTTAGAATCACATTTTTTAATCTTTGGTGCGGATTAGCACTTCTTATTTTCGGGTGTGGCAGTATAAATTCGTGGTTTTCCTGGCCGTCGTCGTCATTTTTTTTGTTTTATTACTTCTTACAACATGCGGATAGGGTCGAAACGCTTCTGGTGTCAAAACTGACTTCGAAGGATTATTTGATGGATTGGTAAATTATTCAAAGCATCTGGTTCACAGGCATCAAAATCAACCTTAATAAAGATAATAAAATTAGGTATTAATATATATTTACATAGACGATAGCAATGATAGCAACACAGGACAAAGTTAATGCAAATATTAGCAATTAGCACACTAATACAATCTTTCCTACCTACCAGAGGGTTTAGTCAAGATGCCTTATTATTATTTGTATGTAGCAAGTCGAAAACTTAATTTGTATGAAAATGACAGTTCGTGTCGACAAAATATTTTCATACAAATTTAGTTGTACAATTCGTTCAAATGTGCCCCATCTAGTGCTGTCCGAAAGTACCCCACTAACTGAATAACAACAAAATATAACTTATTTTAATATTAAAAGGAAAACGTCATAAATTAAGTATTGGAGACGTATCTTAAGTATATTTTGCTAGTTACTGATAGAATACTCTACACGAAAACTTATTTTATCTACGGTAACAAGAGCAAAAAACATTGATCAAAAAATTACTTACCGAGCGCGAAAACACGTCCATGCCTGAAGCTTCACTCTCATCGGTGCGAATTTCACCAAACTTCGTTGATGTATAGTTCGTACCTCGACTCATGCACACATACAAAAACAAGACTGTACTTTGTTTCGTTCAAGTTTTATTCTGACTGTATGAATGTGCCCCACGTACGAAGGGTAACGATCTTCCCCTATATTATTTTCAAGGACCTCTTAAAGAGTATAGGCATCCTCCAATTGGCTCTCTCTGTCTTGAGCATTTTTCTCCCAATCTTTTCCACCAACCTCCTTAACCTCGTCAGCCCACCACAAGAGGGTTAATTCTCTTTCTTTTTCCTGGAGGCTTTCCACTCTGGTACCCTCTTTGTCCATCTGCAATTGTTCTTGCAAGCGATTTGGCCCGGCCATTTCCACTTAAGTTGTTTGCAATGGGATACTGCATCAATAACTTGTTTTGTTTCTTTTTTTTTTAATTTCTTTATTTTACAAAAAAATATAATACAATCATAATAAGTTACATTAGAAAACCGCTGTGGTTTATATTGATGTAATCATAGCAGTCTTATTTCTGTACTTCAGATCTTGTCCTTTAGTTTTAAATTAGCTAACATTTTTGAACACAAATTCCTTCCTTTTATATGAAACTTTTACAGAAGTTATTAGAAGATTAACACAACTTCTAGCAATTAACCTACAGTGACCTTAAAGCCCTCATAAAGCACTAATCCCAGTGTATATGAGTTTGCGTTAATTGTTCAAGTTTGTTTAAGATACTGTCAGATCCTGTATTTCTTTGTTGGTCTGAAACAAAACAAAGTTATTTAATGAGTATTTAATGTCATATACATTATGTAACACTCATAACTGTGCTGAAAGATATTCAAACATATAGTATAATGCAAGCTACAAGCAGATTCTAACACAAAAGCGTTGTGTTGCGGGGTTTCACTCAACCAGCAATCCGCTCTAAGCCCTTTGAGATTTGGTAGTAAATGTAAATTAAGAATATTTTTCTATATTTATTTTAAACTGTATTTTGTAACGTAAGTGTCCATGGGCAGCATGAACCGTTTGCCTCGTATTATAAAAAAATCAAAATCCCATATCGAAAGTACATACATACATTAGGTACGCACAGAAGTTGCCTTTGATCTAAATTACATTTTCCCCATTTGAAACGATAAAGTATCATTATTTCCGTTGAGACAGGAAACTTCTGAATCATGTCAAGGTTATTTTGACCTAATTTTTAGAAAACTTCACGTTTGTATAAAATTTCGCGGGTCTCGTAAGACCTGTTGATTTTGTTTGCTCTTAATGGGTCAAGACTACGGGTCACGGTCACATACCCGGGTATGCGCGCGCAATCCCGGGTATGCTTACGTCATTAAGAAATTATACACTAATATTAATGACGTAAAGTCTGTATTAATCTATGAAACTTCACAGTACTCGTAGAAAGCTTCATTATACGGATATTGCCGGATATTGGGCTGGTGTCACGTATAAATGCAGATAGAAAAATGTTTGTACTGATTAAATTAAGAAATAAAAAAATATTATTAACTCCAACAAGTCTTATTCTAAGATATCTTCTTATCGTAGCATAGACCAATACAATTATCCACATCCCATATTAATATTATCAAAATGTGGCTTAGAAAACTCTAAAATGACATTAAAACACAATTTCTTATGGATTTTTATATAAAAAACCAAAGATAAAACTTGATAATGTTATTTTTTATCTTTCAAGTTATTTTTCTAACACAGTTGAAGACCTTATAATAATGAGAAATGTCCTCAAACGTCGTGGATTAATTCAATTTTTCCAACGACTGTTTGTCTTGTACGGACGTTAGTTCATAATTTACAAAGAAAAAATACAAAGCTATATTTTTTCAATGAAATTATTGGTTGTTATTAAAAATATAAACAGGTTTTTTAGAGCTATATGTTATTCGTAAAAAACAATTCAGTCCTATTGCAGTTTTAATTGAACTCATCTGTTGATGTTGAATTTAAAAGAAAGAAACGAAAGAGTATTTTAGTTAAAAGAGTGAACTTAGACGGATTTAGTTTTTATGAATAATATGTATAAAATTATAACGTTATACAGGCCCTTCAAGTAAATTTCTCTAATAGGTTTTTTAATATTCTAACAATGAAAACATTTTTATTATCAATTAATGAAATATTTTCATTTAAGGAATATTATATTTAAAACCAGCTGTCCCGTGAACTTCATACGAACGTAAAATAATGATATTAAGGCGGTATCGCCTTAGTTTACCTTTTTATTAGCAACATTTGGAACATTTTGATATAATATAGAGAATAGAAATCTAATTACTACTAATAATTTTTTTTTTTAATATTTTTTAACTTCCTCAGAGTTTATAATAAAAACTATAACTTGGTCCAGCCTTCTTCGAGTTGCGCTTAGCAACATATTTTGCGATTAATTTTTTTTATATATATATGAATGATCTCCAAGAACCTCAGTCACGTACTCTTGTTTCTATAACGATTAAAATTAAAAACAAACATTTATCATCAATTAAATTATATGTTAAACCATTTTCAAGTGTTCATAGTAATTAAAGACCGTGTACTACGTCATACAAAGGCGATTTAACAAAAATTCATGAATAAATTCCTTATACTGACGGGCTATGAATATTCAAATTTAATTCAGGCGGAGAATTTCCTTTTTAAATAACTTTGTTAGAAACGGCCACTGCATATGTTTGGGACATTCATTTACGAAATAAATCCTAGAACTGTGTGGTTTGGAGTTTAGAATTCCGTTGAGTTTTAAATGAAAGATATGTCGTGCATGAGTTTTATTGGCGTTTTCGACGTGTTTTTAGTACACGAATTCCCGGAAACGTGATAGCAATTAAATAGCATAAGAGGTACGTTTTTTATTGGACATGAATGAATGTTACAGAACACGTATTTAATTTTAATTTGTTTTAACTGCAGCTAACAAGTATTTATGCATTTTGATATAAATCTCGTAGCCTTCCGAAATAAATGCCTCAAATTAACACCTCTCAATATCTTAATAATAATAATCATTATAACTTGACTTATAGTAAATGAACTTTATTCATGGCAGGATTATGGTTGTGACAAAATTGAGTAGATCTTGATAATCGTTTACGATCTTTTTTACCGATAACATCGTATCGAGAGCCTCTCAATTATCAAACACATTTTCAACTTTTTATTGGAGGTAAACGGGTAGGAGGCTCGCCTGATGTTATGTGCCCATGGACAGTCTCAATGCCAGAGGGCTCGCGAGTGCATTGCCGGCCTTTTAATTGGTACGCTCTTTTCTTAAAGGACCCTAAGTCGAATTGTTTCGGGAATACTTCAGTCGGCAGCTGGTTCCACATAGGCCGTGCGTTTAACTGGCTTAAAAAACGTTCAGTTGTGGAACGGCGGACGCCGAGGTGATACGGGTATAATTTCGTCTGCCTCGACGTCCGGTGATCAAACTCAGCTGCAGGTACTCGAACAACTCCTCTGAACACTCTCCATGAATAATAGCTAGTCTAAGATATATTATCTGAGACTTGCATTATACATTACTAAAACATAATCAAAGTAATTTAACAAATAATGCAAACATTCACCATCTTACTTCTGAGGTTGTTTAAATTTTGGTATTGGAACTTAACTCAACGCTGATTTCGGAGGAAAACATATTTAAGTAATGTTTAAAAACTTTGAAGTAAGTGTGTAGAGCTCATGTTTAAGAGTTGGTTAGATTTTTGACATTGAAATTTTAAATCTTCTTAAAATTTACAAAAATATTATCTAGTAGATCTATGTATATATTCTTTGACTAATTAAAATATTTGCACACATTAGGAAATAAATTAATTATTCGTTATAATAACAATTTATCTTTTCTATATCTGTTTCATGACCATTTCTTTATCTAATAGGCAAGTTGGTGATCAGCCTTCTGTGCCTGACGCACGCGCCCGACTTTTTTGGGTTTAAGGCAAGTCGGTTTCCTCACGATGTTTTCCTACACCGTTCGAGCGAATGTTAAATGCGCACATAGAAAGAAAGTACATTGGTGCACAGAAGTGGATCGAACCTACGACCTCAGGGATGAGAGTCGCACGCTGAAGCCACCGGGCCAACACTGCTCAACAATAACACTAGCTCTAAAAATAGAGGAAAACGTTTACAAATAGAAACTTTGTTGTCTATTTCAGTGATAAACCCACACATTTGGTTATTGTCAGTTATGAGCT
This sequence comes from Pieris macdunnoughi, assembly GCA_905332375.1. Lineage (NCBI taxonomy): Eukaryota > Metazoa > Arthropoda > Insecta > Lepidoptera > Pieridae > Pieris > Pieris macdunnoughi. The sequence continues at coordinate 559,344 of CAJOBZ010000074.1, read as the reverse complement.
AAATTTGTTTCATAATAACTTTTGAAATAGGCATACAATTTCCTTTGTATGGGAGATTAATGGTTTCTTTCCACCCTACTGGCTACTGATAGCGATAGTCCGAGGTGGCGATTTGGGTCAATGTTTTGTATTGGGTGTGACGGGTGCCCTTGTGGGTCCTTAAATATTAAATGGGATTTTGCTGATCATTAATTTAATGACGTTTATGTCAAGGCTTGTCTTGCTAATTGTGGAAATGGATTTATTATTTAACCTTAATAAGTTACTTAACGAAATTCGGTCTGTTAGGTAACTTAAGTGACTGCCATTTTGAATCCTAAATTTGTTTAGGCGATCGTCGTTGTAAAGTGGGAACAAACCGTGATCCATGTGGTATCAAATTCTTTCAGTATAATAATTATTATTATTATTTTCTTATGTACCCAGTTCACATTTCAAGTATCGTCATGCTCTCTTAAATTTCATTGCTTGTGGCGGCGTCCATGCGTCGGGTTGTCTCTCTCCCTAAAATATGGCTGGCCATGCTTCATACTCGTGAACGGGTGCTATTGTGACTGGTCGTACTTGAGTTCGTTTATGCGGTGATGTTAGTTATTTCGACTATGTATTTGAGTGTTGTTCCCACGAGAATGTAAATGCGTGCTCCTATTTCATCATGCCTCCTGCTGATAGAGGACAAATCTTTGTTTTTATTTTTTTATTATTATTTATTACTTAAGATGTCACGTGGAACATGGTTTATTTTTTTTAGTTTATTGCCAGTTCTTCTCTTCCGTTCTACTCCCTTGATTTGAGAACTGGCAGTAAATGTAAAATTAGAAGCATTTAATGTATATTTCTTTTTTGACGTTCATGAGTGTACATTTTGTTACCTATATGAATAAATGATTTTTAACTTTTGACTTTTGTTTGAACACCCGCTGTACCTCAATAGACTTTCTTTCTATGTCCTTACTCTAAACTAAATAAAATCAAATCATACATCAGTCACAGCAACATGAGAAAATATTACCACAAACAGACATTTCAAACAATTTTTTTTATTTGAGCCAATAGACGTTCCCGACTTTTCATTATTAAAAACGGCTTTGAGGACGCAAAATAATCCGCTTATAAGTATGTAAAGTAGAGATTGCGATCGGTACTTCTCTGATCCTAAGCTTCGTACCGTTAAGAGTTTGGGAGTGGATTATCTCTGTGTGACAAGAACTCAGCTTCAAGTTACAGATTAACTGAAAAAATCAGATTCAATCACGTGGAAAATTGGTGCTTTGTTAAAGTTAGTATATGTACAAGCAGTGTTGGCCTATTGGCCTCCCTGAGGTCGTAGGTTCGAGCCCCGGCTGTGCACCAATGGACTTTCTATGTGCGCATTTAACATTCGCTCTAACAGTGAAGGAAAGCATTGTGAGGAAACCGGCTTGCCTTAGACCCAAAAGGTCGGGTCAGTGTCTGGAACAGGAGGAGATCTGAGGCCCAGACCTAAAAAGGTTGTAGTGCCACTGATTTTTTCATTATTTTATCTACTATGTCTGTCCTGTTAGTGCGACGAAAAATAGACGGCAGATTAAGCGGTAAGTTTTAAGAGAAATGTTACTACAGGTGTTTAAATAACAGTAGCCTTGTCAAACAATAATCTGAACTTTTTTAGAAGTTTTATTTCAACTGAATTGGTAATGTGTTAACCAAATGCGCGTTTCTTTTTCAAAAAAAGTTTTATTTAAATGTAATTAGTAGTATTTTCATATGGGTTTCTTTTCTACAGTCTAAACTATCAAAATTTGTGCTTATTGGTGTTTTAGTGTGAAAACTGAAGAATAAGTATCCTTGAGAAAACACAATTTCAAGTACAATTTTTCGATATTACTTGTGTAGCAAACTAAAGAAATTGATTATTCGAGCTGTTGCTAAAATTATTGCATTTAATTACAGCGCAAAGCCAAAAAACTTAATCTACTTTTAAGATAATATACCGGAAATAAAATTACGCCTAATTTAAGAAGAACATTAACTTTGTCGAAGGATTTACAGAAATCCACGTAGATGGTATCAGTACCCGGGGTTCGTTAAATATTTTCTCAAGAGATGGCATTAACTAATGTTTGATAGCGATCAATCCTTGGGGCATGTAGGCATGCTGACGTAGGGTAGTAATAGTTACATTCAGGCAAGATTAACGAGTGTACACACCCAAATACTTAACGAAATTATCATAATCAAAGGGAACAGAAAGACTGTCCAAACTAAATCAATGACCAGTCACTTTCCGTGCGGCTTGATCCCTTGGCGTTGCGTAGAGATGTGTGGTCTCTCTGCATCTTCTACCGCATTTACCATGGAGTGTTTAGAGCAGTTTTTCGGACTAATACCTGCAACTAAGTCTCATCATCGGACGTCAAGGCAGAATACAAGATACCATCGTCGTTCCACAACTGAGCGTTTCTTAAGGCAGTTTCTGCCACGCACCACCACTATGTGGAATTAGCTGCCCACTGAAATATTTCCGAACCAATTCGACTTAGGGTCCTTCTAGAAACGAGCGTGCCAATTCTTGAGAGGCCGGTAACGCACTTGCGAGGCTTCTGGCAAAGTGAGTATCCATGGGTGACGGTATCACTTAACATCAGATGAGCCTCCTGCCCGTTTGCCTCCTACTACATAAAAAAAATACTAAGCGTTTCTTAAGGCAGTTTTTGCCGCGCACCATCACTATGTGGAACCAACTGCCCACTGAAGTATTTCCGAACTTAGGGATCTAGAAAAGAGCCTACCAATTCAGCCTTTTTGCCTCCTGTTACATAAAAGAAAAAGTAAAATGTCAATTTTCTCTATTCCAATTACGCAATTTAACAAGGTTGCGCAAAACCTTTGAAAAATATAGGTGAAAGTATCTCGAATTACATTACATCCATGTCATCAATCAATTCGCAAATCCTGCGTAGTTACGACGACAGATAACTAATGATCTAGAGGTGTGCCGACTACAGATTAAACGTGTTTTTCATCTCACCTTGTGAACTCGGCGAAAGATTTTTCATTACTCTGTATTTTTGTGATATTTCATGGCTTTATACGAAGTTTTTCTTTGTTAGTTCTTTCGAGAATTTTAGTATTTTTATTTCAAACTATAATTTCTCATGTTTTAAGCATGATGAAGCTTCAATATGAACTCGCTTAATAACGTAATTATTTTTCTTCATTCTGAATTTTATTATAATGTAATTCTATTGTTTATGAACTGTAATATCTTCTATTGGATACGATTCGAATTCTAAACTTGATAATACATTCTCCTTAAGTCGTACTCTTCATTTCTGAAGGTCGTGTAAGCCGCACAACTTCGTCCTCTCTCCCCTGTCTTTGGAAAGCCTCTGCACCAGGGTGACGGTAAGACCTGTAAGGGTATTTACTTGATCGGTCCAGCGACTAGGGGATCGGCCTTGAGGTCTGGTGCCCTCCACTCTGCCAGTCACGATGAGTTTTTCTAGACTTTCTGGATCTCTAAATGTTACTTGTCCAAAAAACTCAGGCTGTGTTATCACAATACAATTATATACAATTAATAATTATATACAATTTACGGATCCTTAAGGGAGAGTTCTTTTATATACGTAATTTTTTTAATTGCTGCCTGGCTTTTAATCTATACTTTATTTACCTAAACATCTTAGGTAAATAACAATATAACTTTGAAACAATTTATTCAGTAACAAAAGTTTATAACTAACAGAATCTATCTAACAGCAACAACCACACATTTTTCTCATTATAATATTCAAAACACCAAATTAAATATCCAATATTTTGCTTGAAGTCAGGAAAATATATTGAAATGTATGAAAAGCTATCTTTCTTCACGACAATTTTTCTATTTGAATATCAATGCTAGGAATCCAGTAAGACGAATGTTCTTTGTGTAAGGAACGGACTATTCATACGACTATAAGAGATCAATAAATTTGACGAATAAATAATAACTAAGCAGGGTAAACTTAGGTTTTATTTCTTTAACTTAGCTTTATTTCCGGACTATATATTAATAAGCTTGTAAAAGAGAGGCTATTAAATCGCCTATAGATCGTGTATTCCTAACAAGTCACAATAAATTTTGGCGAGCTCAATAAATTCGGTCATCTAAACAAAAGAATCACGATTTTTGTATACTTTTTGTAAACTAGCGTTTTCCCTAAATAGAAGAAAGACAATTATTTATTTATAATAATATATAACTGTCAATTGTTTATGTACTAAGTTTTTATGAGTTTAGTTTATTGATAAAAAGCTTGCCAACGCTCAGTACACTGATACATTGGTAAAAACAAACACAAAATACAATTTTTAATGTGACAAGCACTTAAAGGGAAACATTACATACATGTAGAGGTAATACAAATATCAATCAAAACAATTATTAAAGAAAACAAACATTACAAAAAAAAACTATTACTAATCAAAAAAAATGAAATCACAAAAAACTAAACAACATTCTATTTTATGGCGTGAGGGGAGCAACTATGGATATCCAGACCTTGCTCGTTTATCAGAATGCTTAATCTGGACATCGATGAGCTTTGACTGAAACGCATTCTACGGAAAGGACGGACAAATGGAATAATGGGATGCCTAAAAAAAGAAATAAGGATTATTATTACTTCTATGTAAGACGGTGCTCCACAGTTAATTTGTAACATTACACCTTAAAGGTAGTGAATGTTGGCGCACAATTTCATATAAAATAATGGATACATGAAAAAGATGACCAAGAACATGTTCAGTTATAGAACCATTCATTATAACGTAAGAGAATGTCTCGAAGATTTATCGTATTATTTGCAGTGCACCCATCTTTTGTCTGAAATCTATTTCGATATGGCTCACCGGCTTGATTGATACAGCAACGTTCTGATACTGAAATTTTATATATTCTTACTTACGTATTTTATTATCACCTGTCTAGACTTTATATAATTATTAACACGGTTTACGTCCTTCTACATTTCAAATAAAATCATCCATAGAATACGATTGTCACAATTTTATGTTTTAAGTTATAAAACTAATTCTATGACAAAATTTACAGTCGACTATTTTTCATGATCTAATCTATAATTAAATGTTTAACATTTTTATGTACAGGGATGTTTAGATATATCTATACTGATATTATAAAGAGGGAATATTATTTTTGTATGTTTTAAAAAAAAAAACTAAACTACTTCACTAACAAATATTTGTTACAATGCTATATTATTTTAGCATTATTTATTAGTTTGAGTGCCATAATTAATATGTTTACTTCGATTCTGTTTTATATAGATAAAAGTCTAGTCAATAAATGCTTTATTTTTTACTTTAATATTATGACGGTCATATGAATTGGTCAATTCTTATATTATTTGTATTGTACATATCATATCATACGTTATTAAATTTATATCAACTACAGTGTCTCACGCAAATAATCATTTATTGAATAATACATTTTATAGTAATCTAGTTTTATACGTAAATCTTATAAATTGTATTACAAACAATTAATATAAGTCTTTCCATAGAATAAATGTCTTCGCGTACCGACGAATGTAAGTCATAAATAGTATAACTCTTAAATAGTTTTTATTTCATAGACTATTTTATTTAGATTGATTTAGATAAATCAAAAATATACTTTAAATTCATAAGGATAAGATGGCATTTCTAAAAGCACGATAACCGAAATATTGTGTCTAGACAACGCAACATGTCAAAGCAGTAATATCGCAAATGTTTCTGTAATAATGATACCAACTCTATTCATGTCGTCTGTGTTTTATTAGTGATAAGTTATATAATATCCTCCTCCTCATCGAGTTAAGATCCTCATACATTTTCATTTATATTTTTCAAATGGTTTGGAATTATCTTGAAGTCGATCGCTTATCTGGTTTATACTATCAACAATTATGACATCAAGGGAATCTAAGTAGATTAACACTAGTATTTCAAGTTTAGTGAAAATAAATAAAAAGTTTAGTGCAAAGGGTATAACTACTTTCGATCTCTTCTTTATCAAGCAACCCGTATTTTTATTTATTAAAGTTTACATAGTACTAAATCTACGGTATATGTCACAAAAGTCAAAATTATTTATCAAAAAACAAATATATGTTAAATGCTTCTAATTTTACATTTACTGCCAGAAAAGAACTGGCAATAAACTCTCCGCTACTCTTTTTAATCGCTAAGTTTTTGTTTTACACAATGTTTGTGAGGAGCCGCAAATTTTTGCTAAGCAGAAAAAAACCCAGCAAAATGCTTTCTTTAAAACCGATCAGCCTACTACCGAATATATCCAGCTCCTTCTAGGTTGGTTAAATTTAATTTAAAGTAACACAGGACAGTATAAGTATACAAGGTTATAAACTTAAGTTATATGTAGCATAAACAGTATAATTTATTGTGGTATATTTTATTATATCTCAATACTGTTATAATTTTAAATTCATTCTTTGCCAAGATCGTTGTCATTTTATCGCTTGTCATCTTTCATTAAGTTAGATTCTTCATATTTCATGTTCGATATTCTCTTTGTACCGAAAAGAATATAGTATAAGATCCCGATATACAACGATCTTCACCGAGATGCTTATTTAATGAAACGTATTTTATATTTAATTAAATATGTCAATAAATATAATCCATATGGGTTGCCTAGCAAATTTCAGTCCAGAGTATGTTTATTAATATTTAAAAAAAAATATGTTTTATAATTTGCATCTAGTAAATTTTTTTAATTTTTTTCAATCAATATTTTTAATCAGGGTAGTATTATATATGTATCACTATAACTTTTTTTTTTACTAAAGATGTATATATACTTTAGTGTCGCATAAAAAAAATACACATAAATAATTAATTGATTAAAAACAACCTAACGTTTGCATATTCTATGGGCTTCATACTTTCGATTGGTATAGAATTTATCTAATAATCATACCGGTGAAATGTTTAAAAAATTTTTTTTTTAATATTAATTTAAATACTCTGGACTGAAATTTGCTAGGCAACCCATATGGATTATATTTATTGACATATTAAATTAAATATAAAATACGTTTCATTAAATAAGCATCTCGGTGAAGGTCGTTGTATATCGGGATCTTAGACCAATACAATCCGATAATTAATATTAGCTTTTGCCAAGTCAATTGTCATATTATCATATTGATTGTTTTCTGTCATTAAGTTAAATCCTTCATATTACTCACAGAAAGAACCACATTCTTGTTAGTAATTTTATATATGTCAATACTGTAATCCGATAATAAATTTTAGATTCAATCATTGTCAACTTATATTACTTGTCGTATTATATTGATTGTTTTCGGTCATTACGCTACATTCCTCATATTTCTCGTTCGACAGATAGATAGATAATAACTTATTACAGAAAGAACGACATTGTTATTAGTAAAATGTTCCAAATTTAATTTGTGATACATATACAATACCTTCACAAGCATATTCAATCTAATATATAAAATTATCGTGTCACAATGTTCGAACCCATACTCATCCAAAACGGCTCAACCGATTCTTATGAAATTTTTTATGGTTATTCAGTATGTCTGAGAATCGGACAACATCTATTTTTCATCCCCCTAAATGTTAAGGGTGGTCCCACCCCTAAATTTTTATTTTTTACATAAAACTTTTTGTTCTTTAGTTTTTTTGATACAGCAAACAAAAATACATACAACCCCTAATTTTCACCCCTCTACGATCAACCCCTATTTTTACTATAGAAGTTAGTTATTTTTATTAAACTAAAAAATGATTCCTAGAAATAATTTTCATGGCAAAACAACGTTTACCGGATCATCTAGTAGTTATTATAAAAATGTTAAGTGTAAAAAATTTGCAATTCAGTTGAAATTTCTTTTTTTTCATTGTTTTTGATAACACTTTTGTATTATTTGGCTTCGCTGGTCGCATGCTGTGTAAAATATTTTTATTAGACAATTTAGGATCTGCCTCAAAGTCTATAAAACGCAATAAAATTAAGGAACATTTATCTTCACCTTTACGGTGTTACCTTTACATCTTCGTATACAAATGTAATAACAATAATTATTTCTAGTACTACATATATTAGTTATACAATTCCCGCCTGTTCAATTAGTTGCAATTAATAATTCAAATCAATAACACTCCCTTGAGGATTGTTCCAAATAGGATGCAAGGGAGTTAGAAACTTCTTAGAGAACTCAATGTGTCTGTAGTATTATTAAGTAATTTGTCTTTATACCAATAGCGCTACAACCTTTTGGGTCTGGGCCTCTGATTTCTGTTCCGTCATCATTTCTAATAGGCAAGTAGATGAACAGCCTTTTGTGCCACGCACTGTCGCCTTTTGGATCTAAGGCCTGCCGGCTTTCTCACGTTGTTTTCCTTCACCGTACGAGTGAGTGTTAAATTTGTACAAAGACAGTCCATTAATGCACAGCCGGGGATCGAACCTATGACCCCAGGGATGAGAGTGAAACCACTAGGCCAACACTGCTCTATTTTATGTATTGTCTTTGAGTTTTAGAAATATAATGATGAGAGATAACTGGTATCCCAATTAAATCTTAAAAGCAATAGGTAATAATTTCGTCAAATATCTCTGTCATTCAGTCCAAATTGAAAGTTACTAAAGTCTTAATTCAAAATGTTAACTATTACATTGTACAATAGTATTTCAAATATCCATACTTTACAGAATACATAAATTTTTACGAAAAGCTAAAATTACAATTTATTACAATACCTTGAACATGTAAAGCCATAACTATAAAACAATTGAAACTATTTGTGTTTGAATTGATTAATACATGTAAAAAATTAATTCATAAAAACTAAATTGTTATTACAAAACTGTTTTAAGTAATATTTGTATTTGTTTCTTTCACAAGAGACGGTTGATAAGAAAATAAGAGTTGTTTTCTTTATTTTATTTATTTATTATAAGTAATCTTACCGCTAACATATATAAACAGAACACTTAGACAATACAAAAAGCCAAAACAGATTGCATAGATAAAAAATATATACTAAACAGAAAACAAATATGTACATTAATAGAAAAAATATATTTAAAAATATCTAAAGAAAACTGAAATTTAACAGTTGAAACAACAAATAATACTAAATATTTCAAATTACTGCTTTCTCACATCTTCGTTGGTGAGGTGGAAAATATCAATATCCTTTACATGACAAAATGTCAACAAAAAATATTATATAATTAAGTCACCTTTACAAAATTTTCAGAAAACCTTTTGGTATCCATTAATCCTCACTAAGTATACCCTTAAATCGTAGTATAATACCCTCATACGCTTCACAAATGGGTCGCCCTCCGGCGATGAGTCGAGAAAACTATTAAGCTGCAAGAGTAAGCGGGGAATGGGAGCTTGTAGACGCTGGACTGTGCGAGTCGAATACACAGCAAAAAGGTTTTATTTCCGGCATCGGTGATAGTTGTCCGGAACGTATAATCTCATAATCTCTCCCAGCAAATATGCGCTTTGCGTTTCAGTATTAATTATATTTTAATTAGATTTTACTGTTTACAAATTGTTGTACTCAAATTACAAAGTAATACTGATTATACAAAATAATGGTAGGGGAGCCCAAGAGGGGATTTCGGGATTTACTAAAGCGCGGCAGATTAATATACAGGGGGATAGCTTGTACTCGGTTAAGTACCTCCACAAAACATGAGGTCCATATATAAAGCCGCCTGTGAAGGAGACAGGATCAGATTAGTAAAAAAAAATTGACCATCAGAAATTCCCGAGCGCATCAGATTAAGGTAGGGTGAGTTAATTACATCCTAAAAAGTGTATATTCCACTAATCTGACAATTTGAGAGTGACGGAAAAAAGGGGAGGGCAACAAAGTTGTAAAAAAAAAACGTCATCTCGACATTCTCGAGCGTAGCTAATTTTTTTTTTATTTTGAAGGAAATAATTCAAGAATAATGAAAAATATATAATCTGACGATTTCCGCAAGCCGAAATAACAAAAATTCGTCGATAAAGTTAAATGCGTGCAGCTGCGTGATGCCTACATTTCCTTAAACCGATCGGAATCTACTAAACGGCGTTCTAAATATTTCCCTCAAAATTACATTTCCTGTGAATTTGAACCGATTCGGACCGATAGATTTTGAGAAATTTTGAAAAATCTTAAAAAAATAAGAAATATTTTTTTTTAAGTGGTTTCTTTATCGATCAACTTCAAAAACTAATCCACCTTTGAGCTTGAAAAACCACGTTGATCGCCACTAAGCTGGTCAAAAGCGGTTGATTCGTTCGAGAGATATCGTGAACGAAAGAAACCCGAAAAAGTGTTTATTCGGGATTACTCCGAAATTTGTGGTTCGATCAATTAAAATTGCAAAATTACTTATGAGGATGATAAAACTGCGTCGAATGCCGCCAACCGCGTGAAAATTGCTTGATCCATTCAAAAGTTATTGCGGTTTGAAAATTCCAAAAATAGTGTTCTATGAAACTTCTATCAGACTTTCGACCTGGGAGAGCTCAAATGCATAGAAATGTTATTTCTTTGAACTCAGCGAGCTCAAAATATCAATTTTAAGCGCCCAGGAATGGAATTAGCGGGAAGTTGCAGGGATGGCCCTTTAGGTGAACCGTTTTTCTAAATTTTTTTTGTCAGATCAGGCGAATCCCTCTAGATAATCGTCAGATTATGAGACAGTACGTTTAGAACATAAAGATGAACCACATATATCTTAATCTGACGCGCTTGAGTATTTCAAAATTGTGATTTTTTTTGCAAATTATGAAAATGGCTGTGGGTTTGCGTCCCATCGAAATCGTCAGATTAGTGAATGAGAGCTTTTTTTTGGTGCACTTAACACTCCCTTAGAAAATCTGACGCGCTCGATATTTTTTTTTTTTTTCATTTTCAACCCTTAAATACAACCACCCGCATCATGCAAACGATCAGATTAACATACGTATATTATTAAAAATACGTAGGGCATAGATGCTATCAATATCTGACGCGCTCGAGGATGTCCATGCAACAGTTTTTTTTTACATATTTAACTATCTATAGCCGCTTCCCCCACCGATGAAAAGGAATTTATCATATAACATTTTTTTCTTCTTATTATCTAAGCTTTGCATCCCAATAGGTCTCTACGACGCTCGAGTAAATCCCCATTTAGCATCGTGGGCTCCCCTACCATAATATTGAATTGAAGTGTAAACGTCTTTTGTCAGATCGAGAAACATATTATCTCTTCGTGATTCCTCGTTTAATTACTATCTTGTTTACTTGTTAGAGAGAATGAATGAATTGACATTGAGATTATTTAGAATTTACAGGGAAACTGTTTTGTATATGTTTGATACTTGATATAATTAAACCAAAACATTTAAAAAAAGTGCGTGCGTACAAAGTACACATATCAGACGCGACTAATTTTTAACTTTTGTTCATATTTATGCAAATCTTAAACTTTAGATTTTCGAGACTTAGAGGGAGGGAAAAAGGAAGATATGTTAGGAATTTATTTTCATTAAAATATTAAAAGTGTCGAAAATTAATACCTACAAATTATAAGTTTAATTCTTCGATAAATTTCTTCGATAATAAAAACACGTGGCATTTTAATTTACAATTCGTCATTTGATATTTCAATAAATAATTTTGCATAAAATATAAAATACTGAATTTAAATAAAAAAAATTAAAAAAAAATTAATACATATTAGTATCATAAATTCTCTTTACGAAAAAAATTCTATAAGGTATTCACCCTTCTCAATTTCTCTCAATCGGTCTCAATCGCTCTCTCCCTTTTCTTCGACAAAAACGCTGCACATCTTCGTGACGTGCCGTAAAAATTTTACCCTCATGCGCCTAAAGAAGTTTAATTTCAACAATTTAGCTTCAATTTAAATGAAGATTTATCGTTTATCATTGTTTCATATCTATTGTATAGGCCTGGAAACCAAAAAATAGTATACCTACTAATTTTGTACTCTTAATTATGTCGTCATTACATTCAGTGAGTCACAGAGTCAAGACATGCTAAACATGACCCGTGTGTCAATAACATAATTATATGACATACAGGATCATACTTAGCACTAAGCCGCGACTCTGAGTCTAATAAGAGGTAGATAGATAAAAGACTCGGTGCCAGCCAGTGGTGTAAATATTGCACGATGAATTGTTTCAAAGTAAAACAGAATTGTTATTACCGACAAATATTTACATAGAAGAATATAGAATTCAACTTAAAAGTGCAATTCAGTGCAAATTGCATATTCAGAATTCCGCTGAAATATTTCACTAACGGGCTAACGACACGCCTTGCTTGACTGTATATCTGAATTAAACATATACTAATCAAGCTATTGCATTGTTGCCCTTACTCCATTCGGAAGTTGGGTTCTAATAACGAACCCATTATAGCCGTGCAATTGGGTATTATTAAATATCACGAGTTTGATTGTATTTTATCACTCAATTATACGAAAAAAGACTAAAGGACACTGCAATAAAAATAATAGTTTTAGCTTTATAATTAGTTCCACCGGTTGAATTGGTTTAATCAACTCCAATACTAACTAGGCTAACGTGTTTCCAAGTTAAATAACAATTTGTGGCTATTCGACATTCATATAACGATTTGTTATGTATGAATTTTTAATATGAAATATTTTTATCTAGAAAATACGAGTTATTTAATAATTAAAAAAGAGGTAGTGTTGGCCATGTGGCTTTAGCGTGCGACTCTCATCCCTGAGGTCGTAGGTTCGATCCCCGGCTGTGCACCAATGGACTTTCTTTCTATGTGCGCATTTAACATTCGCTCGAACGGTGAAGGAAAACATCGTGTGTCAGGCACAGGAGGCTGATCACCTGCTTACCGATTAGATTAGCAAATGATTATGAATACCAATTAGATACAGAAATCTGAGGCCCAGACCTAAAAAGGTTGTAGCGCCACTGATGTTTAATAATTAAAAAAGTAATAATGTTAGCCTAGACTCTATGTTTAAGTCTATGTTTAAGTGTGCATCTCACATCTCTAAGATCGTGCGTTCGAATCACAACTCTGCACCAATATATCTATGTTCGCAATAGTACTTGCTTCTACTGTCAAGGCAAACATCGAGTAAACACGGATGCGGTTCTAAGACCCAAACATGTATACGTCAAGCACAAAAGGTTTTCCATCTTCTTACTTTTTTATAAATATTCAAAACGGTAAAATAATCGAATGCAATTTGAAACCAACATAGTATTGTCTTTGATTAACATAACCTTTACACATTTAAAGAAAAACTTTTTACCGGATTAAAGTTATGTATTATTATAAATTTACAATTATTTAACATAATTTCAAATTTATCCGACGTTTCGCGTGCTTTACAGCGACCACGCACGCATTAATCCGGTAAAAAGTTTTGTCTTTAAATTTGAAACCAAGCTTATGAATTGTTAATAAGTTGTATTTTTATTTATTATTATAAAAGCTTTGTTGATTCAGGCTGTTGTTTGATGTATAACATTTTAGTAGTTTTGAATTACAATATTCCGTACTTTCTACAAAGAAAACCGAAGTTAAATAAAGAAAATTTTTTAATATCTAAAAATCTATTACGATACCGGTCAAAGGCCAATTCCACGAAGTTTGTGATACCAAGAAGTCCTTTATCATTAATGGGCCCTTTGGTTACTTAATTGCACAATTCTATAAAGAAAAATCTCTTCATTAACTATTATTCATCCATCCATCCGTCCAGATTATCTTTTATGCCATATCCTTACACCAAAATAAAATTCGAGATACCTTCGTTCCGCAATATGGGACTAAGCGTATTTCTCGTCCTTTATTTATCGCCGGTAATAGCCTGCTATTCGGAAGGGATTGGTTTAAAGTGTTTTTATTGGGATCGTGTGTAGCCAATTCAATTTCGAAAAATACCTAGGGGGGAATCTTAAAAATATTTAGTAAATTTTCGTTATTTTGAACACATTCTAAATTTGTTAAGGAAATCTACTTTAAATGAATACGCTTACGTACTTCATAAAATAGGACGTTTCTGTGTAATGATATTTGTGTAACCTACATATCCTATTACATAGAAACAGCAATAACACAGTGAACGTTTACTTGATTTATTTGAGCAATCCAATATTTATACTCAATACTAAATACTAGTATATATAGTACTTATATAATTAATACGAATGATATTGCCGGTAAAACTTTTACTGCGCGTATTCATTTGATTTATTGCTGTTGTTTGCGCAGTTACTTTTAAAATGTCGTCCAAATGAAAGCTTTCAAATTAAGCTGTGGTAACTAAGTTGGAAAAAGTGGTTTTGGGGCTTCCAATCATGAGGGCTCCTCACTTGTTAGATCAATTGTGACGCATAAAACTATTTCATAGGTTTAGTAATTACTTTGATATGAGATGATAAAATAGTTATTGTATAAGCATATGCGTCCATGCGTCGGGTTGTCACTTTCCCTAAAATATGGCGAGGGGCCGATGGCTGGCCATGCGTCATACTCGTGAGCGGGTGCTACTTCTGGTGACTGTCGGACTTGAATTCGTGTATGCGGTGATGTTAGTTATTTCGACTATGATTTGCTTGTTGTTCCCACGAGAATGTAAGTGCGTGCTCCTATTTCACTATGCCTCCTGCTGTTAGAGGACAAATCTTTGTTTTTAATTTATTTTATTATTATTAATTAAATATTTATTACTTAAGAAGTCATGTGGAACATGGTGTAATGGTTGCAGCTGCTTACATAAAATAAAAATAAAAAAATAAAATATGTTTATTAAGGAACATAAGATATATGTGTCACTTATTCCACGTCATTAAATACGCCATAAAATTAAAAATATTAATTATATTACAGCAAGCAAAAAAAAACTTGGCGATTAAAAAGAGTGGCGGAGAGTTTATTGTCAGTTCTTCGCTTTCGTCCTTCGCCCTTGATTTGAGACCTGGCAGTAAATGTAAAATTAGAAGCAATTTATATGTAAGCTGGGATATAGTACCTCGATATAAAATATATATACCTCCATATATATATCTTTTTGTAGATCTTTCTTCTTAAGCCTCATTTTAGGGAGTAAAAATGTATAACAGACGTTTATATTTATACTAACAGAAAAATTTACAATTCAAATAGTAATAAATACATTTTTAAATTTATTAAAAACAATGGATCAAATGGAACAAAGGGTATCCGATGTTATGTTCCAAGAGATGGATAGAATTAAGATATCCTTTTCGTCACAATAACAATATTCCTCGCTTCAGGTTTGTTACAATAATTTTATCCATAAGGATATCAGAAGGTTTACCATGAGTTCCAAATATTCTTGGCATCTGCGTAAAATATCTGTTTTAAGAATCATCACAACCTGTACCAACCAACATATACGTATACTTATGATCCTAGCTTAAACGTTTTTATTTCGTACTCCTAAAGTATTATTTTTGGAAGAAAATGAAATTACGAGATGTAAGATACATGTTTCCGTTTTATTTCTAGAATATAACAAAATCTATTTCAATGGAACGAATGTTTCGGAAAATTTCGTGGTTCAAACAGTAAAAATGTGTTGGAAACTAGTTAACTCGATTAACGTCGACATGTCAAAAGCTTGTCTATGTCATTTGAGGCAATTTAACTGTACGTATAGTCATGATGTTTTTCTAATTGTTATTTTTTTCACAGATACTATTAATTTAAAATTATCACACATATTTAGGATTTGATTTTGTCGAATTTTTTTATAAGAACCTTTTAAACGAATGTTTTTGAATTAATTAAATAAATACAGAAATTAGTGGCGCTACAACCTTTTTAGGTCTAGGCCTCAGATTTTTGAATCTGTTTCATGATCATTTTTCAATCTAATTGGCAAGTAGGTGATCAACCTTCAGTGCCTATCACACGCCGTCGACTTTTTGGGTCTAAGACATGTCGGTTTCCTCTTGATGCTTTCCTTCACCGTTCGAGCGAATGTTAAATGCGCACATAGAAATAAAGTCCATTGGTACAGCTGGGAATCGAACGTCAACCTCAGGAATGAGAGTCGCACGCTGAAGCCACTAGGCCAACACTGCTCAAAAAATTTAATTTTATGTTGATTTTCTATTTACTTAGCTTTCGATAGATTTTCCTTCTTCGATAACTCATGGTAACTATACTGAGCGATTTACGGCAACGAGAATTATCCACTTGTTACACCAAGAGAATGAAAGCCTTATTGCGAGTTAGGTAACGTAGAAAATTGAAGCAATTTTCTATATAATACGCCCGTCATTGATTCAAATTTATGAGAAAGTGCCAGGAACGTTTCGAGGTATTCTGTTTCATGATTAGCCGTTACATGAAATACAGGTTTGCTTTGTTATTTCATTTTCGTTATAATACTTAGGCCCGCAGGGAGCTACGAGATTCGTAGACTCGTAGCAACAGCGTAGCTGAAAGTTTTTATTTAAAATATTTGAGACTTATTTAAATATATATTATGTTTAATTTTTATTTAAACTCTTATTATGATATAATAGTTAATTAAATACAATGGTGTAGTTATTTTAGTTTTGTTAGTTTTGTCCCTCGGTTACATTCGGAAATTTATTCTTATTTAGAGAAGAGTTGTTTGGCTTGATCCCTCCAGCCTCATTTCAACACCAAACTAGCCATATTAATTCAAAAATTTAATCCGCACCACCTTGATGACTGAACTGTCTTCTACTGTCTGCTTCATAAGACATTTTCTTTTGCGTACTAATGGTGGGATTCTTCCCTCGTATGTACGACCTCCAATTGTTTCAAAAGAGTATACTCTTCCCTCAAAGTCCGGCAACGCACCCACTATGTGTGTGCATGGGCTATCCAATAATTTAAAACGAAAAAAATTTGCTACACGCAATAATTCGTACAACCGCTACCTCGATTTATGTACATATTTAATTAAGCCTGTATTTCTTACATTATAATTATAACTCGACATTTAGATTCTTTTTCTGCAATTGCGATCAGCGGGAGGCACTTTGTCGCTGTAGTATTCGCGTCAAATAAAGACAATATCATTTAAAACGTATTTTGTTGAATATAATTAATGTTTACATGCTATAAAATCTTGAGCTATGTAGGATGTAATTCAACGCTCAAATACATGTCTGTAACAGGTTTATAACTGAACAATAGTAATACAGGGGCAGTTTAGGACAGTTAAACGCTGGAACGGGTTTATAGTATTAGTTTAAAGCTTACAACTTGAAGCAACTTGTCCTACGATGCTATCTCGGGTATTCAAGAGCCCAATAGAGAATTTAATCAAGGCTCTATTGAAATTATTATGTTATTAGTAAATATTAGCAGAATTGATATATTTGCCTTGCCTTTATTAAGTAAACACATATTTATTAAATCTCTGGCGTAGCCATAGACACAACTCTTGGGTTCAAGACGAGTTCCACTGAGTTTTGCACAGTGGTGTGGTGGTAATGCTGATAGGAAAATATCATGAAAAATCGAGTCCCAATAATCGATGGCGTGCATTTTTTTTATAACCGTAAAGGTGGTGCCATTTGCTTTAAAAGCTAGGGGTATGTGGAAGTTCCTACTGACACTAGGACCTTTGCTGCTCGGAAAGCCCCTAAAACAATTGACGGGTGCGTCCCGCCCAACCGCTTAAACAGACTTGCGGCGCTTTCTGCTTGCGTCACGGACCTGGTAGGAGATAAGCGTCCCTTCTCCTAGGTCTCTTCCTGCTCGAATGGGTTGTGGTAAAGCGCTTAACCCGAATTACCTACTTGCGTATAAATACTTGTTAAGAGAACAGATCAGGCGTATAGCAAGAGTGCGCCACTGGATATTTTATAACCATAATAAACGATAATATGTATTCTTCATGGTTCGGGGCTGTATATGTCACCGTAAAATTGTAAACACCGTTAGATTGTTATCTATCTCGCGAGATTGTAAACTGTCGAAAGATTGTGAACCTCAACGAACTGCTTACAATTAAACGTATTATTATTCGGTAAATTGTAATCTATCGAAGTGAAACCGTCAAATTGTGAAACGGATCGCACCTCGCGCGCTGATTGGTTGAACGGAATATGCCCGCGCCACACGTAATGAAATTTTCTTTCATTTCATTTCCAACACTAACTTAGTTATCATTCAAATTCTTTGGTCAATCACAGATTAATTTTACTTCCCAACAATTTGTGAGTTACTTTCAACACGACATCAATTTACATTCATCAAAACAATCAAGTTACATTCGACAACAAACAAATATGGTGGCGCGGGGCATATTCCGTTCAACCAATCAGCGCGCGAGTTGCGATCTGTTTCACAATTTGACGGTTTCACTTCGATAGATTACAATCTACCGAATAATAATACGTTAAATTGTAAGCAGTACGCTGAGGTTCACAATCTTTCGACAGTTTATAATCTCGCGAGATAGATTACAATCTAACGGTGTTTACAATTTTACGTTAACATATACAATATACATTAAGAAATTAAAAATACACGAAATTACAATTTTAGGCTTGCATAACGAAATTCTAGTTACCTAGTAATTAAATTTAAATAAATTAAGTATAAATAAATTATTCTTGTACATCTTAGGTAATTTGCTTGACATTTGATAATTATGAAATATTTCATGTTAATTTAAATTACACAGTGCTCGCGACATATTTTATTAGGGATATTATTGAGTAACACAGACAGATATTACGTATATATTTATAGAACATAATTCTAGTCTTTACATAGGTATAGGGTAGAAGCCATTCATAAATATAATTTAAAAAATTTGTGATTCAATAAAGAGTACCATGCGGATGCCTAATATTGTCTGTAAAACGTCGTGCGTTCGATTCCCTGTTGTGCATAAATAGACAGGTATAGACTACAACTGACAGGATACAACATGTCACGTGTCATTTGCCTTCCGACACTATCTTGACTTGAACATACAGAAATGTCATGCTTAATGAATGAGTTTTTACTATGACAGCCGAATTTTTATAAGCTTTTTTATCTACTCCCGCGAACTTCGCTTCGCCTTTATATGACGTTATGCTTAAGCCACGTTTTTAGTAATTACATACCATATGGAAAATTTTGCTATGTTACCCCATACTGGTCACGTTTCCCAAATAAAAACCTAAGTACTAAATAAATACTAAATTGTCAATTTTTGAAGTTAACCTTCTTTTGAACCCACCCTGAAGTTACTTATAGTTAACATTTTAGTTTTTTCTATTGTTAGTGTCGTTTTTCATACAAACGTAGAATAAAATTTTTGAAAAGATTTTTATCTTGTTACGCTAAAGATCGATATCTATCGCGTGTACATAATAAGTACACACACGTTTTTTTTATATTTTTAAAATTTTATTCGCATTTTTTCACAAAAGCTTTTCTCAGAGTTCTAGGAGTAAGGAAAAAAATACTCGAATTGGTCCGTCTTCGACTTTTGCGCTTAGCAACATGTTTTGCTGAACTCCAAGAATATTTTATTATTATTTCAACTTTGTCCTCATAGTAACAGTAAAAATGTCAAATAATATTCACTGTTCTTAATTAAGGCGTTGTGATTAGAATTCAAAGGCGATTTTCTAAGAGTTCATATTTCAACTAATAATAATGAAGGTCAGACGATTCAGTAATAAGATTTTGGGACCGAATAAACATAGAATTCTGCCTAAAATAAAACAATAAATTTAACATTTTTTATTGGACAGGGCAAGCTAGCAAAAGGCTCATCCGATATTATGTGCTATCGCCGCCCATGAACCCTTTCAATGCCAGAGGGCTCGCGAGTGCCCTGCCGGCCTTTTAAATTATTAGTGATAACAAGGTTATGTTATATATTTCCGAAAATTTGATGTTTTATAATAACATTATTAGTTGATTCTTTTATTAAAATAATGATAATAGATATACATTATTTTTCCAGAAATTGTAATATCAATATTAAACAAATGTTTTTTTTAATCCTATGAAATTGAACGCAAAATGTGATAAAACATTAGTTATAAAGGAGTTATTAATTTAGATTGTATTTCCTTATTATTATTTAAAAATTATAAATCTTTGAATAAATATGATTTTAATAGCTTTTGGAAAAATTCGGACTCTTTTTATATTTGTTTTATAATAAATGTCAGCCGTAATATAAACTATAATAGCTATTTTTATTACAGAAAATTGGAAGCCCGAAGGCATAGAAACGCAATCTGGTGGAGTGCTGGGCAGTTCGTTGGATTACGCTGCAGCTTTGATGCTGGCTGCTATGGCGGCCGTGCTACTCGCCGCTGTGGGGTACCAGTGTGCTGCTACATGGAGGTGGCTGATGGGCAGGTAACAAAAGAATATTTCAAGTGTCGTTATCCAAAAGATTAAGAATTTTCATTAACTACGGGGAAAGGAAAATATCGTGAGGTTTTGTTAGAGTCAAATATGTGCGAAATCTATCAGGCACAGATGGTTAAAAATATTTGCAGAAATCTCAAGCTAATACCGATAAAGAAATGTTTTATTATTACTAAGTAAGTGTAGTCTATAAATACAGATTTTTATCGTATTATAAAGAATCATCTACTTTTTCAAATACTAAGTAAATCGCTACAACCTTTTGAGGTCTGAGCCTCAGATTTATGTATCTGTTTCATGATCATTTGTCAATCTAATAGGTGATCAGCCTTCTGTGCTGGACACACGCCGTCAACTTTTTGGGTCTAAGACAAGCCGGTTTCCTTACGATGTTTTCCTTCATCGTTCGAGCGAATGTTAAATGCGCACACAGAAAGAAAGTCCATTGGTGCATAGCGAATCGAACCTACGACCTCAGGGATGAGAGTCACATGCTGAAGGCACTAGGTGAACACTGCTCATACTAAGTGGTAATTAGCTTAATATATATACAGAATAAAAGTTCCAATTATTATTAAAAAACTAAAGCTTTTGAAAACTCTTAATAAAGATCGTTTCCACAGGGTACGTATAAAGGTGTCCAAGCGAATAATAACGTTGTTCCAGATAACAATCTCTAGGAAATTGCATTTTGCTATCCTAGGTTAGCTTGGTTAGATAGGCTTTAGCGGGAAGGGTTGCATATATTACCTAGGGCTGGCGTGCTAAACATTTTGTTCCTTTATTATTTTTCTCTTGTAGAATTAATCTCTTATTTATATTTCAATGTATAGATATTAGCAAGTGAATTAAGATCATTCATTTATATAATCATAAAGTAGGATTTTGTGTGAGTTTGATATACGTTGCAATTTTCTGACCAATGAAGAAAAGGCACAATACTAATTAGTATTGTGCCTTTTCTTCATTGAATTTGATATTTAAGATTATTTTATGTTCAACATATTATACATAAAATCTTAAACCACTTTTTATATAAATATTATACATCAAAATTGATAAAGCAATACAATAGAAGTTTGCAACTGAGTTTAATAGTACCTATAAATATATTAAGAATTATTATTTTCAATACTAACTGTATCCTAAAAAAAAACTTCTTTATTGTTATAAATTTTTTGTATTTCGATATTTATTATAATCTAGAATAACTCGTTAAAGTTGTTACAGAAGCCGACGCAATTCTCAGGACAGCAATTGTGATTCCCTCTCCCGACAGGCGGCGATACGAATTAGTCACTCTCTCCCCGACCTACAAACAGAGCCCTTGAAAGAGGAGTATGTTCAGGAACACAAAGATACAGCTAAAAAAGTAAGTATCTAACAAATAATAGTAGAATAAAATACAAAGACTGCTTCTGGTGAATTTGTCTGACACAATTGAAACATCTTCCGGATTCGATTATAGCGGGAAAAACAAAAATTAAACTGACCAACATTTTCTACACAGTTTTGTTCCCTAGAAACATAACGTTATATTATATTAAAAAACCTTTTTAGGTCTGGGCCTCAGATTTCTGTATCTGTTTCATGATCGTTTGTCAATCTAATACGCAAGTAGGTTATCAGCCTGTGCCTGACACACGCCGACGACTTTTTGGGTCAAAGGAAGCTGGTTTCCTCACCATGCTTTCCTTCACCGTTCGAGCGAATGTTAAATGCGCACATACAAAGTCCATTGGTGCACAGCCGAGAATTGAACCTACGACCTCAGGGATGAGAGTCGCATACTGAAGCCCAAAACGGCTGACTTCAAAAAACCGGAAGTCATTACAATTGCGTTTAAAATTTCTACTGTATAAGGTTTCTTAAATGTTTCTTTTTATAAATTTGAAATTATTTTACTTTATTGAAAAGTATAAGCTTATTATTAATTCTAAACACATCACGAATATCAGCCACTATAAACTAAACTCGACTTAAGGATATGAACTAAGGTTTCCCACGTGAGTTCATCGACTCAGACGTTGAACTTTAAGACCTTTTGTATTCGCAGCGAAGAGTCACTTTGAATACTAATACAATGAATCAATGTTTGAAAAGCCTGCAAATTAATGATATAGAAAAAGTACGAAAAACAAATTTTACTACAACACTTTAAGTTAACCTCTACCTATAAAAAGCAATGTTAGTGCATAATAGTTAAGCGTTAGATTCTCAACCTTGCTGTGACCATTTCGATCTCCGACTGACCACTAATAGGGGTTTCTCTCTAAATTCGCTTTTGCTTGTATAGTGAATAAATACATCGAGTGGGAACCGGCATATTTTACGGCAACTTTCTATATTCGATCGAGCAAATTTAGATTGATAAATGTCAAAATTCGATATGTAGAAATCAAAAATATTTTACAAAAACCATCCATCGATCGGTTATTGAAAAGTATTTCATGAGAAATTGATTGAAATATCAATCTCTAGTAGTCAAAATTGGATTGGGATTGTGTATAGAAAGCGGCCGTAAGCCGCAATATCGTCGTGCCAGGACAGAAGTAATAAATTATATATAATAAGACACTTAACAAAGATACACATAGAAACAGACACACAAATAAGTCTAATCTTGCCCATATTAGGATGGACCCACAGGTCAAACAATTGATAATAATTGATCGTTCAACAATAAAGAATAATTATATGCAAGTTAATAATAATAATTATAATAATAAAGCCCGTTTTATTTCCAACCATGACAAAAAAAACAAATTATTATACACAGCTTAGATTATTTTACATTTTTATAAAAAAAGTTTTCTTATGCTTGTTATTCTATATTCTAGCTTCCTTCAGTACCGTCGATCGGAACCCCTTTACGGGTAAAGGCCTCCTCCAGCTTTTTCCAACTGACTCTGTCTATGGCTCTCTTTCTCCATTCGTTTCCTTCTACCGCTTCTATTTCTTCTATCCACCTTTTTTTTGGGCGACCTCTTCTCCTTCTTCCTCTTGGTCCTTTCCATACAGTTGTCTTTAAGGTCCACCTATTATCTGTGTATCTTGCTATATGCCCCGCCCACTGCCACTTCTGTTTTAGGGCATAATGTAAGGCATCTATAACTTTTGTTCTTCGTCTTATGTTTTCGCTTTTAATTTTGTGTTTTTCTTATTTTAAGTACGCTTCTTTCCATTGCTTTCTGGCATGCTACTAGTTTAGTTTTTATTTTTGTATTGTAAGTCCACGTTTGGCAGCCGTATTTGAGAGTAGGTAAAATGCAAGTGTCCAAGACAATTTTCTTGAGGTGAAGAGGAAATTGACCTTTTAAGATTTCCTTCATGGACCAAAACTTTTTCCAGCTCATGTTAATTCGCCGCTCTACCTCAAGTTCTTCATTTTTATCTTCGAATGATAATTGTTTACCAAGGTATATGTAGTTTTTTTACATATTCCAGAGGCTTTCCGTTAAGGTATACGGTAGTGTTTGTAGCAATCGCGCAGTTTGTCATTATTTTAGTTTTGTGCTCGTTCATTTATAGGCCTACTTTTTCACTTTCTTCGTTTAAGGTAGTTATCATCTTTTCCAGTTCCTTACTTGTTTCAGCGAATAAGACAATATCGTCTGCGAATCTGAGGTGTGTAAGTCGATCCTGGTTAACTCTTATCCCTCTTGACTGCCAATTGAGATTTTCGAAAATTTGTTGGAGTATCATTATGAACAGCTTGGGTGAGAGGGGGTCTCCTTGCCTCACGCCTCTACTAATCGGTATCTCCGGACCTCGTGTCTCTAGTTTGACTTGACTTACGCTCCCCTCGTAGATGTTTTTTAGTACTCTTACATAGTTCTTGTGTATGTGACATTTATTAAGGGCTTCCCAAATAGCCTCGTGGTAAATTGTGTCAAACGCTTTAGCATAGTCAATAAAAGCGATGTAAAGTGGCTTGTTAAACTCCCTGTATTTTTCCATTATTTGTTGCAGTACATGTATATGGTCCGTCGTAGAAAATCCGGAACGGAATCCGCTTGTTCTACTGGCTGATGGTTATCGATTGTCGGACCCAGACGGCTTTGTAATATTGACATGAATATTTTATAGACACTTGAAAGGAGACTAATCGGGCGGTAATTGGAAATGTCTTCAGGGTCTCCTTTCTTGTATAGAAGTACTATGTCTGATTTTCTCCATTGCGTCGGTACTTGACCTGTGTTTAAAACCTCGTTGAACAAGTACGTGAGTGGGCTAGTTAGTAGGGTAATACCAGCTTTTAAAACTTCATTTTGTATGCCGTCAGGGCGCGGACTTTTATCTGTTTTGAGTTTCCTGATATGTTTAAAGACTTCCTTCTCATCCACTGGTGGCAAATCGATCACACTTTGCGGTTTTGGTATTGCAGCGCTTGTTGCGGTGATACTTGATAAACAAGGAGTAGGTTTTGTGTACAATTGCTTATAATAGTCTGTGGCGCAGTTTATGATATCTTTTCTGGTTTTTGTTTCTTTAGTTTTAGATCGCAAGTTTTGTATCCAACTTTTATGTGTGGTTAATTTCTTGTATGCTCTTTTCGTGCTTCTGTGCTTGTATATATTTTCCTCAATTATTTTGTACCTGTGGTCTTTGTAGTCTTTATCTATTGCCTTGCTTGTAGTTTTAAATAGTGTGCTCAGTTCTTTCTTCATTTCTTTAGTTTTTTGTTTGGTTTTCAGGAGCTCAGTTCGCCTTTTAAGAAGAGTTTTAGTAGGCTCGCTAAGAATTTTGTTAATAGATTTTTGTTGTTTATGTATAGATATGCATGCAACGCTGGAGGCAATGATGCTAACTAAGTTGTCGTAAAAGGTTTGAATATCTTTTTCTTGTGTTTCCAATTTTTGCTTGTTGATCTCGAGATTTTTAAAGTACGACAAAATGTCCTCATCTGTCCTTAATCGCTTAGGTTGTGCTTTAAACGATGATCTACCTTTTTTCCTTGTTCAAGCGTTTAGGTAGCTCTAACTAAGCAGTGGTCAGATCTGCATCCAAAGCCATGAAGTACTTCGACGTTTCTTATCCTCGTCGGTTGATTTGACAAAATGAAATCAATTTCGTTTTATACTTTACCGCACGGGGAGAGCCATGTCCATTTCCGGTTTTGTCGGGCTTTGAAAAAGGAGTTCATAATTGACAGTTTGTGTTCAAATGCGTATTGAATTAGTTTCTCTTCTCTATCATTTCTGTTACCATAGCCAAATTTTCCTAGAACAAGATTATCTCTGTCTTCAGTTTTTAACTTTTGCATTAAAGTCGCCGATAAGAAACATGATATCTCCTGCCTGGCTTTGAGCTACCTGTTTCATAGAATGAGTTGATCTCTTCCTCTGTAGCCTTTTCAGTAGGTGCGTATACTTGTATTATTGTAATCAGTTGGTTGTTGTATTTAATTTTTAATAGCGGGTGGCCATATTCTGAAAAGGCTGAAAAACTGACAATATTATGTTTGTGTTCTTTTTTTATTAAGAATCCAACTCCGTATAGGCCGAGCGTTTCACCCTTGTAACAAAATATATAGTCTTCATGTTCTTCGATTGCGTAGCCCGTTCTTCTTACTTCTGCCAAGCCGAGTATATCGATTTTTATATTTTGTAACATGTACGTTAGTTCCATTAATATTTTCTTTGATGCTAGTGATATTACGTTGAATGTACCGATTCTGAGAGTATGATGCATTTGTTTTAATCTTTCATTTGTTTTACATGTGCTTGCTGGAGGGTTGTGGTCGGTCGGTCCCCACGGGGCCAGCCGGCTTGGGATTTATATAATTATATATATATATATATTATATAATTCCCAACTGTGGCACGGGAATTTTATATACGAATATATAGAGATATTACATGTATATTGAAATGATATTGAGCAGGGCGGCCCGCACTGAGAATGGCCTTGTCTGGGAAGACAGACATAAAAACCTTATTTTAATATTCAAAAATACCTGAAATATAAATCTTAGTTACTTAGTGTTCTTTAAAACGATGGTACAAAAATCATCATCTCCATTTGATATATTTTTAAAGAAACGAGACTTTAGCTAGCAACTCGTATTTATTACAAGATAAATTTTTCCTTTCTATTCCATTTGCACACCCTCCTGGACCGCGGAAGCGTTTAGACGTGTGCATTCTATCTGTTTTATAACTTAAAAATCAAATTAAAAATAAATTCCGTGCGAATAAATTAAGGTGTGTACCAGGAGCGCATGAGTTGCGTGCAGTAAGTGCATCTGTGCGAACGGGACAACACTTGTGAGACAGCTTAAGTTGTACGCTCCGTCTGCGCGCATCATTGATACGCAAGCTTTGTAAGTTGCCGTAATTCATAAGCGATAGCGGGTAGCGGAAATTTATAGGGGGCTGGTCCAAGTTTATTTTTTCGTGTGCTCTGGTGTCATCTTTTGTCAGAAATATGCCTCTTAAGCGCACACCTCCCAGCACCCCCACTCCCGAAGACTTAAAGGAAGCTAGGTTGAACGCGCCGAAAGCTTCTTTTTCGGGCTCCGCGCCAGATTTATCTAATGAGGAGCGAAGCAATGTAACCATGAGGCGCAAGCAGGATGAGTCCTATATTAAAAAATTCATAACCGAAATTAAGGATATGCTTGCTAAAGCAAACTCTCAAAATGAAAGTAAATTCACCTCCTTGCAATCCTCCATGAGAGAAATCTTGACACAAAATACAGAAATAAAAGACTCCATTGCTTTTGTCTCTAAGCAGTACGAAGATATGAAAGCTAAATACGAGAAATTGGAAAAACAGAGGAATGAAGATCGTCTGTATATTGATCAGCTTGAAAAGAAAATCGAGTCGCTGGAACGAACGTCTGCCTCAACTAAACTTGAACTAAGAAATATTCCTAAGATTACCGGTGAAAATAAGGATAGTTTATGTAACATTGCTTCAAAAGCTGCAGATGTTATTGATTTTCCCATACAGAAACAGGATATTAAGGATATTTATCGTACAAAAAGTAAAACTGGACATGGAGCAATTATTGTGGAATTGGGCAGCGTTATATTGAAAGATGGTATTATTGAAAAGGCACGCAAATTTAACAAAATGAATTCTGCTAACAGATTGAACACGGCACACTTAAGTTTGGAAGGACCAGCAAAGCCATTTTTTATTTCAGAATGTCTATCACCCTGCGGAAAACGATTAAATTATCTGGCTCGTGCATTTGCTCAGGAAAATGGATATAAATTCTGCTGGACCTCATTTGGAAGAACCTACCTGAGACAAGATGAAGGTAAACGGCATATTAGAATTGATAGTGAGGGTGATTTAAATAAACTTCGTCTAAAACAATGACTTTTGAGGCCCCCAGGAAACTCCGCCGGCCTACGATAACTTTCCTGTTTGTGAAAATCCGGCACTTAATTATTGTTTTTATAGATATTATTTTATTTTTTTATATATTATATTATTGTTTTTCTTTATATACATACTTATACTCTGTTCATTGTATTGTATTTTACATAACTAAAAAATTATACATTCTTAGTCTAGTGATCATGTTGAAATCGAGATCTTATCTTTGTAAAAATGTTAGCATTTCTCAGACACGAGTAGCTGCGACAAAAAGCTTAATATTTTACAAATGGCTAGATTTATTGATAATATAAATAATGATATTGATAATATAACAGTGGCAACTGCCTACAGTTGTGATATAAAAAATTGTAATGATTTAGTAAAAAAATCAGGAAACTCCCTAAAAATTATAACACAAAATATCCGTAGCGTTTACAAAAATATTGATGCATTCTTGGCCCATATAGCTCGTCTGTACTTTGATCCAGATATAATAATTTTAACTGAATGCTGGTTAAACGACAATAAACCCATACCCAGTCTCAAGGATTATAATTCTTATTTCACAAAAAAATGCTTAAATCAAAATGACGGTATTATAATTTATGCTAAACAAAATATAAATTGCGAAATTGAAGAACCTAATCCTAAAGATGCTAACTTTCTGCTAGCTAAAATAGTACCAGATATTGTACTTTTAGCTATTTATAGATCACCATCCTTTTACTACACTGAGCGCTTTTTGAATGCTTTGAATGATATTGTTAAATCTATATCATCTAAGAATATATTTTTAATAGGTGATATAAATATCGATATAAAACCTGGAAACGGTGACAGAAACAGTAACTCTTACTTAAATTTAACCAGCGAATTGGGTTTTCTGCCAGGCCACACATATCCAACACGATTAAGCAATTGTCTCGATCATGTAATGGTTAAAACTGTTTTACAAACTAGTGTTATAGTGATAAATTCCACCGTAACTGATCACGACTCTATTCTAATAAATCTATCCCTTAACAGTAAACGGACTAATACTCAGTGCCCTTCTATTGTTGAAAGAGTAAATTTTAGTGAAGCTATAAAATATGTTGAATTGGCTGATTTTACTTTTATGACTAACAAGCAAGACGCCGAGTCTGCTGCGACTCGATTTGTTGAAATTCTGTCATCTGCTATTAAAGCTAACACTGAAAAGTCCGTGTACCCAGGCGCAAAAAATCTCTTAAGCCCTGGATGACTCCGGGCCTACTTCGCTGTATCCGTCACCGGGATAAACTGCATCTTAATTTAAAAAGGGACCCCCAAAATGAAATTCTTAAAATAACCTATAAAAGGTACAGGAATTTTTGTTGCTCATTACTTAGAAAATTGAAGCGCGAACACGATAAATTCTTATTAAAAAGTGCAAAATCAAATAAAGAAACCTGGGCTGCAATAAAATATGTCACCGATAGTTCAAGTAAAAAATCTTCTGCCGATGAGTTAATTAGGAATTGTAACGCATTGGATGCGGTTGAGGACATAAATAGTTATTTTTCTAATGTTGGTAGAGAGCTAGCTGAAAAACTTACAGGGTGTAAGTATAACTACAAATGTACAAGATCTAATTGCTTGACTAACTCCTTCGTACTAATGCCACCAGATGAGGCTGAGGTGGAATCTCTCATCTTAAGCTCAAAAAATGATTGTGCCACTGGTTGGGACTCTATACCAGCTCGATTTCTAAAAATGGTAAGACATGTCATTGTATCGCCGCTTACTATCTTGTTTCAAACATGTGTGAGGGAAGGCTGCTTTCCAAAAGTCTTTAAAAGGTCTCTCATTACTCCTGTTCACAAGGGTGGGGCACGGGATTGTGTTGCAAACTACAGACCGATTTCTGTGCTTACAGCACTATCAAAAATCCTAGAAAAGATGCTTAACGTGAGGTTAATACAGTTTTTAAATCGGTACAATATTCTGTCCAGCTCACAATTTGGTTTCAGAATGGGTATGTCAACAGAAGACGCTGTGGGTAGCTTGGTTGAGTTTGTCACAGAAAAACTTGACAGGAAAAAAAAGTGCCTTGGTGTCTTCCTCGATCTTGCCAAGGCATTTGATACCGTCTCAATTCCTATACTTGTGGACAAATTGGAGCGAATTGGAATAAGAGACTCAGCCCTGCTTATTTTTAAAGATTTCCTTAGTGGTCGGGTGCAAAGGGTTAAGATTAATAATTATATTAGTTCCGACGCAAATGTAACTTTTGGAGTTCCGCAGGGCAGTATTCTTGGTCCAAGTCTTTTTCTTATTTACATAAACGACCTATGTAATTTGTCCCTAACTAGTTGCAGGTTGTTTACCTATGCCGATGATACGGCTATAGTTTTTTATGGGGACACCTGGACCGAGATACAAAATATTGCCGAAAGCGGACTGCAGAAGGTGGCTAGATGGCTCAGGGAAAATTTACTTACTTTAAATATTTCTAAAACTTCGTATATTCAGTTCCAAACTATTAATTCCCATATGACTGATATTAATCTTAAAATACACATATGTGTCTCTGAGCGAAATTGTACTTGCATTAATATAACAAAATCCAATACCATTAAATACCTCGGTATCGAATTAGATAATAAATTGAGTTGGCTACCTCACATTGAGATTATAACGGCACGCACGCGAAAACTAATCTGGACATTCAAAAAATTACGTTATGCCGCGGAATTTGAACTACTCCGCACTGTTTACTTTGCCTTAGTAAAATCGGTTATTGGATACTGCGTGAGCGTGTGGGGTGGAGCGTGCAAGTCACATCTAATTCAGCTTGAAAGAGCCCACAGATCTTTACTAAAAGTAATGACTTTCAAACCCTTCAGATTTTCAACCACACTTTTATATAAACAGTGTGAGCTCCTCAGTGTTAGACAGTTATTCGTCTTTAATATAATAGCCAAACAACATGTCCATACCCCTTATAACCCAGAGGTTTGCAGTAACAAACGCTGTATACCAAATGTACTCCCCACAGCAAAATTCCGTACTACCTTCGCAAGGCGACAACGAGCATATCTCTCAGTCTTTCTATATAATAAAATAAACAAAAAATTAAATTTCTACCCTCTTTCACTACATGACTGCAAATCAATTGTTAAGACTTGGCTTTTGTCCTTAAATTATGAGGAAACAGAAGATCTATTTAACTAACATGCTACAATAATGTTTTAGTTATTTTGATTCATTAATTATGTGTATAATTTATATATTTATACTAGTGTTACATATACCCATATGTAAAATGTATAATTATGTATATTTATGTATTATGTATATTTATGTATTTTAGTATTTTATGTGTATGTACCTATTTTCTTACCTATTATATTCATTGTAATTTATACTGAAACATTTTTTTCAATATATGTTATTTTTGTTTAAGTATATTATGTGTAACAGGATAATTAGATGTAATATCTGGAATTTACAAATGTCTATAAAAAGTATTGTCTTGTAAAATTTTTGAATAAGCTCTCTTGACACTTGTTACGAATTATATTGGGAGAAGCCACTGACTCCTGAGATACAGGCACTAAAGCCTAGTTTAGGTGTCAGAGTCTTCATAGGATTTCTGTAATTACAAATATGTCAATAAAGATTATTATTATTATTATTATTATTATTATTATTATTACACTATTATTTTTTAATATCCGCCCGACCTTTGCAATATTTCATATTTTCTCTTTCCTTATTATAAATGCAGCGATTTATTACGTAGAAGTTTCTGTAATGCTATTAACTTCTTTGTCATTTCAAGTTTAGTTTTGAAATATAAAGAATATTTCTCTGTGACAAGTGAATTAAAAATGAACATTTTGAATTAGATAAATTACCATTTTAATTATTGTAATTGATAGACATTTTAATGTAAAATAACTTATTATGTGTGTTACGTACTTACGTAACACATACAAAAAATAAATACGTAGAATGAAAGCTTATACATGTACTGCTAGTTATGATTAACAGAAATTATATATTTATTTGTTTTTGTCTGGAAGACAAAAGAAAAAATAAATATATAATCCAAAGAAGTGCACTGGTCCAGTGGCGTTTATTATGATTAGTTCGTCATATTTAATATTGAGTGAATTGCCCTTTTCCTATCATCATTTGATGTTCGATAAGAATTACTCCTTTCTTTTTATACCATATACGCGAGTTTTCCTGTATGTAATATTGCGTGTGTTTTAACACTCCCCTTTTAAGAACATTTATTTTAAGACCTAGAGTTATAAAAGTTACGATTATTATTCGGGGTTTTCTTGTTTGTTTGTTTGATGTAGATTCGGTTTTCTTTTAATTTTCAATGTTACATTTTACGCACTTTTTGTCGTATTTTTGTTCATCCTGCTCTTTAAAATTTGAGTTAAAAGTGTGTTATTCCTTACTTGTATTAATTTAACTTATTGATTGAGTCGATCTCCTTTGGTTTCCAAAATGTAGTTGTAGCATGGTACAATAGATGGTATTAGTTAACCAAGACGGTGTCTTGGATAGACATTAGAAATAATTAAGTAGTTAAGTAATAAACAATCACTTGTGACAGTTACTCTTAGATCGTACTACCCTCATTGATAGCGGCAACTATCACAATTGTGGTAATGTGTTAAATTTTCATAAAAATACTAACATAGTGGTGCAATAACATAGGTTTTTGTAGGTTGAAATTAATAATAAAGGGATTGCACAGCTACTACGAGGCCATTAAACTGTAAAGTACTCATTAAAGTTAGTGAACTTACGATATTGGCTAAAATATCTTTTTGGTAGAATATCCCTAAACACATTTGCGAAGATAAATTTCGTACAACCGCACATAATTCGACATCGACTTTAATATTCCAATGACGTGTCTGGACATAGGTTATAGAGCTTTCGAACTCAATATTTCTTAGGATGTTTCAGATAAAACTTCCAATCACGTTACCCAAGTGTTATTAAAATAACGAACTACTGCTATGTATGTTTAATATAAATTTCAGATACGCCGTGTTAGGAAATTATTTGAAAATAAGTTATATAAAATAAAAATATTAGTTACTAACAATATGTACAAGATTTTTTTCAAAAGTGCAGGTAGGTCGATGTTACAACACGCATTCTGTGACAGATATTATTAATAAACGCTAGAAGTGAATTTTTGATATTTTATAGATGCTTATTTATTCTATTAATTTATATTGAAATTTACGATTTTTACAATATTATTGGATCTAATTTAATGTTCTCTGAGTAAGATTTATTAATAAAAATAGCCTTTATTTGAGTACTACATTAGATTACATTAAGTCCATGTCATTATGTTTTACACTTAGTACTCGATTTTCCACTTGTCACAATTTTCCAATCCTGCCCCGCTATCCCCTATTTTTGTAAGTTCTATTATAAGTTCCTATTTGAATTATAAGTTGTATTTTAGTTGTATGCTTAGATTTGAAATAATTTTAAGGAAATTGAAGATTTCTTGAATTCTGTATTTTTTTAAATAGATATTTAAACGAATAGATTAGAGAATTACTAATTTATAAATAAGTTCAATAACTAAGCCATTTTACAGATATACAATTTAATACGGTTGACAACCTTTAAGGTTAAAATACAAATAAAGACGTCTCCCAAGAACTTGTGAACAAAACACAGCCAACAAAAGTTTTTATTTAGCAATTAAAACTACAGAAGAGTCCACAGAAATTCATTTCGAGTCATGACATTATCTTAGACAGTCTGTCTTTATATTGTTTTTCTAATAATAGTGGAGTAAAATTATTGCGCAATTGCTTCGGCTGCGTAGAATCAGAATACACTTGAACAGATATTATTGATTTTATTGAACAATTAAAATTTAAGGAAACATATCTAACTCTGCTGTCATGAATGGTGAATAAGACGAAAATTTACAAAATATTTATTTTTCTGCTGTGGTCTATCATTTTAATGTCTACTACTACTATCTTTATGTACCTATATAAAATTCTCGCGTCACAATGTTCGTTCCCATACTTCGTTCCCTCCGAAACGGCTTGACCGAATCTTATGAAATTGTTTATGCATATTCAGAAAGTCTGAGGCTACTATCTATCTTTCAAACCCCTAAATGTTAAGGGTCCACCCCTAAATTTTTATTTTTTTATGATACAGCATAAAAAATACATACAACCCTTAATTGTCACCCATCTACGATCAATCCCTACTTTTTATTATAGTAGATAGTTATTTTTATTGAACTAAAAAAATGTTTCCTAGAAATAATATACTATATCTATGTCAGCTAGTACTATTTATAAATTTTTAATTATTATTAGTACTATGTAGATCATTTTGTATATTTGTGTTTTAATACAATTTTGAGTATTACGCATTACAGAATACCTTTTACCGTAAATCAAGATGAAGTCTATGGAACCGTAATCTTTAAAAATACATTATTCATTCCGTAATACAGGCAAACAAAAGCTTCACGGGAAGATACGTTGTATTGAAATAAAAAAACATTGAGATTTCCTTTCTCATTAGGAATATCTTATCGGAATATTTAAATAAACTCGTATGATATTTTTATACTTATTGATGGTTAATATTTAAGTTCAGTGTAAGCCAAGTGGTCATTATCAACCCTGATTACGTAGGTCCGAATTCCAGCTTTGCGCCCATATGTCATTATATGCACAATTAATACTTATATTGGACTAAAGGACAAACAACCGGCTGGCCTTATCCCAAAAATTCGACGTGTGTCAGGCACAGGAGGAGGCCGATCACCAACCTGCCCATTAGATTGACACATGGCGATTAAACAGATACAGAACTCTGAGGCCTAGACCTAAAAAGTTTGTATCACCACTGATTTATTTTTTTATAATTTTTTTTAATGGATTTTATTCTGTCGTAGGTTCTAAGACAGACGACTCTGCCAATAGTCCCCGACCGCCACCAGACATTTCAAAGGCAGCTATCCCACCGATTGGATCTACCTTCTATACAGTTCAGCATATGCAGTCTGGAGCGAGCTGACTCTTCTATTGGACTTATAAAAGTAAGTAAAATGTCAATATATTACACAGAATCGAATCGAAATCATTTACGTAATTCAATAACTAAACAATCATTTTTCCAAGTTACAAGAAATTATAAATAAGTAAAATAATGTAATTAGTAAATTTAAAAAAAATAAAATACTTTTATAAAAAAAATTTGTAAAATACGTGAATAATAAGTTTGAATACTATTTAACGGACAAACGTGAAATTATTACATTTTAATTTGTCCTGGGTTTGATAGTAATAATATGCCGTTGTATGTGCGTAATATAATCATTATAATTTTATTAGATAGGATGGTTTTAAATTTATTCGATCTCTTTGTGGACAGAAAAACTGTATTGTAAACTCCTTTTTCTGATTATGTAAAAATAAATCAATAAATAACAACTAGACGTTTCAAGTACTTATTTAATTACTTAAACACACTGAAAAAGGAGGTTATCAATGATTCAACGTGGAACTTTTGTGAATATTCAAGCGTAGCATCTCTGTCCGTGGACCGATCTTGATGATGGATGTGCCAAATAGTTCAGATTTACTACATGCAAATTATAAAAGAATATTTTTAAAAAAATATTAATTAAAATACTCTGGACTAAAATTTGCTAGGCAACCCATATGGATTATATTTATTGACATATTAAATTAAATATAAAATACGTTTCATTAAATAAGCATCTCGGTGAAGGTCGTTGTATATCGGGATCTTAGACCAATAGGGCTAGACTTATTCATCATAGTTTTTCCAACCAATGTCACATTCAATGTCTTGGAAAATGTGGCCAAGTACTGCGTGACCTCAATAGATTGTGTACCTACTGTATTTATCTAGCTGTAGTGTTTGCGACGTCTTTCTCATAGAACTATCTATTGGAACTAAATTTTATTCAAGATCAGAATATTATGTATACATTTAAATGGACAACAGCGTGTTTATACGATGGGAAGCAAATTTACGACTTAAAGAAAAAACTGTTTGACCGGATTGAAGTTATGTATTATTATAAATTTACAACTATTTAACATAATTTTAAATTTATCCGACGTTTCGCGTGCTTTACAGCGTGCGTGGTCACCGTTCAATCCGGTCAAACAGTTTTTTCTTTAAATGTGTAAAGGTTATGTAAATCAAAGACAACACTAAATTTACGACTTTCATTCTAATTGTATAGTGAAAAGGTTTTTAAGAGTATGGTAACTAATTTGATAATGTAGCTCATTGACAGTAGACACGTTGATTTTGTATACAATTTCATACAGTTTACGAATCCTCTTCGAATTGCAAATGTTCCTTCTTCCTGGAAGACAATCTCTCCTTGTTCTTCTTAATTATGCGGAATGTTTCTTAAGTTTCATATTTAATAATCTATTGTATATCTATTCCATTAGTATAACTACTTATTTTACTTATCGTGGTAAGGCTTTTATTCTACTACTAGCCGTTTCCCGCCCGCTTTGCTGGGCGAATTAAAATAGGAAATAAATAAAATTTTATGTTTCATTATTATTATTTTTTTCATATTTTTATTATTCTTCTTTTTAACTTCCCGCTAATTGAAAATTTACGAAAAATCGAGTTTTTAACAGATGTTGACGTTTTGAGGTTCTAGGAAGCCTCCTCGAATGTTTCCGCGATGAAGTCCGTATGGATAAATTTTCATAAAAGTAAAACAGCAATAAAAAAATGAAGGAACGTTGGAATTTAACAAATAAATAGCCATAAACCATCTAGGAAAAAATTCGCATCGAATGGTGGTAGTTTCATGTCGATACGATCAGTGGTTTAGGCGTGAAGGAGCCTCAAACGAAGACCATTTTCCTTTTATATATATATAGATTCGAAACAATTATTATTTTGGCAGACATTACACACATGAAGCTAGGAAAGCAATACAACCAAAAATGACCACCTAATTGAAATCATAGAAGAAAGCTTGGTATTTTGATTGTAACACCATGAACCATCTAACCAAAGGTTTCAAGCTTGAAGTACCTTAAAGGTACATCGTATAGTTTGTATGAAACAAACTAGGTCACTTTACACAACCGCGGAAGTGAGCTTTGTAGTTGAAAAAGCTCCCTTGTTAAAGTGCTAAATGAAGTGAATTTTTCAAATCACTTGGTTCGACTTTGTACGTTTAAAGCCACTGGAGCGGCACAGCACGTACTTTTTATAGCTTTGTTGGAAACGCAGAGATCTATGGAGATTTATGACTATTGATACATGTTGTACTGTTAGATATGTTTCAAAATATATACTTTGAAGTCTGTAATAACAATTTTTTTGTGTAATAGGAGGCAAACTGGCAGGAGGCTCATCTGATGTTAATGGTAGGGGAGCCCACGATGCTAAATGGGGATTTACTCGAGCGTCGTAGAGACCTATTGGGATGCAAAGCTTAGATAATAAGAAGAAAAAAATGTTAAATGATATATACCTTTTCATCGGTGGGGGAAGCGGCTATAGATTATTAAATATGTAAAAAAAACTGTTGCATGGACATCCTCGAGCGCGTCAGATATTGATAGCATCAATGCCCTACGTATTTTTAATAATGTACGTATGTTAATCTGATCGTTTGCATGATGCGGGTGGTTGTATTTAAGGGTTGAAAATGAAAAAAAAATAAAAATTATCGAGCGCGTCAGATTTTCTAAGGGAGTGTTAAGTGCACCAAAAAAAAGCACTCATTCACTAATCTGACGATTTCGATGGGACGCAAACCCACGGCCATTTTCATAATTTGCAAAAAAAAATCGCAATTTTGAAATACTCAAGCGCGTCAGATTAAGATATATGTGGTTCATCTTTATGTTCTAAACGTACTGTCTCATAATCTGACGATTATCTAGAGGGATTCGCCTGATCTGACAAAAAAAATTTAGAAAAACGGTTCACCTAAAGGGCCATCCCTGCAACTTCCCGCTAATTCCATTCCTGGGCGCTTAATATTGATATTTTGAGCTCGCTGAGTTCAAAGAAATAATATTTCTATGCATTTGAGCTCTCCCAGCTCGAAAGTCTGATAGAAGTTTCATAGAACACTATTTTTGGAATTTTCAAACCGCAATAACTTTTGAATGGATCAAGCAATTTTCACGCGGTTGGCGGCATTCGACGCAGTTTTATCATCCTCATATGTAATTTTGCAAGTTTAATTGATCGAACCACAAATTTCGGAGTAATCCCGAAAAAACACTTTTTCGGGTTTCTTTCGTTCACGATATCTCTCGAACGAATCAACCGCTTTTGACCAGCTTGGTGGCGATCGACGTGGTTTTTCAAGCTCAAAGGCGGATTAGTTTTTGAAGTTGATCGATAAAGAAACCACTTTAAAAAAAAATATTTCTTATTTTTTTAAGATTTTTCAAAATTTCTCAAAATCTATCGGTCCGAATCGGTTCAAATTCACAGGAAATGTAATTTTGAGGGAAATATTTAGAACGCCGTTTAGTAGATTCCGATCGGTTTAAGGAAATGTAGGCATCACGCAGCTGCACGCATTTAACTTTATCGACGAATTTTTGTTATTTCGGCTTGCGGAAATCGTCAGATTATATATTTTTCATTATTCTTGAATTATTTCCTTCAAAATAAAAAAAAATTAGCTACGCTCGAGAATGTCGAGATGACGTTTTTTTTACAACTTTGTTGCCCTCCCCTTTTTTACGTCACTTTCAAATTGTCAGATTAGTGGAATATACACTTTTAGGATGTAATTAACTCACCCTACCTTAATCTGACGCGCTCGGGAATTTCTGATGGTCAATTTTTTTTACTAATCTGATCCTGTCTCCTTCACGGGCGGCCTTATATATGGGCCTCATATTTTGTGGAGGTACTTAACCGGGTACAAGGTGTCCCCCTATATATTAATCTGCCGCGCTTTAGTAAATCCCGAAATCCCCTCTTGGGCTCCCCTACCATAAGTAATACCATAGACACTCACATTGCCAGAAGGGTCCCAAGTGTGTTGCCGGCCTTTTAAGAATTGGCACGCTC
This sequence comes from Pieris macdunnoughi, assembly GCA_905332375.1. Taxonomy (NCBI): domain Eukaryota; kingdom Metazoa; phylum Arthropoda; class Insecta; order Lepidoptera; family Pieridae; genus Pieris; species Pieris macdunnoughi. The sequence goes on along the minus strand of CAJOBZ010000074.1, from coordinate 520,464 downwards.
TTGTCTTGAAGGACCCTAAGTCAAATTGGTTCGAAATTTAGAATTTTCGCTCATATTTAGTATTTTTATATTTGTTTGGCATACAGTTATAATTTTAGTTGACCTATGTGAAAAAATGTGAAACTGCATTATGATGTCAAATATATTTCAAAAAATGTGTATCCCAAAACAGGCTGTACCTGTACACTGGGATCAATTTCAATAGCACATTTTATAAGCACCTGTATTATATACCAAATAAATATTTAACTAGTTATTTCATTAAACTAAAACCACCACAAGATGGCGCTAAATAGTGTGCACTCGTTCCCGGAGTTCATAAATTAGCTAAATTGCCTCGGCAACCTGTTGCGGCGAGTAACATTTTAGTGTAAGAAAGTTTTCGCTCGCTTTTGATAAATTTCATCGATGTAAAAATAAATGGTCTACAGTAACGGGCCAATACTTGTAGCTGTCGTGCAACAGTAATGATGCCCAGTTGTATTGGCTTCAGATTTCTGATTTTCCGTACGGCTTGATCCCGTAGAAATGTCGGGTCTCTCTGCATCTTCTACCGCATTTACCATGGAGAGTGTTCAGAGGAGCAGTTCGGTCTAATACCTGCAGCTGAGTTTTATCATCGGACGTCAAGGCAAAATACAAAATACCATCCGTATCGCCTCGACGTCCGTCGTTCCACAACTGAGCGTTTTCTAAGGCAGTTTTTGCCGCGCACCACCGCTATGTGGAACCAGCTGCCCACTGAAGTATTTCCGAACCAATACGGATCCTTCAAGAAAAAAGCGGACCAATTCTTGAAAGGCCGGCAACGCAATTGCGAGCCTGGCAATGTGAGTGTCCATGGGCGGCCGTATCACTTAACATCAGGTGAGCCTCCTGCACGTTTGCCTCCTATTACATAAAAATAAAATAAAATAAATAAATAGAATGTTCCCTTGATATGTTCGACGATTCTGCCAGTGCCAAGCTCGAACACGCTCTGACATGAGAGATGTTAATAGTATTGTTCTGCGATGGTATTAAGTATTGTGTAATCTATATATATATAAAAATGAATCCCTATTTCCCTTGGTCACGGTGAACGGCTGGACCGATTTCGATAAATTTGTTTTTGTTGTGAAAGAAAATTGCGCGGAAAATTAGAAAATTAAGGAACACTAAACCACCATATTTAGTAATCCTGACTTTTGTTACGATAGCAAATTTTTTTTCAGTGCATACTGCTTTTACAACCTTATGGCGTTTGACATAACATTGAACAAGCGAAGCGAACGGTATCGATGGAAACGAAATCAATATTCATAGTTAAGACAGGACAACGTTTGTGGGCTCCACTAGTATTATATTAAAATAATTTAATTTTTTGAAACACATTTTCAAAAACATCACATTACAATCTTTAATTTTCATCGAAGACCGAGAATGAGTCTTAGATAATCCAAATAAATGTAAATACGTTAAAAATTCGAAATTCGTTGAAATTAGGGACACATTTAGAGTAGTATTTATACAACTTTTGGAAGCCTACTCATCTGAGTGGGCGTTGTCGACTATATGATAGAAATAAACCCCTTTTATCTCTTTCTTTGAAGAAAGTGTTAATTAAAGGCTCTTTTTGTGGTATAACAACTGCGTAGGCTTCTAATGAATTTGTAAAGTTTGATCAAAGAACGTTTCTAAATATATTTATTTTTTAATAATAATAACTTTGTCAGTCTCACTGTTAGTTCGAGTTCGTAAATAGAGCCTGAGTAAATGGTTTGAATATTTTTTTTTTATATTTCATCTTGATTAGTAGGCATATTCACACTATATCAACAAATAAAATTACTTATCCAAATTAGTGTCGAAAATCTAAGCTAATATTACCGTAGAAAATTACATTTTCGTAATAGCTGTGCTTGAAATTAAGATTCAAGTTTCGTTTAGTAATTAGTATTTACGTTTCAATCTAATTTAAGAGCTAAGAATTACCTTTTAGTAGTGAAAATGTATAGAATCTTTCGTCAGAAAAAATTGAGGCCTAATTTCAAGTGATTTACTTTTTACGTTGACCAATTGGTCATGAATGAGCATAATTTCAACGGAATATAGTACAGTCTTATTCGACTTATTATATCTGATAGGATACAGCCGCTTCTATAACTTGGGAAACAATCGTGGTTAAGTTTTAAACTACAACGCCATGAATGTTCTTGTAAACTCAACTTGTAAAGTCAACTCTTGTAAGCTCAAACTAATAAATTAAAGCCGTCAAGAAAGAACCGTCCTATTGTGTATCGTAAAATAGCGGCAACGTAGTCGCAAGCCTCCTGGCAAAGGAAGTGTCCATGGGTACTAATATCAAGCGAGCCTCTTGCCCGCTTATTTCATAAAATTAGGAATGGCTGGCGAACTTAATATGTCTAAATATGTATCAGATACATTAAATGTGCAAAGTATAATCCGATAACCCATTACTACTTATCGCATTGAATAAGTAAAAGGTATTTAATGTTCACACAGTTTCATACCGAAATCACCGGTTTATATTGTTTCGTTAATGGAGTCGCCGGCTTAGCGTTTAATGGATAAATGCGATCGCTTTATACATTACTTTTTAAACGGGTTTTGACCTCTTTTTCTATGGTGATCGTCACTCGTGCAGCAGTATTAGGGCTTACCCAATTTTGTTATAGTAAGTTAATTTACTCCTGCTTCAAGCTGCTTACGTGGGTTTCAATCGGCAGCTTATATTTGACCCTCGTGGTCAGCAAGAAAGAATTTGGAGTGGACTATCTGTTTCCACCGGTTTCTGTCCATCCCCTCTGTTATGACAGTGTATACTTTAGAGGACGATGAGTTACTTTCACTTGATCGATCCATCTGACTGGTGAATGGCCACGTGATTACCAACCACGATCAGATTCTTCAAGTTCTCATCGCCTCTGCGCATTGTATGGCCGAAGTAAGATTTACATGATACTGCGGTCCTCTCAGATAGTTATGGTAAGATCACCAGTGGCCAAACCTGCCTAGACAACATTGCGTTTTATCTTTAACCAAATAACCAGCCAAGCCAGAGTTGAAGCCACAGGGACCAAACTTTTTAAATTAGTTTTAATTTTCTTTTTATTATTACTATGAAGGTTAAGAAAATTGCAAATACTGTATATTTGATTGTTATATTTACTAACACAAATTATAAGATAAAATAACAGTGGAATGCATTTTTGCAATAAAAAACGAATCATGTCGTTTCACTCAGGTCTGGAGTCTGTGGACCAATGACCATCAAAACTACGTACCCAAGCTACTTGGTATTCACGCGTTGTAGCGTGGTGGCATTTTAATAAGTTTCTTTATTCACGCACGTTAAAGTTAAATAAAATTAGAACCTAGCTAAAACAAGTTTAAATTTATCTTTCAATATCTTAAATAGCTCGGTATACATCTTACGTGTTTTTTTATTAATCGTAAAAATATTATTGAAACGATAAATAACAGTTTGCTATTGTTTGGGATGGCATCGTAAAAAGGCACAATACGGCGTAAAGGTTTATGATTCACAATTTTCACCTTTGAAATCGACTTTCTTGACTAGTGAATGTTCTTGAAAATTTCATAAGGTTTTGTTGAGTCACGGAACGGAGTCGCAATTATATTAAGTGTTTATATATGAAGTTTTGGAACCCACTACGCTTTACTAACAGCCTTCTGTGTATGATACCACCTGGTTTTCTTCATGGTTCGAACACGGAATACACATAGTAAAATCCATTACTGCTTTTGCTGTCTTAAAGGTCAGTACTCACATACGGTATTACTCGATCGAGCTAAACTGTCGAGTAAAACCCATGGCATGGGCTTTCGTATACACATTGAGCATTGATCTATCGAGTGAGGCGCGCCGTTCAGTATTCACCGAACCGTTCGAGCCAAAGATGTCTGTGCAACAAAGGAGACGGTGGCTGTATTTAGCAAGTCTTACAGTGCTTTATAAGAAAATCAAAGAAAATGAAAAGAAATTTATCATAACATTCATTTCTATTATTTTTGTGGGAGTAATCTTTAGACTTGATATTCCAGTCCACACGTTGATTTTTACTCGACTTCGAGTAAAACTATCGAGTAATACCGTATGTGAGTACTGACCTTTATAAGTAAATCGAGGTCGTATTTGCTTATAATGACAAATGGTCAGAGTCAGGGTGGCTATATAACCAAAGGCCAAGACAAAAGGTTTTAGCCTCACTGTGTATGTTTGTAACTACTAAATATAATAAAAAACCTGCTTTATTATTAAATGTAACCTAATATATATTTAGAGTTAATAGATAAAAAAGTATTTACGTTTTAAATGGAGGTAAACTTCTTCGGGTTTAAGTCACTTAAAAGGTTGACTAAATCATCTCTTAAAAATGTATATATTAGTGAATGTATAATAAAATTTTCATAGTAAAACAGTGACTACAAAGCGTCGTAAATTTTTTCCTTTAAAAGTGCATTTTTTTGCAAACTTAATTTATGTTTAGAGCTATATTTTATGCAAACATTTCTAAATTGAATTTCATATTTTAGATGTAGTATCTAATTAATGCTGTAAGTTGAATTAATGTCTTTAAAATGGACTGTATAGTTTCGATGTTTCTCAGTTTATTTTGTAAGTAATAGAACACATACAATACTAAACTAATTTTCGCGATTTCGTCGTTCTTTTGTTTTGGTATTTTTTTTTAAACATGACCTATCACGTGACGTGAAACCGCCCACTTATGATTACGGAAAATAATTCTTATTTGCGCATTATTAATCAAGATGAGTGTCAAACTATGATACGCTGTCTACAAAAAAGGTAATATAGCACAGCGTCATCAAATCCCACGACAGTCCTCTTTCCGCAGACTCTAGAAGATATTACCGATGAATATTTCCTATATAAAGTTACCCAGAACATAAGATTTTAGACAAACATTTTGTTAGCTTCATATAACAACCACATAGTTATAATCATATGTCAAACTGAAATTATGCTGTTTTGAATAGATCATTGCTATTCATTACATAGAATCAGCTTTTAAAAATAAGTTGGTTGAATGTTCGTTTAGGCTTGATGTAATTAATTTTTTTATCTCAAAACAACATTAATTAATTCTGGAAAAGAAAATCCAATTAAATTTTGGAGTTTGCTAAATTGTTACCATCTTTGATGATCAAACAAACTTATAACTTAGGCGTTTCAGTATTCGGCTAAATCCGGGTTAATATGAACTACAGAATTATGTTTAATTAAAGAAGGTAGTAGCACGTTTCATGATCATATTTTGTCACTCTAATAGGCAAGTAGGTGATCAGCCTCCGGTGCCTTTACGATATTTGGTGCACAGTCGAGGCACAAACCTTCGACTTCAGGGATGAGAAACGGACGCTGAAGCCACCATTATTATCCATAAATGAGTTAATTTCCGTCTTAGCAGTCAAGTTCCTCAAGCCTTCTATTCCGGATCATTTTAGAAATTAATATGAGAGAGGTAATTACAAATAACATTAACGCTTTGTTAAACTCAAACATGTTTTACAACAAAATATTTGAACATGGATTTCAATACGAGCAGGTATTTTGTTTGCGTTTGACCGTAAAATAATACGTTCTATTTGTACTGTACAAAGGTTGCTTTGAATGTGTCCAGATTGAAAAGTGATTGATATTGAAGTACTAACAAAAACAGACATTTGAGACTAGATTTGAATTAATAGTTGTAAATATTTATTGTATTTGTGAAACACTGAGAGTAATATTCATTCGTTACAGATATTTCTTTATTTAACAAAATAAAAATATCAACAATCCATTAAGGGTTGTAGCACGAGAAAATATTGTTATTTTTAAATATGCAGGGTTTTTTTTAGTTTCTAATCTCCGAGACATTTAAATGATTTAAATACTTATCTAGATATCTCTACGAAAACTCGCGAGTTGGCGTAGGCTTTTCTCCAATAATATTTCTAATATTTATTTAAGTTCTAAAACAACGTGTATGCATAAAGTTATACAAGAATATATGAGATCACAAATTTTACACACACACATCAATTATATTAGAACATACTTGTAAGCTAGCAAGGAAAAAATTAAACAAGCAACAAAAATTCAAAATTCAAAAATCATTTATTCACGTAGGTAACACAATGTACACTTGTGATTCGTCATTAAAGAAATAAATATTCATGCTTCTAATTTTACATTTACTGCCAGTTCTCAAATCAAGGGCGTAGAACGGAAGAGAAGAACTGGCAATAAACTCTCCGCCACTCTTTTTAATCGCCATGTTTTTTTTTTTTTACACAACGTTTGTAAGGAGCTGCAACCATTACACCATGTTCCACATGACATTTTAAGTAATTAATAATAATAACATAAATAAAAACAAAGACTTGTCCCCTATCAGCAGGAGGCATGGTGAAATAGGAGCACGCACTTACATTCTCGTGGGAACAACACGCAAACACATAGTCGAAATAATTAACATCACCGCATACACGAATTCAAGTACGACCAGTCACCACAAGTAGCACCCGTTCACGAGTATGACGCATGGCCAGCCATCGGCCCCCTCGCCATATTTTAGGGAGAGAGACAACCCGACGCATGGACGCCGCCACAAGCAATGACATTTAAGCGAGCATGACGATCCTTGAAATGTGGACTTGGCTACATAAGAAAATAATAATAATACTGAAATAATTGGATACCACATGGATCACGGTTTGTTCCCACTAAACACGGTTTGTTCACACACAACCACAAAATAAAAGAACAAAAAAATAATAATAACTTAAACCAAATAGAAACGTAAATCTCATTAAGAGCATGATAAATAAAGTTACGATGAGTTGGAAGATTATTGTAAAATATATCAATATTTTCATAGTAATTAGAAGAGCGAGATAGCCTAATATTTAAAGGCAAGTGGCCCGCCGTCTCGCGACTCCCGTATCTACGCTTTTGTTTTTGACTAATTCGTTTTACAATTCTATAGCCAAAATCTTCCAGTTCTTTCAGCTCCTTAATATTTCGAATACCTATACGGCCTTTATATAGCATCTGGAGTATCCAAATACTAGACATTCTATGATGAAATGCGATGTCTGACTAGTATATTGAGTGAAGTCGGTTCTGATTGCAGGTAAAAGCAAGCAAAGTATTCAGTACATGTCCCATGTCACGTGATATATTATGTAAATCTAAATCCATGGTAACATAATCTGTACACTCGAGCTTTATATAAAGCGTAATCTTTTTGCAGCCGGAATTGTACAAGAATGAACTGGTTCGCCAATCATCAACAGACAGTGCTGAACTTGAATTCTGTGGTAAACTGCACTTCGCGCTGAAGTACGATCAGGAGGTGGAAGCGCTGGTTGTCAAGGTAATATATGTAGCTATAAAAATAACATATAAAATAATTGCATGATTTTATCCCTCTCGCAAAAGTTGTAAAACAAGAGTGATTAATTTCCTATCGTAACATTACGTATGAAAAAGATATTTAGTGTTTTGTCCAGCACTTTTATAAAGCTTTTTTTTTCATTTACATTATGTATCAGAACAAGGTATTTTTGTTAAGGATTACTTTACTAGTTGGACCTCCTTCATTGTTTGACTTTTGCATGTTTCTTTCTTAAGTATTTTATTTATTTATTTCGTCATCCTACACGGATCGAATACATAATATTTACAAAAACTTGGAAACTTTTATACATGGAAAAAATCTTAAAAAAAATAGTAAATACACTTCACTAAGTCGGCTGTGTTGCGTAATGGTGTGACAGTGAGGGTGTGTATGTGGGGTGTGCTCACGTTATTTAACGCTATGGATATTTTTACTACTTTTAAACATATTCCGGGATAGCTTAAACAAGTCGAGGTTTAAAATATAGTGGTCGTTGTATTTCCAATGTTTATTCACACAATAACCTTATCATTTCAACTAAACATTTCGCCACACATTTCCTCTTCATATCAATAACGTATGGCTTACCTTACGGGTCTTAATGTATTAAGCGTTATAGGGGATATTGTGTAGAGTTAATAGCTTCAAACAACGTGCTAGACGATAGCCTTCAGTAAAGATCACCATCTATGTGTCATATAAATCGATAACACAATATCTATATGATTTAGGATAGTCTACGGCTTAAAATTTGTAATTAATATGATGCCTAAAATCTACGACAACTTTCAGGCAAAGCCTGATCATCTAATATATAAAATTCTCGTGTCACAGTTTTCGTTGCCATACTCCTCCAAAACGGCTCGACCGATTCTCATGAAATTTTGTGTGCATATTGGGTATGTCTGAGAATCGGACAACATGTATTTTTCATCCCCCTAAATGTTAAGGGTAGTCCACCCCTAAATATTTTATTTTTATTTTTAGATATTTTTCTGTTTTTATTTTTTTATGATACAGCATTAAAAAATACATACAACTCCTAACTTTCACCCCTCTACGATCAACCCCTATTTTTTTATTATAAATGATATATATGGCAAAACGACGTTTGCCCGGTCAGCTAGTAGTCTATAAAATTAAAAACATTAAAGAAATAGGAATAAATCCGAGTCCAAGACCAATATAGAGGAGTTATTATCATTTTAGTACCGAATAAAGCCTCAAATAATTGATTGTTTCATCAAACTTAGAAAGTGATTGAACAGTAATCCTATTTATCGCTTAGTTTCGACACTTGACGCAATATTGCCTATAAACCTGCCAAGCGCCCACGCCCACCTTCAATAAAACTTTTCTTCGTGGTAATTATTATTATATAAATAGTTATAGTTTTGCTAGGGAATGAAAGTTACTTTTTATCTTCAATACTTAGTGTATGATAATTCGTAATAATATTTTTTGTTTAAATTTGGCGTAGATATAATGTAAATAAATAAATAAATAATCTGGAGGTTCCGGATTCGATTGTTGAAAAAGAGTTGTTTATTACTCAACTGAATATTAAAGGTTTAAAATATTAATGAATAGTTAATGTTAACTTAACTAATGGGGTAATTACGTCGTGACTAGTTACTTCAATAGATAGATAGCTTTAATTATTTATGAACTGATAGAAATTGAAGGATGGAGATGAATAATGTAGAACTCTAAGAATGGTTGAGTCTATGAATTCATTACTGAAGGATTATCTGCTTACTCGTGTAATCATCAGCAGCTGCGTACGTTGGCTTTACTTGCAGACTTTAAACCCTGTTTATTTTGAAGAAAGAAGAACTATATTTTTATTTTATGTCTTGTACTTTAATTCACTATATATAAAATGAAATTATATAAATATTATTTGATTTTCTTCGACAAAAACGCTGCACGTCTTCGTGACGATAATATTGTTATTATTGCTTTTCATCCGTAAAATTTTACCCTCATGCGCCTAAAGAAGTTTCACTTCAAAACATTAAGTTTTTGTATATCTGACTTGATAGATAATAAATGGGCGGTGCGAGATTTTTTTTTTTAAATTTATTTTATTGAAAATAGAGTTGGTCCTCACTGCTCGAAAGTAAGAAAGGATTGAAGTGTTTCTTGTGTTCCTCTTTAAAAGAAAGATCACTTGACTTAAAACATTAGGTAAATCTACCAAGTTATTTAAAATTTTGTAAACAAATATAATGTCGATAAGGCGGCGTCTATCGCGGAGTGATTGCAAGTGAAAGAAAGCTAATCTTTTTTCATACTCGCATTTATAGCTAATGTTTTTATTTAATCGGCATAGATGTTTGGAGAAATGGCCGTTAATTCGTTCGATTCTGTCAAATTTAGTTTCACATTAAGGTATAATGCACACTACGAACTTTGTATGTTTTCTAAGGACACATTTATCTTTGGTCTAATTTATGTACAGTAAACAAGTAGCCATTAACAACTACAATATGCATAGATTATATGTATGTCCTCTATGGTTGGTTAAAAAAATATTTATAAAACTGTTTCTTTAGATATTCGAGGCCCGTGACCTGCCTATTAAGGATGTAACCGGAAGTAGCGACCCGTACATAAAAGTCTTCCTTCTGCCAGACCGGAAAAAGAAATTCCAGACTAAAGTCCACCGGAAGAACCTCAACCCTGTCTTTAACGAGACGTTTTTGTTCAGGTAATTAAACTTAATTGTTGTTAGTTAATTGTGGGTTCGTTTGAGTGAATTTCGGTCAACCCCAATTAGTTTTAAGACAACAAACTATTTTATAATAAATCGTGTTTATTTATTTTGAATGAATGTTGTTTGGGAAAACATCGGGCAGTTTTATAATTTAATTTTTTTTCTTTTTAAACCTTGTTTGTTTCTAATGCCAAAAGAGCTTAGTTAAACTTACAACATATGATCATGATATGAATCATGGTGCGCTCCAGCTTCTCCAGGTACCTCAATAGTGGTAGTTCTCGCCAACCACTTTGGGTGATGATAAGTGGTAATAAAATTTTTCTGGAAAATATGAAAAGATGATAGATATGTTTAAAAAAAAAGATTAAAGATAACAGACGGTGATTGGTCCACAGCATCGCATTCTAATCACAGATATACGACATGATCCCTTTTACGTTATTAACATGCTGCTTAGTCAAGATTGGTCTAGAAACGCGGTCACAGGAAGGCTAAATTAGCCTCTAAGAAGTTTGGTGTGCTCAGCAAGGCGAGACGGTACTTCAGTCCGGGCCACCGCTTTCAACTCTATAAAAGAAAAATTGGTCCCACATGGAGTATTCTCCCGCTCCCCAGTACCAGCTCTTTCCACTTGACCGTATTCAAAGAGAGCGGTTCGAATTGTCGACTGCCAGTCATTTTCCGAGTGACTTGATCCCTTGGGGTTGCGTAGAGATTTTGCGTGTCTCTGCATCTTCTACTGCATTCACCACGGAGAGTATTCAAAGGAGTTGTTCGGATTTATTCCTGCAGCTGAGTTTCATCATCGGATGTCGAGGCAGAATACGAAATTCCATACTTATCAACTGGACGTACTTCCACAACTGAGCGTTTTAAATGCAGTTTTTGCCGCGCACCACCGCTATGTAGATCCAGCTGCCTGCCGATGTATTTCCGAAGCAATTTGACTAAGGCTCCTTCTAGAAAAGAGCGTACCTTCTTAAAAGGCCGGCAACTCACATGCCAGCCCTCTGGCAATGTCTATGGGCGGCGGTATCACTTAACATCTGGTGAGACTCTTACTCGCTACTAAAGTGCATTCCACCCTCCATTAGTTTAATAAAACTCACTTCTAACTTTGTTTAAAATAAATTTAAAACCCGATGGTTTTAATCTCGTTAGAAAAGCTCAGATTAAACTCGAGAGATAAAAAATAGTGCAACGAACAATTAGATCTAAGGAAGCTGGGTGCTAATCGCTGAAGATTCAGGAGATTATAGTAATCTTAGTTTAATGGCATTTTATCGTGATGAGTTTTAAGAGAGTACTCGGTATTTAGAATCGGGATTACGTTTTTAATTTAATAATTACTTAATAGATCTGTAGAAGTTGTCTTTTAAAGAGATAGATTTAATTCGCGTTTATATAGACCTCAACCTTATACTTCAAATTATGGTCAGTTTTAGAGAACATGGCCAGCTCTTAAGGATACGGTGACGGTCTCTTAAAAAATCTTTAGAGCAAGCAGTGGCGAAATTTCCCTTGGAAACAGTGCGTAAATCCATAGATTCGTGGCCAAACAGATTAAAGGCCTGTCTGTATAAAGGCCAAAGGTAGCCATTTCGAATAGAATATTTTTTTATTTTTTGCTGAGACTTTAATAAACATGTAGATTGTAGCCTGTATCAATTTTAATAATATTACATTATTAAAAAAATAAATGCATTATCATTTGTAACAGAACTTATGGCCAGACTAGTTACTTAGACGATCTTCAATTGTTTTTTTTTATTTTACTAGTCGTAGATTTTGGCTACTTTAAATCGATGATTCTGTGACATTATCTCTCAAATGAGGTAATATATGTCCCCTCGATAGGGCAGAGAACGACCAGTGAATGTTTTATCTTGCCGGCTCTCTTCGTCTCATCTGCAATTGTACCTCAAGGTTTGTTTGGAACGTGCTTTCACATCCTTTGACAATTCTTATGCCACTTATATCCCTGAAGTTTTTTTCGGAGTAACTAAATAAAAAGATATCTTGAAATCACATAAACGGCATAACAATGTGTACAGCGGCAATGACTTAAACAGACAGGGTAAAAGTCTTAAATCTTAATTTAAATATTTTGGATGTTCACCTGTTTTTCATACAGTTCAATCAAAGCCTAAGCTTACAGGGACGAGTCTTAGCCGTAAATATGACTATCGTATGACCAAATGGATGACGCAATGGATTTTACAAACAGGAGCTATAGCATCGGAATCCGGTTATTTCAAGCTTAATTAATGATAAGCCTAACTTTGCTTAAACTCAAAATAACCTACCACGAACCGCATCGCCAATTTAGGCGAGTTCCGATTTACTTCATTAAAAGTTCGCTTTGATGTACGAATTGGATTATGAAATGCAGTGCCATTTTTCTATCCGGGCTTATTGGGAATGGACTTAAAAATGGACGCATACTTTCGCTAACGAGTGAGTCTCCAACTTTATTAAATCCATGGACAATTCGTTTGAAATAAATATTTTATTCATTTATTTATTAAGACGTTATCTTAAAAGTCAAAGTCAAAAATCATTTATGCTTGTAGGTAACACAATGTACACTTATGAACGTCAAGAAAAAAATATACATTAAATGCTTCTAATTTTACATTTACTGCCAGTTCTCAAATCAAGGGCGTAGAACGGAAGAGAAGAACTGGCAATAAACTATAAATAAAAATAAATAAATTGTAACATATTTAAAAACAGGTTATTTGAGATTTATAAAAATATTTACGAACTTACGATAGTCTCTTTTAGTTGATTTTAGATAGATAGATAGTTACGATTGATTTACGATCCAATTGTGTAAAGAAATAGTATACTCCTCAAAAACCCGCAAGCTCCCACTAAAATAGGTGTCTCTGGGCTGCGATGAAAGTCCAGAATGGGCGTGCCTTAGGCCCCTTTGCCTATCCAATAAAAATTAAGTTTATACTCTATCATATCGTTACATACGGTTGTATAGTTAATTATTATTCGTACGGTATGGTCATTCTTTAAGTTCCAAATCAACGTTCACTAAACATCTGTCGTAATTTTCCTATTATATATAGATTTTGCCACAAAACTAATTACATATATATTTAAAGGAAACTATTTTTTACCGGAATAAAGTTATGTATTTATGAATTAGAAATTTACAATTATTTTACATAATTTTAAATTTAACCGATGTTTCGCGTGCTTTACAGAGTGCGTGGTCACGGTGACTGAAGACAAAAGGAGTGTCAAAAAGTATCACCGCTGTAGAAAAAGTTGTATTATCTATAATTATTTCCCAGGAGTTGGTATCGACTAAAAGATGGAGGGTTTTGCCAGAAATGGCTCACGGTGTCCACTATTTTTGCGGATTGTTTATCCTGAGATTTTAATTGGGATATTATTGGATCCCAGGTGTTTGACAATTTTAGGCCGTCTTCTCTATTGAAATTGGGGTGTTTTTTGAATTTTTTGTTTCCATAATTATGTATTAATTTGTTGTAGCGTCCCCTACGAAGACCTTCGACAACGCTACCTACAATTCTCCGTGTATGACTTCGACCGGTTCAGCCGACACGACCTCATCGGTCATGTGGTGCTGAAAGGTCTACTCGAGTCTGCAGACCTGACCCAAGAGATTGAGTACACTATGAACATCTTGGCTCCACCACAGGTAATATTAATAAGTATTCAAGAGTATGAATGCAAGAAGTTTTCTGTTATTTGCAAATAGACTAACATTTGAATGATTCATATTAAAATACTTTTGTTTAAATGTTTCGATACGCTGTGAATAAGCAAAATAACTACTGTATATAAGATTTTGGCCTTTTTTGTGTAAAATAATAATACAAATATATCGCATTATGATTTACAAAACAATTATATAAACAAATTAATACATACTAAACAATTAAAAAGCTGAAGCAGTATTGGCCTAGTGGTTTCAACGTGAGATCCCTGGGGGCGTAGCTTCGATCACCGGATCAATGAAATTTCTGGATTTAAAACTGGCTCGTACGGTGAAGGAAAATATCGAGAGGAAACCGCCATGCTTTAGACTTAAAAATTCGTATGTGTGCCAGGCACAAAAGGATCACTTACTTGCCTATTAGAAATGATCTCGGAACAGATAGAGAAATCTGAGGCCCAGACCTAAAAGGTTGTCCCGCTATTGATGTATAAACAATTAAAAATGGTTAGAAAGTGCTTTTTCTTGATTTATATGAAGTTATAAGCCATGTAACAGATTACTCTGTCGGGGATATAATGTAAGATAACTTCCGTCCCGTGTAAAAGGATATTTTGATCAAAATATTCGTAATTCTACAAAAATAAGTTAGGAAACTTTTTACAACACCCAAACTCAATAAGCGTTTTCCTTACTTTTTTGTTTTAAGTCTTCTTTCACTGTTTTTGGGTAATTCATAAAGTTTTACCTTGTTAGTAAGCTTTGGTTATAAATGGAAAGTTGGATTACACTTTAGAATAAACTATGAATTTGTTAGTTAATTATTGTCAACTAGTAACTGACCCAGTGGCCATAAATCCAAAAACAATATAAGCAAATTTCAACCAAACATATTATAAAACTATTATACTATAAAGTCTAATATATAAAATTCTCGTGTCACAGTTTTCGTTGTCATACTCCTCCAAAACGGCTCGACCGATTCTCATGAAATTTTGTGTGCATATTGGGTATGTCTGAGAATCGGAAAACATCTATTTTTCATCCCCCTAAATGTTAAGGGTAGTCCACCCCTAAATATTTTTTTTTATTTTTAGATATTTTTTTCTGTTTTTATTTTTTTATGATACAGCATTAAAAAATACATACAAACCCCTAACTTTCACCCCTCTACGATCAACCCCTATTTTGCCCGGTCAGCTAGTTATTTTATAAAATTAACATACAAATTTTTTGCTATCCATTAATCATCTGTAAGTACATTTTTAAATGTTTACCAAAAACAGACAAAGTTCGCTCTCCGGTGAAGATTAACAATATAATATAGTTGTAACCATGAATATCTAGATGATAGACCAGATCTATCATTGGATATGTGTATATCTCGTTTCATGTAAATAACTTCACAATAAAAACAAATTTGCTCTAAGTAAAAACTTCTATACAATTTTGACTTCAATGGAATTTGATTTTCAGTTTTTCATTTAACGAGTATGTTCAGAAAATTTACTTAGTGTCAGTTATGTACCTATTTATGAACGACTAAGTACTTCTGTAAGTGCATTATACTTTTTCTTCCTTTGGTAATAGCACAACAACAGGTCGATGTCAGCATGCGCATAATATCTTGCGCACATTCTTTGTATTTCAAAACTGATTGTTTAGTTGAGCTTTTGTTATATATGCAAATAAGATCCATGGGATAGAATTTTTAGCCTCTTTTTAAGGTGTTACAGCCGTATTAACCCAGTAGTGTTTATGTGTGTGTGTCTAATCTTATGGGAAAATACTAAATGAATTCATATACCTTTCAATATTATTTACTTTAGTAAATATATTATATAAAAAGGGTTGGCCTAGTGGCTTCGATTGATCTCCGGCTGTGCACCAATGGACTTTCTTTCTATGTGCGCATTTAACATTCGCTCGAACGGTGAAGGAAAACATCGGGAGGAAACCGGCTTGACTTAGACGAAAAAAGTCGACGGCGTGTGACAAGCACAGGAGGCTGATCACCTACTTGCATATTAAATTGACAAACAATCATGAAACAGAAATCTGTAACATAATATGTGTTTGCTTGAAATGCATGGTTAGGGATATTTCTTAAAAACTACTGTCATTTTGGAGTGTTCCCTTAGTTGGAATATCTGTAGATTTAAATTAAATCATCTTCTCAGACTTCTAGTTTTTCTCAGATTTTAGAAAAAATACATACATAGATATGTAGGACACGTGCTGAAAATGAATATTTATAATCAAATATTGTGTGATTAATCATAAGTGATTGACGAATCAGGCGCAGAAATGTGTCTATGCGATAGCGCCTTTAAAAGTCCTTAAAAACATATTTCATTTTTCTGAAACCCGAAACAGGGAAAACTTGATACATTTCCATAATATTAAATTCAACGTTGAGAGCTCTCAACAGCTTTCAAGGTAATTGAACGCAAACGGTATCTCGAATCTTTCCACATTTTTAAGTTGAATTTCTAACGTCAAGCTTAAGCAAGATTAAGCTTAGTTTATTAGTAAGGTCTATTCAGGCCGTAATCTTTGGTTATGTCGGTCCCAAATCTCGTGGACTGCGATAAATATGGTGCGTACGTTACGAACACTAACGTACAGTTTCTTTATGTGTTGGTATGTTCTCGATGCTGTACCATGACAATGTACTGATGCCTAAATGGAATTTATGACTTCCATATTATGTCGAATTCGATTTTGTATCTTACTTTGAATATTTCTTAATATTCAACAATTGAATTGTGCACTTAAACAACTTAAATGATAGGTTTAAGGAAGAAAGAAGAACATTTTTAACGAAACACAGTAAGTAAATTTTCAAAACATAATGAAAACTAAAATTTAAATTCCAAATAATTTTCATAAATTTTGGAATAGCCTCGTAACTTTAATTTGTTTCAATAATTTTATAAAGGGTTAGAAACAATCACAAAAAGTACTTAATTTCATCTTTGATTGTTTAAAGTTTGAGGTGAGGTGAGGTATCTTTGTATAACGTGATCTAAACAGACGGTTAGTTCATGGAATCAGGTAGTGAAAACTTCGTTAAAGGATTTCATAAATTAACCGTAGATGAAATTGGAAGTTGAAACAGCAATTGGGAATTAAAGTTCGTGGCAGATCCCAACCATTTATCTCAATCAAGCATAAGAGATAATAGACAGTTATGGACGGACGTTAATTACATATAAACTCAAAACTCAAAATAACTTTATTCATATACGTAAACAATGTACTTGTACTAATAAACTTCGTTTTCTAATATATTATTTGGTAAACGACTATAAACCCTTAACATTTATTGCCTGTACTTACAAAAATAGCTAGTTTTTAAGTGCCAAACAAAACGTTTGGTACAAAAGTACTTAAAAATTCTTTGTTCCAGGAGAAAAAGGACCTTGGAGAGCTCATGCTATCTCTTTGCTATTTGCCTACTGCAGGCCGACTGACTGTCACTGTTATCAAAGGAAGGAATCTTAAAGCCATGGACATTAATGGATCTTCTGGTAAGCCTTCGACCCTTATCAATAAAGATTATAAATTTCTTACATTATTGTACAAATAATACTTCATTGTTAGATAGAAATAGTCCTGAATGAGTTCATTTTTGCATTTTTAATACATATAATAATATCGTACGCTGAAACAGGAGTTTTAGCCTAGCCTAGTAATTAGCGTTCCCTATCCTAAGGTCATGCGTTCAAATCCCAGCTGTGTACCAATGGAGACTTTTTCACACCCGATGAAGATCTTGACGAAACCATTTCTGATTCAAATGTAAGACGCATTTGTCTACAGCTGATCCAAACCATAGCGCTTACTATTTTTATTATTACTAATAAACATATCATCATCATCATAATCAGTCTCTTTTTATTATCCATTTCTAGACGTAAGCTTCCTCCATCTTCCTCCAGGACGCCCTGCGCTGTCCTCTCTACATCTACAGGGAGCCAACCTCCTTGGCTCATCATTCCACCTAGTCGGTAGGCGGCCGCGCGGCCTTTTGTTCTGCCGAGGTCTCCAATCAAGGAGCCTGGGAGTCCATCGGTTCTTGTCAATGCGCGCTATGTGGCCTGCTCACCACTTAGATGTCGTGGCAGCTCTTGTAATCTGTCATTTGTTGACAACGACCTGATATTGTATGTACGTACAGAGGGTTACGGCAGTTTGTTGTTGTTGGAATTACTTGTCGCACGCCTACTCTGTCCCACCCGGCCACGGGTCGAACTGGAGAGTGACATGGCGCTGGTAACTCGGGGTTGATATTGTGTTTGTACTCTCATAGTGTTTGGTGGAGAAGAAAAAACAGCGGTTTGGCAATAACAGTACGACAACCATTGGATGCTGTTGTGAATCTATCTCTCAGCTGTTCTCCTCCCAACGATGAGACGCTAGCACGTTGCTTCGCAATGTGGGGCTATCGTAGATATTGGGGCATTTCCTGAGAGTACTTGAGCCACCAGATACTCCACCACTCTCCGACAGCCCTTCCCACATTTATATTATATTTCTGTAGGAAAGCACATTAAGGGGAATATGAATTTTATTGTTCTGGGACTGACAAATTTGCGGGACTACGTTATTGAATGGAATTTCTATTCACAAATAATATGCACGCGTGAAATATGTCGAAAATTTAGTAGCATTAATTGTAATTGTAAATTAATTGCTTATTAAAGTGTCTTGGTTTTAGTGCTATTTGTTGTTTGTATTGTTATATATAATTAGTTAATAAATAAATATCTTCTGCGTCCATAGCCAGTCTCTATTAGATAGGTGACATGGTTAAATCAGTCTGGAGACCGTAAATGGCTTCAAAACGTCGAGTTATATTTCGCGTCTTATATCTATTAAAGAAATGAAATTGTAGGTAACGAGTCCTTTGTCAGAGAACAATTTATTTTTATACATCATTCGTGATATAACATTTCAATGCTGTTAACATATGAAGGTCGTACAAGAATAATATTTTTTTCCTTTACCCTTGACTGTATTATTTTAATATTATTTATTTACTGATTGATATGTTTATTTAATTAGAGGCTAGTTACAACTCAATGATTTTCATTTGTTGAGAATTTGTGTTTCGTATGGACTTTATTAAATAAAGTACAAATCTTAATATATATAAATTACGTGTCACGTTGTTTGTCCGCTATGGACTCCTAAACTACCGAACCGATTTCAATCAAATTTGCACACCGTGTCCACTGTGCAGTTTGATCTAACTTAAAAGATAGGATAGCTTACATCTCAATTTATACCCGCAATATTATTTTATTGCAAATATTTGTTTATTATTTGATAGTCACAAATCTAACAGATGGCGCTGTGTTAAAAGTTCCAACGTTTTAAATAAGCTACAATTTAATGGCATTACCACCAAAAAAGCATGGTGGTCCCCATGACTGGTGTTCTCCTACCATTTCCCTTGAATAGGTTACTACTATGTAATATAGGATTAATAGATTTCTAGTAATTCCTGTTATTTCAATTAATTTAAAATAAAAATATCACTTACCTATTACACCAAATAAGGGTTCATAGTCGCACGCTGAAATAACTAGGCCAGCGCTGTACTACGAATCGGAATATCATTTAATACTTTTAGTGCATTTTGGAGCTGTGGAGTGGAGTTTGAAACACGCTATAGGATAAATGTGATTGCAAATAAAAGACAATATCATCCTTGACCCATTTTTCTTAGGAAATGCTAACTTTGATTCAACCTTGCCCAAGGAAACGTGATTTCGTTATCAAAACGTTTCAATTGCCTACTTTTAAATGAAATTAATTGAAGTTTGTTGTCTGGTTTTTTATTTCTTTATATGTTTTATGTATAAAAATGCTTAAATTTGTTTTACTGTTTGTTTGAATTTAATTTCTCACATAAACCATGTTACACGTTAGTGTTTTTTGTTAGAGTTTCCTTTGAAGTTTCGTGTTAGTGGTTGCCTGGAAGAGATCGCTCGAAAGCGATTAGGCCGCCAGTTGCCCTCCTTTTTATGTAATTATAAAAATAAATATATATTAATTGAACTGTATTCATGTATTACTGCAACGAAGTGTAAATAAATACATAACCCACTTATAAAAACTAAATCATTCTAATTGCATAGTAATAGAAGAAGTTTGTTCTGTCTCTTTTCAAAGACAGAACTCACTCTTTACTCAGTTTTAATAAATAAGGGAATTATATATATATAATTCAAACTCTTTTTGTTTCAGACCCCTATGTGAAAATCTGTCTCATCTGTCAAGGGAAACGAATAAAGAAAAAGAAAACTACCGTCAAAAAGAACACACTAAACCCCGTTTACAACGAGGCGCTTGTTTTTGATCTACCCGCAGAAAATGTCTACGATGTCACACTGCTCATAAAAGTCATTGATTATGATTTGTGAGTACCTTTTAGCTCTTAATCGTTTTTAAATATTTAATATACATATTATATATCTAGATAGCGGCGTATCACAGTTGAAAGCAGTCCAGTAGTTTTGAAGTGTATTAATCACAAACATACAAATCTTAGTACAGATAATCACATGATCAGTTCTCCTCTAGCATCTCTCATTCTCTATGCGTATAGAAAAGCTCAATAAGTTCTTCTTCCTTGAATAAATAAATAAATATTATTCAACAGAATCGGACAAAACGAATTAATCGGCTGCACAGCAATTGGTTCCAACATGATCGGCATTGGTCGTGATCACTGGTTGGAGATGTTGGATAACGCTCGGAAACCAGTCGCACAGTGGTACCCATTAAACAAAAGCCTTCCCACCAACGTCCCAGTCTCGACCAAGGACCATAAGGACCAGAATGCCGCTTTGAACTGTTTAAATGTAAGGTAAGGTAATTTAATTAACTGTTTTGCTTTAAAAAAGTAAAATAAATATTTGTGTGTTATAACAACAGATATAAATTTTTAATTGAAAACGATTATAATGTATGACTTTTCAACTGGACTTTGAACCTATCCGTTCTTTAAATGTTAACTTACGATTTTATGTTTCAATTTTAAATTAAAAAATAACGAACATTTAATTGAAAAATATCGTGGTCAGAGTTCTAAGCTCTTTTATAAAAAACTTAACAGTTAACTTAATAGTTATGAAGCTTCCCTGTCACAGGGCTTTGATTTACTAGGGAGGCCTCAATCTGAATTCTATGTACAATAGCTAAACAAATCAAGAATTTTGAATTTTTGAATAGTTAATTCCATATTCCAGATTTTTTCAATTATTTTAATTATTTTTAAAACTACCTATCCCAATTTTTCTTAACGCACCGCATTACGCAACTCTTACTCTGCGTAAGGTGTGTTCAGAACACAGTACTTTAACCGTTTATTAAATGGTGGACGGTGAACGGATATATATTGAGCAGCCTATTTTAGGTATTGTAGATGTATCTGCCTGCATATTGTGTCTTGCGAAGTCAGTCCTTACTGTGTCCTTACCGACGATTTATTTCCAACACACAAATATATAGTATTTACAGTTTTCTTAACATACATATTAATAATAATAATTAAAAATTAATAAATAGAAAATTAAAACATATTTAAAATCTTTGGTCCCTGTCTGCTGTCCCTTTGATATTTCCTCGCAGTATTGCGCTACTTATTCGTTGAACGAGGAAAGAACCAGCTCTGGGGTCTACCAGGCGCCAACTTAAATATTTATTTAGCGCCTGTGCACTTGAAGCCCACGGCTCAAAAGCCTCTACTCCAAAGGGATCAAAATCGAAGTTGGAGGAAATACGATATTTGAGCCGTTTATTAATTTCCGCCTGCGGGCCGCGACAGCTCTTTTGCTTGTCCGAGGAAGAAGGGGCTAACGTGTCCACATTACATATTATTATAAAGCTGAGTTGTTTATATATAAAAAAATATGTTTTAGAAATTGGTAGTGCATGGCACAAAGTTGGAGTAAAATGAAATCGAGCTTTGAAAGCGAAGACAAACTTGAACTATTTTCAAGCTGTCTCACCTTTTCATGAAATGAAAATAAATGATGATTACTCCATTGAGTGAGATAGAATCGAAAACTTTCAGGTTTAACGGATGTAATTTAAAGACATTATCTAAAACTCTCTTTGGAATTGGGTTTGTGAAGAAAGTCATATCTAGAAGCGGGATGGATATTTCTTTTATGTTATTTCTGGCACACCAATAAGTCTTTATTTATATTCTTATAAATGATTCATATGTGAGGGGTAGGTTCAGTTTGTAATTCAAAAAATTCAATAAAGAAATACATGTTAAAAGCTTTTAATTTTACATTTACTGCCAGTTCTCAAATCAAGGGCGCAGAACGGACTCTCCGCCACTCTTTTTAATCGCCAAGTTTTGCGACAGTATGCGACTCTCATCCCTGAGGTCGTAGGTTCGATCCCCGGCTATGCACCAAAGGACTTTCTTTCTATGTGCGCATTTAACATTTGCTCGAACGGTGAAGGAAAACATCGAGAGGAAACCGGATTGCTATAGACCCAAAAAGACGACGGCGTGTGTCAGGCACATTGGCTGATCACTTACTTGTATAATTGGCAAATGATCATGAAACTGATAAAGAAATCTAAAAAGGTTGCATCGCCACTGATTTATTTACATTAAAGCAAACTAAAGTGTAATTGTTTTTTTCAGATGAAGAGACTCCCAAACAAATGATCGCCAGGTATGTCAAACGAAATCAGGTAATCTCGCGATGCCAAAAGATTTGTGTAATTAGTGGTCTTAACGGTTGTATGTCCATTTACTGTAGAGATTCTAGTGATATTCTTGTAACGAGATAAAAATGATTAATTATATTGTTATATAAATTGGACGTAGATTGAGTACTAAAGGATGCACCCGAGAATCTGTAGTGACAAATTGATTCACATACCAGCGATAACATGCTTACTATTAAGAGGCGAAAGTTCTATCTTTCGTCTCTGTTTTTCATATACTATAAACAAATAAATAGTTTTGCTTTAACTTCATTATTTCACGATAGTAAAAGTAATTAATTGTATGTGTATTATAAAATGAAATGGTATGTATATATGTGTCAATACGGATGTTAAGAGACCAATGTAAGCTTTTTCAAAACCGAATCTCATGGTATTTAATTAACGTGAATGTGATGATTATGGTGACGAAGTTTTATTCTAATATACTCCTCAATATTATCTATAAATTTGCTGTATATCCTTATATATTATACACATCAAATTTAAATATATATTACTATAAACAAGTAAACACAAGATTTTTGAACTCGTTTAAATTGTGATACAGAGTTTAATTCCGTAAATTATATAACCTTAATAATTATACGCAATGATTATTACAATTTTATGAAGGTCTTAAGTAAGCCTTTGTTGTCTTACAGGAAAATGTTTTGAACATAGAAATTGATCAATGTATGTGAAAGTGGTGGTGTGCATATCAATTTATTGTTGGGGATAATAATTTTTAGCCCACAGAGAAGGATGCTATTATAATATTCTAAATATATGTTGTTTTCTTGGCCAGTGCCAAAACTTAGTCCACTGGTTTTTAAACGTGAAATCTCCATCCTTGCTTGCTTATAACCGCTCTCTTAGTCTTGTGGTATAAGAATAATAATAGTCATTTTTATCTCGAAACCCTACGAGTAGATATAATGTTATTGTAGACGGAGTTTCCATTAGATTTCTTTGAAATATAACCAATATTTTGATGTACGTAGCTATGTGTTAGATATATTATCATTGTCATCCCTATTTCTTTACTTTTTCTGTCTTAAAAATTGGGTTAGTTAGCATTAACTTTAGATTTATTGATACATACATATCTATGACATTAGAAAGAGATTTGTGACATAGCATTTTAGTTTAGGTACGTGAACAAGATGGCGCGTGTCCACAGACTATAAAACCATAGATTAAAATTCTACTCCACAGTATATTTTTCGATTAACTCAATACTTTAACTAAGTGATACAACTTGTTGCATTACCTGTAGCACGTGGCAATCTAACCCAATTGTTGAGATTACTTAACCATTTCTACCATTTTCTATATTTATAAACTTTGTAAACTATGTACAAACGCACATTTCAAATGAAGACTATGTATTAACTATAATTATCATTGTTGTCTATCAAATGTTATAAGTCTATTCATATCAAATGTATAATAAAAATTAATATAATTGTATTATATTTTAGACAGAGTACGGGTTCTACCCGAATGTCAAATCTAATAATTTCTTGTAATACACTTACCAAAATCTTGACTCTAAATCTTACCCTAAGGTTTCTTAGAGAAGAAAGAACCACTATTGTATCGTTTCCTTGATGTTTTATCTACTGCGATACATTGCCACAGAATAAAGATTATTTTACATCTAATAACATATTAAACTAAACTGTTGAATGAAGGATCATGCCCATGATATAAATATATAAATATGTCTGTGGATATATAGGCATATTGTTACTCTTAAAGGTGTTTTAATTAGCAAAGGATTTTTTTAAAACGTGTTTCAATAAAAACACACTTTTTGGATTAAATGCGTTCAATTGTTCAATTATTTGAGTGTTATTGAGGGACTCATGGATTATATCATGAATTACTTTGTAATCAGTCTCCAGTAACGCATATGGCGAATTGTAATTGGTATAGAAATTTTGAATCGAGCTTTTGTGTATTTCATCGCATTGTTATTCATTTATTGGGAGTGGGGCCTCTGTACTCTACAGGTCCTGTCTAACAAGGTAGTGCACTTGCGTAAATCTCCCGTGACCAAGCCGCAAGGCACATCGTGGTCAGTTTTTTAAATTTAGAATGCGAATACGCGATATAACTTTTATTATTGATACTTATCCATCTCTCGCTTTACAAAAATGTTTTAGTGGCATTTATGAATATGTATAAAGCAGCGACGCAATGTAAAGCGCAGTTTTTCTAATTGATAAAGCACATTTAATTTAGATTATGCTAATATGAATGTTTAACATTCTCTCATGTCTGACAATAAGTAGATGTTTGCGAAATAGATTTCATTTGTTACATTAGCTGCGCCGTTCAAAACGACATAATACGCAAATTAAGCTTTAACGTGTTTGACATAATGATGTAAGTAAGTTAATTTCTCTTTTATAACAATTATATATGTAGTCCAGACTCTTGGAAATTCTCTTTATTTCTGCGAATAGGTGAGAGACGCTGGGGACGGGTGAGTTACTTCCGAGTGTTGCGTTTTAACTTCAGCTGGATTGAATTCACTTTAACTCCCAATTGATAAACGCAACTTACTCGATGAAAGGAATCGTGAAGAAACATCTTACACCTAAAATCTCCGTGCGTTAGGGACTGGAAGGCTCCCTCATGCTTAACTGGTATAATTCCTAGCCACATTCATCGTCTTCCCAACTATGTGTATGTAAAATCCTATACGCCCAGTTATTATTATCTTATATATAAAATTCTCGTGTCACAATGTTCGTTCCCATACTCCTCCCAAACGGCTCGCCCGATTCTTATGAATTTTTTTATGCATATTCAGTAAGTCTGAGAATCGGCTACTATCTATCTTTCAAACCCCTAAATGATAAGTAATGTCCACCACAGTAAAAACATTATTATGTGGCATTAAAAAATACATACAACCCTTAATTTTCGCCCTCTACGATCAACCCCTATTTTATTTGTTAATTAAAATCTTATTACTTGAACTCTGAGAGAGAAATTCACAGAATAACTTAAAAAGTTTTCATTCCAGAAAACCGAACAGTCTATGGGTTACCATAGCAAAACGTTCCATGTTGGTATTTACTAAAAAGATAGGCTAAAATCACATTAAGGAGAAGTTCGAGGGGGCAGCTAGTTTATTTATAAGTTAAGGGCAAATTACGGCGGCTTAGGCTGTGGTTTATGCGGAAAGCCTCGTCTGTCACCTAAATAGCAACTTCGCAATTTACATTTCTGAACAGCTTCCAGTATTACACCAATACATTTAAACCATTTTCAATATATTTATAATAAAAATAGTTTAACGTAAACTAACCTTTGCTTACCTTTTATTTATAATATAAATAGTAGATTTTCTATGTTGTATAAATATTAATCGAGCCAAGTAGTTTAAACATTTCTTGATATAAGGCAGAATTTAGATGTTATAGTTTCGATGTTATCGATGTTAAAAATCTTTTATAGTAGTTTGTTTTCAATCTTCAAGATACCTCAAACTATATATTACTACTACATTAACACTTAGCTCTGCCGACGCCGGAAATATTTTCTTTAATACAACTTGAATCGCCGCCAGTTCATACTCAGCTCTCGGTAGCAGAGGCAGCGTGACTGACCTATCTACTGACGCATGCTGCTCACTTCCCTGTCCAGAGCTGCCATGCGATTCTGTTAATCCGTGAGTTCACCTCGCATTAACAACGCTCCCTTCACTCACGTCATTTTTGGAATCTCATGGTATTCTGTTAAGCAATTTCACATTACGCCTTGACAAGCGGAGGGAGCTTGTAGTTTATTGTTTATCAGAATGCCAAATCTTAAAATGATTGCTTCACGACGGATTTGAGCGCGACCGCCGCTGCGAAAACCGCTGTAAGAGTTCGAAAAGTGAGTTACAGAATCGCAAGGCTGATTCTGAAACGGCGTAATAGAACGATTTCCTTAATTGTGCGCGATTGCAACGTTAGTATCAAAAGGCTAGAATTGAAATTTTAAGAGAAAGTTTGATATCATGTTATGACGTTTATAACTTAGCATGTACGGAAATCGTTCTACAGAAATATCTACGCACGTTTTCAATGCAGAAAAGCAGCTGCAAAAATCATTATATTTTTTTAAATATGAATCCAATTATGTTTATTTAAGAATTTTCTAATATATATTGAGGAAGAGTAATTATTTTTGTACGAGCTATCGTAGTGTTCTTCGTTAAGTCTTTACTGTAAATCTGTCTAGATGTAAGGGATTATACTGATTTATGAATAAAATGTTGATATTTTTATATTGAGTTTCATTTGTTTAAAAGTAAAGTATCCAATACGTAGGCGGGCAAGAGATGTTTCCAATTCCTTGCCTATTCTAAAATTATGATATTCCTGTTTGTACAGCTTGTTAGTTAGTGGACTGTGAAAAGTGTGTTTAAAATTAATATCTCTTGAATGTCAGGAGTATCTGAATAGTATATGTAATGTATGTATGAGCAAGCTGCACTAGATGACTTTATGAGAGGGTGAGACATAAGAACCTAACAACCCTACGGATCCCTAAGCCCTACAGACGTACCCTAACACATAAATAGTGAATATATAAATATATAAATAAGTACGGGATGTCTGCACCAAGAGACCTAAGGTAACAGACGGAGCCCTAGGGGTAGGATCAAAGGTTCGAGGTGGTAGGATTATCTCAAAGCTACCGGGCAGGCTCACCACGATAGTTAAGGGCTTGAAGTAGTCTTCGCCACTTTGAGAGGAAGCGAGAAATGAACAAGACAGAGCAATATTCAAATCTCCTTTATTGTTTTAAAACAATATCTTAAATACTAATTACACCTATTCACACATACATGATATTTTTCTAGTGAGCTGTGTCGCGCAACCTCAGCTATTAAAATTTGGAACACATATGAACCGTGTCAGCAGCTGATTTATGTTCAATGATGAAATCTGAACTCTGTTCATATAACGTAATATAAGCTTACTCTAGTTTCATCAGGAAGCAACACCTGATGTTAAAAAGTTTCAAAAAACTCAGTGACGGTTAATGACAATATCTGTAATCACAAACTTATTCATTCAATCTCTTGGGTTTCGGGTTGGTAAAAAAGCAATGAAGCAGACGCAGTTATGTCTATGATCCATTGGGAATCAAATATTAATTAATAATAAAGAAAATGTAAGCATATTTTTCGTTTGAAACCAAATTGCTACCGACTAGACTCCAAGAAATTAATCAAGTGTAAATTCTACGTTAATATCAATTTATTTCAAAGCTGTGATTTTTATGTGATATTTACATTGCTGGGGTTTAAGGCATGACTTTGGGTTTAAAGCTTGATTAAGCGCTAAGCTAACACAGCATTCCAATAACGACTAGTTATATCTTTAAAATCTCTCATTAAAGTTTCAAAGTATCTCTGCGATAGTTCGAAATTAATATCTTGGAAAGATGGCTCTCTCCAACGGTGCGGTAACGTCATAGGAATTCTTATTGCTTCGCAAAGCTTAATAACTAGACTTCGAGAGCTTTAGTACCTCCTTTTAAAGTATAAATCCTTGACTAAAGACTTGTGGAATTTACAAAATATGAATGAAAAACCAACATTTACTGAATGGCAATATTAAACGAGGGAAGAAAGGATGGGTCATTTTATTTAATTGTAATTGGTGATAGGGTGGACTAGTGGCTAAAGCAATTAATTAAAATGCAAAATAAATTATAAAACATTGTGTTTACTTGTAAGAGAAAATATATGAACTGAATTAAATGACACCGCACATGTAAAAATAAAATAAAGATATTCCAAATTTAAATGCAGTGCATCATAGACAGCACCATGACCTTCCAACACCTTCTTCTGATGTTCACTCATGTTGCCGAGACACGTTTCTATATATGCATTAATCTTGCACAGTGTCTTTCAAATTTTATTTTTGATAAGTCAGCTAACTGAATTGACCGCTTGTGCGATATCCGGCCTGGTTCTGGTAGACAGGTACAGTAAACTTCCCACTGCTTCCCAATAGGCATATTCCTTCTCCTGGGCAGTTTCCTGTGTAGACTTTGAATCGCTACTTGCGGGCGTGTCACAAGGTTCAACAGTATTTTGTGTCCTTTGGCTTCTGACTTGTCAACAAATACCCAGGTGTTATTTTTCTGTAATGATTCCATTTCAGATTGTATCGCCTTCTCCCAATTTCGTCTGTCGGTGCCAGTCACAGCTTCTTTGTATGTGAGTAAAGAGCAGTCATAGTCGTCATTATTTTCTGATGTTAACATGGTCACGCAGCGACTTAACTCATAATCTTTGGTCCATGCTGGTGGTCTCACGTCTCTTTGTGGTCTTCCACTTGAGAAAAATGGTTCATCAACAGGATCTTGACTAGAGCTGGAATAAAGGGGGTTAGATTCCTGAAAAGGTAAGTTCTCATTAATTTTGTTTCTTGTTTCTTGAATTTCTATTTGTTCTGTTTCAGGTTCTGGAGTATGATCTTCGCGTTTTTCAGCAGGAGTACCGCCATAATGCATCTTTTCGATTACTTTTACGTCTCTGCTGATAATAACATCATTCCTTTCGGGTATATAGATTCTAAAACCTTTTGTATGTTCCGCATATCCCAAGAATACTCTTTCTGTGGCTTTGTCTGTGAATTTTCCTCTTCGTTTTTTATTCATCACAAACGCTCTATTTCCGAATACGTGTAGGTGATTTCCTGATGGTGTTCGTTGTACCCATTTCTCATATGGGGAATTGCCTTTGAGAGCTCTTGCTGGGCTTCTATTTATTAAATAGTTTGCAGTGTTTACTGCTTCTGCCCAAAACTTTGCAGGGATATTGGCATCTAGCATCAGACATCTGGCTTTATCCATCAGCGACCGATTTTTCCTTTCACTCATGCCATTTTGCTGTGGGGTATAAGGTGCAGATAGTCTTCGGCTTATACCATTATCTTTAAGGAATTTGTCAAACGCTTTAGACCTAAATTCGCCTCCATTATCAAATTGTAGATTTTGAATTTTCTTCTTATGAAACAGTTCAACATAGTTTTTATATTCCTTGAATTTATCGATTACTTGGCTCTTTTCTTTTAAGAAATATACACAGCAGTATCTTGTATAATCGTCAATAAATTTTACGAAATACTTTGATCCGGCCATTGATTCATTCTCAAATGGGCCACACACGTCACTGTGAATTATCTGGAGCACTTCGGTTGAGATTATTTGTCCATGGCTTTTGAATGGTAGAGTGGAAAATTTTCCTTTGATACAAGTCTCACAAGTACCCAAAGTTTTTTCTTTAAAGTCGAGTCCTCGCATCATTTTATTTTTAACCATTTCTTTTAGGTCTCTTTCATTGACTTGACCTAATTTCTTGTGCCATTTCATAATTTCGCTTTCATCACTAGGCGTGAAATTTGCTGTCTCTTCCGGTTTATCAAATTCAAGATAATATAATCCATTTCTTCTGTGAGCTTTTCATACAGTTTTCCCGCCTTTCGTGACACTGGCTTGTACCTTTTCAAATAGAACCTTATAGCCATGATCCGTAATTTTGCTCGCAGAAATTAGATTATTCGACAAATCAGGTACATATAATGTGTCTGAAAGACTAATTTTATAACGTCTATCCTTTGTATAAAGTTCGGCTTTTCCTTTCCCTTTAACTTCGGTCGTATGCTTCTCTGGTCGCGGGGATTAAGTTATGGAGTATACTTTTATCACCCGTCATATGTGACGTACACACACTGTCAAGACACCATAAACTGCCTTTACGTTCCTGCTGTTAAACAGATGTTATATGTCTTTTCTTGATCTTTAGTTTTATTGGGATTATTGGGTCTCTTCTTTGACCAACAAGCTTCTGAGGAATGCCCTTTTTTATTGCAATTCTTGCAAAATTGTACCTTTTTCTTCGTCTTTGTGTAGAATGCTTCTGAAGTCTGAGGTTCACTCGCTTCGGTTTGCCTTCTTGCTTCGTATTCTTCTACGATTTTTATTTTTAAATTGTCAGGACTTGGCAGAATATCTCTCGACTCAATTGCCGTTCGGAAGCTATCGAAATTTGTAGGTAAACTGTATAACATCAATATACTTAATAACTCTGGATGAATTTTGACATCCATGTCTTGTAATTTACCTACTACATCCATAAAATTACTGAGATGGTCTCTCACATCTTCTTCTGGAGTTATTTTCTTTAATACTAATTGTTTTAATAGCGTAGCCTTTCTTGCCGGCCCTGAACTTTGATATATAGACTTTAGTTTGTCCCATACCTCCTTAGATGTATTACACCCTTTAATTTGTTTTAGTTCTGGTGGAGATATTAGTAAAATTAGCTCTGACCTTGCCTTTAAGTCTTCCTTTAGGAATGCACTCTTTTCTTCGGCAGTCGCAGTTGCCGTTAACGTTTTTTTACCATTAGCGTATTCCCACAAATCGTCTCTTATGAGAATCGCCTGTGCTTGTAAGCACCAGGTATCGTAATTCGATTTTTTTAACGGTTATATGCTTCTGATACTCGAGCTCATTTTAAAAATTTGTATTTTCTCATTTACTTATTATTTTAAAATATGCTTCTTCCATTTTCCACTAGTTTATCCAACCACGCTCTGCTACCAATGATAGGGTGGACTAGTGGCTAAAGCAATTAATTAAAATGCAAAATAAATTGTAAAACATTGTGTTTACTTGTAAAAGAAAATATATGAACTGAATTAAATGACACCGCACATGTAAAAATAAAATAAAGATATTCCAAATTTAAATGCAGTGCATCATAGACAATTGTATGTGGACAGCACCATGACCTTCCAATGGCAGAATTTGGATGGTCCAAAGTTCAATCACAGACATGCCCATCATTAAACAATCACAAATAAACGATGCGCGCTTCAGTCTTTTGTTTCATTGTAGGAAGTCCATTGAAATGATTCCCTATATAATAAGCAGCAAGAATGTCAGATGCGACAACATGATACCTCATTTGGGGGAACATACACAAAAAATATTACTTCCTGCATTGACAGATAAATGAGGGCTTATGACACATCTAATAGACAAAATTCGTAGATATTTATTTGTATAAGATCTCGTGTATCGAATTACGAGTATATGTTCCGCTCATATATTGTCTCATCTCTTATACTAAGCACTTTCTTTATTAAAAAATATTTTATTTACCTCTAAAAAATATGCTTATAAAATTCCCGTTCGTGAATAGAAATCGTCGCTCGTGTAAACAAATTGTTTAAACGCCACTACACTGCTACGGATGTGCTACGAAGTGGAACGTAGCCTACTTTGTGCACGAAGTTTTAGAATCTCGTTAATATAATTAGTTTAGGTCGTTTCTCAACAATTTTTATGTCGCAACCCAGAAAAAAGCCAGTCAGTAAAACAGTCTTGCTACCCCGTCACTGTAAAATTATAATAATATGTACATACCGCGCTATTTATAACGAATCTTTTGTACCTAATGTAGTTTGTATTTATAATTTTTCCACAGATTGCTACCCGCTTTTAAAACAAACTCGCCCCCCAAGGGTCGCGACCCCCCGCTTGAGTAAACGGTTTAAGTTAACAGTTAACGTAAATCGTTAACCAAATTGGCTGGACAATTAAACTAGTTCAGAAGACGACAGGTCTTTAAAGTCTCTGCTTGTCATACTGAAATGATCTATTTTATTTTGGACTTAGATAACAGTCCAAGTATCATCAATGTCATAAATTTCATGCATGTGTGACAGGTCACAAGTGAATAGGAAAATAATATTTCATGTACATATTATACATGTAGTACATTTATATTTGAACTTGGTAATTTTTTTATTAATTAATTGTATAATTTATTCAAACTCAAACTCAAAATAACTGTATTCATATAGGTAACCAAGTACACTTATGAACGTCAACAGAAAAGATGTTAAATTGATTCCAAATTTACATTTACTATCAGCTCGCAAGTCAAGGGCGAACAAGAAGAACTGGCAAGAAACTCTACGCCACTCTTTTCAATAGCTACGTTTTGATTCGTTGGTGCTATGTTATTATACCTTCATATTTTTTTGTTAAAAGCCAACAAAACCTAATGTATTAACGTAGTTAGTATATATACCTCATGTACTAATGTTGCCTCATTGAAAAAAGTATTAATTCAAAATTAAAAGTAAACTTATTTAATATAGAAATAACTTTCATCACAGCGTAAAGACATTTTTGATAGAAAGGGACCTTAAATAGGAAAAAAACACCGATAAATTACAAGATAAAACTTTCTAGATTTTCAAACTTCATTATTTAGTCACCTTAAGATAGAATCAAAACCATAAATCGAAGTGTTTTGGGTTCAATGTAAGAAAAATAAACTTCGGTCTATTCACCGTAAAATCAGTATTGTCAGTACCTTTCTAGGTAATAAGAATGCATCAAAAGTCTCCACGTGACCATCAGCAAACATTGCAGACGTATTCCAGAAACGAGGAAGCCGCAACAGCACCCTGAAATTCTATAGCATCAATGGGTTTAGGAGCATTACAGGCTTGAATAAGAATTTTGAAGTCAAATAAGTAATCAGCCTACCAACTCATAATTTTCTCTGTGGTTTGTTCCAAGACTAGTAAGCAACGGCAGCACCAATGAAAGCAACCCTTTTGTAATATTTTATTTATGTAGAAAGCATTTATTAATGTTCTTACAAAATTTACACAAGCTTGCCCGTTTTTTCTGACCTTCTCCATTTTCCTTGAAACTCTACTATTTTGGCCGTAATGAATATCTTTGACACCTGAGCCCGTAACAAGTTCGCGATCATTACGCGTTCATGAAAGTCAATAGCTCGCCTTTTTGGTGAATGTCTTCACTTAATGATAGACTGGGATTTACTATTAATGAAATACTGTTTTTAGACCCTAAAGGTGTATATAATAAGGAAGCCATGTTCTGATTGTAATAAAAATAAATCAGTGGCGCTACAACATCTTTAGGTCTTGGTCTCATATTTCTGAATCGATTTCATGATCATTTTTTAAATCTAATAGGCAAGTAGGTGATCAGCCTCCAGTGCCTGACACACGCCGTCAACTTTTTGGGTCTAAAGCATGTCGGTTTCCTCACGATGTTTTCCTTCACCATTCGAGCAAATGTTAAATGCGCACATAGAAAGAAAGTCCATTGGTGCACAGCCAGGGCCACGACCTCAGGTATGAGAACGAGAGAAGCCACTAGGCCAACACTGCTTAATTCTGATTGCAATAGGGTGTAAAAATGACGAAAATAAAACGAGTTGGTTCGGAAATACTTCAGTGGGCAGCTGGTTCCACATAGTGATGGTGCGCGGCAAATACTGCCTTTAAAAACGCTGAGTTGTGGAACGGCGGAGGTGATACGGGTGGAATTTCGTATTACTTTAACATTCACAAATTATATACCAACATTTTTCTGGCCTAAATATCCTCTAAAATTCATAAATCTGGTTCTAAATATAATCCAAGGACTCTTAAAGTGGGTCAGTTTTCCTGGATCTTAATATTGAACTTCCGTCAGACGTTCGAGGTTACCGTGGGCCTGAAATGGGTTTTGTTTTGTTAGGATGGCAGTAAACATACATAAGAACGTATGAAAAATAACCCCACTCAAATAATGAAGGCTCGTTTGCTTTGTATTTGTGTTAGGTTCCTCTTACCAATGATTAATTAATACAATATATAAGTTTGTTGATGCTATTTAAAAAAAATCTTACCAAATATCGTATCGTATTACTCAATTAACAAACACTATTTTTGAACAAGCCTCATATAAGTCTAACATAAATAATAAATGTATTCTTTAGATAACTAGTAATACTACATAACAATGGAACCCCACTGATCCTTAGTATCGGCTGTCCTGTCAAGAATTCGATTCTGAAACATTGTTTGAAAATATTAATAATAATAATAATCTTTATTTCTTCTCTCACATATACATACAAGGTTATTATGATTAAACTAAGATGATAACATTAGGAAGTGTATGTGAGAGACTGGTCTCTGTAACAGGAGACCTGAGTGACAGATATAGACGTTTGGACGAAGTGTACTTTAGTCTAAATAGTCTCCTGAAAATACATCATACAAACGTTTAGTTGTTGAAATATGTACGAAATTACATCTTTCTAGTACCACTTTTGTATAGATAACTGCGCAGAATATTCAAACGCCTAGCAGTTTCAGCATAAAAGGTGTAATCGCCGACTGGCTTAAAGTATTTAACGATTAGGAAAATCAATCAATTTCTATCTATATAGGACGGCCATACGTAATAGACAGAAATAGATTAAATATTAAATTATCACGGTATTATTAATTCAGTGTTGATCGATAAAACTAACTACTAATTCTAATTAATTTGCGATATTTGTTTTAAATAAGTGTTGTTTGATGATTTGCTGTTTTAAAAGAGTACCGAGAGTTTTTTACGCCGGCTTTTTCTCTCGGCTTACACCCTCTGTCTTCTTTGCCGATGAGTAGGGATGCCTTCAAATTTAATGACGTGGAATAAGTGATACATGTATCTTATGTTCCATAATAAACATATTTTATTTTATTTTTATTTTATTTTATTTAACTAGCTTATGGGTTCTGGATTCCCCTAAAATAATGTATAAAATTTATAGGTATTTAAAGTTAAAGACTTTCAATGATATTGAAAATAGTTACTATTTGATCATAATATCAAGAATTTTTGGAATTGATACATCTGAGTGTGGTTTTTACGGCAAGTGAATGTTCTTTACAAACGCAGACATATTATATCCTAATTGCGGCTTAGTAAATACTGAATCCTGATTAAATCAAATACATGCATTCATACTAAATAGGCTATTTAGTATTTCCCTTAGAAAATAAGTCGTAATATTTGTGATCTGTAATTAAGATGTTGGATCAAAGGAAACGTTAATTTAGAGAGGCTCTTTGAAGTCTTTTTCTGTACAAACTAGCGATTCTGTTAAATATTTACTTAGTATGAAACAAAGTTGATATTGATAATTAGTACGCGATACCTTCTATCTTTTAAAAAACGCAACACAAGTAACAGAAATAATTACGAATTATTTAAAACTAGCTGTGCTTCGCTACTTCAGTTCAAAATTGTACAAAGAAATAAAACTTTTAACGGTTAGATAACTAATAAAGGGTTTTCCAATAGGCACTTGACAATTTTGAATTTAGTTTGTGAACGCACGCTTTTCACCTAACATCGAACTGTCACTGTCAGTTTATACAGTAGACATAACCATTTCATCATGGAGAAGTACACGAACGAACAACGTCTGCAAATCTTAAAAATTTACTACAGAAATTCGGATTATGTGAATGGTGATCGTTATCGCGCCATGATTATCGATTATTTTTGGCCCGAATTGGAATATATGGACTTGGACAGCATGTGGTTTCAACAGGACGGCGCCACGAACCACACAGTACACGTTACAATCGATTTAATGAAGAACAAGTTTGATGAGCGTGTTATCTCAAGAAATGGACCAGTCGATTGGCCGCCTCGTTCGTGCGATTTAGCGCCTCTAGATTTTTTTCTTTGGGGCTACGTCAAGTAAAAGTAAAAAATCATTTAATCACATAGGTAACATAATGTACACTTATGACTTGTCAGTAAAGAATAATAATTAATAATTTATTAAATTAAATTAATAATTCTAATTTTACATTTACTGCCAGTTCTCAAATCAAGGGTGTAGAACGGGAGAGAAGAACTGGCAATAAACTTTCCGCCACTCTTTTTAGTCGCCATTTTTTTGTTTTACAAAATATTTGTAAGGAGCTGCAACCGTTACACCATGTCCCATGTGACATTTTAAGTAATTAATAATAATAACATAAATTAAAAACAAAGATTTGTCGTGTATCAGCAGAAGGCATTGTCAAATAGGAGCACGCACTTACATTCTCGTGGGAACAACACGCAAGTCAAGTCATTGGTCTATGCTAATAAGCTGACGTCGTTGGAAGCTGGAAGGAGCAGCCGTTTCGGCCGAAATGTCTGGCAGAGTCACGGAAAATCGACCGCTGCACACGTGCCCGCGGTGGCCATATGAGGGAAGTCGAGTTCCATTCATAAATGTTTGAAATATCTCAAATGGTTTTCATTTTATTTTGAAAAAAAGTTGTCAAGTCCTTATTGGAAAACCCATTACAATATGCAGACTTTTTTGTAAACAAACACCGACCACACCACATCATACAAACCTCCTTCTGAGGCCCTTTCATCATTAACCACTTTCGTAAAAACAATTTTTTTACTAACGATTCCAAACTTCCTACATTCACTAACAATTTGAACAAACCTATCCTATAATGAAACATAAAATATTCTTATTGTGCAACAATAGCTTAAATATAAAATGTAAGCGTTATGTAGAAATTGTCAAGTACCGTTAACATGTCAAAAGGAAGAACCTAGCTGCTGACGACACAGGGAATTCTAGTGTAGTGCACTTTATCTTTTACCTATTTTATTGTGTATAATAAAGTTTTTTCTTTTATTTTCTCTGATGTTCGACTCGCATTAATTCAGTCGTACCACCTAAAGCTTTCGTCGATAAAGCTTACTTTTAAATGCAAAAAGATTTATTTTTTGTTAGACATGTCCTGACTATTTATGTCTTCTATAAAACTGTAGTACTTTACTCTGTTATCAATAGTTTCCGCAGCGTACTTAATTACGTAAATTTTATTAGTCTTTTTCGCACACTCACTATCATAATTTTACACACAATCCAAACTTTTTTGAAAGTATTCTATAGCTTATCTACACTACTAGGGGATAATGTAGGATTCTAACGATAGCGGAATTATTCAAATCAGTCATGTAGTTTTTGAGCCTATTCAATGCAAACAAACAATTAAATATTTCCTCTTTGTAATATCTATTAGTGATGATTACACATATAATTTAATAAATCGCGTAAATATATAAATCAGTGGCGCTACAGCGCGTCTGGCCCTTAGATTTATGTATCTGTTTCATGATCATTTGCTAATCTAATAACTTTTTGGGTCTTAGCCGATTTCTAAACGATGTTTTCCTTCACTGTTAGAGCGAATGATAAATGTGTACATAGAAAATCTTTGGTCGTTATTGGTGCACAGCTGGGATCGAACATACGTCATCACTCCTCTTAGCACTCACGATAGCGAAGCTTTATGTCTTATTATGAGGTGACTATAGAATAAAATGCTTTTGAAAATAGCCCAAATATATCTTATAATTCCTTGAAACCTTTTCATCCTGACCTGATATTCTGCTTCCGCATGTCCAATAAAATTTCCCGTATATTCTGTTCAGGCATTCATCTCAATTCATGGCGTGTCGTATGCAGATGTCCATCGCAGCTAACGACGTCACCAATTTATCTTGTTACTGTATGATTTCGGTTCAATAGATTCAGGTTTAATTAAAATTCTGAAACCTATGTTATTTTTACCCGCTTCAAAAGTGTACACATTTAAAATTTGAAACTAATAATAGAATCGCTAGTGCCAAAAACTGCGTGTCATACTAGTTGGGGGCCCCGCACCCTGATAAGTATGAAGGTGACGTTTGAAGTTTGGCTTGTTTGGCTGACGTTTTGAGATTACCCCAGGGTGTACCACACTTCCGCTGTGGAGAATCCTCCTCCGGGCGTCCACAATTGGAACATTCAGCATAAGTCAACTAACGAACAGCACAGGCTGTAATTGAAATTATTATTAAAATACTAGCTGACCCGGCAAACGTTTGTCTTGTATATTATTTCTAGGAAACATTTGTTTAGTTTAATAACAATAACTATCTACAATAATAAAAATTTAGGGGTATGACCACCCTTAACATTTAGGGGGGATGAAAAATAGATGTTGTCTGATTCTCAGACTTACTGAATATGCATACAAAATTTCATAAGAATCGGTCGAGCCGTTTCGGAGGAGTATGGCAACGAACATTGTGACACGAGAATGTTATATAATAGATTGTCTACTGTTAAGTGTTAAATTGTCTGCTCAAAAATATTAATAAAATCAAAGAACTGATTACAGCGTGTTATTTAGTGAATAAAATATTATTTCCAAGGCTTTACAAAAAGAAAACTTTGAAACACAAAATGTGATAAGACTATCGCTCATGTGGCAGGTTCTTTTGACACTTACAGGTTCCTCTGTCCTCGATCCGTCATTCTGTCGAGAATTAAATATAACGAATGAGCGTCGTCGGTAATATGGAAATATATAACATAGCTTTAAAAATACTAAAAAAAATAAAAATCTCTCTTTGGTTCGCGCAAATACATTGTCAGGGGCAAACAGCCAGAAAGTTCACATGATTTTAAGACGTAGGGTCTAGCGCGAATTGCTGTGTCAGTGTCTCGGGTGGACTGCGGGGCGCAGTGGAGAGCTGGAGCACTGAGGCGCGCCGGCCCGTAATAACAATTAGTTATGTAAAACATTAAATTAATGTCTGTAAAAAAATGTTTTATCAAATTTTTTCTGAAATGGACTACTTGGCTTGCGATAAATATCGTGTATATCGTGTAAATTTCAAAATCATGTTCTATATACATTTTCGTCATAAAATGAATTTAGAGTGTCAAAAATTGGCTGTTTGGATTTTTTTTCTATCGAGCGAAGATATTTAAATCGTGTATCGATCTTTCAAAGTGGATACATAAACTACTCAACTCCACTATATATTTCATCGCCCTACTTCAAGAAACGATGACGAAAAATGGAAAGAAACGATGTATTTTTTTGGAGTTTGGCGAAGTGATACCGCCGCTCATAGACACAGATTGCCAAAGGGCTCGCAAGTGCATTGCCAGCTTCTTAAGAATTGGCACGCTCTTTTCTTGTTTCCTAAGTCGAATTTGTTCGGAAATACATCGGTGGGCAACTTGTTCCACATAGTGGTGGTGCAGCAAAAACTGCTTTAAAACACTCAGTTGTGGAACGACGGACATCAAGGTGATACGGATGGTTTGTATTCGCGGTTTTCTTAGAGACATTGGTACTGCCCCGGTCGTGTCTGCCCATTTGACAGAAACCCGAAAGGCAGCAGCATGGCACTCCCACTAGGAAAATTAAGTAACAAGACAAATCTGAGTTGTATATTCAACGTATTTAAAATTCTGAATTTAAAAAATTATATAATGATATTTTTAATTAAGATTGCGAGTGCTTAAATCTGGTGCCATAAAGGGTTTATGGCGTCGTGGGATATATATAATATAAGGTTAACATATAATAAAAAGTGATTTTTGGTTAGCGTTAAATTCTATTCTATTGTATTTGAAATAATATAGACGAAAATAAACAAATTAACCGGAACAACGCGTACTTTACGCTTCCTATTTAGAGTAAGAAATTTATTTTTCATTAAATTACGAATTATGTTCTGAATTTTCTAAATCACACTTTTTCAAGACTTTAAATTTATTTAAAAAGGTTGGTACTCGTATATATTCTTATATACATTTCGTCTTCATATATATGTCAAACTTGCAACTATATATATGTTTTTAAATAGCAGATGTTAAACTAAAATTAAAATATCAGAGTAATTGGCAATTACAATTGGGTTTCTGAGAGAATTACAATTTTTATTGTTTGACCGCGTTCAACCATTATTCCAGGCTGTTACGAACACGTGTTTACATTTAGACTGATTTTATTTGACCTACTT
Organism: Pieris macdunnoughi; assembly: GCA_905332375.1. NCBI lineage: Eukaryota > Metazoa > Arthropoda > Insecta > Lepidoptera > Pieridae > Pieris > Pieris macdunnoughi. The sequence continues at coordinate 480,137 of CAJOBZ010000074.1, read as the reverse complement.
TCTATATTAATATACACGCTTGCACAATTCAACTGTTTTGAATAAATTTGATTAGAGAAAAACCATAAAGATACATGCATATAGAAAAACGTTACACTTCGAAATTCCCTCACCACCTTAAGATTTTTTGATGTTTAAAAAAACTAAAACTTGTCAATTAACAATAAAAAATTTACACTACACGATATAAGAATCTAAAAGAATTCTGAAATAGAAAAATATAAAAGATATCTGGCAGCGGTGGGATTCGAACCCACGCCTCCGAAGAGACTGGTGCCTTAAACCAGCGCCTTAGACCGCTCGGCCACGCTACCTTGATGCGTTTCATCGAAATAGATAAATAGTTACCTATACAGACATTATATAACAGCTAAAATTAAACAAACACATTCTTCGTAAACTTGTTGTATGTTTATAGACTTGGTCCAAAGTATGACTTACTTAATATCACTAAAAACATTAAAAATACATACAAAGAGAAAAAGCGAAGACAACGGATATCGCCATTTTCTAAAAACTATTTAAAATATATAAACTACACGAAATATACAAGACACAATTGACGAGCAAAAACTAATAATGGAAACTCTGGTGAAACCAACTTCGTTGGATTAACCTTTGGCCTGTATCGTAATGAATATTTTATCGTTGTTTAGAGATCTGAGAAGATTAAACATCAGAAAGAGATCAGAGAAGTGTAGAGATCAGAATGAAAGAGTCTTTTCCGTAATTATTAGCACTACTTTATTCGTAAATTAAAAATAAATCAGTGGCGACTGGCGCTACAACCTTTTAGGGTCTCAGATTTCTGTATGTTTTTCTGGAAAATGTGTCAACCTTTTACACAAGTAGGTAATAAAACTGTCACACGCAGGCGACTTTTTTGGAATGTTAATTGCTGTGGACAGAGAGTCCATGGGTGCACACTGCACAGTCGGGGATCGAACCTACGACCTCAGGAATGAGAGTCGCACGCTGAAACCACTAGGCCAACACTGCTCACTCCTACTTGTTCCCCTATAATCAAATTACGCAGTAAAGAGACAGTCAAGATTTTACAATACATTTGCCACTACAAAAATAAAAATTTCTCAAATTTTACAATTCGATTTGGTAGTCTGAATCGACTTAAAACAAAGTAAGCAGTTACCAACATCTACGTACTTTGAAAATAACATTTGAATGATAAGTTAGAGAAGTGTGTTAAAGTGAGAGTTTTTTAGGATACAATGTTTACCTTTTATGAAAGAGAAGTTCTACATATATTATACTGAAATTGGTCTCGTCACTCATCAGCAAAAACACTTTGCATGTGACATGAGTGATATTGTAGTACCTTTTCGTTGACACTACATTTACGTTATATGACAGCTCTGAGAACTACATAATACACAGCTCATGGATTAGTTTTAGAACAAAAACACTGACAAAACATACAAACACTCATAATTTAGCGATTATTTTTATTGCACTCGATAACAATTTTTATTCTTAATAGGCCGGCAACGCACTTGCGAGCCCCTTCTAGCAATGGTGTCAATACATCAGGTGATCCTCTTGCCCGTTTGCCTCATGTTACTTAAAAAAAAAAAAAAGCATTCATTGCATCTTAATTGTCCATTACAAAAAGTTTTCTTTAAAGGAATTTTAAATTTCACATTATTAGTCATATGGATTGGTCAATTCTTATATTATATGTATCGTACATAACATATCATACTTTATTAAATTTATATCAACTACAGCGTCTCACGCAAATAATCATTTATTGAATAGTACATTTTTTCCAAAAGTGATACACCAAGTCGCTTTTTAAAAACTCTAGTCGGAAGATCTTTTAATTCTTTTGGAAAATTATTGTAAACCTTAATTGCCATACAAAAGGAGTTTTTCCTAAACAGTTCCAGATTGATTTTTGGCTCAGCCAATTTCTCCCCATGTCTACTTCTTACTTCGCTGTATAAAGCATTTAAATGATATCTATATATATAAAAGAAAAATGGTCTTCGTTTGAGGCTCCTTCACGCCTAAACCACTGATCGTATCGACATAAACTACCACCATTCGATGCGAAATTTTTCCTAGATGGTTTATGGCTATTTATTTATTAAATTCCAACGTTCCTTCATTTTTTTATTGCTGTTTTACTTTTATGAAAATTTATCCATACGGACTTCACCGCGGAATCATTCGGGGAGGCTTCCTAGAACCTCTAAACGTCAACATCTGTTAAAAACTCGATTTTTGAAATATTTCAATTTTCTTAGCGGGAAGTTAAAAAGAAGAATAATAAAAATATGAAAAAAAATAAAATAATGAAACATAAAATTTATTTTAATTCGTCCAGCAAAGCGGGCGCGAAACGGCTAGTACAGCTATATTCTCAATTGAAGACTGTCTGACTGACAATTACAAGACTGATAATTCACCACACATACACACCCCTACGTAGATACCCCCAGTGTAACACCATCACACTGCACAGCTGAATTATTACGCATAATTATTATTATTGATTTTTTCCTTCAGTATAACATATTTAAACCTTTTTGTATTTACATATATATTCCATCTTTGGCTATATGTTTAGTATGATTATTTTTTGTTAAATACAATTTATGTTAGCTGAAATAAATAAATAAATGCATGCAAAACATTTGGAACCATTACTTATTAATGAAATATACTTTTCTATAAAAATGCTGAACAAAATTTAACGCCTGAAGATAAATTAATTATTATATTTGAACTAAACTCGCTTCGGCTTACAATATTCTAATTGTATTTTTACTTTGACAAACAAACGTTTTTATATTTTATATTTATCTCTAAGTACCTGGCTTTAATCCAGCCATATTTAATCAGACAACAAGAATAAATAACGGCAAAAGTTTAACCCGTAACAATTTCAAAGGATACGCACACACTCACAGTATGCAGTCCCTGGCCCAGACGGCGAGCCCGCTACGAAAGAGATGGAGATAGTAGCCTAGTGTAAGAAGAGCACATCCGAGTGATATTGAACTTCTGAAGCGTGACGTCATTGGCGACCTACCTGCAGCTATGTGTTGGTGTGCGTGAACCAGACCCTGAAACTTCAGTGTGTGTTTCCGTTTCCCAGACGTCTATAGTATGCATACGTTTTGTGCAACAGGCGTTTACGGAAATTTTATATGAAATAATATTTTCATCGACTGCTGTGATGGTATAAGGTTACAAGTAGTATAGTAGTGGGACAAGGGCCACATTTCACTAGTTGTTTTGAAGTCCAAATTGTCCAAATCGAAGTTATTGATTCGGAATCTAATATTCCAGCAGGAATCGAAGCATAGATACCTACAGCTGAAACTGCCTTACACGTTCCCCGTATAAAATAAATTAGCTTAGGTTTGACGCTTAAAATAAGGTTATAGCCGAGTCTCTATTCTATAGACTACGGGCCGTATTCCAATCCGTATTTTAAATCACAATCTCGTCTTCAGCAATGTTAACATTAAAAATGGTTTACGTCTTGAAACTTTTGAGATTATGGTCTTCAAGTACGAATAAACCAATTAAAATAAAATTAGTAGTAGGAAGGTAGAAACATCAATAACAGACGTTTATTTTAAAAATTATTTATTACAAAACTATATATTTGATAGAAAGCTATAAAACAGAATCGACTATCAATTCTTGTAACTTAATTATTAAGTTTTGAGAATTACAAATCAAATTGAGCACAGCGATTTTATAAAATAAAATGCAAACAATATTTTACAAAGCTGTACATATAAATTCATTTTAATTATTATTTATTAAGCTTATTTCAATGCGCTTATGAAAATAAATTTATCACATATAACTTCAACAAATCATTATCAATTTGTAAAGTTTTAATATAATTTTCACCTTTTATAATAGCGCCATCTGTTGCTATCTCGTGTAATTAAAATCGATGAAAGGAATCTTCTAAAAATAATCAATTACCAATTTATTTTACTAAGGTCAAAGAGAATTAAATATAGCCTATAGAATAACATATAAAATAGCATACAAAACTGAAATCAAAGATGTTTTAATAGAAGAAGTGTTAGTTTTAAGACAATATTCTGAGTGCTATACATAAATCTCTTTGAATTTATTTAAAAACTATAAAAAATAACAATTGTAAAGAGTATTGCAACTAAATTATGGCATTTATTTGCATTAACTTACTTCTTTGTAACATTTGTGACGATAGAGCCTACACGTACAAAAACGCATGTTTCTTGTACAGCGCTTATTTAATATCACAACCTTCGACATAGACAGCGACAATTAACTTACACGAAGGCTGGTACATAAATAATTGGACAGCGTATTTATTATGCAAAGCGCCATCTATGGTCAGCATTAATAATGACATATCAACTTCGTTATTGGTTCATTATTGAGAGTTACACAGAACCACATGTGCAGGGATTAAATTTCTAATGAAATGAAAATATGGATAAAGGTACCCCTGCAAGTCATAGATACTTGTACGAAAACTAAGAGAAAATATTTTTCATGAGCGTCTACGCATTATTCAATCAATACTTGTATAAAAATGTATTTGAGGCTTCAACGGAATGTCCCTATTCACATTTTCCATAGGAATAGCAAACTTAGGAGCAGAAATGTTTTAATATTTCAGCGCACACGCATCAAGAACACGCTTCGCACCGTACTAAACCGACTTCGTCACAATTCATACACTTTAAAGCGACGAATTCAGCTGTAAAGTGGTTTCTGTGTAGGCTTTTCTTGGATCCCTTGCAGATGCGGCACGGGAGAAGGCGGAAACCACCGCACATTTGGCAGGTGTTGCAGGCGTCTGGACTCTGGAATGAGATAAGTTTATATTTATCACCACTAGAGGGCATGTTTTTAAAAAAGCTTTCATTCGTTTTGGTGTGCTTTACAAGTAGGCCCAATACACAGTTTTTTATAGAACTTGTTGTAGAAAAGAATAGTCTGTTTAGTCAGAGATCAGAAAGAGAGAGTCTTGTCTGATCATTAGCACTACTTTATCCGTAAATTAAAAACAAATCAGTGGCACCTTTTCAGGTCTGGGGCTCAGATTTCTGAATCTGTTTAAAAAAAACAGATACTACTACTTCAAACGCCGTCGACTCACAATGTTTGGTGCAAAGCCGGGGGTCAAACCTACCTATTGAGAGTCGCACGCTGAAGCCACTACAACCAACACTGCTCTCTCATATCCGTAAATCACATAAGTGAATTTCCATCTTAGCAGTCAAGTTCCTCTAAAATGAGAGTGCTAATTAAAAATAACATTAACGCTTTGTGAAACTCAAACATGTTTTTACAACAAAATATTTGAACATGGATTTCAATACGAGCAGGTATTTTGTTTGCGTTTGACCGTAAAATAATACGTTCTGTTTGTACTGACAAAGGTCGTTTTGAATATGTCCAGATTGAATAGTGATTGATATTGAAGTACTAACAGAAACTGAAATTTGAGACTAGATTTGAATTAATAGTTATAAATTCTGTAAATATTTATTGTATTTGTGAAACACAGAGGAATATTCATTCGTTACAGATATTTCTTTATTTAACAAAATAAGCTACCATTACAGGTTACTCCAATGCGGTAATAATTTACATTTACATCACATACAGAACAATAAATATATGTAGAAAAAATCATCACAACATATAGTAATATATTAAAATATTTACAAAAAGACGGCGAGACTCGTTTATTAAAAACGGCAAAATCATGGCGCTAAGTTACTTTCTGAGGTCCCTGGAATAGTTCGTACCCTAGCTCTGCTATCTGAAGTGAAATCACTTAAAAACCGGGATTCAATTCAGCAATCAACGATGTATGTAACAGAAGTGATTTTAAAACAATATTTCACGTTAAGTGCAAGTGTAAATTGCACTATATTTTTGACACTGAAACGTCGGGTAACCGAAATACCTTACATTAATCAGTCGGCAACGTATGTAAGAAGGCTTATCACCGACTTTAAAACAATATTTCACGGTAAGAGCAAGTATTATTTCGCTACATGGATAAACAATAAAATTTAACCCACTTCAAATACCTGTCATTACTTGCGTGCCTACATTTCAAGAACGATTTGATGAAACGTGGACCGTTCTCTTATTGGAATATACTGAATCAAAATCGATGTAACTTCCATTGTATACACTTATGAAATTTAGGATAAGTCCTTGGCAATAGTTATTTTTTTAATTTAGTTATGTATCTAGTTAATCGTTAGTTTAAAATTTATAATTAACTTTTAGTTTTTTTTGGTTTTGTTATTGTGTTTGTCTACATTGTAATATGCATTTTTTTTAAATCGTAATGCTCTTTTGTACTTTACCCTTACCATTCATTTTTTTTAGTTTTCCTTACTAGGGTTGCCTGGAAGAGATCGCTTGTTACTGATAAGGCCCGCTGCCTCATTAATTTATGTTATCTGAATGTATATGTAATGCCACTTTTTTATGTATTAAACGGATCACTTAAGATTTAAGTTTGTTTAAAGTACATAGGGAAAATGGAAACCTAATGATAAGTCATATCGCTGCCCATGGATACTCTCAATGCCAGAAGGCTCGCGTGCGTCGCCGGCCTTTTAAAAATTGGTACGCTCTTGAAGGACCCTAAGTCAAATTGCTTAGGAAATACTTCAGTGGGCAGCTGGTTCCACATTGTGAACAGCAAAATCTGCCTTAAAAACGCTCAGTTGTGGAACGATGGACGTAGGATACGGGTGAGAATTCGTATTATTAAGTTAAAAGTGTTACTATCCTTTTGGAACTAAACCTGACTTTGTTTACACAATAATGTGTTTGTATTTGACTATAGGAATCAATTTCGCGTGCACACAATCACACCTTCTGTCAACATTTTGCCTAATGGGAGATCGTTTCCATGTGATATATTGGTAAACTCACCTATTATGACCTAACTTGAATTAGATAATTATCACTGAATAAATTCATAACTCTCGTTAGGGAGCGTTCATGTATTACGTAACGCAATTTTTGGAGATTATTGACCCCCCTCCATGAACTCGCCGTAACGTTTTTCAGTACCCAAGTACAGTACTCTAGTCTAGTAAAACGTTTCGTGACCACCTAGTGACTCTTTAGTTACTATTATGTGGTGTAAGTAGAAAATCATATTAACAATAACGCATAATTCAATCCCCGCCCCGCATCGTAACGTGTTACAAAAGGACCCCCCCTCCCAAAATTCGTTACGTAATACTTGAACGCTCCCTTAAACTTAAATTAATCAATAAATCTTCTTATAAATTAGACGATTATTTAAGTTATCCTAATCTTTGGGTTTGATTTGCTCCAGTTCAAACAATTTCTATGACTCAAAATTCGGCGATTAAAAAGAGTGGCGGAGAGTTTCTTGCCAGTTCCTCTAGTCCGCTCTACGGCCTTGACTTGTGAACTGGTAGTAAATGTAAATTTAGAATCAATTTAAATTTTTTTCTGTTGACGTTCATAAGTGTGCTTGGTTAAATATGAACAAAGTTATTTAACAATTAGCAAAATCAGTATTAAAGATTTTTTTGATTTTGTATTTAAATACTTTAATACCAGTGGCGCTACATCGTGGCCTCAGATATTCAAACAGAATATCTGTTTGATGTTTTTCTAAAAGCCAAGTAGGTTATCATCCTTCTGGAACATACGACGATTTTTGGTTTGGGTTGCAGGTTTCCTCACTATGTTTTTACGAGTGTTAAAACGCACATAGAAAAAAGTCCAGTGCACAGCCGGGGATGAGAGTCACAAGAGAATGGATAAAGGTTATTCAGGCACATTGTAAAGAACTTGAATTATAAAAGTGTTTTAAAATACTGAATTAACTGGGTTTTTGGGATAGGCAAATTTCATCATCATCAAAATCGGGTTACAGCCAGCCTTGATAATCAATTAAATAGACATAGAAGTGTAGCCTATGTTTTTTATATAACAGGGGCGCAAAGGTCAGGCTCATCTGATGTTAAGTTATACCGCCGCCCATGGACACACATTGCCAGAAGCAAGCATTCTTTAGGTATAGTAAAAAAAATTCTCTGTGCTAGGCGCATATTTATTACCTGATTCATAAAAACTAAATCAGTATAATTGTTCTCTAACTAAAGTACTCATTTGTCTCTTTCTGTCAAATTGAGTTCACACTGTGATTGAAAGAGATAGAACTTAATTAAAAACGGTAAGTTATAATATAGGTACACACCTTATATGGTTTCAGCATCTTCCTCAATTCTCCACACTCATTTAATTTCTCGACGGTGTCTGCGTCCTAGAAAAAAAAAACAGACATTTAAAACAAAATCAGGGTCTTGTTATAGCGTTGTTTCTTCTAATTTCCAGTTAAATTAAATTTTACAGCGGTGCAAAACAGAAATCATTGGATTTCCCTCGAAAAATATTTAAAAAAACATCTGCAGCACTGCAATGGCTCTGGCAGCTCTCCGGGACAGGCTATATTTTTATAACAACAGTACTATATTTTTGTAATAAAAGCCTTTATTGTTGTTATTACTTTTGTACACAAAAATGTGTAATACTAAAAAAATAACACTGAAAATAAAAAATAAATACTAAGGCCTACAACGCACTAGCGGCTGGCCGCGATGCGGTGTGCCGCTGTGGTAGGCCGCGGTATATACGGTCTGCCGTAGCGGCATGCCGTATTCCATCTAACCGTCTCTATTGCGGTCCTATTGCGGTCTGCCGCAATCGTCACTCGTCAGTGCTTCTGGAAATATTGCACATGATGGACGTTGAAGAAGTTGCGGCAGTTATTTATTTATATCATCGTAGAAAATATCGTCAAAAAAACTCTGCGTAGTGTCTAGCGCAAGGAACAAGCGCCAAGTGCGTGGAGGGGACGCGGCGCGCCGCATCATTCAACCGGTGCGGCTCGTCGCAGCCCCAGAACAACCGGAGCGGTTGACGGTTGTCCGATAATCAGTGCGTCGTTATCGTGCGGTTTCATGTAATAATCGATGTGCGGCCTAGTGCGTTGTAGGCCTTATATTTAATCGGCAAGCCGGTTGATTTCTGTTATACAGCTTTTACTTGGACATTGGCCTCCTCTAAGGGCTTCCACTCTTCTCTGTTTCTAACTTTAATTAGCCACAGAGCTAGCTACACTTCGCACATCATCTTCCCATCTTTTTATTTGTCTTCCTCGTTTTCTTTTGTTATAACGAGGAAGCCAACACGGCTTATTTTATACCTCATTCTAACTTTTCATTCTTTTAAGTACTTTTAAGTCTATGTGACTTAAGAAAAGTACTTAACAGAACCTATTTAAAATAAGAATACCATCTAAAACAGTTGGTTTGTAAATTTATCCAAAGATATATTACAACTTGGATCCCTATAAGCAATATCCTTTAAGCAGATCTTAACTTTTTATTTCTTCTAAGTATCGGATTACTTTACACAAACGTGGGTAGAAGCTTTTTACGACTTTGACCGAACTCTACGCAATATTGACCAATAAGAATTTATGACAGGAAAGGGCTCTCTTTAATTTGGATACCATGAAAGGTTTACATAATAATTGCTTTTTTACAGCTAAAGGTATTTCAGTTGTCATGGAAACCTGGGACCCAAGACCAAAGTACATTGCAGGAGGTAGAGCTCATGTTAATTGTGAGCAATTCTAATACGATGTTAATTACGATAGCGATAGATACTTTGCGGCATATTAAGTATTATTGTCATCATTTAATTCTGTTGGTTGAAAGTGCTATTGGGTGGTGGGTTTTGATTTAAGCAATGAGTCAACTATGCTTCATTTTGCGCAAAACCAGCGCAACTCTTCGAAAGAAAGACTCTTCTGAGAATCCTGGGACGTTCATAGGAGGTGTTGGTCGAATCGTCGATTTTCGACTGTTGATTGACTCGCATCCCAGGAACCACCGCCGCCACCGCTACCAGGCATCCCCTTACTTGCCAAGTCGCCTGAACAAGTCGCCTTCGTCAATTCAACTAAGCCAATATAAAAAGCCAATGTTGTGTCAAATTATTGAGGAACGTTGAATGTTATAACATCAAGCTACGACCGCATCATCATCACTCAGGGCACAGCTAGTCATAGATTATCAGACACAAGAAAAGCACTTCAATATGTTACGGCATTTAACATGAAAAGATAAATTATGTACGCCCTCAGGCAGACCCTTGTGTCACAAACTGGACCAAACCACTGCTTAAAAACATATACTTTAATTATGTTAAATTCACGATTTTATCATGACAATTTAAATGGACTCCGTAATTAATAAGAACATATTTTTGTTACCGGTTAAGCCGTTTGAAAAGGCATTAAAATTTATACAATTACGTGTTTCAAGGTTGGAGTTTTAAAAACTATTTTTGAATTAAATAAAGCCTATGTTACTAAGAGAAAGAAAAATTCAAATGATGAAAGAATTCCAGAAATAGGTCCAATAGTTTTTGAGATTATTCGTGACACTAAAAACAAAAATACTTTTAACAGTAAAATGATAAAATGACGCTAAGATGGGCAAAAACAGGAACAGACTGGTCCAAAAGGAACAAAGGCAGCCGGGATCGAAAGGGTAGCTGGAAAAAGTTGGATGACGATGGCACAAAATGAAGTAGAGTGGAAATAGTTGGAGGAGGACTTCTCCCGGACAGAGGCCGCATCTTAGAGTAGTTAAAATTTTATTTATATCAATTTATTTTTCTTAAATGTATGCCAATGATATAAGATGTGGATGAATAAAGGCTTATTATTATTATTTAACAGTAAAATACTTCAGTATTGCGATTTTCTGACATACCAAACCACGACCTGGAGGATAAATATTTGAAATCAACCAAGTATAACTTATGCCTACTGAATAAAAATCCTCCAAAATAAAATCACACGTGAACATTTTGACATTTACTAAACAAATAATTCATAGGTTTTGCAATACGGGTTGGCAAATTATAAATGACCTTTGGTGTCATAATTTCGTTATTACACTATTACTGGTTATACTAGCGTGAAGGGCCTTGATTGAGTGGTTATATGGTTAATTGGTTTTGTAATATGTTATATTATGCACAATATTAAGCGTTGGAATTTTTTTAGACAGTAGATTAAGCGACTTAACTGGAAATGGATAGGCCATATACTCCGAAGAGATTCCAATCATATCCCCAAGCAGTGGGGATATAATTAGAATCTCTTGGGAGTGCTTAACTACTGTCTCCGAAATGATGATTCTAAGAGCGAATTCGCTAAAACGTTACACAGACGTTAAAAACTATGCATCTATTACATAAGAACTAAAATGGTGTGTTGTAAGTAAGACAAACATAGGATTGGTTATTACTTATTACTTACGTGTCGCACCTTGATTAAATATATCACTACTTTATTATGTAATCTAAACCAAACATCAATAATAATAATAATAATATTTTTTTATTAATCAGACAAATACAGTCCATTGATTGATTAGTGAGTTAGTAACAATAGTTTCTTAAGATCTATATTAGAGAATTAGTAAAAATAAGGAAAAAGTAGTTAAATAAAAAACTATCAGGTACAAAGCCCTGCGGAGATGTCGGAGCAGTGTCGTAAATAGGGGCACTCCATTCTTTCGACTATCATCCGTAATATCAATACAATTGCCTTAAGTCTAATTACGAAAATATCCTGACATTTGAAGTGTTCCTTGCTACATCAGAAATATGTATTTTTTTAATTACCCATTAAGAATATATCTGGCTTAATAAAAGTATGTACAGCTTGCCAGCCAGTGTACTGTGAAATGTGTGTTTAAATTTATATGTATTGAATGTCAGGAGTGTATGTACAGTATATCTAATGTATGTATGAGTAAGCTGCACTAGATAACTAAATATATGAGAGGGTGAGATGTAGGAACCTAACAACCCTACGGATCCCTAAGCCCCTACAGATGTAATACACATGTATGTATTACATCTGTATGTCTTACACATAAATAGTGAATATATAAATAAGTACGGGATTGGAATTACCAAGACGTAGCCCTAAGGGTAGGATCAAAGGTTCAAATTTGGAACACACGTAAGCCGTGTCAGCAGTTGGTCAATGTTCAAATGAAATCTGAACAAAGTATATTGTCTTTTGTTGAAGCGAGAACATTAAAACTTTACGGGTCAACTGTTACCGAAAGGATCACTATTTTTATATGTTCTCAGAGAGAATTCGCAAAAAGTACGTCAAATATCCAATGTTACGGTACTTTAGTAAGCCAACTATCGCATTGGCCATAAAGCTGTTACGGTAATTGTGTAAAAAAATCAGTGGCGCTAAAACGAACGAATTGTTTCATCAATTGTCAATCTAATAGGCAAGTAGGTGATTAGCTTCCTGTGCCTGACACACGCCGTCGACTCTTTGGGTCTAATGCAAGCCGTTTTTCTCACGATGTTTTCCTTCACCGTCCGAGCGAATGTTAAATGCGCACATAGAAAGAAAGCCCATTAATGCACAGCCGGAAACTACGACCTCACGGATAAGAGTTGTAAGTAAGTAAAGTTGAGTGTTTAAGTAAATAAATAATAAATCACTTATATATCATGATGCATTTTAAGTATTATAAATTGCCATTTTGATAGTAATAAATGCCAGCTGTTACGAAAGCTGAGGTGACAATTCAATTTGTTTGGAGGCTATAATGATCTAATATAAATCAATTACGTGTGGCTAATGGGCAAACAAATCACTTAATGTCTGCAACAAACAGAGCTAGCCTACAATGAAATAGTTCACGGTCACGCGTACCACGTGAATCTAGCTCGCCTGGATGACAGTATTCAAGAGAGAAACATTACAGGCGAATTATTTTACTTAACATTTTGCTATAATACATAAAATAAAAAAAATAAAAAAATAAAAAAAATCTGAACCAGCGTGGGTATACAACCCGGCTCGTAGTGTTATCAAACTTCATTATATTACGGTGTAAGCTGTTAATGGCAGTATTAGAGAAAAAGAAATCTTCGGCCTTATGTTGTCGAATAATAATATAAAAAAGAATTATATAAAAATATGCGGCTCTTCCGTTTTCAGGTCAAGTTTCACACATTTTCTATAAATCGCAATTGATGCTATCTTATACAGTAAAGAAGACCAAACAATCGGCAGCGTTTGTGATATTTACTAACAAATATGAAGGTAACAAAAATCTGACAACAGGAAAGGTTTGATTTTGTTTTATTCAGCATAGTTTTATACAGTACAATCAGCTGATATTCGATTGAAAAAATTTTACCATATAAAAAATATAAAAACTAATCTTTGTAAGTTATTATGTTGAAAGACATTCATAAATTAAATTGCTTGAAATAGAAGCAGCCCTACCCCTAATTGGAAGTAACAATTAATAATTAGAACACACCCATTAAGTTTTTGGATGTTGACAGAAACGAAGAGGGACGGCGACATTTTTATTTCTCAAAAAGTGAAATAGTTTTTATAATATTCGTTAGCTAGAAAAATATTATTCATAAAACAATGAACACAGTATCTTGAGCTTAATAGAGAGTGTAAGTACTGTATTACTGGACACATTATTTATGTTAAATATTTTATTAGTAAATTGGATTACATTGTAATTTCCATGTCAAGAAAAAATAAAAATAAAAGTTTGTAATACCTAATAGCAGATAGTCAAGTACACAATTTTTTTCAGAGTCACTCACTAATATTTCAAAAGAAATATTAGTGAGCTGTTTTGGCCTAGAGGCTTCAGCGTACGACTTTCATCCCTGAGGTCGTAGTTTCGATCCCCGGCTGTGCACCAATGGACTTTCTTTCTACCTGCGCATTTAACATTCGCCAGATCGGTGAAGGAAAACATCGTGAGGAAACCGGCTTGCCTTAGACATAAAAAGTTGACGGCGTGCACAGGAGGCCGATCTCCTACTTGCCTATCAGATTGACAAATGATCATGAAACAGATATAGACATCTAAGGCAACCTAAAAAGGTTGTAGCGTCACCGATTTTTTTGTAATGTCACTAAGCTACCGCACCTTTTGAATAAAGCTATCCAAAGAAAGTTATATCGCTTGAATCTGTTCGTACAACAAACAGTAGTCTATTTCACTGAACCTCCCTCCACCTTGTTACTGGTGCACTCTTGTCTATTTACTTTGTATTTCATTTGTTTCTTGTTTGGGTAGGTAAATAGTACGTTATTTACCCAGCGATTTCGTTTACATAGGTAGACTTTGAAGTCGTTTATATATTAATTTCTGTTTTGTATTACTTCTGACAGTGACTAGTATCTTTTCCAAGTATTTGTAACTCTACGGTCCAGTTCTGAACAACAATGTTTTACAAGAGAAAAGTCTTTGATGCCTGTATATTACCGTGCCTGATATACGCATGACAAACCTGATCACTGAAAAACAAGATAACAAACTATGAGTATGTCAAAATAGTATTGAAAGGACTGTTCTAGGTCTGAAATTGAAGGATAGAGTAAAACTAGAAGAAATGAAAGACATGATAAAGTTTAGAAATGCTGTTACTTCTAGTAAAAGATTAAAATATAAATGGACAGGACACATTATGAGAGAAGACAAAGATAAATGGACGAAAAAAGCGACGGAATGGTTTCCTCGCTATGAAAAAAAAAACGAGGAAGACAAATGAAAAGATGGGAAGATGATATAATTTGAGTGGCTGACCCTATGTGCCTACGTAAAGCTAGACACCGAGAAAAGTGGAAGCTTTTAGAGGAGGTCTATGTCCAAGGATAAGCTTTAAGATTTATTAACTGGCTTGCCTATTAATTATTTAGTACTTCAAATTTGATGTACTAGGTAATAAGTATTTTACAGCAATATTATGTTATTATTATTATATAGTATGTTAACTAGCTGACCCGGCAAACGTTGTTTTGCATGAATATTATTTCTAGGAAACATTTTTTTAGTTCGGTTGATTGTAGAGGGGTGAAAATTAAGCGTTGTATGTATTTTAGTATGCAGTATCATAAAAACAAAAAAAAATTGTCTAAAAAATAAATTTCGGGGTGGAAATTAACATTTAGGTGGATGAAAAGTAGATGCTGTCCAATTCGCAGACCTAACCGATATGCACACAAAATTTCACGAAAATCGGTCGAGCCATTTCGGATGAGTTTAATTACAAACACCGTGACACGAGAATTTTTTATATTAGATTAGGGATGGTGGAAAAACTTTTTTTAGAAAAGTAGAAACCCTTCACATTAAGGTATACATTGATTTTTTAAGCAAGGAGGTCGTCAACCTTTTATGACACGTGTCTGTTATATTTTCTTCTTAAAAAAATTAATAAAAACTCTTGCGATTCAGAATTACTAAATATAGTATTATTGATATTAATATTATTACTCTGTTTTATGTAATACATAATATAATTTAAAATGTAGTCTTAGTGTGCACATACTGTGAGGAGTAAACTATGTTTTCTTTATCTTATTAGAAAAATAAACTTATACGCTGCAAAAAATACGAGGTGAAATTATTGAATAATTTTATTAACATAATTTTTCTCTAAGATATACAGTGTTTCTTTTATAAACTCTAGTAAATATTCTGCAAAATCTTCTCTAAGCTGCATTAATATACATAATAAAATATCGAAGTTTTTTTTAATATAGAGAATTCAAATTAAATTTGTGCAATATTAACATAAATAAGTCAATGATCGTAAATAGGCCTAATTCTACTTTAAATCTCGAAAATATCCAATTAAATTTGAAAGTGCGTGGGTGACGAAAATCTTCATCAATAAAACTTATAACCTCAAATGAAAAGAGAGGTCAATGATATTGGAATATGAATTATTAATTAATCAAAAGCCATTCATCGAATTAAAGATATTAAAAAAGTGCGTGCGTAAAAGGAACACGTGTCAGAAGTGAAACTTCTTTGTAAATTAATTATTACTAAGGTAAAAGTAACTGTATACGTGCTCATGATAATAAAATATCTGCGTTTACTGCACAAGACGTTATGCGACAGAATTGGCATCTATTAAGTTTTAATATGTAACTACTAAACGAATACATCAACCAATAGCGTGTATTTTTTCTCGATCTCCCTTACTCTCTCTCTCAATCTTTCTCACTATAGCCCTCTCCCACCTCTCGCTCCAAGGCACTGTGCGTGATGCGACGTTCGCCCTTTCTCACTCCCAATCGGTCTCTCCCTTTTCTTAGATAAAAACGCTGCACATCTTCGTGACGCTATTATTGCGTTTCATCCGTAAAAAATTTACCCTAATGCGCCTAAAGAAGTTTCACTTCAAAGAAAACTTTGAAGCTTTTCATTCTGCTAGGTCGTGTACCTACTATAATAACCCTTTTGTCGTATAGCCCGGTATAGATGAAGTTCCTTCTTTTTTATATTAAGTGGAATGCATATCCGCACAGAGTATGGGACCTGCTACCTACTAAACCTCTCCCACTAATCACCAATAACATCACTGTTGGGGAAACTTGGGGTCGCTTTAGCATTCTACCAAGAGATAGGTGATGTTCCTAATATATCTATGGTTGTTTTAAAGGTAAACTTGACTCATTTGTTTTCATTTTGCAATCCAGAGTTTTTTATTATTAATTGATAGGCAAAACAAAACAATCTTAGTCAGTAAAAAATATTCTATTTTCTCTAGAGTTTTTTTATGTAATGGAAGGCAAACGGAGGCTCATCTGATGTTAAGTGATATCCCATAGGCACTTACATTGCCAGAAGGCTCGCAAGTGCGTTGCCGGCCTTTCAAGAATTTTTACGCTCTTACCTAAATTTAGAGTGTCTAAACTTCAACGGGATACAACTAATTAAATTTTGGGGGGGTTTGGGTCTATGCTTCTACGGTTCCCAGTACGACATGCTTGCATGGTAGCATAGGTGCAAACCCATCCTACCACATCCTTCTGATGGGTAGGGAGGCGTGGCTTTTGGGGGTAGCGCAAGTCGCTATGATCCCCTCAAAGCAAGTTTGGTGGACTAACCTTCTCGAGGTTGCCGACCCTGTTCTTGGTCTAATACCCTATGTATTAGACGTAACTAAAACCGCCAAGCGAACTATTGCAGGGATGGAGAGGTCATGTCCTTGCGAGTTCATCGTCCAAAAAGGGAGGACGGTGGACAGTAAATGACCTCCCGCGTGTTTGTGCCGTGCGCGCGGACCCGTACGGGGGGATGAAGGAATCCTGGGGGTTGAGTGGAGTAGTGCGCCGGAACAGTTGTGCGCTGCACACAACACACCTCTTTGGTCTGGATTTCTCCTCACACGGGAGGCCGGGGTCTAGCTAACCACGGTCAACCGGCTGTGGCATCCCATAAGCGGGCTGCCGAGCGAGAGTCGGGATGTGGGGGGGGGCATCGGCGCGGCGCGGGACTCGGGGTGAGTTTGCGTCATAGTCTCGTGGCGCGAACAGCTCCGTACTTCCTTGCTGCGTGCGGATGTGTCTGCCTCCCTACGTGCTGGCTCTATACCGGAGGAGTAGCTCTGACGTCGCTTGCTGAGCAAGGGACGTCCCCGACGTGAGGGCTCCGTGGCGGGTGGAGAGCTCCAATGGTGAATCCAAACCATATCACCTCATGGATAAAGAGGCAAAAAAACTTAAACAAACAATCACAAACACCAACAAACCCAGGGTTGCGTCTTTGGACGTGTCGCGGTGCAAGTCACCAGTGGCGCGATACTCTGATGCCCCTGTCACACACACCGATGCACCCTCACGGGCAGCGTCCGGGACCCCAAAGGAGAGGGCAGCGGCTGGGGTTGCACCAATCCGGGCTGCACTCCGGCCCGTACCTAATCCGATGGAATCCCGTATACCACCGCACAAGGAGGTGACCACTGCTGCGGCCAGGTTGACTGCGTCGGTCGAGCCAAAGATAGCAACTCCGGACGATGATACAGCACTGTCTGCGTCTGAAGGGGGTGCTTCCGCGGCAAGAACGATGCGGCAGACCGAGGCTGCGACGGAGGGCACGTCCAGTGCACTAACCACGACCATGGATATGTCGGCCCTGAAGACCGCAATTCAGGAGCCGACTTTCAAAATGGTCGTTAGCAACTCTAAAAGGCGACGGCACAGGAGAGCCATAAGGGCGCCGGAACAGCAGAAGCTGGTCACCGGCGCTCCGAGGCCACCTGTGAAACCTGGAACTGCCCCCGCTGTAACCACAGTTGAGAGAGGCGGGAAAAGGACACCGAAGCCTAAAAGATCCACTGCTGCGCCCGTGCCTAGCTGCTCTGGGTGCGGCAAGGGACTTAAGAGTTCCAAAACAAACCAAGCCACGATGGGCCAGAAGCGCGACCGGCCTGAGGAAACCGTAACACCGACTGGGGAAAGTAAAAGGGTCAAACCCAACAAACCCCAGACAGTGGCAGGGACCTCGGCCAGTTACGCGGAGGCGGCAGCATCATACAAAGCTAACGAGCTTTGTGTTGCCGTGATGACTGAGCCTTTCGTGGATATAACACAGGAACAGGCGGATAACATCCGCCTACAAATCGAGGGTAAAATTCAAGATGAGCTCCTGGCGGATCTTGATGCTACCCTAACTACCGAGCCCAACGACATCAGGTTCCGGGGTAAGGCCCATTTCTCGGATGGTGTCCTCAAAACTTGGTGCGAGGACACTTACACTCTGGGTTGGCTGACCGGAACTTGTGATGTCATCACAAATCCAGTACCTGACACCAGGTTGGTGGTTCGGCCTCAATCGGCGATTCCGAACAGGATTCCGTGTCTGCTACATGTACCAGACTACAGTG
The DNA here is from genome assembly GCA_905332375.1 of Pieris macdunnoughi. Lineage (NCBI taxonomy): Eukaryota > Metazoa > Arthropoda > Insecta > Lepidoptera > Pieridae > Pieris > Pieris macdunnoughi. The sequence goes on along the minus strand of CAJOBZ010000074.1, from coordinate 461,312 downwards.
GCAACACGGAGACACTGAGGAAACTGATCACGAGGCAAAACCGCCACCTCATCATCAGATCCTGGACCCTGACACACGAACGAAGAACTCAGGACCCGACAGGCGTGTCCCTCTTCTTTCGTGTGCCGGAGTTTGAGATCTCTAAAATCAAAGAGCATAATCGGCGTTTATACTACCTGATGGGGAACATCTATATCCGCATCCTGGATAGAGATGGGCCCTCGCAGGTGGCCAACGCCCCACCAACTGCTGCCAGCACATCGGGGGTGGCGTCGTCGGGGCCGGGGCTGCCCACGTCCCTGACGGGGGCAGCTTCGGTCACCGGGGCACACGTCCCTATGGAGGTAGCTACACAACCACCGTCACCGGTGCAACTAACTTCGGATGATGAGTTGTTTCAGGAGACCGGGGGAGTGAACTCAGCGACAGCTGTCTGCGCTCCTCCCCATCGCCGAACTGACCTCATCCAGGCTAACCTCCAGCACAGTCAGACAGCGTCGGCTTCCCTACGCAGACTGCTGGAGACCAATCCGAAGACCATCGCCGCGATCCAGGAGCCGTGGATCAGGAATGGCAAGATATGTGGCCTGGGCTGCACCGGTGGTAAACTTTTACTGGATACCTCCGTAAGTAACCCTAGAACTTGCATAATCTTGCCTAAACATGTACCAGCATTTCTAATAAACGAACTCTGTTCAAGGAACCTTACAGCTATTAGGTTACCCAGAGACAATCAACCAGACGTCGTCCTGGCGTCCGCCTACTTACCAGGTGACGAGGACGTGCCCACTCCAGAACTCGGCCTTCTGGCTGACTACTGTGAGAGGGAGAAACTGGAGCTAATCATCGCGGCGGACTCCAATGCGCACCACACGTTATGGGGTAACGCTAGTACCAACACTCGAGGTGAGGATATGCTTAATTTTATACTTAGCAATAACCTTATCTTGGCAAACAATGGCTCAAAACCAACTTTTATCAACGCGCGTTCGCAAACTATTATTGATTTAACAATGGTAACTGCTGGTCTGTCAGATCACATACAGGACTGGCACGTATCCAACGAGTTATCATGCTCGGATCATAGGTGGATCCGCTTTGCAATCAAAGGGGAGCTACCTAAACCCCAACCTAGACGTATACCGCGGAGAACCGATTTGGTAAAATTTTATAAACTTATCAGCTCCGAGGTAGACAAACTATCGATACCAACCACCATAAATATACAAGACATAGACAAACATGTAAACAACCTAACGTCCCTACTCCTGACAAGCTATGAACGGTCGTGTCCCCTCACCATACCAAGATGGGGAGGGAGACATAACTGGTGGTGCCCCGAACTGGAGAGACACCGACGGAAGGTCAGGAAGCTGTTCAATAGAGCAATGAACACACGGTTACCCACCGACTGGGACAAGTACACGGTCGCGAGAAGGCGATTCAAAAAACTTTTACGTACTAGGAAGCAGGAGTGTTGGAGACACTTCTGCACCAGTATTGAAACAAACAACCAGGCAACCAGGGTGAAATCATGCCTCTCCAGAGAGCCCAATCACTCGATCGGTTGTCTTAAAAAACCTGACAATTCATTTACAAAAACTGATTCAGAAACATGTGAACTACTACTGGCAACACACTTTCCGGGTTGCATAATTGCCAAAGAACAGGCCTGGCAACCATACTCAGAGAGATACCGACAGCTCAGACTGGCAAGTAGCTCACAAAATAATCTCTAATGAAAAAGTAACGTGGGCAATCAACTCCTTCCTTCCATTCAAAGCGGCTGGTTTGGACGGCATCTTCCCAGGTCTACTAAGATGGAGTGGGAACTTAATAGTAGACTATCTTGTCTCTGTCTTCCGAGCCTGTATAGCCCACCGATACATACCCTTGAAATGGAGAGAAGTAAAAATCATATTCATCCCAAAACCAGGTAAAGAGGACTATACCCAAGCGAAGTCCTTCAGGCCTATTAGCCTTACTTCATTTTTCTTAAAAACGATGGAGAGGCTAGGAGACCTGGAGATACGCAGCCGGGTATCGCTATCCAAATTCCTACACCCTAATCAACATGCCTATAGCTCGGGCAAATCAACGGACTCATCACTCCACAACGTCGTGTCTCGCATTGGCAACTCCCTGAAGTTAAAGCAGTCAACCCTTGGTGCATTCATTGACATCGAAGGTGCTTTTGACAAAACAAACTTCACGAGTATAACCAGAGCACTAAGGTTATGTGGAGTACCATCAACCCTTATAGAATGGATAAACAACATGCTAAAACAACGAGCTATACAGTTCACGGTAAACTCCACAACACGAGGCATTGTCAGCAGAGGATGTCCGCAGGGAGGTGTTCTATCGCCGCTACTGTGGAACCTTGTGGTTAATGAACTAATCACAGAACTCAACGCTGACAATCTCTACACTGTGGGATATGCTGATGACATAGCTATCTTGATATCTGGGAACTTTGAAAGCACCTTATGTGACCGCATGAGAAGAGCTTTCAAAGTGATTGAGAGATGGTGCAATAAGCACGAGTTATCTGTCAACACATCAAAAACAGAACTAATACTTTTTACCAACCGAAGAGTTCTTGGACCGTACAAACTTCCGAAACTCTTCAACACTGAACTCATACTCAAGTATGAAATCAAGTACCTAGGTGTGATTTTGGACAGTAAACTGCTCTGGAACAAACATCTAGAACACAAACTAAACAAAGCAACGATCGCCTTTTATCAATGCAAAAAGATGCTAGGCGTGAAATGGGGCTTATCGCCTAAGATAACATTATGGATATACACTGCCATAATTAGGCCAATGCTAGCCTATGGAGCCCTTGTTTGGTGGCCCAGAACTGAACTTCAAACGGCAATTACCAAACTCGGACGCTTCCAAAGGCTTGCTTTGTCCGCTGCTAGCGGTTGCATGAAAACAACACCAACTGCAGCAATGGAGATGGCCCTGCAGATCTTACCCCTGGACCTACACATACAGCAGGAGGCAGCCTTGGCTGCTATCAGGCTTATGGTACTGGATCTATGGGGAAAAAATCACTACAGTGCACACACAGCGATTCTCAACAGGGCAATAGAGTATCAACCTCTTATTGCTGCGCCCTGTGATAGAATCACTAACCAATTAATATTTAACAGGAAATATCTTATACAACTGAGAGAAGAGGAACATGATCGGTCGACCGTAAATGAGCTACGTATATATACAGATGGATCCAAAACAGGGTCTGGCTCAGGCGCTGGCATATTCTCTCTTGATCTCAACATCAACATACACCTACCCTTGGGCACACAGAGCACGATCTTTCAATGTGAATGTGTCGCCTTAACCGAAGCAGCCAGAGCCGTGCAGCGGCTAGGGATTAATGACTTTTGCATTAAATTCGTATCCGACAGTACATCCGTGCTGATGGCGCTCGGAAACAAAAAAACCAACAGCAAACTAATACTGGAGTGTCATGAAGCACTGGAGGTCATAACCCGAACCAATAGGGTTACCTTGCAGTGGATAAAGGGACACAGTGGATCTCTCGGCAATGATGCTGCGGACGAGCTTGCGACAAGAGGCTCCGGAATGATGCCTGCTGGCCCGTATCCGCTCCTTCCTTTGCCCTTCTCGCTGGTGCGAACCTGGATTCGCCAGAGATCCGCTGAACTCCAGCAACAACGATGGTCGCATGGTGCGGCCTGCAGACAGTCCAAAGTGGCTTTGCCAGCAGTAAACCCGCAACTGACAAAGCGACTACTTAACTTAAACAGAACTAACCTTAAGATAATGATAGGGACAATAACGGGTCATTGCCTCCTAAATAAACATCTTTTTATCCTAGGCGCGACAGACAGCCCCCTGTGCAGAGGCTGTTTCAGCGCAGAGGAAACAGTCACCCACGTAGTCCTGGAATGCGAGGCTGTGGCTAATCAACGTGAAAAAATCCTCGGAACGGTGAGGTCGCTCCGGGAAGCCTGTGAAGTGCCCAGGAGACTTCTGTGCTTCTGGAAGGAGCTAGGCTGGCTAAATTAGCCAGGACTCGTACGCACAACGGACCAACCTCGAGTCTAATTGCGGAGAAAGGAGTCCTTCAACCCTAACCCTAACCCTAACTAATTAAATTCGTATGAAGATATTAATTATTGTAATTAATAATTTGTAGAGCGTGCTGCGCGAGCAGATGGCATTCAAGATTGCGGTTTAAGATAACATTATACTTCATCAAGCAAAAGATAAACTTTCATACACACGCTCCGTCAACTTCATATATGCCTTTGCCCTTATAAATCGATCTGTAAAACAAATGAAGTAATCATATGCTTGAGTGAGATTGGTCAGATGTCGGTCGTCTTTTGTTTTTCTTCATAACAAGTAGATCTAATATACTTTGTAACCATTATTATACACTCCTATTGACGATAAATACTATAAATGCTTATTAAATATAAATATTTATATTTTATCTGTATATGATCACTGACGACTTTGGACGACTCATTGGTCTAGTGGTTAGTACCCCTGACTGCGAATCCATGGGTCCCGGGTTCGAACCCCGGCTGAGACGAACATCGATGTGATGAGCATTTGGTGTTGTGCTTAGGTCTTGGGTGTTTAAATATGTATTTATATGTCTATCTATCTATAATATGTATGTATATCCGTTGCCTAGTACCCATAACTCAAGCTTCACCAGCTTAGCATGGGACTCGGTCAATTGGTGTGAATTCTCTTTAAAAAAAAAAAACTGATATTTATTGCCAGTTCTACGCCCTTGATTTGAGAACTGGCAGTAAATGTAAAATTAGAAGCATTTAATGTATATTTCCTTTTTGACGTTCATAAGTGTATAGTGTGTTACCTATATGAATAAATGATTTTGAATTTTATAGTTATTGTTCAAACGTATTTAATAGATTTAATGACTGGTATTCGAACAAATACCGTAAGCTCATCATTCTAAAAGCCATCACTTACGAGCTTTCGCTTGCACGTGGTGCCTATTAAGCCTGGTCTAAACCCGCTAAAACACTAATTGATGTTCTTGCTGATAGTGCACTCGCTATTAGGAAAATGACAGAATAAGCTCCGAAGCTTTAACTTCGTAAGCATAGCGCTTTGTATCACAAAGACTTTAAATACGTTCGAGGATCATTTTAACGGGCTTTGGTTAGACATTTATAGATACTTCAATGTTTACAATGTATTTAATGAGACACATTCCGATAATATTATTATTTTATTTCGTTTATATATATATATATTTATTAGATAGAGAGTTTATTGCCAGTTCTTCTCGTCTGTTCTACGCCCTTAATTTGAGGAGTGGCAGTAGGTAAATGTAAGATTAGAAGCATTTAATATGTATTTCTTTATTGACGTTCTTAAGTGTACATTGTGTTACCTATATGAATAAATGATTTTGAATTTGAATTTACCTTACTGGAAGATGCTGGGGAAATTATAGACCTTAATTTTTGACCTTGAGTTATTCAAATTTAGAATGCCTACGTCTAGATAAGTTGTGTTGCCTATATTTCCCTAATTGCTGGTTATTAATTAATTAAACCCCGATGGATTATGATTAGAAAAAAAAATAGAAATTTCTTAGATTTAGTTTTAATACGTCTAAGATACAAACCCATTTAAAATTGTTCAGCTACAGATACTACAAATATATTATTTATTTGCCTATTATATAGTTAGACTGCCATCTAGCGTGTAAACAATTAAACTCACCCCAATATGATATCCATCAACGAACAGCTGTGGCACTAGAATCTGGTCACTCTTCATCCGATCCATGATCTCGTCCTGGTACTCCACGCTCATAAAGACGTCCCGTTCTTCAAACTTGATCATGAGGTTTCTCAAGATCTTTTTCACCAGCACACATCGTTGGTACGTGCTCCTCACGATTCCCATAGTTGTGGTGTACAGAACCACTTTTCCGGCATCTTTTTCTTTGTAACTCTGGAAAATAATTAGTAAGTGTTAATTTTCGTTTTAATTAAATATGAAAATTCATTACTGCAAAGGGGAAAATCAGCGCCTTGCAACACGTGGAACTTGCTGCCTTGTCCCAAAACATAATTTGATTGCTGCTTATTTGTGTAGGCTTTTATACCTTTTGTTGTCTATAGGATTAAATGTCTTAAGATGTCATGTGGAAGATGGCGTAATGGTTGCAGCGTTGTGTAAAACAAAAAACTTGGCGATTAAAAAGAGTGGCGGAGAGTTTATTGCTAGTTCTTCACTTCCGTTCTACGCCCTTGATTTGAGAGCTGGCAGTAAATGTAAAATAAGAAGCATTTAATGTATATTTCTATACCGCGTATTACCCATATTTTATAACACGGCCTTGGAATAAACTTAACAATATTACCTATACAATCGTTCAATGGAACATGATGATATATTTCACCAAGCAAGTGCAAGTGTAAATTATACAGAGAAAGAAATATTAATTCACACAGGGTTCGATGCGACTACGACCTTAATCCTTAGAGACCTTAGAGGTTGACCAGGCTAATAATGCCTCTGATACTGAATTTAGATAAATTAAATTGAAATTCGTTCATTTTTATTAAATTATAAAATTAACCCTAAGAACATGAAGTTAGCTGTTGATAAAGGATTTACATTTGCAATCTATAATAATAAAATCTTAATATTTATAAATCTCGTGTCACAATGTTTGTCCTCAATGGACTCCTAAACTACCGAACCGATATCAATCAAATTTGCACACCATGTGCAGTTCGATCCAACTTGAGAGATAGGATAGTTTAAATCTCAAATTATAGTCGCAATTTTAATTTATTGCAAAATATTTGTTTATTATTTGATACAATTCTAACAGATGGCGCTGTGTTAAAATTATCAACGTTTCACATAAGCTGTCATCTACCTTTCACATAAGTTCTCCTACCGTTTCCCTTGAATAGTTTACTACTATGTAATATAACAAAAATCTTAGCCAGAGCAACGCTTGGCCGAGTCTACTAGTAAAACTAAAATTAGTACTAAATAATTGATTACAAAGTGCAATAAGCGACATCTAGATACATACTGCGTCAACATGTCGCGACATATAAATGTGTTCATTGTTACAATAATAACATCAGTTAGATTGACTTATAAATCACTAGATGGCGTTATACGCAACAAATATAACTTTAGTTAATTGTATTGTTTAACTGTGATCCCTTAACCTTAAATTTCTTCTAGGTAAATATTATATACCCTATACATTTTTAAGTATGTAATATTTGAATTTGAATATGTAAAAGGGTTTTTTTTACACGCAGACCCGTAACTTCGATTAGGAAATTACGAAAACTAGGAAGTAATAAAATACAATCCTATAATTCATCAGTCAATAATTTGTAACTTCTAGTAGCCAATGTTTTCTTTATTAATAATAAAATAACGCATCTTACTCTGGTATTAACATGTTGTATGACACTATTCCCAATAACCTATACGTCTTGTGTATTATATAGCCACAAAATGCAGCAATAAGCAATTTGAACATCGTTGTGACAGTACCATTAGGTGTGTCAACACGTTAAACATCCAAACTGTAAACAAATTCACACCCATTGCGTGCATCTTTGCGTAACTACGTTTGAAAGACATTTGGAAAATGGTTGTTTAGTCATAGTAGGTGAAGTAAAGAACGGTTCGGTCACCGTTGTTACCTTTTATCTTTAAATAATCAGCCCTGAGTATCTCGATATACCCTTAACACGTATAAAGGCGCACAAAAGTCAATCGTAAGGATAACGATAAAATTAGTATGGCAACTATGAGAGAGGTTACTAATACTTTGCCTTTGAATAGTTTACAATACGCACACAACACACACTAAACAATATAGATGGCGTAACTTATAATTTAAATTGGCAAAAATGTTATCCAATTCATAAGTCAAACCCAAGCGAAGTAGCGATCGGCCGAGTTAAAATTATGGGACACCCTCAGCAAAATTTATAAAATAAAAAATATGTATTTTGAACAGTAGGAAATATACAATATCCAAACCAAGTATGTTACTAGTTGTACAATAAAAGCCTACGACCTTCCAATCAGGGAATTTTACAATAGTCCGTACGTGATACACGCATTTGCACAATATACGGCGTACAAAGCTAATCTCAAAGATTACCACTGCCGTGTCGGCCTGGAGTATATGAATTAAATTCTGTATATTTTTAATGACTTCAAAATGGAATGTTCAACGTGTATGTTTGTGTATAGGCAATCATTCTCCGTCTATGGATCTAGATAATTAAAGATCATAGAATCTTCCTGTTAAAATTATCTAAATAGGTCAAATATAATTCTAATATTTATATACAATACAATTCAAGTAAAATCTGTCTTATTTTTAATTTGACAGAGATTTGTTTAGTTTTATTATTGGGAGATATACTTTATAGTGTATTTCTTTGTTAGTTTTAAAGGTAAGTGCAGTGATTTTAACTTAAAAAGTTATTTCCTAATCGTTAAGTTTATGTGTTTTATTTGAAGGTTTGAATAAATATGCTATAATTCAAGTGGTGTATGACATGATAATCTGCAAGATTAATCTCAATAGCTTATAACTGGACTCGTTCAACATTTACAGCTACACGCATCTTGGGATTTAAATTTGTATAACAGTATCGCTTCTATTGTAGGCTTAGACTGCAAATTCCTATATAAAACTAGTCATCGTGGGGTCCTAACAACGTAAGTTTTCTAGACTATAGGTAAAAAAAAGTATACATATTTTTTCATAAGGATCATCTCGATAGTTTACTTTTTTTTATTCTGTAAACGGGCAGGAGGCTCACCTGATGTTAAGCGATACCACCGCCCATGGACACATTGTCAGAGAGCACGCAAGTGCGTTGCCGGCCTTTTAAAAATTGGTACGCACTCTTCTCGACCCTAAGTCGAATTGTTAAAAAAAGAAATATAAATTTCTAAGTTTCCATGATATATAGTAGTAAAATTTAAACTTGGAATCCCAATTATCGTGTCTCAAAGTAGGTTCGTATGCACTTTCCCTCGCAGCAAGTGGTTAGCCTCGCAAGGTCGGTATCGTAGGACCGGTCCTAACAGTTATGTGGAGAAAACCTCTGTTTATTGAGAAAATGTATGACTAACTCGGTGGGTATTCTTAAATGGCTCTCTAATCTGATATAAATAGAATAAATACTTCTTTATATAATGGCTTAATGTCTAAGAAATTTTTATTTTCATTTAGACGTTAACTTATCTCTCAAAGCAATGCATTACCTAAATTATTTAAAGCTGGAAATGTGCCAAATGATTGCAATTAAATAAAGTCCATCATTAATTATATAAATATAAAAAATGTGTTTTACAGAAAAATTTCTTAATATAGTCATTACGTACAAAAAAAAACTTAGATTAAATTAGGTACACTTCCACAGGGACAAACATTTGAAATTTGTTTTAATTTTCTTTTTATTATTACTATATAGGTTAAGAAAATTGTAAATACTGTATATTAGATTGTTATGATTACAATTAAATTTATAATTTGTATTAATTGTCGACACTTAATATTTATATTAAAATTATTATAACAATTAAATTCATTAAATTCCTAACATATCTTCCTTTTTCCCTCCCTCTTAAGTCTCGGAAATCTAAAGTTTTAGTTTTGTATAAATATGAACAAGAAACTTTGTTTGCCAAAAAAGTTTCACTTCTGACATGTGTACGCACGCACTTTTTTGATGCCCTTTGGTGTATTTTAGATTTTAAGCAGATTTAACTATAATTTACATACAATATTTATAAGTTTTTATAAATTATGATGATAACTGACTTCAAAAATACCAAAGAAAGGGTTTTATAATTATTAATAGCTTTCAGGATAATCTCGTGTCATATTTAAAACATTTCCAATTCGTAACATTCTTTATAATTTTTTTATATCCAATCAGTATAAAAGTGCCTCAGGATTTCTAAATACGGAACTTCTTAATATATAGTAGCCTATATTAGTGATGAAGTATTATAATATATAAACCTTATAAAAGCTTGAAAGAGTCATAATTATGTACTACATAATGTAAACATTCCTTTTTGATTAAATACTATGCTGATGTAAGATTATGCTACCTCGGTTCAGTAAATTGTTCGTGATTGTTTATTTATAAGTGGAATGTAAAGTATTCTGTTCATTATCATTGAATGAATATTATAAAACCACAGATGGTCATTGCGTTTGTAGAGTAGGTTGATTAAGCACCGATCAATGCCACTTAAGTTAAATCCGAATGCAAATAACCTTTAAGAAATAGGTTAGAAAATTACTGATAAAATGATGTCGTTTGATTGGCTTAATAAGATCTTTTAAAATTCTTCTGATATAAAAACAAGCTTCCCCCGGGAGCTTCGTTTCTCCTTAATGTGATTTTACTTAGCCTACCTTTTTAGTACATATCAACATGGAATATTTTGCAATGCTACCCCAGAAACTGTTCGGTTTTCCGGAATGAAAACTTTTTAGGTTTTGCTGTTAATTTTTCTCTGTACCTCAGAGTTCAAGTCATAAGTTTTTAATGAAATAAGGGTTTTACCTTAATTCTGATTAGATATTATAAATACAAGCCGAATCGTTAATTTTGAAGGTGGTTTAAACAATATTATTGTACACATATCGGGCCGTTCAAATATTACGTAAGCAGAGTTACTACAATTATTTCCCCTCCACACTCTACAGCTCTTGTAAGCAAATCTATCAAAGAATCAAACTGATTTAGAAATATGTCAAATTATATAGATAAAATATTATCTTACGATAATATTACGTTCTTCGAACGACACATGGAAGAATTAATTACGCATACATGAAAGCGTGGGAAGGACGTTTATAAACAATGCCTCTTCTCCTATAGGGAAATGATTGTAACTAATGTACAGTAAACCGTATAAGAAATTACGCAGCTTTATATATAAGTTTTGGGTATTTTTATTTTATTTTTATGTAATAGGAGGCAAACGGGCAGGAGGCTCATCTCATGTTAAGTGATACAGCCGCCCATAGACACTCCCATTGCTAGAAGGCTCGCAATCGCGATGCCGGCCTTTTAATAATTGGTTTTTTCTAGAAGGACTCTTAGTGGAATTGGTTCGGAAATACTTCAGTAAGCAGCTAGTTAAAAGGACTATCAAGCAAACGATATATCAATTAATTTTCTACGATTCTCCAATGACAACTTCTCGTAAGTCGAAACTAAGTGCTAAGTACTTCTGAAATTCATTACGTTCTTGACATACGGAAGTCACACTTAGTCTACATAATGCAAATAATATAGTTTAGATACTATACAATTTTTATTACTAAATAATAAACACTGATTTAATACATTACCTACAGCTCGCTACAGTTCTTTTTAGAAGCATGGCTACTTAGAAATCGCCTTTACTATACAGCTACACTAACAGTTATAGCCAATGCGATAGTTGTATACCTTAATTACCGTAACATAGCACATAAAAATATCGGTCGATTCGGTGACAGCTTTATACCCGTAAAGTTTTAAAGTTGTCGCGTAAACAAAAGACAATATTCAGTTTTTATAACTGATATATTCTGAATAGGAAACTAAAAAAATACATATTTGTTATGTAGCAAAGAAAACTTCAAATTTCAGGTTCTTTTCGTTATTAGCCTTAAGACAATTGAATTGATTTGTGGTTTAGATTAGATTTTTTTATAGAACAGAAGGCAAACGGACCATGTGGTGGTTCCATATAGTGGTGGTGCGACAAAAACTACCCTAAAAGCGGTCAGTTATGGAACGACGGACGTCGAGGTGATACGGGAAATAATATAGTAGTGTTATAATCAATTACAAAATAAGTAATAAACAATCATACAATGTTTTACAACACCATTTTAGTTCTTATGTAACAGCAGTACCTTTAGTATGCGGAAGAATGCATTTTTATCCTAAATACGGTTATTTGTGATATTACCTTTTAATTATTTCTTTATTTATTTCGTAACCCTACAGAATAATAAAAATTATATATAAAAACAAACAATCACACTAAAAATATATAGAAATGGAATTCATAACATTTACTTACAAAAGTGTTCAAATATTTTCAAACAATAAAAATTATTCAATACATTTAACTAAGTAATACATAATTTGGCTGTGTTGTGTAAAGGTGTAAAAGTGAGGGTATGTACATGAAGGTGTGTATGTGGGTGTGCTCTAGATGCAGGTGATTTAGCGCTATGAATATTCTTAATACTCCTTTTAACCATATTCCGCGATAGCTTACAAGTCAAGGCTTAAATACATATTGGTATGTCCGGGCTGCGCGATACAAAACTGAGTTTTTTGTATAGTACTCGTAAGTCTTGATGTGAGGAACTAAATTATGTTTTATTATTAACAGAAACAGATACAGAACTCTGTAGTGCCACTGATTTATTTTTATTTGTCTATTCTTGTCAACCTTAGATTAACTATTATCATACAAGATGACCTCAAATACGCCTATTCATTGCCATTAATAGACAGTAGGCCGTATTTATTAGAAAACTTAGTCTTTATTTTATCACTTATGATAGGAGGTTAATAACAAGTGTAATCAAATTGTAAAAATGTAAAGCCTAGAAGCAGTACTCCTTTGCTTAATTATATAAATGTGTATATTGTAAATAAATTCCTCGGTTTCCTAGACCACACACTGCACAACAGACGGCTACCAAATTAGATGAGCTTCAATTGGAATGTCTAAGACATCCTCCGTACTCCCCGGACCTTGCTCCAACAGATTACCACTTTTTTCGAAATTTGGACATATTCTTGCAAGGGAAAAAATTTAACTCTGATGGGGCAGTCCAAATCGCCTTCACAGATTTTATTGATTCCCGTCCGACTGTTTTTTTTAGTAAAGGGATCAATGAACTACCTATGAGATGGCAAAAGTGCATAGAAAACAATGGTTCATACTTTGATTAATTAAATATATTATATTTAAAAATATTCGATGGTCTAAGATCCCGCTATACAACGACCTTCACCGAGATGCTTATTTAATGAAACTTATTTTATATATAATTTAATATGTCAATAAATACAATCCATATGGGTTGCCTAGCAAATTTCAGTCCAGAGTATGTTTAATTAATTTAAAAAAAATATATTTTTTTAAACATTTCACCGGTATGATTATTAGATAAATTCTATACCAATCGAACGAATGAAGCCCATAGAATATGCAAACGTTAGGTTGTTTTTAATCAATTAATTATTTATGTGTATATTTTTTATGTGACACTAAAGTATATATACATCTTTAGTATAAAAGAAGGTTATAGTGATACATATATAATACTACCCTGATTAAAAATATTGATTGAAAAAAGTTCAAAAAATTTACTACATGCAAATTATAATTTTTTTTTTTTTTAATATTAATTAAACATACTCTGGACTGAAATTTGCTAGGCAACCCATATGGATTATATTTATTGACATATTAAATTAAATATAAAATAAGTTTCATTAAATAAGCATCTCGGTGAAGGTCGTTGTATAGCGGGATCTTATACTACGACTTTTTGTTCCTCCCATACAAAACGCCAATTTCATATGTAAGGACCTAATATTATTATATTATATTATTGCAATAATAAATATAATTAAACATTTATTATATGTTACATATGTATATAATAATACATGCACGGTATACACACTGTGTATCTCGAACGCATCTCTCTCCTCTTGAGGTATCTCGTTTTCTGCGCTCAACGCAGACGACCCTCAAGAAAACAAAGTCACTCAGGTCTCCATTTTTTTTAATAATTTCAAGAACTCTGTATTAATCGTGTCCTGTGCAGTGATGTGTGGTTGGGTGTGGTTGTGGTGGGAATGCGTTTTTTTGAGAATAGTAATGTGTGTAGCATTTTATTTTTGAATGTATTTAGTAATACTTTATTCTGTATGACACGCTTTTTTGTACTATTTTCCTGTTATAATTTATTAGAAAGGACTTTATTTTTAAATTATTTTTAAACTGTGATGTTAGTAAATATTAGATGTTTAACAAGTAAAAAAGAAAACTATTTTAAGATTTTCTTCACTTCCGTAATAATGCATTGCGTATTAAGCGTGACAAATAGAAAATCAACGACCATTATAATACAAAAACATCATTAGGTTATGGTGAATTAGCAAGTGTTGAAAATTGCGACAATCTTAATGACGGTGAAAGCCGGATAAAGAAAACAATGATTGAACCAATTCTTCCTGACTTTGATTTGTGGGAAAATGGTGAGCAATTTGAGTATCGCTTTTACTTATAAAGACCTAAATCATATCAAGAGCTGTCCGGTCGTCGGTGTGTAATGCAGTTTTGACAAATAAAGCCTCTTCTTCATGGTAAAGTGGTTGTTAATTAAATTACTTAGATGAAGGCTCCTGAAGGCTTGTTTGAAGATCAATTAAAAAAAGATAGAGCTAGTGACCCCAGAGCTGGTGCTTTCTTCGCTCAACGAATATCGCAATACAGCGAGGAAGTGCTGCCATTAAATGTATACTGCCACAGGGACCACGCTTTAAATTTATTTTGGCTTTCTGTTAATCCATTTTTTATTATAATTATATTTTTAGGATTATTTTACATACTCAATTTTTGTGTGTGATAAGGGAGTCTTTATCACATTTATTGCTTTTAGATACTTAGAGCGGTGATACTGTGTTTGAATTTATCCATCCATCATAAATTAAAAAATGCTAGTCAGTGAAAGTTATGCCTTGGAGTTTAGTATCTCTTATATATATATTTATATATACTGTATTATATTCTGTTATTGTTATCTTACTCAACATTAAAAAATCTATTAACCCTATTTTTAATTTTAATATTAAACAAAACAACTATTTATGTTTTGAGTAAAGTATACTAACTCCAAACATAAATACTCACGATGACTAAGAAGTACCCCTGACTGCAAATCCATGGGACCCGGGTTCGATCCCCGGCTGAGACGAACATCGATGTGATGAGCATTTGGTGTTGTGCTTAGGTCTTGGGCGTTTAAATATGTATTTATATGTCTATCTATCTATAATATGTATGTATATCCGTTGCCTAGTACCCATAACACAAGCTTCACCAGCTTAGCATGGGACTAGGTCAATTGGTGTGAATTGTCTTTAAAAAAAAAAAAAAATACTTACTTGACTTATATGTGGAAAGTTCCATCACAAAGCAATAACATTAAAGAATAACGATGTATAAGACAACTTTATATTTAATTAAGAGTTTATAGTGAAAATCTAACCACTTTCATTTTGTAGAAAATATTTCTATAATTTTATACTAAATCACCTCAAAAACTTTTAGAAAGTCTAATAAACACAAACGTTAATATTTAACGAGAACTTGCGGCGCCAACCTTACCACATCGGTGTAAACTTGTCGCGTTGATTGTACATCTCAAATAATTATGTATGCAGTTTCACAATATATTTATTATTATTATCGTGTTAGCCAAGTCAGCATGAAATTCATTGCTATTTGAATTCATATATCGGGAGCCATTTTGTCCAACATTTTTTTTAAATTTACACATTAATTTTATTGTAAAAAATAAAAATCTTTGTAAGAGGAACAGTTCATAATTTTTCCAATTGTATAGCCTTCTAATATTATTATTATATTAATAAAAATAAATAAATCAGTGGCGCTACAACCTCTTTAGGTCTTGGCCTCAGATTTCTAAATATGTTTCATGATAATTTTTAAATCTAATAGGCAAGAAATTGATCAGCCTCCAGTGCCTGACACTGGAGGCTGACGCCGTTGACTTTTTGGGTCTAAGACATGTCGGTTTCCTCAGGATATTTCCTTCACCGTTCGAGCATATGATAAATGTGCACATAGAAAGAAAGTCAATTGGTGTACAGCCGGGGATCGAACCTACGACCTCAGGTTTGAAAGTCGCACGCTGAAGCCTCTAGGCCAACACTGCTCTGCTCATTATTATATTAATAATAGCTTAAAGTTAACTAAATTCCCATTTATTACATACATTTATTTACCTTGATCTAAATCATCATTACATAACATTCTAAACGTGCCTTAATTAACTAATATTTACGAAATTACATTTGTAATAAATTATTGATTTATAAAACGTCGTATTTGTAATTACTATAATTAAGTTCTTCGTGTTAAAGCAATTAATCATTTTAGGATTCCGTCGACTTTAAACCTTGTCAGAGCGTAATATGGACTTTTTTTTACTACATGTGTCACTGAGACGTTCCAGCCTCATTTAAGACTAATAAGTAATTTAAGTCTAACCTAATTTGCTAATAAGTTTATTTAACATAAGAAAATGTCCAATAACAGTATCTATTAAGGGGAAGACACTCTGTTCTTGTCCTCTATTTTTTATACGTTTATTTTATTGATGGATCATTTTAAATAATATTCGCTTTCGAAATTTGACAGTAAAGAATAGAATAGTGTTTGAATTCGATAAAATCACGGGGAGATTTAATAAGATATCCAATCATTTTTTATAAACAAAAGTAAAACATACTACATATTCTTTTTTTGCGACTGAGGCGAAAACTAGCTGCTGTGGTCTCTGGCAGAATGACCAGCGCTGTGAAACATTCTACTCCTCAGCATAATGCTGAGCCAGGGCCAATAACAACCACAGCACACACTCATTACACACTTGAAACGAACCAAATGGGAAAAGGGATTTTTTTTGATATCTCTAATTTTTTATTTTATTTTTTTCTTTGTTTTTTGTTATTTTGTGTGTGTAGTGTTAGTAATAAATATTATGTCTATGTCTATATGACTAATTGTGATAGTGTTGTAATATACGCGGAACCCAGAATATTACGCACTGTGCACCCTTAACCGTACGTTTAAAGTGAACGTGGATTAATGAAGGACGTATTGACGGAAGACAATAGATTGAAATGACAAACTTGTTTTAAATAACACGAAACTTGTTTTAATTGATAGACTTCTAAATGGCAAATAAATTTTATTATTCTGTTTTCATTATATATTATTTATAAAATTTATTTTAAAGATAATGAGTATGTATATATATAATCTTTATAAAGATATATCTTTAAGTTCTTAAGTTTTAATTCGGTTTACTTAATTTATAATTAAATGAAGCGTAATTAATTAATTCAATATTTACAAAGGAATTGATCACTTCTACATATGACCGAATACAAATCGTTCACTATTAAAACAGGCAATATCTTTTCAAAATATTTTGAAACAATTGTTCAGTTGTGCAAGCATCTTGTTAATTAGCTACATTTAAAATAACACATTTTTACTTTTAGTTTTCTATAATATATGTAAATATGTATATAAATATATGTATCAGTAAAATAAGAATATAAAAATTATTATAAGGAAAGAAATGAATTATTACGACATAAACAAAACGTAGTTTTGCGAAGCGACCAAATTTAGCGCGTTTTTGATCGATCAGCGCACTTTGGCAATCAGGAGTTGTCACAAAGCTCTTAAATATAGTTGAATAAGAAATCATTCCGTGATTACTTATGCAATTCTTAACAATAGGCTTGAAAGTAAGAACTATACTGGAATTGTCTCGATTGAAAGTCGATTTCCGCCGCATCCCGTGTGACTCACGGAAACACGTAACTCTCGGAAAAGCGGAAAATCATTAGAAATTCTTTAATTATTGCGATGTCAAAGCGATTAGGACGCCATCTTTGATGGGAATGCCGTCGCACTTGATTGTTAGAAAGAATTTTGATATCTTTTTTATGATAATTCATTTAATTTTTCAACTCGTTTCTTGATTTATCTGAAGCCTCATATACAAAACATTCAATAGTTTGATTTGAGGCTTATAGCGACATTCATGTGGTAGTAGGTTCGATCACCGGCTGTGCACCAATGGACTTTCTTTCTATGTGCGTATTTAACATTCGCTCGAACGGTAAAGGATAACAAACAAATATTGAAATTTGAGGCACACACCTAAAAAGGTTGTAGCGCTACTGATTTTTATCAAAATATATTTTTTGTGTGTTATTTGTTCTAAATTAAATTACTTAACTATTTATTATTCATTGTCGTTGTTTATTTAGTCTTGAAACAAAATCCCCAAATTTACAAAACATTTACCCATAAATTTACATTCTTCGTCCTTTTCTATCAAATTGTGTTTACACTATAAAGAAGAGAGATAGTTACAGTAACTACAAAAACAAAATCTATGATGTCATGCAAATGTTATAACCTTACAGCAGTGACCTAGCCATTGAGACATTAACATTCTATGTAAACCAAAGTTTACTCGAAACCGAGGACATTTACTTTCATATATATTATTCCTCCACCTAAAAATATGCCCAAGGACCTTAATGACACGTACTAAAGTGCCACTTAACCATAACTGTTCGTGCTCACTTTCCAAGTTGACTGTGACCTCTAAATGCAAAGACGTATGTCGAAGTGTGACGAGAAAATGGAGTTCAAGTTAAATGTTTGTACAAAGAATGATATCGTTATGTTTATTATAGGGGTTTGGTGATTGTTGTTTCCTTGGAATTTGATTTCTAAAAGAGCGTACCAATTCTGGCACTGAGTGTCCATGGGCGGCGGTATCACTTAACACCAGGTGAGCGACAATTAAGCCAAAATTATAGGTTAAAACTTAGTCATTTATTTTAAAAGCTTTTGGGATATAAAAACAAATTGTTACAGTAATGTTATCGTCAACTTATCTTAATTATAATAGAGTATAACGTGAGATGGTTATAAATAATCACAAGGCTTACCTTAGTAGTGGTTTGCATTTGAAGGAATGTCGCAATACCGGCGCGGACGCGATTTTTCACGCCACGAATTGTTCCCTTTGAACTTCTTATTGTGGAGGGCGCCTCTTCACTCTTAAAGTCCTTTATTCCGGCAAAATATTCCATCTCAGACTCGGGGCACTCACTTTTAACACTAACACTTTTCACTGAAACGTCATCGAATTGTTTTTCATTCAGATGAAAATCATAAAACTTATCCGTATCAAAATAATGGCTACTATAACAAATTTGATCATCCTTCATTTTTTCCAAGTTTTTTCTCTCCTCATACGTAGTTTCCGTTATAATTGGTGATTTAGGGCTCTGTCTCTCGCTCTCCGGGGACTCAGAACAGTTCTTTTTCAACTCGTTGTTGTACTGGGAAACCAATAGGAATGACGTCAACTGCACACTTTCTTTTGGAATATTAACATTCTCATTAATATTCTGGCTAACTTCCCTTTGACGTTCGTCTGACGAATCACTTTCAATGTCGACAGTCGTTAGTTTCGCTGTGCGGTCTCTAATATCTTGCAACAAACCCTGCGGTAGAAAGCTATCTTTATTGTTTACTTTAGCGAACGTTTGCAAAGGCTCAGGCGATTGTTTCTTTTCTTTTTTGCTCGCGTCTTCGCTGTGACTTTCGTCGGCATGCACGCTCCCATTCAATTCGCTGCTGTTTAATGAGTCACACGATATGTTGGAGTCGTTATCTTCAAAATCTAATTCACCCTGATTTCTTATAGAGCTAATGACTGTAACAGATACAGATTTCTTGGTAGATTTCGACAATTTCTTTTTAGGTAGAGGGGGCGGCGTTCCGTCAAGGTCGCTGCACGTACCTGAATCTAACGTGTCGCTCGGTGAGCACTGGCCGCTTGACATTATCATGTTGGTCATCGGATTCACGTACGAGTTACAGTAAATATACGGCGCTTTATCGACCTTGGAGAACTCTTCCGCTTCGAGTATTTTCGGGCGGCTTTCCTCTACGTTGAGCCGGACAAGACTGTTGTTTTTCTTGTTTGCATCGCTGATCTTGAAAGTATCAAAGTCGACCTCACTTTTGAGATGAACACTTGATATTTTTGGTGCTTTTGGCTTATCTGTGTCTGTGTTTATTCTGATTGTAACAACGTGCGGGCCGTTTGCGGTTAGTGCGTCTGTGCAAGGCGTGCTCTCAGGTCGATCTGACTGGGTCGCCGCAACAAATACCGTTGCTGATGGTGCCTTAGAATCAAGGACAAGCGAGTGCATCGAACTTAGAGAGTCCATGTTAGCACGGCTATCAGAGAATCCGTTCACTCTAAGTTTAGAATCATCGCTAGTGATTTGTGTAAAAGTAGTCGATCCGGTCCTCGGCATCACTTTGGTTGAGAGAGGGGCGATGTACTCGAGATTCGGCCGGGTTGTTACCTCCTCCATCATTATCGATTAATGAATCGACATAATTAGGTAACGGCTCTTCCGGTTGTTATTCTAGTCAGGTGGCGGTTTAGATATTGGTTGATGTATAAGGCATAATGGTTCCGGTCGCTCGAATGTAGGTCTATAATCCGCACGACAGCCTGTTTTTCTTGTTTATTTGTACCTGCAAAGAGAGAGTCATCGTTTAGTTTAATAATAATAAAAATATATTTATACTATGATACTAAAACGTTATGGTGGTATAATCTAAATTTCGCATATTCTACCACATACAATGGCGTGAAGATTGTCTTAAAAGGTAGAATTTAACATAGAAGTTACATATTACATTATTTATTATTTTATCACTACATCACCACATTGTTAAAATATATTACTACATTATCAAATTAATTATAATATTTCACTCACGTAATCCTTAATAGAATTATTAGTATATTAAGCAAATTTTTAAAATCTCTAGGAAGATCTTTAAATGTTTTTGGTAAATTATTAATTATAAACCTTGATTGCCATACAAAAATAATTTAATAACCAATTTCACCCCATGTCTACTTCGGCAGTAGTCCATTCTAGAATATATATAGGTATACTAGTAGACTCGGCCAAGCGTTGCTCTGGCTAAGATTTTAGTTATATTACATAGTAGTAAACTATTCAAGGGAAACGGTAGGAGAACTTATGTGAAAGGTAGATGACAGCTTATGTGAAATGTTGATAATTTTAACACAGCGCCATCTGTTAGAATTGTATCAAATAATAAACAAATATTTTGCAATAAATTAAAATTGCGACTATAATTTGAGATTTAAACTATCCTATCTCTCAAGTTGGATCGAACTGCACATGGTGTGCAAATTTGATTGATATCGGTTCGGTAGTTTAGGAGTCCATTGAGGACAAACATTGTGACACGAGATTTATATATATTAAGATATAACTAGCAGACCGGCCAAGCGTTGCTATGGCTAAGGTTTTTGTTATATTACATAGTAGTAACCTATTCAAGGGAAACGGTAGGAGAACACCAGTCATGGGGACCACAATGCTTTTATGCCATTAAATTGTAGCTTATGTGAAACGTTGGAACATTCAACACAGCGCCATCTGTTAGAATTGTGACTATCAAATAATAAACAAATATTTTCCAATAATATAATATTGCGGGTATAAATTGAGATGTAAGCTATCCTATCTTTTAAGTTGGATCAAACTACACACGGTGTGCAAATTTGATTGATATCGGTTCGGTAGTTTAGGAGTCCATAGCGGACAAACAACGTGACACGTAATTTATATATATTAAGATAAGAAATAATAATAAATTAGTAAAACTAAATACCTCACATTACATGATAAAGACACATTTTCAATGTCTACGTGACCAATATAAGAGTCATGTAACCTAAGTAAATGGAAAAATACGAAAAGAAGAGACTTTTATTACGAAAATAATATGCACCAATAATTAAGATAGTTTTCTAATTTATTTTTAACTACGCAGAAATATTTAAATTTATTCTTCGTTGCATCAATGAGGTGGTGAACGTCTTCAGAAGCATTTTATTTGTAACGCTAATTTCTTGCTTATTTGCATAAATTTTAAGACGTAATTAAATTATTACTTTTATCTTCAGAAATACGGAGTTTTTCTAATTATAAAATAGATCTTCTTCGTAGAAACCTTGCAGCTTTATAAATATATTAAAATATTGGACTTAGCGGATATATATATTACTAGCTGATCCGGCAAACGTCGTTTTGCCATGTTTATCATTTAGATAAAAAATAGGGGTTGATCGTAGAGGGGTTAAATTAGGGGTTGTATGTATTTTTTAATGCTGTTTCATAAAAAAAAAAATTAGGGGTGGACTACCCTTAACATTTAGGGCGTTGAAAAATAGATGTCCGATTCTCAGTTATACCCAATATGCACACAAAATTTCATGAGAATCGGTCAAGCCGTTTCGGAGGAGTTTAACCACAAACACCGCGACACGAGAATTTTATATATTAGATGTAGTTTGCATCTTGTCTTGAGCGCTGTCAAACTTCATATAGAAAAAGTTGTTTGGCTCTTACTAGATTTAAATTGGATTTTCTAAAGTATAGGCCTTAAAACCATAAAAAATTTAATCAAATTTAAAAAAAAATATATTTTAATTGCCATTAAATTATCCCTAATTTATTTAATTATAAGTTCTAAAACAACGTGTATGCATAAAATTATACAAGAAAACTAGCTGACCCGGCAAACGTTGTTTTGCCATGTACATATATTATTTCTAGAAAACATTTTTTTAGTTGATTAAAAATAAAAATATCTACAATCTACTAAAATAAAAAAAATAGAGGTTGATCGTAGAGGGGTGAAAATTAAGGGTTGTATGTATTTTTGTATGTTGTATCATAAAAAAATAAAAACAAAAAAGTTTATCTACAAATTAAAAAAAAATTTTTTTTGGTGTGGACACCCCTTATCATATAAGGGTTTGAAAGATAGGTAATAGCCGATTCTCAGACTTACTAAATATGCATAATAGATCTCATAAGAATCGGTCGAGCCGTTTCGGAGGAGTATGGGAACGAACATTGTAACACGAGAATTTTATATACATGTATATAGAGATATGTCATCACAAATTTTACACGCATACACATCAACTCATACTAGAACATAATCGAGATAGAAAGGGAAGAAATTAAACAAGCAAAAGAAAAAAAACTTATAATAATAATAATAAAAAACATAATAAAAATACATTAATAAGTAAAGAATAATATTCGCTACACAATAATAATAATTTAATTAGTCAATGTAATTTAATTTACTAAAATACTTTCATCGAACTTTGAGTCATATAGTCTAGTTTAAGAATGAGACAAAAATTAGCAACATACAAGTTTATGTGCAGATGAAAATTTTTGCATCGTGAACTATTATGTAAATATGTGATAATATTTACATAAATATAGTGAAATTTAAAACAATCATACTTTCTATGCAATATTATATAATGAATTTCGACAGATTCAATAATAAGCATATTATCACGTTACAGCCTTATTTACACCAAATTTATGTAATAAATTAGCATCTGTAAGTGATTTCATCATAATAGCAGAAGCGTTAAGTATAAAAGACGTTTCGTATATTGGTTAGGCGGGCGATATCACTAAATTAAATAGATTTCACGAATGTATTAAGAATAGTATCGAAAAGCTAAATATAAAACAACTATTTAATCCCATTCCCATCCCATTTATTTATTTCGTAATCCTACAGCTAACATAAATGATATACAACAAGCAACAAATATACCCAACGTATAGCCAAAGATGGAATAATGGTAGGGGAGCCCAAGAGGGGATTTCGGGATTTACTAAAGCGCGGCAGATTAATATACAGGGGGATAGCTTGTACTCGGTTAAGTACCTCCACAAAACATGAGGTCCATATATAAGGCCGCCTGTGAAGGAGACAGGATCAGATTAGTAAAAAAAAATTGACCATCAGAAATTCCCGAGCGCATCAGATTAAGGTAGGGTGAGTTAATTACATCCTAAAAAGTGTATATTCCACTAATCTGACAATTTGAGAGTGACGGAAAAAAGGGGAGGGCAACAAAGTTGTAAAAAAACGTCATCTCGACATTCTCGAGCGTAGCTAATTTTTTTTATTTTGAAGGAAATAATTCAAGAATAATGAAAAATATATAATCTGACGATTTCCGCAAGCCGAAATAACAAAAATTCGTCGATAAAGTTAAATGCGTGCAGCTGCGTGATGCCTACATTTCCTTAAACCGATCGGAATCTACTAAACGGCGTTCTAAATATTTCCCTCAAAAATTACATTTCCTGTGAATTTGAACCGATTCGAAACGATAGATTTTGAGAAATTTTGAAAAATCTTAAAAAATTAAGAAATATTTTTTTTTAAAGTGGTTTCTTTATCGATCAACTTCAAAAACTAATCCGCCTTTGAGCTTGAAAAACCACGTTGATCGCCACTAAGCTGGTCAAAAGCGGTTGATTCGTTCGAGAGATATCGTGAACGAAAGAAACCCGAAAAAGTGTTTATTCGGGATTACTCCGAAATTTGTGGTTCGATCAATTAAAATTGCAAAATTACTTATGAGGATGATAAAACTGCGTCGAATGCCGCCAACCGCGTGAAAATTGCTTGATCCATTCAAATGTTATTGCGGTTCGAAAATTCCAAAAATAGTGTTCTATGAAACTTCTATCAGACTTTCGAGCTGGGAGAGCTCAAATGCATAGAAATTTATTTCTTTGAACTCAGCGAGCTCAAAATATCAATTTTAAGCGCCCAGGAATGGAATTAGCGGGAAGTTGCAGGGATGGCCCTTTAGGTGAACCGTTTTTCTAAATTTTTTTTTGTCAGATCAGGCGAATCCCTCTAGATAATCGTCAGATTATGAGACAGTACGTTTAGAACATAAAGATGAACCACATATATCTTAATCTGACGCGCTTGAGTATTTCAAAATTGCGATTTTTTTTTGCAAATTATGAAAATGGCTGTGGGTTTGCGTCCCATCGAAATCGTCAGATTAGTGAATGAGAGCTTTTTTTGGTGCACTTAACACTCCTTAGAAAATCTGACGCGCTCGATAAAATTATTTTTTTTTTCATTTTCAACCCTTAAATACAACCACCCGCATCATGCAAACGATCAGATTAACATACGTACATTATTAAAAATACGTAGGGCATAGATGCTATCAATATCTGACGCGCTCGAGGATGTCCATGCAACAGTTTTTTTTTACATATTTAACTATCTATAGCCGCTTCCCCCACCGATGAAAAGGAATTTATCATATAACATTTTTTTCTTCTTATTATCTAAGCTTTGCATCCCAATAGGTCTCTACGACGCTCGAGTAAATCCCCATTTAGCATCGTGGGCTCCCCTACCATAATATATACAAAAAGGTGCAAACATTTAGGAAAGGAATCAATAAAAATGATTAAATACGTAATACCTAATTCGGCTGTGTTGTGTGATGGTGGGAAAGTTGGGGTATGTACGTGAAGGTGTGTATGTGGGGTGTGCTTATGATGCAGGTGATATTTTTTTTTATATCAGGGGGCAAACGGACAGGAGGCTCATTTGATATTACGTATAAGTACCGATATGGTCGCCTAACACCAAAAAAGTACATTGTTTCTTTCCATATTTCGTCATAATTTCTTGAAGTAGGGAGAATGGAAAAATATATGGTGTAGTTGAGTAGTTTATGTATCCATTTTGAAAGATCGATACACGATTTATAGAAAAAAATCCAAACAGGCAATTTTTGCCACTTTGGATTCATTTTATTACGAAAATGTATACAGAACATGATTTTGAAATTTACACGATATATTTTGTCTCAGGTCTACTTGCATCGAAAAAAAAATTGCCTCCATTTCAGAAAAAGAAATTGATAAAATTACATAACCAATTGTTATTACGAGCCGGCGCGCCTCAGTGCTCCAACTCTCCACTGCGCACCGCAGTCCAACCCGAGTCACTGACACAGCAATTCGTGCTGGGATAGGGCCTTAAGCTCACCGCTCATAGACACTCACATTGACAGAGGGCTCGCAAGTGCGTTGCCGGCGTTGAAGGAATTGGTACGCTCTTTTCTTGAAGGACCCTAAGTCGTATTGATTCAGAAATAGATAGAGGTTAGATAGGTCCGTTCCTCCAAGCGTTCCGACGTGAACAGACATCCTCCATGACGAATACGCGCACTTCCCGCGGCAAAAAGGAATGTTCCAATTTAAACCCCAAGTTGATGTATGTACAATTGATTTGTTAATAAACTCCGTACATTTACAAACTACGTACATACCTTATAATGAGCGTTTAAACGCACTTGGTCTTTCTGATTTGGCTACTATAATGTCCCAGGAATTGATGGCTCTTTCTTTTTGAGAACACATATTTGATGGGGTCGTTCTTTTAAATTGAACCACTCAATATCTCTAAAGAACTTTTGCCCAAAACGAGTAGTGACTGACTGGCTTCCGGAAAGTGTTATTAGTATACCTCTTTGAACTCTTTTAAAAACAAGTTGGATAATTTCTCAAAATACGGGCGCATTAGCTTATTAAGCTGCTAGTGTATTTATCTACATAATAATAAATTGACAAGATGTTTGCAAGTACCGCGTCCAATCCAAAGTTGAAAGGTTCTATTATGAAATGGTTGCAGTGACTTATGAACCATGCCTCAATCTACAATTACGTAAACTATTGCGTTGTTCATCTCAATTCTCAATTACGCTCTGATTGTAATAATTTTTTAAATTGCTTTCAATTGCCGTGTTTGGAGAAAGAAGTGACATCGCTAGCCGGTAGCTGAATTAGCTAATGCATTTCCTAGGAACGGGCAATAACCCGCAAATATATGACAGTCTTATATGTAGACAGTATAATAAGCATATATGTACTAGAAAAAGAAATTTCGAACCAAGTAACCATTCGGACAATTATAACCCTCCAGCGGTGAAGAACAAATTATTTTTTTATAATTAGCGCCAAGTGTGACTTCCATAAAAGCTTCCAGCATGACCGGTTGGGAAGATGACATTAAAGAAATAATAATAATAATTTATTTGCAAGAATGTAGTATAAAATGTTAAGTCCATGCGTCGGGTTGTCTCTCTCCCTAAAAAATGGCGAGGGGGCCGATGGCTGGCCATGCGTCATGCACGTGAACGGGTGCTGCTTGTGGTGACTGGTCGTACTTGAATTCGTGTATGCGGTGATGTTGGTTATTTCGAGTATGTGTTTGCGTGTTGTTCCCACGAGAATGTAAGTGCGTGCTCCTATTTCACCATGCCTTCTGCTGATAGAGGACAAATCTTTATATATATAAACTAAAAATGTACATTTGTCCAATCAATAAACAGAGATTGCAAATCCGGCGAGACAATTTCCAATTGAATAATGATAGTGGTCATTAAGATGTTTGCATTGATAAATGATCGGTCCGCTCTGTTGACCATTCACACGTATCATTAATTGTTACTTGGGATAGTTATTGTGAGGCAAAGGATTAAAAATGTATTAAATTTAAATTATTCTTCAAAAGATAATGCTGATATTAATATTTTAGATACATGTAATAAAGTATAATACAATACAATAAATAAATACAATAAAAATAATAAATTCATCGGTATTCTGCTAGTATAGTGTTTTTAATACCAGAAGGTAAACGAGTAGGCGGGTCTTACCGCAACGGCTTTGTAGGAATTTTTGAGGTGGTTTATCAGGCATTGCTCACCCAGTTTTTGAATTGCAGATATTCTGCACTGACTTGCGTCCCACATACATCTGCTACTTTCGGGGGCTGGGAATGCGAGCTCCAACTTCGGTCCAACGCTCAAGTGCGTTGATGGCTTTTAAGATACGCTCTTCTCTTGAAGGTCCCTAAATCGGATCTATACGTAAATAAAATGCTACAACATACGGCTTTTCGTTTTTATAGAGACACTTGCTTTTGAACTTCAAGTGCCATATCTGAGGCATAGAGAAATTGCCTCTACTATTACTGAGGTAAAGATTTTTCCCTAAACTATTGTCTTCTGTATTATATGAAAAATCTTTACAAATCTCAAAGAAATTGCCTTCCACACGTATGCCACTAAATATGCATTAACAATACAATGAAATTAAGGAAGAAACATATTTTCAAACCTATATTTTCTTTATACCTACATAATTAAGTATTTACATTGTATATTCGCGTATGCTGACCCATGCGACTTCTTTAATACAAAGAGTCCCCTCATGATTTGCTATTTTAAAAAAGTACCGAGAGTTTTTTACGGTGGTTTTTCTCTCGGCCTACACCCTCTGTCTTCTTTGCCGATGGGTAGGAATATCTACCGACTCAAATTCAATGACGTGGAATAAGTGGGTCTGTATCATATATTCCATAACAAATATTTTGTTTAATGAGTTGATGAGAGTATGAGAGAGGGTGCTACGATATTGTGGGTTAATCGATTGTGAGGAAGCTGCATGGATCTGGTTAGCACACGTGTATATCGTTTCTATAACATAATTCCTAAAGTATCTGATTGTCTTAATGTGTGATGTTTGAGAGCAAAATGAAATAAATGTCGTGAATACCAGTAGCTCCACACCAAAGACTCTTACATCACGAATGGCAAAACCCTTATTTACAAACGAAATCAAAGGTATACTTAACAAGTGAAAGTTGTCAACAAATATTTAGTTTCTTTATTATGCAAAAGTAGTGCTATTATCAATGTGTGCCTATAATTATCTTTAAATAAGGGACCACTTTAGAATCTATTACGTAATATCTTGGACTAGAAAGTATTAATGAATGATGATTTTATAGAAGGGACAAAAACTTCTGTTGTTAACTGATACCGCCCAGTTGTTCATGACCGGAATAAAACTGTTTAGAGTCATTCAGAGTAGAGTTTGCGCTTAGTATGATATGTGAATACCTGCACCTTAGTTTCAAGATCGGACGTTGAGGCAGAATACGAAATTCCAGCCGTAACACCTAGATGTACGTCGTTCGACAGCTAAGTGATTTTTAAGGCAGTTTTTGCCGCGCATCACCAGTGTGGAACCAGCTGCATACTGAAGAAGCTTCAAGAGCGTATATTAATTATTTTACTAGACGTACTCGCGAGCCCTTTTGCATTGAGATCACTTAACATCAGGTGAGCCTGTTGAATACTGTTTAGAATCGAGCGCTAAATCTCTGAATCTGAAATACCTTGACGGGCAGCTGTTTTGATAAAAATTGTATTAAAAATGCTCACACAATGTCGGACAATTTTAACAGTTCTTTCTATATGGCGCTGATATAAAGCGTGAATATTGAAGATGGGATCTCTACCGCTATTAGGCGTTACCAGTGAAGTTCTGGTATTTATGAAAACCGGTTTTAAAACATATTCGTTTTGAAAGTTCTTTGATTTTGCGTACTAGGAAAACGTCACGGTACACTTCCCGTACAAGGCTAGCACGCGACCTCACGCATAACTATGTCAATTAACATACTAACTATAAACATATTGAGTACGGTGACTATGACGCGGGAGAAGTAGGATGGGTAAAGTTTTTTTCGTTTTCGGACTTATGCATGGAAAGAACAGTAATCCCTTTTTCGTATTTCGCGATTTCCGTCACTCATATAACGCCGTGTTTGCCTCCTATAACGCGGAAATGTCTCTAGTTATATTTATGTAGTGTGAATATAATAATGATTCATGAAGTCAATAATTACTTTTGCGTATTTTTGCACGTTTCACTGATGTTGTTATAAAATGAAACTAAACAAATTTTTAATTTCGTGTCCCTACGTTTTGAATTGTTAAAAAAAATTGGTCCGAGTCTACCGCGTTATAGAGGGGAATACTGTATTACATTTTGTTATAAAATATATAACATTCAGTCAATTTTTAAATGTATATTGTCTCAGTTTTAATGGATTATATGAATTCTAGATCCAATAGGGGTCACAATATTAGTCCATACCTGTCGGATCAATCTGTCAAAGCAATAAAAACTAATAAATGCAATTTGAATTTAGTGGGTTGTTACTTATGTTGCCAGCCTTTGAGAGCTGATGATGTGCGATGTTGTGTTTGCTCCGTTTTGGTCTATAGGTCTAAAATTGTACGTGATTTTTGTTGTTTTAAAACATTTATTTTTGTTTAGATTGTTAAAGTTGCTAATAAATATAAAAATTTACTATTTCCTTATGTTTTATCTAAACACAATTTTAAGAAATATTGCTGTGAATTTTGTATTAATGCCTGTTAGAAAAACATTTAAATTATTAGTTTATATTATGGTCACACTAAACATTGTTGCCAATTATTATTAGCACGGAATGTCGCTAATGATGCAGGATGCAAAAAGGATGCAGAATCTTGTCAATTAATTAATTATTAACGGTACTAAAGATCTGTTTTACTATTTATAGGAAATTTTCTGTAACTGTAGATGCAAATTAAATGTGCTGTTTCTTTAATAATTTTTAAATCTAGTAGGTCGTCAACCTTGTGGCTAAAACAGTGGCTTTACAAGGACTGAGCTTGGGCTCACATTCCTTTACCGTCAGTTGTATTTATACATAAGTAGGTTATCTGTGCCTGACGCACCAAGTTTTGGGTTTAAGTTCACCGTACAACCGAGTTTTCAGTTTATAAATACCTATTTTTTACAGAATGGGTAAAATGGACCTCCAGCCCATCACCTGATGTTCAGTGATATCGCCGCTCAAGGACACTCACATTGCCAGAAGGCTCACCAGTTCGTTGCCGGTCTTTTAATTGATACGCCTTTTTCTTGATGGACCCTAGGTCTAATTTGTTAAGTTTTTGATCGCAGAGTTGCTCCCCACAGAATATGAAGGGCAGCCTGTGCATCCACCACCGAATGCTAAATGTTCCGTTAGTGGACGCACAGAGGGGAATTCTCCACACACGCTTCCGTGTGTTCTGGATTCAAACATACCGTCTAGCTTAACCACATGCGACAACGATCGCAAATTACTAAGTATTAAATTCCTTAAAAAATTAGAACCGACTTTAAAATGAAGGAATAAGTATTAAATAAGAATAGTTCTGTTGATTGGTCTTGTATTACTGATAGAATATATATATATATATATGATAGAATACATATGTATTTAAATATTATATAAGGGGTATGAAGATGTTGAGCTATTTTTTGGAAGATCTCGGTTGACACTAAAAAGTATCAGTCTTATAACGAAATCATATTCCTTGCAAATCTGATTCATTTGACACCTCGATCATCCAGATCCAGGTCACTCTACGGCGGCAAATGTCGTGAAAGATTTATCGCTAAAATATTTGACCTATTGTAAGCCAATATAAAATCGGAAAGCTTCAAAATATATTATAATTGATGTATTTATTATCTATAATAAGGTAATCGTTGCATATTTTATGTTTGAAAATTTTGTTTCAAATTTATTAAATGATATATTTTAGAAACATTCCATAACTCATTCACAATTACATTATTCATAATTTGTTATATATATGTTATTGATTTTTTCCATTTGATTGAACCTTTTTGTAAATATTATGTATTCCAATGGCTATATGTTTACTTGTAGATACACAAAAAATACCTCTTCCTTCGGTTTTTAGGAGTCGATTAAAAATATTATGACATACTGTTTGTTTGTATTGTGAATTTTTTTTAAGTATTTCGAAGCAAATTTCTTGATATTAGTTCGTTTACGCGGCCTGTGTAAAAAACTATATATAATTTAAAGAAATGAAAATTTACAAAAGAGAATCTGTAAGACTGCTTGTCTAACCTTTGCATACGATTTCATAGTAATTTCACTTCATCTACACCTTCCACTCCGTTCTATTTTCAAGTTCAGATGTTTCCGCTTGCAAAAGATTACAAGACACCTCACATATATGTTTCGTATCCATGTCTAATGACAGCAATGGAAGATGCATGATTATTATGAGATTTTAATCACTTCGACCTTTCAAATGAACCCGACATTAAAGGCAAAAGTCACGCTGTCAAGGTCATACGATGTTCTCGAAAAATTCAATATGAATAAACGTAGATTTCATTGTTCAAGGTCCTGAATAAAGCAATTCGCTATCAATAAAGCAATATCCCAGTCGTGTTAGTCAAAAAAAGGCCAACGCAGGCGTCAAATTTGTTCTCCATTATGACTCAAAGTTAGACTTAAAGAGCGTTGCAAAGTTACATAGAGTTGGTTTTCGGGGAATGAAAGGGCACCCTGAATACGCCGGATACCCCCTGTCATATTTTATACGCCAAAAATAGACGTTAGTAGTATGGGCGTTACCTGGGTGGTGAAACAACAGAAAACTGTACACAATAAAATAAAAAAGAAAAAATATAATAGATGGAAGAAAGTCACTGAATAGGGGAGAAGATCGAAAAAAATTAATAGTTAATAATAAAATGTCCGATACAAATTTCAAGTGAAATTGCCATTTTTCTTTTAACTGGTGTTTTAATCGGATTCTGAAATGGTCGGGTATTCGTCCCATCGAGAGTTTAATTATTTATTTTCTATTCTTACAGTAACGGTATATTACAACAGATTTTATTATTACAAAATTTAAAATTTATTTCGTAATCCTACAGCTAATATAAATTATACATAACAAAAATCAATTATAATTAACATATAGCCATTGGAATACATAATATTTACAAAATCGTCAAACAAAAGGAAAAAAACAAAAAAAATTATTTAACAAATTGTGAATAATGTAATTGTGAATTAGTTATGGAATGTTTCTAAAATATATCATTTAATAATTTTGAAACAACATTTTCAAACATAAAATATGCAACGATCACCTAGATAATAAACACATAATTAAAAATATATTTTAAAATTTTCCGGTTTTATATTGGCATACAATAGGTCAAATATTCTAGCGATAAATCTTTCACGACATTTGTTTTGCATCACACACTTATAATTTAAACCCATACTGGATATGTAAAATACTATTATATTATAGACCTCAACCTTCCTCATAAATCATTCTAGATATAGTAATAAATTCCGGCAATTTTTGTTGACGCTATCGCAAGCAGACGGACGGATTGATGCGGTGGAAGACATGATTTTATTTATTTCGTAATCCTACAGCTATATAAAAACAATTATACTCAAAATATAGACAAAGATGGCATACATAATATATACAACAAGGTTCAAATATTTACGAAAGGAAAATATCAATAAAACGATTAAATACGTAATAACTAATTCGGCTGTCCTGTGTGAAGGTGTGACAGTGAGGGTGTGTATGAGGGGTGTCCTTATAATACAGGTTTAGCGCTATGGATATTAAGTTTATTCCGTGATAGCTATAATAAGTCAAGGCTTAAATAGTGGTGGTTGTATGTAATATAAAAGTTAGACGTGCTGACTTTTTTATAGGTCCACTTTACCTAGAACTCAATTTTCATGGCTAAGGCTCCGTTCGTAAGGAACGTTTTCGTTCGACCGTTTTCTGACTTACTTTGCAAAGTGTTTTAATTTTTCCGCTTGCTCAAAAATATACCTATTACACTCTTAAATAACGCGGCTTTCTTTTGGTAGCACATCCTATATATATACACACCCTCACGTATATACCGTTACTCTCACACCATCACATAACACAGCTTGTGTGAACCTTATGTATTCCATCTTTGGCTATATTGTTAGTATCATTATAATCTATTGTATTGTATATTTGATTATTGCAAATAAATTGTCATATAACACCGTAATATAAATGACACCTGCAGAATCTTGCCAATAATAACAACTTTCAAAGCTCGATCTCAATTCCCATTAGAAGAAAACTTGTCACAACGGATGGACCGACAAGTTTCTGTATATAGATAACTTAGTTTCTATCGCTTTATTACCAAGGACGCAGTTCATTCATGAGTCGGAGAAAAAAATATAACTGTTGAATGAAGTGGAATCTGGGTTCCTGTTATAAAGTTCCTCGACTTTGAGTGACTCGAATTGGCAGGATTTTTGCAACCACTTCAAAAGTAATCGTTATCTTAATTTTTGATAGAACCTATAAAAACCCTCGTAGTTCTGATTTCTTCTCAGATTTCTGTATATGTTAATAAAAATCCCGTAGTTCTGATTTCTCCTCAGATTTCTGTATCTGTTAGTAAAAATCCCGTAGTTCTGATTTCTCCTCAGATTTCTGTATCTGTTAATAAAAGTCCGTGTTCAATTAAAGTTTTAATAAGAGCATTCTTCTCTCTAAAATGGGTGCCAATGTCTGCCCTTTAAGGGAGTCTCGCTTGCCCCTTTTCTATGAAAAAACGACGACCTAGAGACCCGGAAACCTATACCAAAAGTTTTTAATTCTTTTAAGGCTTTATAAATCAAATTAAACCTTCATAATTTAAAGAGTTAAAAACACTTTAGGCGTCGTACCAGTCTCTATGACATTTCTGAAACCTGTATTTATTATAACTCTGTAATAACATACAATGTATATCTCGATCAAAATCAGTCTCCAATGAAATTAAACTTCAAGGCAGACATATATATATATAGTCATAGTCAATTTGTCTAATCTGTGACCGTTTAGTGTCATGTGACTGACGTATAACAAACTGTCAAGTAGCCTAAGCGTCTCTCACTGTACTCTCAATGTGTCTGACAAGACTAAGATTACAAGGTAGTAGGTAGGCTTAGTTACTAGACTTAAAGCGCTCTCAAAACCAGTGAAGCAATAAAAAAATCGAAAAATATTAATAAATCCCACTAAAACCAAACAAATGGTTACAACGGTCGTGCACTAGATTCAAATAAATTATCTAACTGTTAGATAATATTGCGAAAGAGATTCTGTCGTAAGTATTAACAAAAGTAATTAAATATTTTATGATTAAGTAAGCTATTAATTTTATTATAAATTGTTTCGAAAGCTTTTAAATCTTTTCGTTGTGCCGAAACTGTAAACCCGTGCCTCATCATTGCCATTTGGAGATGGAGTAATAGCTGAGCGAATCTCCAAGTGACAGTTACAAGCGCACATAAATACGTGGCATTTTAATGATTCTGTCGATGGAATGTTTTTTTAGTAACATACATATTATAAAACAAAACACTTAGACAATATACAAAGCCAAACAGATTACATTTTATTAGTAATCATAACAATCAAATATACAGTATTTACAATTTTAACCTTCATAGTAATAATAAAAATAATTAAAAATTAATAATAAGGAAATTAAAACATATTTAAAAAGTTTGGTCCATGTGACAGTGTACCTTTAACGCTGGGAGCATTTATTTTATGTTTTCCTATTTACCATAGAACAGTATGTGAGACGACTAAAACGGCACCATATTCTAGAGCTAGAAGACCGGCAGTAGTTCTAGCAGCAGGTGAGGTCGCTCATAGCCTTAGGGCTAATTGCACCCACAGAAGAAAAAAATGTGTTTCCTAATTCTATATTTAATACGTTAGATCTATTTAATAGAGTTCTCGATAGTACCCACGATTGATCAAGATAGGATCAAGTAAGATGTAGAAATTAAACAGTTTTGCAACCAGCGACACTGATGGTTCAATGAAATATAGTCCCAGCAAATTAAAGTATATACACATCAAAATCTCTTCCATTATAGAAAAAAAGGTAATAAATGATAAAAAAGACACCCACACGTCTTTAGGGTAAGCCTTAAACAATTTCTTAGCGTAGGCCGTTTTAACGGCAATTCTTCTCTTGCGATGCCGCTCCGACTACTGAAGGCAATTGCCCAACTTAACAGTTGTTTCACTGACTTAACGCCCAACTCTTGGATGTTCTGTAGTCAAAACACTTTGCGCATGTTTCCGTTTACCCTTTTTTTGCCACTGTGGTAGTTGTGGTAATATAGAAATAATATGTTAAGTATGAAAAAAAAACGCAGCGTCACGTGGAGGGCAAACAAAAGGACATACAAATGGCGGTCAAGTAAAGTTTTTACATCGTGTAGTTAATGCAAATATATTACTATAACTTTTTTTTATAGAACAGGTAAACTGGCAGCAGGTTCGCGAGTGCGTTGCCGGCCTTAAATAAAACGTTATACGTCATTTTTTCTATAGAGGCAAACGGGCAGGAGGCTCATCTGATGTTAAGTGATACCGCGTGCGTAGCTAGTGCGTTGCCGGCCGATAAGAAGTGGTACGCCCTTTTCTTGAAGGACCCTAAGTGGAATTGGTTCGGAAATAACTAGGCTCCGGAAGTCTCAGTCACCGCACGAAACGCGAGTACAATATTGCATCACTTCACGCCGGTTTTCTGTGAGACAGTGGTACTTCCCCAGTCGTGTCTGCCCATTTGGCTGAAGCCCGAAAGCAACAGCATGGCACTCCCACTAGGGATTGACTAATTGCACTGGTGAAATAACCTGTGACAGAGGTTATTTCACCAGTGGGCGATGCGGTCGGTCCGTCCCGACGCCGAAAGAATAATATACTTTAGTTTTGTTTAAATCATGTTATGTAATAGAACATTCGTGAATTCGGTGTCCTTTCCTAATCCAATTAATAATGCTTTATTACTTTAATGCTACACGACATATAATGAAAATGTTTAAAATATTGTAATTTAGTTTTTTTACATCGACCTTGCCTCGCCTTCAAAACGTGATTGGAAATTAATCGATTTAAAATACAAATTTATTTTTAAGTTGATTTCTACGACCTAAGGTTTTATATATTGATACGATACCTATTTGATACGAATCATTACCAGTGCCAGAGAATTTTCAAATATCCGGGAAGTGGCTGTCACAGTTACGACATATTACATACATCTTAACTCTAATTAATAAAGCCGTAATTTCAATGAATGTGAACACAGTTTAAAAATAACCAACCCATAAATACTGTAACACAAAGAAACGACACAATTCCAATTCAATAATTCAACGTTCAAGAACTTTATTTTGTCTATTACTATAGTTTAGTCATAGTATGCATGCTTTTGTATATTTTCTGTGTTGGAAGGCTGGTGATCAGTTACCACAGGACTTCTATAGTCAATACCTGCAGCATGTAAGCCCGTTAAATGAAATATTATGAAGACGCAAATAAAGTATATTATTATTAAACTTGTGGTCAAATAATTTAACCTAAAAAGCCTTATTTAAGTTTAGTCGATAATAATATAAGATTTGATTGAAATATATGAAAGGAATTCAAAAAACTGGTCAAATGTTACCCATACAGTAATTAAAGGTTTATAACAATGAAAGCTCAAGCCAAAACCGGAAACGCTACCTGCCTAAGGCATACAAAATAACCTTCCAGTTGCAGTCAGAAATACAACCTTAACACGTTGTAATAAAGTTCATAACAACACTTAGTTTATTAAATTGTCTTGACTCATCAAAGGTTTCATGTATGCTATGGATTTCTTAACATTCTTGGAAGGACTGTAAGCTGAGTTATGACCTTTAAAAAATGCAACAAGGTGTTCATCACATTGAATTTAAAATCAAGGTTCAAAAAAACCAACCTAGGAGCTCGGGCTCTTCTAATTTGTAATCTTTGCGAATATACCAGAATTAACACTTCTTATCCAGAGTTACCGATATTCGGTAGTAGGCTGATAAATTTAAAAAAAAACATTGTTAAGATCCTATATTTTTTGCTTAATGTCTAAAATTTGATGTGTTAAATTTTTATTGTATTTTTACTTTTGAATTTTTTATAACATTTATGTTTACCATAATAATTGTCATGTATTTTAGAAAATATAGCTTGTCTCATATACTATATATATATATTGCATTATACGAGTATATGTGGTGAGCTTTAATAAATAAATAAAATGTCTACACATATTTTTAATTTAGGTTAATCTATATTCCATTATAATGTTATGTTCCGTCTTAAAAAAAAAAAAAATGAAAGACAAAACGATAGCGTGTTTCGCTTGCTTTTGATTGGTTAACAATGTAGCCAATGATAGACACACGACATGTGCCATCGTCTATAGTTTTTCATTCTAACTCTCCAGGATATTTCCATAATAATGATCTTATGATACATTTAAATTGGTTTCCTTTTTAGTGGTAAAGTAAATATACATACCTATTTGGAAAAGTGATTTTCTAGTATGATGATGCTGAATTATAATCTCGTGTATCTGAAATAAAAAGATTTATTTACACTTCGTTACATTTAAAGAAAAAACAATAAACATAAAAATTATAAGGGATGTATCGGGCGGCCTTATCGCTAACAAGCGATCTCTGCTAGTCAACCCTAGTAAGGAAATATAAATAATATAGACTCACCAACCTTAGTCTAACAATCGATCTTGTCAAGTATGAGTTCGCATAATGGAGAATAGGAAGCAGGAGAGATTCCGCTAACATAGTTTTAAAAAGGATAGGATGGAAATTAGAAAGACGTCTCAAAGCATTAGAAGTGTTCAAACATTAATTAATAAAAATGTTTCAAGCATTCTGGAATTATTTAAACAAATGTTTAATGAGATGATACAAGATACAATATTACTTTATACATATTTCAATTGTTAAATTAACCTTTCTCGACAAATATAATAAATCAAATCGTCGTCGTCAAATATAATATTGATTTTTGTTAAGAGTTTGTCCGTAGAGAATTTAATGGCTAGACAACCTGTTAATAAAGACTAGACTACGAATAGACATTATTATCTATGGTCGATGACAACCCTACGTGACTTGCATAGTAATGATAAAATATGCAGTTTACGTCTTTATTGGACAGGCTGGATTTCTATGTACAAAGAAATTGCACCAAAAGATAGAAGATATAGAAACGTTGGCTTGCGGTTCCGATCGATGGTACTGATGGATATCGAGTAACAAGAAAAAAAATGTATATATGTGTAATATAATAATAATCTTAACTATAGTCAAAAAGGAAATAAACGGTCTTTATTATTATTAATCAGTCCTTCAGAGTCGAATCAGTTGTAGGAATGTCTGCCGTCCCAGTGGGATTTAGGACTTCCAGCAAAAAATTGTAGGTTACATTGTCATACTGTTGTTACTCTTGCATAGTTTTATATTTTTTATTCCTGCTTAAAGGTTATTGTGCTTACTCCAGACCGTGAAGCAACGCACGCTTGACCATTTTTATACAATTCCCTTACAAAGCACGATCGTATTACAAACACTATCCCACGGGAAATCGCAAAAACTTTTTCATTTGTTATCCCTTCAACTTCGATATTACGTCTGGGGATTCAGTTATTTCAAAAATTGAAAGAAATATTGGACGTTTTGAGGTTAATTAAACAGCTCACAGACGTTTTTAGTTCTCAGAGATTACTGAGAGTAGACGTAGGCCAACACTATTAATTGATCAAAAATAAATTCGATTAACAATCAATTGGCCTACATACAATCAAGTTATCGCGTGTTCTATCCTCATGAATCGACATAATATCGTAATCGATACTTTCTCCGAAAAACCTCCAGGCTGTCTGACAAGTGTATTATATAACCGGCATTATTTAGGTAATGGTAAAAAGGTACCTATATTTGGTAAGTTGTATGGTATTTTAATTACCATGAGCAAAGAGATTGTGTAGTGAAACTTTATTCTAGTTAAATCTGTTCCGTAAGTCCCATGACGCATGGCCAGATTTTCTCATGCCTCTGTTGCATCATCTCTTCTATATTTTCGAACGAAATTTACTGTAATACCCATCAATTGAATGTCAATTGAAATTGTGCCTAAGCAGCCGTATCTAATAATAATAATAGCCGTTTATTTCAGATACTTTTACACTTAAACACATTTCTCATTGTTTTTAGGTATCTGTGTGCCCTTTCTTGGCAAAGACCTGCTCCAAATACCGCCAAATTCCTGTCTGCACTGTGCCTCTCTCTGTGTTTCTTTAAATTGGTCTTCTTCTTTTTCGTTTATTGTACCTTGGGCACCAGTTTAGTATTTTCTTGGTCCATTGTATCCATTAATACTATATATTAAATATACAATCCCTTCTTAAGACTCTTAATGACACTTTGGAGTTTTTTTTATGTTACCAGAGGCCAACGGGCAGGAGGCTCACCTGATGATGAGCAGTTGGCTCATAGTACACAGTAAAAACAGCCTTAAGAAACGCACTGTTGTGGAACGACGTCTTGTTGATACGGGTGGAATTTCGTATTCTGCCTCTACGTCCGATGATAAAACTCAGCTCCATTAATCCGAACATCTCCTCTGATTTAAAATATTAATTGAGTTAAAATACATAATCTCTCTAATCTCTCTCGATAATGTAGATTTTGAGGATGGTGCAATTAAATAAGTACTCGTACACCACAGTTTACTGGTTGAGTCAGGCTAAAACTTATCTACAATTATATATTTACAACTAGCTGATCCGGCAAACGTCGTTTTGCCATGTATATCATTTATAATAAAAAATAGGGGTTGACCGTAGGGGTTGTATGTAATTTTTAATGTTGTATCATAAAAAAATAAAGAATAATTTTTTTATCTAAAATTAAAAAAAAAAATTGGGGTGGACTACCCTTAACATTTAGGGGGATGAAAAATAGATGTTGTCGGATTCTCAGACATACCCAATATGCACACAAAATTTCATGAGAATCGGTCGAGCCGTTTCGGAGGAGTTTAACCACAAACACCGCGACGCGAGAATTTTATATATTAGATGATTAGAAAGGCGTTCTCTGATACGGCTAAGGCTTTTCAAAAGTTAAAAGTCAAAAATCATTTATTCATATAGGTTACACAATGTACTCGTACACTTATGAACGTCAAAAAAGAAATTCTCATACTTAATCCTATTGTACAAATCAGATTAACAACACAACATCCATCTATAGTACAACAAATATAGGAAAACGAAAAAAACTTCAAGTTTATACACCGTAACGTTTGTTGAGAATCGACTATTGAACCGAAACAGTAGCTATAATTCTACACTTTTTATAGATATTGTGGGTCGGGGAAGAGTCAACAACATTGCAAGAGGTTTCCGGCATTTTCTATTCTCTATTCTTATAAAAAAAAATGTTTTTTATGGAATATAAGATACAGGATCACTTATTCCACGTCATTAAATTTGTATCGGTAGACATCCCTACTCATCGGCGAAGAAGACAGAGGCTGAGAGAAAAAGCCGGCGTAAAAAACTCTCGGTACTCTTTTAAAATATCATATCACTTATATTATAAAGGGAAAAGATTAGTTGTTCTGTACGCACTTAAAAATTTCTAGACCATTTTCTGAAATTATTGTATGGTTATATAATCTCTATTTATGTTACAACTTTTAAATACCTATAAATAATCCCATTGCACCGACTATTAACAGTTATAAAAATACCAAGAAACAACAACAATGAATAATAAATAGAATTTTAGAAAAAAAACTATTTATTTTACCATTAAAATGCTATGCCTGAATAACAAAGGCTGTGTTTATTACCAAAATATAAAAATAATGCCGTGTAAGTAGTCTATTAAACATACATTAACAGTTAAGTAATGTTTTGTTTCGTTCCTTAATTTAAATAAAGAGTTATACTCGTATATGCTAAACGTCATAATTTACTACGTTTATAAAATAATGCTATATGCAACTGTAAAAATTGTTTTTCGAAAACTTTTAGACACCGCAAAATTAAATTAATTATTTATTAAGGTGATCTTAAATATTATATATATAATAGAAACCGGTTAACAGGTGTGGTTAAGAAATATTTAGGTTCTGCGATGAACATCAGGCCTAGTCAATAAAGAAAGTTGACATATCGACATTTCAATTCGCAGATCTTTCGGTCATTCGCGGACACTCTCAGGTCATTCACGTCTTCACGTCATCAGAGAATAGCAAACAAAAGGTGGAAATACCAGGTTTATTTAATTTTATTACATTGCTATGGACAAAATTCTGGGTACAATCTAGGATTCCATTTAATAGTTGCCTACCTATATAGGTAAAGCTTTATTCTGTATAAAAACAAAAAAGGGATATATTGTATAGTTATTTGTAGATCATATGATATTCAGCTTTGGGGTTGTACAGCAAGATCAATTCAGAAATAATGCAACGGTTTCAGAACAAGGTTCTTCGGGATATTGTCAATGCACCATAGTAGATTAAAAATAAAAGTATCCACAAGGATCTCAATGTGGATACAGTGCTAAATACGGCGAAACGGTTTGCCTTAGCTCACTTCAATAGGCTACACTGCCATGTGAATGATGAGGCAATCTAACTTCTTGACACAACAGGAAGAAGACGCCTAAAGAGAACTAAATCTTTTGATTTAATAAACCTAGTGTAGTGAATATAAGTGCAAGTGCGGTATCTTAGACCCACGAACATAGTGTCAAAACATTATAGAATAGTAAGACTGTTAATGAATATTACCTTAGTTTAAGCTATTCATTAGTGTTGTAGAAAATTAAGTCAACATAATATTACTTATTAGGCATAATTATTGTATAGGCTGGATTGTAATTCATGTAAAGCTCTCTTTTTTGTGAACTTTATTGTAGGAAAAAAAATTAGTTCTTTAGAGTATGACGTTTAGATAATAGAATTTTTCCCTTCTAATGCAATACTCACGCAAGCTCACAAGGTCTTGGTTAACTTTTGTTCTGAGATGAATCATGTCTCACAAAGTTGGCAAATCATTGTCGTGCAATTAAATTTCGAAATCTGCAGATTTTTAAAGTCATATAAATTTTCTAAACACAATAAATATGATCTTACACAGGTAACTAAAGATGATTATCTGTATTGGTCAAAATATATGATAAATATGATGAATGAATCTCAAATGTGTTGTGTACTGAAATTTGTATTTTAAGAAACAACATTTTGAGTTTGTTATTTTAATAAATAAAAACAATAGCTTATATCCCATTTATTTATAATTAAAAATATTCTAACAAAAAAAATATCAAATTAAAATTTCAATGATAGACCAAAACTAGCGTCTTTTCCACAGACTAACAATAGTCCATTGAAATGTTACATGGGCTGAACATTTGATAGAGGACGCAATTTTATTTATGGGACATGTAGGCCCCCCTTAAACCCCCGGTCATCTTTGGAGCGCTGTAAAGCGTTTCCAATTAAAGGTGGATAGTTTAGGAGATATAGCCAAAAACGTGTTTTCATCCCTTTTTCCAAGATGGCGGCCGAGGGACAAGGGCGCCAACCCCACAAACTTGGGGTTAAGCTTGTATTGACCCCCGTACATGTCTTATAAATAAAATTGCGTCCTCTAACAAATGTTCAGTGTGGCCCTCAAATTGTAAGATTTCAATTGACTACAAACAAATTAAATGAAACATCACTTAACACATAATAGATAATAAATAACCAAAAGAATCTAAACTAAGATATATAATTTTGTCTTTACAAATATAAAACAAGATATTCTTTTAATGTTGAATACAATTCATCAAATCGCGCATGAAATACGCACGCACCAACCAAGAGACTAAAAATATTATTTAATAGCAAAATTCTCACGGTTCTTTTCATTTTTTTCCAAATACGGAGAATTCCCAATAGCAAAAGACAAATATTTATTTTGTGAAATAGTTCTCTTTGTTTATTTCTATATTGTGTTTGATTCTTGGGAAAGCTTTTATTACTTATGCGGGCATTGACAGCGACACATAACCAATAAAATTACCGATATTTTATTATAATCTGAATCATTTTTGGTCGTAGATCTAGCGGGTGAGTGACTGAGTATGATATAGTATTAACTGTCATCATTTAAGCGAAAATCAAGATCAAAATCTATGCTCAAGACAGAGAGAGAAATGGAGCCAATTGGAGGAGGCCTATACTCTTAAGGAGTATTATAATATATATTTTATTTATTTTAAGTGTGTGTGTATATATTATAAATTTTAATAAATAAGGCTTAATTATTATTATTTTTAAGCGAAAATCAGTTATCAACTTTGACACCTTACACAAGACAGATCAGTTCACTAATAAGTTAATTCTATCTAAAATCAATTTTAACTAGAAAGTTACAAGAATCCCCATTTCAAGATTCAATAATACATTCACAAAATTATACTGATCAATTTGTCAAACGTCACGCGTCACTACACTCGCTCAGTTCGTTCAGTGAAAGTAGATCGTCATTCCTCAGTCTTTTACGTG
Organism: Pieris macdunnoughi; assembly: GCA_905332375.1. Lineage (NCBI taxonomy): Eukaryota > Metazoa > Arthropoda > Insecta > Lepidoptera > Pieridae > Pieris > Pieris macdunnoughi. The sequence goes on along the minus strand of CAJOBZ010000074.1, from coordinate 417,250 downwards.
TGTTGTTTACAAGCGCGATAGATATTTTTTACAATAATTGCCATTTGAATATTGATTGAGGAAGTTTTATAGCGAATTCTTATAAATAGCGTGACATCCGGTACACAGATTATAGTTTACTGAATAAACGGAAGGAACTGATTAGGCACGTGCTGGAGTTTTGTTACTTTGTTTTATCGGAACACCGTAATGCTATTGTTCTGCGTTATGAGAGACTATAAGTAATACTAGGCTAAGTTTCGTATACAAATTGCTTCTAGTTACAAGATCCCGTTCTTTGTTTAATGACGTTCGATCGGTTTTCTTTGTAATAGTCAGTGCTTACAAATGAGTTACTCCAGCACTTAAACATAATATAAATACTCATGAATTCCTTGCCTGGTTCTTGATAGACTAGGACGCTTATTTATCATCATCTAAACCTTATATCAAAGTGACGTTTATAACCGATCATGTACAACCAAGTTAGAATTGAAATGTGATTTTGACTGATTAACGATTCATGAATGACTGAGGCGTGAGTCATCAGTTCAGTTGTGCCCTTAAAACTGTTTTCCTAAGGAACTCCAACTCTGGGATAATTTTGAGAGCAATTGAACGAATGAAAGTGATAGCTCGATTCGATCTGATCACAAATGTATACAATTCGATCCCACGCTGGCCACAATTACTGAAAACCACTAGAAACATCGAGTAATGTTAATAATGTATAAAATTTGCGTTTATTTCCTGAATTTATATGAAACAATATGATAATTCTTTAATTACATATTAAATCATTTTTACCTCTATTTCTGCCTCCTTTGTCTGTAACTTTTCAATAAGTTGGAGAGTTTTTGTAAGGTTCGGAGGGCTATTGGAGGAATAAAAGCTGTTCTCAGAAGTTATTTTTAAGTAAATTTAAGTGATATGAAATAAATATTTCTTAATGTCATGACATTTCAGTTTAAATTACTTTAAATCATACGTCAAGGTAATGTACCCCAAACGCCATTACGAACAGGTAATTTATGATCGCTTTTACAAAAACCAATTACCTGGAGCCCGGGATCAAGTTCTGAGGTCGATAAACCCGACTTTCTTGGATTTGTCAAAATTAGGGACCTCCACAAGAACGGGTCTTGTCAAAGGCAACATGTATTTTTTATCAAGTTTCAGGGCGTTAACCCATACATTTTAACTGGTGTTCGCGACTTGAGTGAAATAAAGACAAAAAGTCCCATATTATATACCTTTAAATTACATACATCCATAATAAGGATTTATGGCCTTTAACTGCTAAACTATTTTTCAACAATAGGTTTGTATTAACATTTATAAAAAAATTACTGATATTAAAAATAAACATGATTTTTTTATGAAATAGGTGGCAAACGGGCAAAAGGCTCACCTGATGTTAAGTGATACCGCCCATGGACACTTACATTGCCAGAAGGCTCGCAAGTGCGTTGCCGGCTTTTCAAGAACTGGTAAGCTCTTTTCTTGAAATATCCTAAGTCGAATTGGTTCGAGAACTTCAGTGGGGAGCTGGTTCCACAACTGGAACGACGGACGTCGAGGTGATACGAATGGTACTTTGTATTCCGACTTGACTTGTTATTGTTACAATTATGATGAGCCTTTAAATAATAAAACCTAAATTTATAATCTCTATATATCGTTTAAATCGATTTTCATAAATAACTTTAAATATAAATTAAGATTCGGTTCAATAATTGTCTCCTATGCGATCTGGTGGAATGCACTGCAACAAAAGCGTAAGAACGGGAGTTGTGAGACGGCGAATCCTCACTCGCCTATGAATATAGGTAATATTATTGGAGAAGTGGCTACGGCAGTCCTCTTACTAGTTCCCTAACAAGAGGGAACAAGAACCAAATAATATGAATAAGATCCCCAAAAGTGTCTGGGCGATTAGCAAAAAAAAGACTTAAGTGAACATCCAACATTTTTCGAACATTAAATATAATACCACTTATTAAATATAATTACACTTTATATCCATGTGGAAATACATTTGCGCAACCCTTGCCTATAAAGTAACTGGGGTAAGTAGGACATCCCACACCAGAATCTCTACTAATCAGAGACTGGTGAGCCACTAAAACCACCTGGAGCAGATCCTACAAAGCTACGTTACAGAGGCTCCGAGGTCGATCTCGCATTCTATATCATATCTTCTCCTGTTTACTCCGTGTCTTCTAACCCTAGGATTCGTCTTAGAGCGCTTCCTCTCATGATCAGCTGTCTCCTTCTGTAGCATTACTTGCACAGAATGATACCATCGCATTCCGTATCTCGTCGCTGCCGACCATTAAACCCCTGGAGATTATTATTAGATAACCCCGAAAACGGAACGTTACGTAAGAAGTGTTTTAACTGGCTCGAAACCTAGTGTCAACCACTTCACGTGGGCGACACAATAGTTCGGGAAATGGGCACACAATAGCGAGTGAGGTGCGGCAAATGGAAATTTCGACAGTCGCCTGATGAACCGTAACGAGTGAAATTTTGTATGGGTGCCGCAACCATTGTTGTGCGGTTTCATAATTAGCCAGTTTCATGGTATTTAAATAATTTTGCGTTACTTTAACAATTTTCATATTATATTTCTTCTCTTAATATAGTAATACAATTAATGTAAGAGCAGTGTGAGCCTTGTAGCTTACGCGTTTGGGTAGAATGCCTAGCGAACCCCGAGGGCCCAACCTAAGGGCGTGTGAAGGGCTGAGGTGTTTTTAGTGGGTGGGGTCTCGCTCTGAATAGCAGAGGGATTTGAGTGTAGACCCAGCCCCACAGTCCCCGCGTCAAGCTCGATATCCTTGACGCGGGCCTGCGTAAGCGCATTTTCACCTCATTTTAAAAAAAAAGGAGCTTACGCGTGATCTTTCAACCCTGTGGGCGTGCGTACGAATTACGAAAACGGCTGTGTTTTATTTCAAAGTGCGCCTCTGCCGTGGTTCCTGGAGATTTTCTGTATTTGTGCAATTAATACTCGCTGATGCCGTAAAAAGCTATAGATATAAAGCGCATGCGCATGACTTGCGCGTTAAAAATCGAAATTCTTTGTCAGGCACCGAAGGCTCATCCCTGCTGCTCTTGGTTTTGGCTTTATTGACAGTAAAGTATTGTGGTGACTCACAAAATAAATCTTCAGATGTGTTTTGAATAAAGCTTATTTTATTTATATGTCCTGGTACAGACAAAGCTAAAGAAAAGGCTTTTTTATGCGACAGGAAATATACGAGCTGGCTTCGAAAGAAGTGATAACCGCCGCCCGTGCACACCTGCAACGCTAGCGGATGTCTTGCCGACCGATCAGGGTATAGTACCCTCTTTTTTTTAAGGCTCCTTAGTCTTCAGAAATACCTGTAATGGCAATGAGGTTCTGCTGAGAGTGCCTTAAAAACCGCTTAAAAACACTGGTAAAAACTTCAATGCAACAACAGATAAATATTAATTAACGTTAATTCTACTTAGCTAATTTTCCTATAATCGTAAAAGTTTTAATGCAATTTCCTTGCAAATTGATTTTGAAAGTCAATAACATTTTAATGTTCGTATAAAATTTAAACGCTTGTTACCAATTAAGATACTTTCCAGTATCAACAATTTAAGTAAAAATATATTTATGAGCATAAGTCGTAAATTAGAAGCGAAAGGTGGTGCTTACAAAGGGAAGTGATACAGATGTGCAATTTTCTATTATTAAAAAAAATAAAAAAGCAGTGGCGCTACAACCTGTTCTATGTTCAGATTTCGGAATCTGTTTCGTGATAATTTTTTCATCTAATAGGCAAGAAGGTGATCAGCCTCCAGTGCCTGACACACGCCGTCAACTTTTTGGGTCTAAGACATGTCGATTTCCTCACGATGTTTTCTTTCACCGTTCGAGCAAATGATAAATGCGCACATAGAAAGAAAGTCCATTGTTGCACAGCCGGGGATCGAACCTACGGCCTCAGGTATGAGAGTCGCACGCCGAAGCCACTAGGCCAACATTGCTATTTCTATTATTTTACGCGTGTAAAAAATCACCTACAGCTCAGAGCAATACCCGGAAGTTTCTGCCACTGCCCACTGAAGTATTTCAGAATCAATTCCACTTAGGATCCTTCAAGAGCGTACCAATTCTTAAAAGGCCGGCGACGCACTCGCGAGCCCTCTGGCATTGTGAGTGTATCACTTTACATCAGGTGAGCCTCCTATCCGTTTGCTCCCTGTTATGTAAATAAAGCCTTTTATAATACCCCACAATTGCCGCCAAAGCAGCGTATGTCATGGACACATTGTTGTAGCTGCTCCGAGCTATACTCTGTTGACAGTTAGGTCTGGTCTGTGACTGATCTATCCAACACGCCAACATTGATGACACAGCACTTTCCAGTCAAATAAATGATGCTATGACCTTTGGTTGTAACGGTTAAAATTAAGAATTTATTTTGTGTCTATTAAATATCAAAACGTCCTAGAACAAACCTTCAAAGCTGTAACTGCTATTTTAATTACCAATTTATAATAAAATAAATAATTTAATGAGTAATAAAACAACGCAATATCGTGACCATAATGTGCAAATGAATGCATAGATTGCAGATGCATAATAAAGCAAATATGCACGTCAGGGCATGATTTATTGAAATGTCAGGAAATCTTCTCAGTACACACTTAATACTAGAATCAATTACCGAAGATATCAAAAACTTATCAGATTTAATGTATCCTTTTGCTTATTGGATGGTGTAAATATTTGTTGCCGGAAAATGTTTGTTACTGTTCTCCTTCTGTCTGGGCCTCAGATTTCTGTATCTGTTTCATGATCATTTGCCAATCTAATATGCAAGCAGGTGATCAGCCTCCTGTGCCTGACACACGCCGATGTTTTGGGTCTAAGGCAAGCCGGTTTCTTCACGATGTTTTTTTCACCATGTTAAATGAAGACAGACAGATATTTCATTGGTGCCAGGGATCGAACCTACGACTTTAGGTATGAGAGTCGCACGCTGAAGCCATAAGGCCAACACTAGTCAGGAAAGATTCAAATTAAGTATTTCAATACAACAGTTTTTATTATATTTTCTGTTGAGCAACAGGACACAATATATCAAACGATCAAAACTATACGTTGGAGTACATTCTAAATCTCTAAAGGCTATCTATTTTATCATTTATGACAACTGACTTATAAGCATATACCGATAGTTAGGTCACAGAACCTCCTAACATAAAAAAAATGGGTTAAATTCGATTTAGTTAAAGGGAATTTTCGGTTGAAGTCGGATTGGAGTCGGAAACCAAAACAAAGGAGACATCGATGTTTGTAAGCTACACGAGAAATACTCTTAAAAAAATAAAGACATACAACATATTATTTGTATGTTACTGTACTATCGGTCACGTTTTGTCTAGTTCCGTCTGCGCACAATGAGTTCATCAACATTTTATAAAAGCTTTGTTTTAAGTTGAGCGAACTATTATAATAAACTAGCTTCCGCCCAAGGCTATATAAAAAACCTAGCACGCAGTCCTGGCCTAGGGATAGATATTTTTTTTATATTTTGGAAATAAATAAAGCCAAGTTTCCAAGATTTTTTATATATAAATAATAATCTAATAAGTTTGAATTAAAATTGTATTTAAATGTTAATTAATTATAGTTTGCGCCATGTCTTAAAAATCATGTTTACAAAGCGTTTGATTATTTATCAAAGTGTTACTCATGAATGAAACATATATGTGTTTTGATATAGAATTTTTATATTTTTATTTTTTGGATTTGATTTAATATCAAAACGTCTTATACAAAGTCCAATTAATTATTTTATTAAAATATATATTGTAATAAAATACAGCTTTAACAGATTCAAACACGTTTCTAGTATTTCACGTGTTTTTATAATATTGCCCGCCTAACTTAAATTGCTTTCTCATCAGTAGTATTAATAACAGTCGCAAAGATAATTTCGAACAACCTACTTTTCTTTTCCTACCCGGATGTAAAACTCGGAAAAGTAGTATTTCCTAGGAATATAGAACACAATGTAAGTGTTATTTAAGTATAATAATTATTTCTCCCAGTTAAACGTAATGACTTTGATTACAGTGAAGTTGAAATACTTCTTGTTGCTATCTCTTATATATTCGTATGTGTTGATTAGCTCCTTCTGACCTGGATGTAGATTTTACTTAATAAATTAATGAGCAGTCTTTGCCAACAAATTGTGTGTTAGGCAACCCAATTCGAAATCTAGACAATTTTTTAGTATGAAAAGGTTAAACTCAAATTCCCTTAGTTATAAAAAAGTGATTAGTCTAATAACATATTTACTTAAATCATATATCTTTGGACACACCATAAGGGTAACTAGACAAACACAAATGATTTAACAGGCGTGTTTATGGTTAAAGGGGTAAAGTTTCTAAACATATTTTATGAAAAATGATAAGAAATTTGTAACTTACATCTGTAAAATCCAGAGTTAACGGCGTGTTGGTAGAAGGAAAAAATCATGGCTTCGTAACGTTAGGGAGTGGGCATTTCGACTGAAGTTGAAGATGTTGCTGCATCTAGGATAGGGCAAGACACGCTTCACGAGACTGACAGCCAACCTCCAGAAGGAGAGACCAAAACGAGTAGAACATAGCACCGTATATATTAATCATTATTTACATTATGCACATAGAGATAACGAGTTTTAATTTGAACCATATTTAAATAACAGTTCAAGATACGGATATGTATCATACCGAATCACTTAACTTTCACACAATGACATTAAAATTAACGAAATGGCTAGATTATAAGTCATAATAAAAACTAGACAACAAATTTCTCTCATAAAAAATGAGAAACGCTAAAATTGAAAGTAACTCGTGAAACTAGATAGCATCAAAATTTTTAGTTTTAAGTTTATTCAAATTGATATTACACTTTCTTGACCGTGGTATCTTGTACTGTCGATAGTTAAATAATTATAAATAACATAACTTTGATAAAATATCTCACTATTAGCTAGAATCTAGAGTAGTATTTTGGGTTTAAAGTTGAGTTTTTTGAGGTTGTAGAGTTTTTGTTGTTGCTTCACAAAACACGAACCTTTCTGGTCACCAGATTTTGGAGAGCTTAACTTAAGCAGAGACGTAAATACCGTTATAAAAAACATTATGCATTCAATTTTACCCACATATTTGAACAATATAAATCCTTATATACTATATATTTTTTAGCTCTCTTTATATATACGTATATATATTATAAACTTGATGCTGTGGTCACTGGCAGAATGACCAGCGCTGTGGAACAGTCTGCTCCTCAGTATAATGCTGAGCCAGGGCCAATTACAACCACAGCACACACGCATTACGCACTTAAAACGTACCTTGTACATTAAAATATAAAAAATTGCGATCAAAAAAAATTATTAGTAAAAATTTCATACTTTTTTTTTGTGCTTCTGTGTGTGTGTGTGTTTTGTCAGTAATAAATGTTATGTCTATATAATACTACCAGACTCGGCCAAGCGTTGCTGTGGCTAAGGTTTTTGTTATTACATAGTAGTAAACTATTCAAGGGAAACGGTAGGAGAACACCAGTCATGGGGACCATGCTTTTTTGATGGTTTTGCCATTAAATTGTAGCTTATGCGAAACGTTGGCACTTTCAACACAGCGCCATCTGTTAATAAAATAAAATTGCGGGTATAAATAAAGATGTAAGCTATCCTATCTTTTATGTTAGATCAAACTGCACACGGTGTGCAAATTTGATTGAAATCGGTAGTTTAGGAGTCCATAGCGGACAAACAACGTGACGCGTAATTTATATATATTAAGATTAAGATATTATTTAATAATTATAACAGCTTTCTTAAAATCTATTCTTGGTAGAATGTTATAAGGCGATTGTTTAATACCACGTCCTTTATTCTTGCGATAATTCTAGCCTATTACCATTTCAACCTTACCTATATGAAAAGCTGTTGAGATATCGAGGTATGATCAAATATCATACAAATTGAGAATAAAAAATACCTACTATTTTTCAGCGTAATTAATCACGATCAATTACATTATTATAGCAATTACAACATGTTTTTCTAATTGCTGTTAAATTGTGCAATTTACTGATTCACGCATCCATTTAATTTTTAAACCAATCGAGTAATATTAAAGCAAATTATTATCAATTATATATTAATTACTTGCATCCTAATACTTTAAATGTGAAAGTTAGTATAACTTTAGTAAAACAGATTTAAAGCTAGTTTTTCCAACGAACGAGGTTAGAAATTTGACGTGAAATTTAATATTGTGTGGTCTTGTATGTGGATTGATTTTTTAATTGAGACATGGAGACTGACGCCTTCACAGATGGAGATCGACAAAAATCGAATTGTATCATATACTAATTCGAGTCGGTACAATGTTAATTAATATTTTCATATTTACATTCCGAAAAATTTATTTGTACAAAGAACTATTAAAGAAAATAACATAGATTAATTTGTCTAAGAGTTAAAAGTGAGTATGTTGTGACTATATCTAATAAGATGTTCCATAGATAGGAAAATAGAAGGCGGTATAGCGGGTACTAGAGTAGGTACTAACATAAAAATGCAAATCTCTGTTACGCTTTCATGATTAAGCGCTATGTTTGGTAGTATGATGATTTAATAACATACATTTTACTAAATTAAACTTACTTAAAATAGTTTTATGTAAGTATAAAATATTATAGCATTCTATCGGGGCTTGAGGCCCAAGAATGCGAGATCAACCCCGTAACCTCTCTAATACAGTAGGAACTACCCGAGTCAGTTTTAGTAGGTATTGCCCACCCAGTCACGTGGTATACTCTGGTGTAGGTCAACACATACCCCAGCCACTTCCAGGAGCATGGTATGCGTAAATGCATTTTCAACTCATATCACAAAAGGTGACCAGCAATCAGCAATTGATACTGTGCATATATGCTGCAGATTATACATGTGAAGTGCACAAGCGCACTGTCGATTCCATAACCCTCATCGCCCAATGGGGCAGAGGTTCCGGTATCGAGAGGTGCAAGGCCGACAGGTGTTCAACGTTTGTCGCGGCTTTTCACTGGACATAATTTTTTTAAATTTGTAAATAGTGATAATGTAATGTAATTTGCGTGTTGTTCCCACGAGAATGTAAGTGCGTGCTCCTATTTCACCATGCCTCCTGCTGATAGAGGACAAATCTTTGTTTTTAATTTATTTTATTATTATTAATTACTTAAGATGTCATGTGGAACATGGTGTAATGCTTGCAGCTCCTTACAAACGTTGTGTAAAACCAAAAACATGGCGATTAAAAAGAGTTACATATGTATTTATTTTTTGAAGTTCATAAGTGTAAATTTTGTTACCTAAAAATGATTTTTGAATTTCGAATTTTGTAGCATTATAATGAAGTAATTTCTAGTTTCAGTAGTTTTTGAGCTCCAATACAAAAATACAAATCTCTCTGTATAGTTAGTAGATAGATTTTCCCTATATTATCTGAATATTTAATATAATTTAATTATTTTTATCCTTGACATTTTACTGTTTATCATCCAATTACAAAACAACAGAAAGCCTTACTTTCAATTCCGCGTATCGGTCTGATTTTTGCTTCATGACATTTACGTAATTGTAATTTGTGTTAGTAGGTACTGTTTGTTTGTACGTGATTTTGTCGGGAGTGCGTTAATTTCACCACATTGTTGAAAACGTGTCATTTCTTCATTTTATTCTAGAATACATTGTAGGGTAAATAAATACGTGTTTAAGTAAATATTTTGAATATTTATTGTTTTGCGTAAGTATAGGATTATTATGGATTGTATTTTCCAATACAAAATTACCTTAAATAATATTAGAATTGTGGGTAGACTCTGTGTGTCTTATATCTTAGATATTTAATAATTCTTTCGCAGAACCGTGCTTTGTTAACATGTCCTGTAGGCCGTTACGGTCTACTATTCTTTCATTTGTACTAACTACCTACTTAAGCGTTTAAAATAATCAATAATTGTTCCAAAAGTGAATATTAAAAAGATCGGTCTGCATACAACGCAAATTTGGCGTGAGGTCATGACCTTTGTAGCATCGAGGTAGGTATCAATTTTAAAAATGACGTAACGTAAAAAATATTTATAATTTACTGCCTTCGTGGCTTATAGGATAATATCCTAATTCCTAAGCTAATATTTATGCAGACGAAAAGTATATATAGACACAATTTATCGTAATTTTTACGTACAACCATATTCCTTTTACTAGGGTACGTGGTAATTATTTGGTTTTAAAATTTTAATAAAAGCTGATGGCTAAATAAAAAAATAAGGATTATGAATCGTCACTAAGTTACTTGATAGTTTAATTTTCACCTCAAGATGGAACCTTGCATTTTCTAAATATATAAACACTAGCCGTTTCGCGCCCGCTTTGCTGGACGAATTAAAATAAATTTTATGTTTCATTATTTTATTTTTTTTCATATTTTTATTATTCTTCTTTTTAACTTCCCGCTAAGAAAATTGAAATATTTCGAAAATCGAGTTTTTAACAGATGTTGACGTTTAGAGGTTCTAGGAAGCCTCCCCGAATGTTTCCGCGGTGAAGTCCGTATGGATAAATTTTCATAAAAGTAAAACAGCAATAAAAAAAAGAAGGAACGTTGGAATTTAATAAATAAATAGCCATAAACCATCTAGGAAAAATTTCGCATCGAATGGTGGTAGTTTCATGTCGATACGATCAGTGGTTTAGGCGTGAAGGAGCCTCAAACGAAGACCATTTTTATTTTATATATATAGACTTCGACAGTAGATATCAAGAACACCATAAGCTATTCATAAAGCGATATGCATATGATCAAGAAAACGAAATCGATGGTCAACTCAAACAGAGCGTTGCTGACCACCTGCTAGTGAAATGGGAAAGTGGAACAGTAATTAATTTACAACTTTAACCTTACACAAATGTTTAGGGTTTTATTTTAACTAATACGGCATTTTAATTATGTATCAGATTACAAATGTTTTAAGTGTTGCCAATTTGATTAATTTTTAATTTCTTAGGGTTATCAAATCATACTTTTTGTTGGATATTTATTACAACACTTAACACCTATGTATTATATACAATCTTCAGATAACATATACAAGGCTTCTTTATGTATATTAACCATTTATATATACATACATCAAATTCACTTTTTTACCATCCAGATTAGCTTTAAAATATAGCATATTTTAAAGCTTGCAGGTAATTTAAACTAGCCATTAAATTCTAATAAACGTTAGGCCAAGGATTCTCAGTATTACATTGCAATTTAATTGCTTTAATTAAAAAGACTCAACTAATCACTCATTGATCCTTGAAGATTACTTCAACTGGGTTAAAACTTAAAATTACTATAAAAAGTTACCAAGGGAAGTTTCGAACCTTCTTTTATCTAAGAATGTACTAAAAATATGTCTATATTAAATATATATATAATAATAATGCTTTGATCATTTCTTACCTTAAAGTGAGAAATCCGGTCGACAAGAAAGCACTGGCCGTCACAAATAGTCTTTTCAATGTCACAAGCACTAAACACTAACGGAACAAGCGAGAAAATATCGGACAATCAACCAGTCCGGTTTAACGAGATAAAATTCAAATTAGCGAATCGCGATGCGTGCGCGCATACAACCTACACAGGTGACGGACGCAAGGTGACTGAAAATTGAAACGGTTTAAGCGACGTTGACGGTTGATTTGATTCGAATTGTGCGTTCTTTTTCTGTTACGTTTTTATGTAATTGTGAGCTGTAATACATTGGAAGAACGAATGGGATGGTGTGTAGAAATAATGACAGTTACGACCTTTCGTAATGCGGTCAAGTACCACCTCGATCGCCTTCACATGCGAGTTTTTTTTGCGGCACAAGTTTGTTTTTTTTATAATTTTTGAATGGTGGCTTTACTCGAAGGCTTTATGAGTAAAAATTATAAAAAACTAAAGTTGTTAATAGAATGTTTCAATATTTTAATAGAATAACATGTTTTACAACACAATACATAATATTATAATAATCAATATACATTTATTAATATAATAATTAACCTGTTATTTAGTAACGTACTAAAAAACTAAATAAGTATATTATGTTGTATTTTTTTAAAGTGACATAGTGAAAAGTATAATTAATAGAATAAATGGAGTTAAATTCTTTATTAAGATGCTATATGCTCTATATCTATCTGTTTCGTGATTATTGTTTTTTTCTAATATGCAAGTGCAAGATCAGACTTCTGAGCCGCACATGCCGTCGACTTTTCTGGTTCTAAGGGATGCTGGTTTCCTCGCGATCTTTTCCTTCACCGTACGAACAAGTGTTAGATTGGCACATATACAGAAAAATCAATTTCCGGGGTTCGAACTAACTGCCAACACTGCTCATCTAAATAAATACGTTGTCACAATATTTTCTTTTAATTTAATTTCAAGTGTCAGACAATGAAAACCTTTTCCAAGTTTCATATCGCGTTTTAATTAAAATTTAAATGAGTTCTACTTATAATCATTATTTGACATCCAGCTTGATCGGTACTAAGCAGATCTTTGAACTTTACTCCATTTTATTCCAGCTTCCAGCTCGCCTCTGCAAATGTGATTCGCCGGGTCTATTTTGGGTGGCCACCTTTTCTTTTGCCTTGAGAATTCCAGAGTCGAGAGCTTGCTTGACAATGTGACTTGGATCCCTCCAGAGAGTTTAGACCACCCACTTCCACTTTCGGCGTTTACTTATATATTAAGTTACCATAAATTGCAAAAGATGTCATTTATTTCTCTATATTTTGATGCATATAAAATTGCTTAGGCTGATAGGAATATATATCAGGAATCAGGAATAAATAAATATATATTTATTATATTTATAAATCAGGAATAATATTTTCGTACGTGAGACGAGATGGGAGGCTTTACTAAGCACGATCCTTACGATAGTTCTGCCAAGTATACTCCAAGTATATAGTATCTCTAAACGATGATGTCAGCTGATGACTTCACGACCGCATTGACATACTATTTGTATAGTTTCTACAAGTTTCTTAAGTTCCAAATACGCCCCGAAGGCTTCTGCAGTTTTCTATACAGAAATCTTTCGTTACTTTAGGATTTTATATTGCTTCGAAAACACATAACATCAGAGATATCATAACTGTATACTACGTCATGATGATGTCAGTTTTCCTCTGTTTTGTGCCATTTAAAACCGATCTGATAGTAGGAATATAAATTCGAAAAATATTTTGTGCGGACTTAGGTTGTTTAAACGGATATATGTTATTAGTTTTTTAATATTACTAATAATAATGGTCTAGCTCAGTGTTTCCCAATGTGGGGCCCATGCCCCACAGAGAGCAATTTGTTTGTTAAGGGGGGAATTAGATTTTTTTTTAATTATTTGTAATTTCAGTTTTTCATTATATGTTTCACTTACTGTGTTTGGTTAACACTTTCCAAGTAGGTAATTTTTTCCTAAAACCTATCAATTAAGTTTCTTAAATTATTTTTTAGTAATTCAATTCGAGTTTGTCCCATGGGGGTCATAAAAATTTTAGGAAGGCTAAGGTGGGGCATGGCACGAAATAGGTTGGGAAACACTGGTCTAGCTGAAATGTTAGTAACATTTTATCAAGCCTATTTATAAAGCCTTTTCAAACTTCACGAAGATACAATAAATATTTGTAGTAATTAAATTGGTCGCATAATATCTATTGGTCTATTGGATTGTTTTTATATATTTTAAGTATTTTTGAAGATTTTGACTAATATAAAGGGTACATTTTCTTTTATCTCAAAGTATAATAGGAAATCGTTAACGATACATGATGATATTCCAAAACTTTGGGTATTAAGTGTAGATTTAACGGCAATTATTGGATTTTGCTAAACGCCGGATGGCTGAGGTCATCTGTCCACATTCCAACAAAACCAGCCGAGCCAACCTTCGGGTTTTTAAACTTTTACGCACTGGTTTTGTGTTAAAGCCTTAGAGAAATTAAGTTTTAAATTTTTGGCTTTATTATTAGTTATACTGTGTTGCTTCTAATTGAGTTATATTATTGAACAAATACTAAATCGTGGTTTATTATTATGATGCTACAAACTCAATACACTCATTACTTTAATAATAATAATAATTTATTGGCACGAATATGGTACAAAAATGTTATGGTGGTACAATCTAAAGTTCGCATATTACCGTGCAAATTTGTCTTAAAAGGTAGAATATAAGTTACAATTATATTAATAGTCATATCATTATAGTCAATTCTTATTTTATCAATACATAATCACATTATTAAAATATATTATTACGTTATCAAATTAATAATAATTATAATATTTCACGCAAATAATCATAAATAGAATAATCAATTTTTCCAAAAGTAGTACATTAAGTCGATTTTACACAATTATTGTATCGCTTGGGGTTGCAGAGGGCTTTTTTGAATAAATTTTAACTAAAATTATCACTTACCTGGAACAGTGTTGGCCTAGTGGCTTCAGCGTGCGACTCTCATCCCTGAGGTCGTAGGTTCGATCCCCGGCTGTGCACCTATGGACTTTCTTTCTTTGTGCGCATTTAACATTCGCTCGAACGGTGTAGGAAAACATCGTGAGGAAACCGACATGTCTTGGATTCAAGAAGTCGACGGCGTGTGTCAGGCACAGAAGGCTGATACCTACGACTACTCTTTACATAGTTAACACATACAAACACTCATATAGTGTAATGTTTTCTCTTCAAATATTTCCGAAATGAAAAGCATATTACATTCAATATAATTTTATTTAGACATTTAAAATCTCGACAACGATAAATACAACACCAATAAGATTTATATATTGACTAGATAAGTTTACAAGCCACACAAACTTAAACAACAAAATATATATATAAATAACATCTAACAATCGTAATATTAGGCGTGAGTACTAAAACCGCTATAGTAATTTTAGTATAAGTATGTTTTTGTGTAAGAAGTCTCAACTCCAAGTCTTCGTCAACCGCTGTCTTCGCCTTATTCTGGGTATCAAAATTTAAAACGAGCAATTAATTAGTCAGTAGATGAAGCGACGCAAGTGGACCTGGATACAGAAGAGATTCCAATTATATCCCCAAGCAGGCGCTTGATTGGAACCCGCAAGGAAATCGGGAGAGTGGCCGTCCCAAGCAAACATGGCGTCATACAGATGAGGCAAAGAGAGCCGGAAAGACTTGGAGCGAGGAGAATTACGAGGCTCAAGACCGAACGCGCACAGTGTTATATTAAGGTTATATTTAGACGAGTTGTCATGTTTTTATCCAAAAGAAATTTTCTTTGACACGATAAATTTTAAGCAAAAATCGAATTTCTATTAAGAGTCTCTTTAAAATGTTCGGTTATAAGCCTTATATAGAACGTTCGAGAATTTGAGAAGTTTTGTAAGAATCAAGAGTCATTCATAAATATATATACTGGCACTACAACCTTTTTAGGTCTAGGCCTCAGATTTCTGTATCTGTTTGATCATACAAAATTTAAATATTTATGAAGACTATATACATAAATTTGTGGTAATGCATTAGTAAATGACAGATTTGGATCGTTTTTTATATGAAATCTGTAAATATTTACGAAAACTCGGTTAATAATAGATATAAATTACAAATTTGTCATACACTGGGATCTTTCCCAAAAGTAAGGTCATGAACCACATGACCCCTCTCGAATGCGATTTTAAATTAAAGGCAAAGTGTATTAATATATTTTCTATCTGTGATTTTGTCCAAAACTCTGGTTAAAGCTGTCTTATTTTTATTTTAAAAATTTATTCAGCAGTTTCAGCATTTTACATTTTAAGGTGGTCAAATACGTAGGTAACTAGGAAATGGTGAGTTCTTTCTGTTATATATATTTTGATAATGATGCAAACATTAAATAATCATTATCTTGTATCATATGCAAATGTGTACCGCAAGCGTGCTGCAAAAATTTGTGTTTGAATAATTAAACGATCAATAATGTGTGAAACAAAATGCCTTTAAAACCTTTTCTATAATTATTTTAATTATATTTTTTTCTTTGGTTTAAAGCCGAGAGAACATTGATTTTGATAGGTATATACTCTATATAAATTTGTAGGCCAAAGTAGGCCATACTAAACATTGAATACAATACTAATGAGATCTAAAGCCATACACAGTTTAGGCCTATTTTGCCTTTCTTGTCAGGAACCAGGTCTGCATCGGCACTGCTTTTCCTTTCATGGAGACATGACCGCGGTATGTCAGTTCGAATTGTTCGTCGTTGTTGTCATCACGCATAAGGTAGCTAGCGGCAAGAAATTAAGGATTTAATTTAAATATAAATTATTACAATATTATAATTATTTCTTATTTTCTAAAAAAAGAAAATATAATAATTATATCTTAACTTAATGTCTTGATATTAATGTTATAATTAAATGAACATGGGGCAAACGGGCAGGAGGCTCATCTGATGATTAGTGATACCGCCTATGGACACTTTCAATCAGTGGCGTAACTATACTATCTGGGGCCCGTGGCAAATTCTTTTGATGGAAAATCGTCACGTTGTACTCAGTTTAATTTTAATAAACTTCAAGATTTTCAGGGTACTCAAATACACGTTATATGTCCAACTAATGGCCACAGGCCTCGTCTCTTAGGCTAGAGGAAATGGTTTGTTGTCCCCACGCTAGCCCAATGCGTATTGGAGACTTCACATTCATCCAGAGAACATAATATCTCTTGGGCAGGGGCCCTCTTGGGGTGGGGGTCCGTGGCATTTTGCCAGCCCTGCCACTCTATTGTTATCCACTGCTTTCAATGAAAGAGGCTTCGCGAGTGCGTTACCTGCCTCGATTATCGAGTATAATGTATTTGATTTTATTATGTAAAAGATTTTTATTAATTTTTTTTTTTTTTTTTTGTTGGTGTTAGAATTAACCCGAAAATTTTTCCTACATTTTGATTTCTACGCAACCACAAAGTCACAGATAATTATGAAATTTCTCAAAAAAGGAGGCAATAATTTGTATTGTTATATATGTCTACGGAAAGTACCAAGGGAAAGAAGGACAAGAGGGCGCCCCAAAAAAAAGGCGAAGGAGTAGAAGCGGTAGCAAAAAGAGAATGGAGAAAGAAAGCCATAGACAGAGATAGTTGAAAAAGCTGGAGGAGGCCTTTACCCGTGAAGGCCTTCCGATCAATGGTACTGAAGGTAGCTAGGATATAGCATATATGAGATGACAAGAAAAAACTGTGTAAAAATATGAAGCTGTATGTTTTTGTACCTAATGATTGGAAATTAAACGGATTTTTATTATTATAATTATAATAGTTCTTTGTGAAAGTCACACGCGATACCAAACTAGAAAAAGGGCTTCTAATCAATAGGATTAAAATGCACATGTATGTTTTCGTTATTCTGGTTTACACGTAGAAAATAGTCGTAGTTCGAACTTGTAAGACTGTGGTGATTCAATTGTTACGAAAAAAGTATCGCGCGAAAGAGGTTTTATCCATTTTGACAGAACAAATTGAGATGGATTCATTCATGGATTTTTATTTCGACGAAGTATTCATAAATCTGGATAGAGACTGTCTAAACGAGCGATACAAGAGACGGGAATTAGTGCAGTATTTTAATTCTGTGATTACCGGTTGTGCCAAAGGTTAAGTTGACAAAATACGAAAATTTAGATATTGTACCTTTGTTTTTCTTTGCGTAAATTTTTATATTAGTATCAATTATCCAAACTTTTTGCATTGAATAAATTTAATCCAGGTACGATTCCCGGTGAAACTATTATCGCTTGTGGTTGGAAGACAAAGGACACGACATATTTAAAAAAAACTAACATAGGCGGCTTTCAAAGGCGGATTCAAAACAGCTGTTTCGTGCTATTTTTTTATAGACATATTTTTTGTAAAGTGATATCCCTCATGATTACTCTCAATGCCAGAAGTCTCGCGAGTGCCGACCTTTTACTACTACTACCGGTCGTATTATTTCGACAAAGTATTACTATTTTCATTTACTACCATTTGGTAATGTTAATTTCTAACTAATTCCAGGACAAAACAAATCCGATAACGCAACATGCAAGAACTTCGTGAATTCAGCCCTTAAGTACCACAATAACTGTAAGTCGGACAATGGCGACGTGTGTCTTATGGGGAAGTACCACAATCTTTTATATATAGCCATGAAGTTGGCTTTTGACTGGAGCTTACAGGATAATGGAGTAGTTGCTTCATTGTTAGATGAGCTGTACGCTTGTGAGCGGACTTTTGAAAGGATATTTTTAGGTAAGTATACATAAATATAGTGGAAATTTAAATATATATAGAAATTGGAGCAGTGTTGGCCTAGTGGCTTCAGCGTGCGACTCTCATGCCTGAGGTTGTAGGTTCGATCCCCGGCTGTGCACCAATTGACTTGTTTTCTATGTGCGCATTTAACATTTGCTCGAACGGTGAAGGAAAACATCGTGAGGAAACCGACATGTCTTAGACCCAATAAGTCGACGGCGTGTGTCAGGCACTGGAGGCTGATCACCTAGTTGTTCATTAGATTTAAAAAAATGATCATGAAACAGATTCAGAAATCTGAAGCCAAGACTTAAAGAGGTTGTAGCGCAACTGACTTATTTTATTTATTTATCTGGCATCTGGCACCAGTAAAAAGTCAAAAATTCTTGGAGGATCCCTACAAAAATTGATATTGTTATCAACCTAATACCAACAAGGCCCGTGCGTTTATTTCATCACACTTAAAGATCGAAATGAATCCATAAAAATACATGCCGAAAGATCCAAATGAATAAGAATAAGTTATCTAGCTAGTAACTTTATTCTTCTTAATTAGTTGGTCGTTCTGTGGCCATATTTGACAGTATTAACCGCCTAATTAATGTATCTCATTAATAAAAAATTGATTTCCAGGTGCAATCTTTGGTACATCAGCACCTTACTTCTTAGCCGGATGGAAGTCGGACTTCGTAGACCGACAGGAAAACGTTCACGCCCTAGTCTTCTTTTTAGACCACGCAACGAACGCAAATTTAGAATTCAAAGACGAAGAGAAGACTTATCGCTTTATAGACGTTCCTCTGGAGAGCTGTGGCAAAGCTTCACCAGTACGAGTGGTTATACAGATGGGAGCAGCTGAAATTCTGATGATCCTACTCCGATTTGGAGCTAGAATAACCGCGGACCACGTATCGAGTAACCCCATAGAGACAATCCTGGACCGGCTTCAGGAATATAACGGACAGTATCCCAACGAGCTGGTCACTTGTTTGAAGCTGACTTTGAGGGCCGTTCCACATTTGAATTTGACAGTTGACAAGAGCGCTTTAAAGCACCTAGAGTTGCCAGAAGATTATAATTATCAACGAAGAATTGTATTGGAAAAGTACGGGGAGATTTTAAAGGATCATTTAGTGCCAAGTTCTCGGTGTGGATTGCAACCAGTTGAGTTGAAGCACTTATGTCGTTGTCAAATTAGACATGTTTTGTGGGGGAATTTCGAGTTGCCATTTGGGATACAAAATTTGCCGATACCGATGTCTTTGAAGAAGTACTTGGATTTGTGTGAAGATTGAGTTTTTTTTTATTGTTTCAATATAAATATTAAATAAACTTTTATGGAAACAGAATCTTTAATTAAAAAAAAACGTGGTTACTTTTATTATGACGTATT
Source organism: Pieris macdunnoughi (assembly GCA_905332375.1). Lineage (NCBI taxonomy): Eukaryota > Metazoa > Arthropoda > Insecta > Lepidoptera > Pieridae > Pieris > Pieris macdunnoughi. The sequence continues at coordinate 397,466 of CAJOBZ010000074.1, read as the reverse complement.
AAAACTTAGCTCCTTAGCTAGTATTAATATTCTACAATGAAAAATAAAATAGGTTACGTAAATTTTAAATGCCTTCTGAGATAGGTAGAGCCATCTTTTATAAATTTTGCAGACAAGAGCCCCCGTGAAATTAATAATGAGACAAAATATCTATTGAGAAATACCTTTTGATGATCACTTGATGATGAGTCTTACGATTCTTTTTTAAGTACATATAAAATACAGATGTATAATTATGTACTATACATATAACCTAACTTTAGTTAAGGTACATATATATTTTAGTAAACAATTAGAAGCGTAAACAAAATTTAAACAATCATCGCACACTTGAAGCCAAAATGAGGGCTTTAGTTTTTACCACACTCATAAATTGTAATATAACATTCCACTCAGATTTACGAACTCTTCAGTAAGTCAATTTAGTTTTTTGTTAATCCATCGTTGCAACCCCACTACCCCTAATGTTATCTTATTTATTGTAAAAAAGTAGTAACTAAATATCTCAAATCGCTAGATTACCAAAGCATAGAAAATCTAATACGACCCCTAATTTAATTTAATGGACCGTTTTTCTCGCCCACACTAGTCTCAATTTAGCTCACTCGCACACACACACACACACACTCACAAATGCTTTAACTTTTTTCTATTTTTTTTTTTATATATTTTTATAAATTATTTATTGTTCGTTCGTTTTTAAAACTTGTATTAGCAATACTTTTTGCCACTATGTTCAAGAGGGACTGGTGACTTGTAATAACAGGTTTTCCCAACCTTTTTCAAGCACCAGTTTCTCAGTATAATACATAGCTTTATGCTTATTGTCAAGTTTATTATTAATTATTAATAAAGTTTATTTATAAGCTCATTATTCCAGTTGTTACCCAGCTTCAAATAAAGTGTTTTATTTAATATATGAACATATCCATACAAGAACCGCCACCGAACTTAACTCATGCCCTGATGAATTTTGAAACTGAGCTAGTTTAAAATAATTTTCTAAAAATGTACATAAAATAAAATAAAACGTTAGAATAAAAACCTCCGCAAAATCTAATACCTGTGCGTATCCTCGCTGACATTAATAGTCCCCGGAACGCCAGTGGTCTCGCATCTGCTCGTCAGGTTGACAGTGTTCCCGAAGAGACAGTACCGCGGCATACGATGGCCGATCACTCCCGTCACCACTTCGCCGGAGTGGATCCCGATTGTTATTCCCTAAGTCATTTCAAGTAGGTTTTTAAGGCTATACATAAAGTAAGTCTAGGCTCAGGCAAGTCTTTCATTTTTTCTGTTAAATTGTGATTATACAAATCAATCATGTGTCTCCATTAATGTCCCAAGCGAAACAATTATCACTAAATAAATTCAAAGCCCTCGTTACACGTAAATTAATCAATAAAGCTTTTTATCAATTTCACGAATATTTAAATGATCCTAATCCTTGGGATTGATTTGCTCCAGTTCAAACAACATACAAATTGTTATTGGAAGGACTCAAAACTTCGCGATTAAAAAGAGTGGCGGAAAGTTTCTTGCGAACTGGTAGTAAATATAAATTTAGAATTCATTTAACTTTTTGATATTCATAAGTGTACTTGTTTACCTATATGAAAAAAGTTATTTTGAGTTTGAGTTTGAGAATGGACATCAAGGGGATACATGATTTCTTTAGTTAAAACCGTGAAATTAATTTATTAAAAGCGGTGTACTAAAAGTTAACTTAAAAAACTTAACAAGCCGGGTGATTAACTTAACATATGTATATAGGAGAATTAATTGTGAGTCTTAGATGGCCTTAGACCAACAAAATGACTCTTATCAAATATTAAATTTTAATTTTAAATTAAGTTTATGGGTATAGCAAAGCAAGATTTTGATACAGTCACTATATCAAGAAACGATTTGTTTAATCTTACCACAGGTTCTCCATCAACAGTGACTGTTTTGGACAAATCCATCATCTCCAGAGCGAGGAGGCAGATGTGCTTGGCGTGGCCTTCTTTGTATTCTGGCAGACCAGATACCGCCATGTACTTGTCACCTACTGTTTCCACCTGGAACATTATAAACCGTATGAATCACGTTGTTTATGACAAATTCTGCTTGAAACACATCAATCTATGAAATGTAATTTGAGTATTGGCCGAATTTTAAGGACAGTTCTATAATTTTTTTATGTAACTTGGGTCAGGAGGCTTACTTGATGATAAGTGATACCGCTGCCCATAGAAACTCATTGCTAGAAGGCTCACAAGTGCGTTGTCGGCCTTTTAAGACTTGGTACTCTTTTTTCTTGAAGGACCCTAAGTCGAATTGGATCGAAAGTACTTCAGTGGGCAGCTGGTTCCACATAGTGGTGGTGCGCAAAAACTGATGGTATTTTGTATTCTGCCTTGACGTCAATGCAAAATACAAATATATTTTGCCTTTTAGACTGCAGGTCGCCATTACCTAATACCATTCTAACTTTAACATAAAGATAAACATTTTGTGTATCATCATGTTTCCTTATCAGTAGTCAACGCTCGCTTGTCATTAGCCAATTTTTTATTATTATATGCGAATGAAACGACCGCTTTTATTCGTTTCTTTAAAACAAAGGTCAGTTGTGGAACGCTCAGTTGTTGACGGACGTCGAGGTGATAGGGGTGGAATTTCGTATTCTGCCTCGACGTCCGATGATAAAACTCAGCTGCAGGAATTAAAAACGCATACGACAAACTAGGATTAGTTCGAATTAAATACCATAGATGGCGCAATTCCCCAAATACCTTATAAACGTCGGGATTCCTCTTGGGATCGGTGAGCACGTCGAAGGCCGTGTAGAGATCGTTGAGCATTTTGACAATCTTCATGGCGCCCTTGTGGTCGATGTTCCTGGCGCAGTAGTTGGCGAATCCGACGATACCGCTGAACAGAAGAGTCACGGGGTCGTATCTCCGCGCTGGCACTGGACGCCGGTGACGTAGTTCCGTCGCCACGCTCATGGGTAATACCGAGTATAGAAGTCTGCAGATAACAAAGGACAAAGGAGAATAATAATTTAGTGGCGATACAACCCTGACCACTCTTAGACTCATCTATCTCTTCTTAAATAACTTGGCGATTAAAAAGAGTGGCAGAGTTTATTGCTGGTCTTTATCCTCCGTGTTAGGCCCTTGATTAGACTGGCAATAAATGAATTTTTTTTAATCAATGAAAAAAATTATTTTAACTTTTAGTTTGTGGATACGATCTATAAAGCTGTATGGTTAAACATAATATAATATCAAAATCGTTTAAATGCATATAAAAATAACAATAGGTAAAAAGAGAAGATTTAATATGGTCGCTTGATATGTTGCAAGCATTAAATGTCTATTTTATATATAAATGACAAATTATTTATACTTATTACAAGCACTGTACAATCCACAGTTCTTTAACTACGATACGATAAATATTTAATAAAATTCATATAATTTTTAATGGTTTATCGATTTGATTTCTTGACAAGGGTAAAATACTGTTTAATAAATTATTTTTAAAAAATCAGTGGCGCTACAACCTTTTTAGGTCTGGGCCTCAGATTTCTGTATCTATTTCATGATCATTTGTTAATCTAATAGGCAAGTAGGTGATCAGCCTTCTGTGCCTGATGCAAGCCGTCGATGTTTTGGGTCTAAGACATATCGGATTCCTCACGATGTTTTCCTTCACCGTTTGAGCGAATGTTAAATGCGCACATTGAAAGAAAGTCCATTGGTGCACAGCCAGGGATCGAACCTACGACCTCAGGGATGAGAGTCGCACGCCGAAGCCACTAGGCCAACACTGCTCTAATAGATTATTACCTATCAGTCTTCTGCTTCTCAGCCTCCAGTTCCCTATAAGTGTGCTGAAGTTTGTCCGTGAGAACCTCCAAATTCTGAGTGAGCTTGTAGTCAGCCTCGAACTGCTCGGACATCAGCACCAAGTCTCTTGTGGCGTCGTGCAGAGGTATGTCGGAGATGCAGAGGCCGCGACTGGAATTTTATTTTATATTATAATTTTTTGAAGATGAAGATCCTGAAGATCCTTGAAGGAAGGCTTCACCTGCGGAGCGGTTCTTACAAATTAGAAAATAGATAATAAATAGTACAGATAAAAATGAGTGTTATTTAATTTCCTTTAAAAATTATAATAGGATTAAGTTTACTTTGACTTTGCGAGAGTAAAAAGGCTTTTTTTATTTTATTTATTATTATTTGTATGATATATTGAATGGGATAACGTTTTAAATATAAAGTTTGGGGTCCTTACAAAAATAATTTGTATCAATTGGCAAATCAGTTACAATCATATTCAAACCACGTGAAAAATATAAAACCCGTATTCTGGGAAATAAGTAACGGTTTTTAGAGTTAAGTTTTACTCTATATTAACCACTCAACAACAGAATATATGCGAAATAATTAAATGAAATAAAGGGAGTCCTTACGTCTGGGGGCGAAACTCCGGCGATTTAATCGCCACGCTTACTAAACAAAGAAAGAGTGAGCAAAATGTACGGCCTTGGCTCGTAAATAAAGCGTCAATTCAATTACCGTGTCAGATCATCAAGATTGGTGACACTGGGGTAGCATTGGAAGACAACCACGTTAGTTTCAGGGATGTATAACATTTGGCCCTGGAAAATAGAAAGGAAAAATTTTGTATCTGTGGTCTGATGAAGATAACTACGCAAGGGGCAATGGGGCAACTTAAGTCGATTTAAAAATAATGTGTTTAGTAAGTTTTTCTATTTCCTGCTAATACAATACCAATATTACCAGGATTGTTTCATTATTACTTTAAATTCTAAGAACAGACGTTTTGCATTCCCAACGCCAAAACGAAGGACTGTGTTTGGACAACGCTCCTTTGCATTTAGGGGCCCCTTCCTTTATAACAAAATTTCCAAATCTATGGATCCTGAGATCGTAAAATTATCCAGATATAAATTAGCAAGTCACATAGAAACTACACTAGCCAAATTGGATTTCGAATCTACAGAGGCATTACTACATATCTTGGTATGACTTTGAGGTTTCATAAACAAACACAGACACAGTGCACGATCATAACAACTTTCAGCTACATTCTCAAATACATGCGCACACTCACTCATTCACTTCATTTGTAACACGAAATTTATAACTATTATTAGTATTTTTTCTTTTTTATTATCATCTTTTTTTTTAACTAATTTTAACCACGAAATAATTGTTTTCTAGTTACCCACAACACAGGGCCTCCCTAGTGTGGGGACTAGCGATTTATGATTTCTGTCACAAACCCTTCTGTCATTAATAAAGTTTTTATTATTATAATTATTAAGCATATTGTATATCTAAGTGCGGAAATGAAATACTGTTGTAATGTTGCACTAGAATTTATCATAGCTTTCTGTTCAGTAATATTTTCTAACACATAGTAAATAAATTAACAAGACAATCAATTTTCATAATTTAGATTTTTCATATTTTCTATAAAAAGTACCTTCAATCGCAAAGAAGCGATGTCCTCATGATGATCACTGACGCTCATTTCCTCCGGCTTCGTCTTCAGAACATACACCGTGTTGATGTGAGCCAACACATTAGCGAATGTCATCTCAAGGTGAGGTCGTACCTGAAACGGAAAAGCTTTTTAATTTTAACTCCTGTTTTATTCTAGAAAACCAATAGAAGATGATCAAAAAATCCACCGGTGTTTTGGTTTAAAAACTTTTATCACTAAAGAGAGAAAGTAGTTTAGTAATAAAATTAAAACGTTTAACCTAACACATAGACACTAAATTAATTAAAAACTGATGACTTGAACTCCGAGGTTAATATAGAGAAAACTTCACAGAAAACCCTAAAAAGTTTCATTCCGGAAAACCGAATAGTCTCCGGGGTAGCATAGAAAAATGTTCCATGTTGGTATGTACTAAAAAGTAGGCTAAGTAAAATCACATTAAAGAGAAACGTCGTTCGCGGGGGCAGCTAGTATTATATATATATATATAGCTGATCCGGCAAACGTCGTTTTGCCATGTATATCATTTATAATAAAAAAAGGGGTTGATCGTGGTCGGGTGAAAATTAGGGGTTGTATGTATTTTTTAATGCTGTATCATAACAAAATTAAAAATTAAAAAATTATCTAAAAATTAAAAAATAATAATTTAGGGATGGACTACCCTTAACATTTAGGGGGATGAAAAATAGATGTTGTCCGATTCTCAGACATACCCAATATTCACACAAAATCTCATGAGAATCGGTCTAGCCGTTTCGGAGGAGTTTAACTACAAACACCACGACATGAGAATTTTATATATATTAGATTATATTAAACACAAAAAAATTGTCTTTATCTTCTCAGTGTGTTAAGGTATGAAACCCAAACATCAATAATAGAAAATTATTTGATTTAAAAATTACCGTCTCCAAAACATCGGTGATCTTGCAACCGGGCTTATTAAGTCTCGGCAAAAGTCGAGTGACGGAGCGACCGGCTTGTACTATGTTCAGCTCCCGATCAAACATCAGGTGGAATGGAAACACGCGGCAAAAAGTCGCTGGACTGACTTTTGGCTCTGGAATTGATATTTTGTTTTAAAAGGTTTAAAGTTCTTTACGGCTTCTTGGAATGAAACAAGAACAAAAACGCCTCGCCCGAAATCATCAGTCAATCAGATGTTCGCACGTCTCTCTCAAAACATTACTCTGATTGGCTCATGTAATAACAACAACAGTGGCGCTACAACCTTTAAGGTTTCAGATTTTTATGTATCGGTTTCATGTTTTTTTTTTGACGTTCATAAGTGTACATTGTGTTACCTATATGAATAAATGATTTTGACTTTTGACATGTTCATTTTTTAATAGGCAAGTAGGTGATCAGTCCTCTGTCCACACACGTCGACTTTTTGAGTTTAAGACATGCCGGTTTCATTACGATGTTTTCCTTCACCGTTCAAGCGAGTGTTAATCCGCACATAGACAGAAAGTCCATTGGTGCACAGCCGGGGATCGAACCATAACCTCATAAATTAAGGTCGCACGCTGAAGTCACTAGGCCAACACTGCTCTGATTGGGAAGCATGGGGCATTGTTCATATTACTTTTTTTTACTAGATTATTGTACTCACCATTTGTATTTTGTATTCGCTAAATAATATTAGACTATATTTTCTATTAGGCAATTTTTCTTTACTTAATTTTCAACGATATTTTAAATTTTATGTAAATAAAACCTTTAGACAAAGTCCGGATCTCTGTCATCTCGGGCGCAGTTCCTCGTCCAGTAGAAGTCTCAGTGATGAGGTACTGGACATGGTCGCACTCCTCTTTCGTCTTCAGTATTTCTACCTGCACTTCTGTGTTATGCAGCTTGCTTGTTACTGTCTGAAAATGTCAGAGATTCTACAGGTCTGAAATGTTATCGTGTTTATTGCTAATTCAAAATCAAAACACTATAAGGTAACTTTTGTATAAATGTGAATTTAAAAAAGAGTCTGAAATTTATTTTTATTTATACTTGTTCCATTAATATAGAATTATATAATGGCATGGAAGTAACGACGTTCAGGAGTGAAGCATAGAATGTGTACTATAATATGATGTAGTGTAAATTTCCATTTTTTAGATACAAAATGTTACAGGCGCAATATTTTATATCACGTAAAAGTATTGTTTTCTGGAATACAATTCGTGTTCTTGTGTTTTTATCACGGTTCCGTGATATTCATAAAACTGTGTAAAAGTATTTTATGCATTTGAATACCGTTTGTTTATTAATAATATATCATTTATTTACAAACTAAGCCAAATAAAAATAGGCATGTAAAAGTCATATTAATAATGATAATAATAAGAACAGTTAAGTTATATATAGTTGTTGTAAACTTATGATTTATATACACTATAATGGCACCTTGGCTTTTAAAATTTAATCACCTTCCCCTTAAAAGCGTTATACGGCAGTGATATATAACTTCTAGGAAGTCGTCTAATGCTATCTGTTTTCTAATGTATCTTAGGTGGCTAATATTAATTGTATCTTGGTGATTATATGTTCTATCTTGTTCTGGATGTAAAAATATAATAGATGCTGTTCAGACGTAAAAGCTTACCTTAACAATACCAATCACGATGTGCTCGAGTCCTGGCCTGTCGGAATAGTAATGAAGGACCAAAGCGCCATCTTCCGGCCGCTCCGTACAACGGAAGGACGGCGCGCGCATACCCGGGTATAGTGTACCCAAGTGGTCATGCAGACCGTCTAGATTCTAATAAATAAAATTGTAAGCTTATTCTTTAAAAATAAATCAGCCTAACTGCACTGTTTTGGTTGCAGTAATCATCTCTCTTTTCTTTACAGCATAAATACAATTTAACAGAAAGAGACAAAACAGTACTTTAGTCAAAAGAGTACAATTAGACTTAAATAAAGAGGTTATTCTTTATCACAATGAATTAACTTTTAGAAGAATAAGAATAATTTACATAACTTTTATAATAAGTGAAAAATTACAAGACTTAGGCTTATTCTAAATAATTTGTCTTAGGCCTCAATTTAGTATTAAGGACTGTCAAAACTGGACTAATTCATAGAGAAAAATGTAAGTAGATGTTGATTCCTTTGAAGATGGGATGGGCTTTGGTATGATGCTACTTGTATGGACACGTTTGCCCCGTCTCCCTCGGACAAGCACAAAAGCTGGGGCGGCAGAGCAGGCGGAAAATAATAAATGGCTCAAATATAAAGTCTTTCCTTCAACTTTGATTTTGATCCCTTTGGAGTAGAGATGTCGTGACTCGTGGGGTTCAAGTGCACAGGCTCTAATTAAAGATTTAAGTTGGCGCCTGGTACCGGTGACCCCAGAGCTAGTGCTTTCCTCGCTCAACGAATAAGTACGGCAATAGCGAGGAAATGCTGCCTGTTAATGGTACACTGCCACTGGGACCAAACTTTTTAAATTTGTTTCTTTTAATTAATTTTTATTATGTAATTGTAATTACATACTGCATATTTGATTGTTTAGGTGATAAGATACGATTTGGCCAAGGATGAAGATGGTTGACAAGATATTGGATTTGGCTGGTTAGGGGGCCTCCCAGAGACGACTGAAGATTAGTATTTCAATCATTTTATGGGTTTCAAACAAACCATACTACTTTAATAGCACACATGGCAAATGGGTAGGCCATCCATGTTTACAAATACTACCAGAAGGGTCGCGATTGCGTAGCCGGCCTTTTAAAAATTGGTCCGCTCTTACACGACTCTAAGCCGAATAGGAAATACTTCAGTTAGCACCTGGTTCCACAAAGTGGTGGTGCACGAAAAAAAAATACCTTAAAAACGCTGAGTAATGGAACCATCTAGAATACACCTATTTAGTATGGACTCAGTTTCCGCACTTCGACGACTGTTGTGCGTAAAGTCCTGGCTAACTAAGCCAGTCTAGCACCTTCCAGAAGCTTCCTGGGCACTTCGCAAGCCTAACGAAGCGAATACTAACAAATAATATACATATATATTATATGTTACCTGTAAGAAATCGCGAGGTGTAGCTCCAAGGACTTGAAGAATCTTGTCATAGCCAGAATCTTGACAGAACTCGAAGAATGTCATACCGAATAGCTCTAGTATTTCATTCGCTGGTGTCTCTGTAAATAATAATTATTGTATTGTTTCATGTATCCACAGAACTAAAATATAAATGTAACTAATCATATTCTATATTTGAATAGTCTGTACTCTTTGCAGTTTTTTTTTATATAATAGGGGGGCAAACGAGCTTGCGGGACGACCAAAAAGGGCAGTCTGCGCAGCCCATAGACACCCACTTTTAGTGGGTGCGTTGCCGGCCTTTGAGGGAGGAGTAGACTCGCTTTTTAAACATTTGGAGGTCGTATCTCTGAGGGAAGACCCCCCCGGGAGCCGATTCCACAGTTCGCTAGTTCGCAAAAGAAAATGCCTTGTGAAACGGACTGTGGAAGACCTCCAACCATCAAGATGATGGCTCGTACGGTGTTGAAAGGAGGCAGGAGGGATCAACCCAAACAATTCTTCCGAACACTCTCCGTAATAAACTTTGTAAAAAACGCAAAGAGACGCAATGTCTCTGCGTAGCGAGAGAGATCAAGCCGATCAGTAAGACATTGGAGATTGACAATTCGACAAGCCCTTCGCTGAATTTGGTCAAAAGGAAGAAGCTGGTATTTGGGAGCACCGGCCCAGAGATGCGAGCAGTATTCCATATGAGGTCGTAGTTGAGCTTTGTAAAGCTGCATACGTTGCAGTTTTTTATTGCAGTTGCAGTTTTGTATTTTCCTGCAATTGTGATGTATAGGCAATGTTATTGTGCTATTGTTGATTTTAAGTAATTAGGTGTTTTATATTTTTTTATATATACAAAGAATGTGTGGGTGTGTGAGTGTAAACTCAAGGTGAGTAGAAACTTAGGGTAAGATTCAGAGACTTTACTAGCAACAGTCTAAAAAAATATATTGGAATTTTACATCTCCCTTAGATCTTTATGTCATTATCTGCTGTAACGATGGTATCGTATTACTTTATCTGTTGTTGACAAATCATCGCAACCATAGTAACGGTTCATATCCAGTCCATGTTTTATGATAAAAATAATCTTACGCAATACTTCAACGGCAGCTGTTATGAGGTTGTATGTGATTTCATCATCATAAATCTGCCGAACAAGGAATGAGCCTTCCATTGCCACCTCAGCCTTTTTCCTGAAAATTACGAATAGAAGTTAGATAAACATTGTTTGAAAAGTAGGAAGTACTTTATATTTAAGGCAATAATCCGCGTGTTTAATCAAAACCAATTTCAATTCAAGTAAAATGATTAAATATTAATCTTATTTTAAAAAGTCTGACCTATATAAAATTAAAAATTAAACTGTAAAATTATTATGAATATACTAAAACCACTCAAATTTCTTAAGAATGTCAACGTCTCAACGAATACAATTATAAAAGCTATTATAGTTTTAAAAAATCTGAATAAACTTCTTACTTGATTTTCTCCCATATTTCCACTCCATAAGCTTTCATCACCAATAACTCCAACGCATAGTTAACAAACCCGTACTGGAAAAAAGAATGTTATAAAAATCTAGCATTAGGTACCAAAAAAAGAATTTAAAAAATGCCATCTTACCATTTCGCGGGTTTAAAGGTACTGAAACAAAGAAAATGATATTAGCGCCATCTGTTTGTTACGTTTTAAACTTTAATCAGCAAGTGTGAACTGTAAAGTTTACTTGAGATGTTAATAGAGGGCAATTCAAAAAATAATTATTTTACGTGTTACTCAAATTAATTATATTTGCGATTCTAAGCATTATAATTAGTTATGTTTCTTGTATAACCACGTAATATTACCAAAACATGATTGATTAATTGATTTAGAATAATAACAACGGGTCCAAATATGTTTCACGATATAGAAACTATTCAGAGACCTTTAAAACATTTTGTAAGAAAACCAAAATATAACCAACCTTATACAAAGTCGTTAGTATTACTTTAAAAACAAAAACTAATCGTTATTGTCACAATCTTTTGCATTTGTTGTGACGAACGGTGCATTGTTTTAAACAAAAGAACTATTAAAGCATATTACGTTACTTACCCCGGCCTAAGTCACTTAATTATGTGCGAAAACACTTTAAATTCACCATAAACAGCTTTATGAAGCCATATAGATGGTTTATTCGTAATATTTTGTTTGTTTAGGCCGACACGGAACTGACATCAACCGATCGCGCCAAGAGTTTGGCGAGAACTGGCTTGTGATTGGCGCATTACTGCACAGACTCGATAAAGAAAACAAATATTAAACCATTTCAATATATTAAAGTGTTAAAAAATTATTTCTAAGATAATTAAACACAATTATAGATGAAGATGATGCTAATGAATTGTTATTGTTTTAATAATATTGTTGTCAATTGTCAAATTTTAATTTTCAACGTGTGTTCTAGATGGCAGCACCTATGCAATACAAGATAGAATATACTTTTATGACATTCAAAATATAATATATGGTGTATATGTTATGAATAGGTAATGTTATAAAACATTAGGTTTTTTGTTGAACACCGTTTATTCTCAAAATCTAAAATAACTGTTTTAACTAAGCGTGGTAGGTATAAAAATATTAAGTTATTAAATTAGTATGCTATAATATAGTCTTTGAAGCATTCGTTAAGAAGCCTAGTGCTTAAGAATTCTATCTTCAGCGAGTGCCTTTCAACTCTGAATGTGTATGTTTAATGAATAGATTTTAAAGAAACTGATTAACAAAACATGTACACAATGTGAGGACGTAGCGGACTATAGAATTAAAGTGATATTTTTTGTGTATTTGCTGTCGTACAAAATTGTATCTAATAAAATGAACGGAAACCACATTACCTCTTCCATTACGTAAGTCAGTTAGGGGCAGGTGAACGCGAAATGATTAATGAACTTTGTACGCATGCCTTGTAATAAATTTAATTATTCCGCCCGTTTTAAATCCTACTTTAATAAATTCTTGGGGACATTGATGATGAGTTACGAAATTTTAAATCTATCTTCAAATAACAGTCAATTAAATTTAATTATTATAAAAAGCCTATTTGTATTAATTATTCTTTAGTTGATGATAAATGAGTTTGTGTATTGCATGATATATATTCAAAGTAATATTTTCTAAAGGATATGCAGAATCGGACTGTCTAGAATAAAAAAGAGAATCCCAGAAAGAACTATAGAACAATAGAATCTAGAGTCAGGTAACACAGTCTTTTGTTCGAGATCGTTTTTATTTAACATAAATACCACTGAAGTATTTCCGAATCAATTCGACTTAGACCTTCAAGAAAAGAGCGTACCAATTCTCAAAAAGCCCGGCAGAGCGCTTGCGAGCCTTCTGGCAGACTGAGTGTCTATGTGTGCCTATTAAATGAGCGTCCTGCCCGTTTGCCTCCTGTAACATAATAAAATTCTCCATCTCTTAAATTTAATGCTTTTCTTTATTGTTAAAGTATCTTCTATGAAAATTGTTTATGGTTCGGCTGACATATTACAAAAACTTACAATAGTTTTGTGTGTAGAAGTAGTATACTTAATGCAATGCCATCGCAAGGCCATTAGTTACGTTCAAACAAATATTCATTAATTTCGGCTTAATAAAAATAGCAAAAAAAATCCCATACAAGACATAGGATATATAGGATTTCATAGTACATCGAAAAAATATATGTTACATTACATTTTTACACAAAACAAAAGCAAGTCGCATTTCATTTTGTGTCAATTTTATTTTGGTTAAATTAATATTGTAGGTATGACAAATTATCGTAGAGTACCTTAGTATAATAACTGAGTTACTGGGCCTTAGATTTCTGTAGCCCTATATCTCTTTAATTATTATTTTTATAGAGTCATGTAGGTAATAATTTCTTTCAGCGATTTCGCTCCCTCAAAGCTTAATGTCAAAAGTTATAACAGTGGCTCCTACCAGTGATGACTAACGACTCTGAGACTTGACTCTCTTACTTCAACCAGTGTACCCCACTGGTACGTGGTAGCTCCGCATCGCTCAACGCGCTATGAACAGGGCTATGATCGGTGTTTCTCGATGCGATCGAATTCGATGAAGAGATCCGTAAAAGAGCTAATGTCACTGATGTAGCAAAAAGGGCGTGTAAGCTTAATGGGCGGGGCACATTGCTGAAGAACGAATGGGGCAAAATTTCCTGGGATTAAAGCCAAAACCAGGCGGCGAAGCGCTGGACTCCAACTTGGTGGACTGATGACCTGGTGAGGGTGAAGACGTAGAATGCCATGCCGGTCGTACTGTAAATGTCCAGCAGTGGACGTCAACAGGCTGAAACGAGACAAGAACCAGTAGGAGATCGGATTTTTTTTTACTATAAGGGGCTTCTAGTTCATTAACTTCAAGTAACAAGATTCTCCTTTCATATCTAAACCCAGACAATTACCAACCTATATCAGCTGTCAAATGCCTCATAAATTTGTTTATTCGTTAATCTCGTAGATTACTACTGTTAAATCTACACACCCACCAAATTGCCTTTTCCCCTGTATCACTCCATTTATGTAATTAGCTCAGTTACATAGGGTTGGCACTTTGTAATTATAAATATGTATTCATAATTTAATAACGTGAAAGCGTATCGTGGAAAATAGTTCATTATTTGGGTTATATTTGTTATTTTCTTCTTGCCGCACACATTATTTTTAACTAGCTATCCTCAAAAGCTTCTCCGAACCAAATTGACTTTTTTTATAGAACAAGTGGAAGCGGGCAGGAGGCTCATCTGATGTTAAGTGATACCGCCGCCTATGGACACTCTCAATGATCGAGTGTCAATGGGAATCATATCATTTAACACCAGGTGCGCCTAATGCCCGTTTGCCCCATGTTCTATAAAAAATGAAGAATAGGGGTCTTTATTTTGGTGAGAATCAACAATATATTTAGTTGACATATTTCGTATAACTTGCAAACAACGTTCATTAATCGCATGGAATGTTGACGATGCGATTCTGAGGTCCAAAGACACACTCGATCAAAGACTGATTAGATTAGGGTCCACATGTGGTACAATAATACTGTTAACAAGAAAGCTTACCTAGCTTTGATATGCCACATTGTATCCGTAACTTAAAGGCGAAGTTTGCAAAACCTAACTGCAAAGAGTTCCTTTTTATGTATATGTAACTAACTTCTATCTAATTAGGATTCTAAAAAGGGGCTATACTTGGAATACATTATATTTATCTTTAAACTCAGTTCAATGAAAACCGTATTGGGAACCGACAGGAGAGAAGAATAGATAAAATAAAGAATACATCATTTAGAAGAATAACTAAGGTAGCTGATGTTAACTAAGGTGCAATGAAAATAATTAAACTTAAGTGGAAATGGGTGATAATTGTATTAACAACAACAGAGAAAGAAAATTTAGAAGGTGAATAGACCAGATTAAGCAAACAGCAATGCAGACAGAAATGGCGTACCTATTTGGAGAAGCCTTTCCCAAAAAGATACACAGATACCTAGGAATGAATGGGATGATAAAAATATAAATGTATTTAAAAGTGAAGTGAAATAAAAGGCTTTATTATTATTATTATAAATGAAAACCGCTAAGCCAGACCGCGAATTATCTAGTTGCGTAAACAAATAAAATGCTAATAAGAACTCGAAACGACTATATTCTTGTTGACAACCCTAAATGTCACTCCCATCATATCGTAGTATGGAAATCTGTAATTTTGGGTCGCATGTAAAAAGCTCAAGGACGCGTTTGTATAGCATTTATTTTCTATTAAGGTTTTCGTAGAAAAGGCGATACTAAAAACCTTGTTAGTAACTGTATAACGCACGAGAATGTAAATAAAATGTTACCAGTAGATTTTAAAGCTAGTCGGTTGCGTTAACGAAATAATTGTATGTAACATTCCTTCCTATTTTTAAGTGATTAAAAGAAATGAATGCGTAAATCAAACTTTTAGAAACCGTCTTTAAACCTTGAGTCTATTGAATTATGACCACTTTATTTAAGCAGTAGTGTAGTATGTACATTGTACTACAGCCAAAAGTAATCTATATTTTATTTTTTGTCCGTTGGAAGATGAGACGGATTTTAGCCGCAGAGCAGGCGGAAAATAAGAAACGGCTCAAATATAAAAGTCTTTCCTTCCACTTCGATTTTGTTCCCTTTGAAGTAGAGACTCTTGGGCCGTAGGGTTCAAGTGCACAGGCGCTAATTAAATATTTAAGTTGGCGCCCGGTAGATAGTACTGGTGACCCCAGAGCTGGTGTTTTCCTCGCTCATCGCAATACAGTAAGAAAATGCTGCCAGCTGTAAAGACACTGCGACAGGGACTAAACTTTTAAAATTTATTTTAATTTTATATTTTTCAATTATTAATTATTCCTATTATTACTATGTAGGTTAAGAAAATTTTAGAAACTGTATATTTGAATATGTTTAAGTTTTAATAAACGATTTCCAAGTTGAATTTATCTTTTTAAAATATCGGTAGAATAGTATATTTTATTCTGTTTTTAATGTGGTTTGTTGAGCAGTGTTGGCTTCAGCGTGCGGCGCTCATCCCAGAGGTCGTAGGTTCGATCCCCGGCTGTGCACCAATGGACTTTTTTCCTATGTGCGCATTTATCATTCGCCCGAACGGTGAAGGAGAACATCGTGAGTATTGTACGCCTTAGACCCAATAAGTCGACGGCGTGTGTCAGGCACTGGAGACTGATCACCTACTTGTCTATTAGATTGGCAAATCATGAAACAGATACATAAATCTGAGGCCAAGACCTTAATACTATAACCTATTTAGGTCTGGGCCTCAGCCATGAATTTTTTTTATGTGGTTAAGGCAAGGCTCTTCATTATACTTATGAACTACTTTTATGCCTCCCCAACAAAGGATTACTAAGCAATTTTTGAATTTACATTCTTCTATTAGTACATTATACATCAAGAGGAAGTTTTTTTGTATTTTTTATGTAATAGGAGGGAAAGGGGCAGGAGGCTCATCTGATGTTAAGTGAAACTGCCGCCTATGGACACTTACATTGCCGGAAGGCTCGCAAATGCGTTGCGGGCCTTTCAAGAAGTGACCGATTCCAAGAGCATAAGGCGATTTATTTAAGCATAAGGGCCACAGTTAATTGAAAAGTAAAACAAAATAAATTTGTTTAAATATCAGTTAATAAATCTAAAGTGAAATGGTTTGGGTTTAACTACCCTTGATCATTTTGCTATCTACAATTTATCAGCTGGCAACTTTATGTATAATGAACATTTTAGTGCCCATTGTTACTCTCGTAATGTGTTTCTACTACGCTTTATGTTAAACAAGGGTTCGGGTTTGGACGTATGTTAAGTTATGGCTAATATGGTTCATATATAAGATATATTTCATTATTTATGAGAACTAAAACTACAATTATTTTTAAAAGGTATTGGTCGGAGGCGGTGTATAAATACATATGCCGGCAACGCATAATTACGTACTTTGGTCACTCAATGCGTATTGTCGACGGGGACTTAGAGAAGCTCATCGTCATTGACAAGGGAGCGTTCAAGTACTACGTAACGATTTTTTTTCCTTTTGTAAAATGTTACGATGCGAGGCGGGGATTGAATCACGCGTTATTGTTAATATTATTTTCGACATTCCAGTACTTTACACCACATTATGGTAACTTTTAGGTATAACAAGTAACTGGGTGGTCACAAAACGTTTTACTATTGGGTACAGAATAACGTTACGGTGCGTTACATGGGGGGTCAATAATCTCCAAAAATTGCGTGACGTAATACTTGAACGGTCCCCAACGCTAAAGCCAAAAGCGTTGACGAGATGGACTGATCAGTGAAAGACTCGTTTTCCACAAAATTATACACCGTTGTAAACCGCCGGACCGATTGGTGAAATAAAATTAAATCACGCCAGATATACAGACCACGATATTCAGATATACCTACCGACCTGAAGACAGACTCATGCATTTTGTTAGACAATATTTTTAGATTGTCATTTCATGTGTTCGGCTTTGAGGTTAGGGAATTTTTTTTACGAATTAATAATAAAGCCTTATTTTATTTCCATATCCCTGATTTCCATTTCAAATGTTGTTAGTATTTTAGTATGTTTTTTTATAAGTCTTTATCTTGCAATCAGTCAGCTAGACTATGATCAGATGTGTTGAGAGCTGTTACACGTTCAGAGCAAAATCTCCATCGAGACTGCTCCTCTCTTTCAACCGTGTCTATCAAGACTTAAGATTTGTCGCTTTTTAAGCCTATTTATTAGGTCCGGTATGGTTAGTTGCGTGGCAAGCTTATTAGGATGCATTTCTAGCCCTGACAGTCCTGATTTTGGTAAATGTTAGTAATAAAATGTTAGTCCCTGTGGATATGGAAAGAAGAAAGAAGAAACCCCTTTTGGGTAAAGCCCTCCTCCAACCCTTCCCAGGTGACTCAATCTTTGCTAATAGTGTACCAGTGATTTCCTGCTATTTCTATAGAGTAATCAGTCCACCGTCTTTTTGGCATGGCCACTCTTTTTTTCCCGGGTTGTTAATTTTGACGCATATATGTTGTTAGTATTTCATTTCTGATGTACGGAAGTCAGACTTCTGAATCTCCTTAGAGTTTAGACTTAGAGGAACTATGGCCCTTATATCGAGATCCAACACTAACTTAGTAACTCTTAATACAGTTTACAGCAAATTGTAACGCATTAATATTTGTGTAATTACAATTCTCATCTGAATGACAAGTGATGGCCAGCGATAAATTGGAACGACGGACATTCAGACTAATTTGAATAATAACATTGATATGCAAAGTGAGTTATCGAATCAATTATCGTCAATTGTAATTACCTGTTTATTAGCTTATGTGATAAGCTTCAATTGATATTAAATAAAAATATACTGTTCATTTATACTGAGAAATGCATACGTTTAATTCAGAGTAAAATAAGTAGTCCAAAAAGTTTTTAATACAATTAGTAATTTATCTTAATCAAGAGTTGGCCTAGTGGCTTCAGCCAGTTGCGACTATCAACCCTGAGGTTGTAGGTTCGACTCCCGGCTGTGCACCAATGGACTTTCTTTCTATGTGCGCATTTAAAATTCTCTCGAACGGTAAAAAAAAAATCGCGAGGAAAGCGGCATGTCTTAAACCCAAAAAGTCGACGGCGTGTGTCAGGCATATGAGGCTGATCACCTACTTGCCAAATTATCATGAAGCAGATACAGAAATCTGAGAACCAGACCATAAAATTACGTATAATAATAGCGACTAAATTATTATTTTTAATTTAATAAATAATTTACGTTAGTTATGTTGGTAAACATAATCTTAACTAAAACTTTAGCTACCTTAACAGGTCCTTTGGTTAATCCAAAGATAATTTAGTCTACTGACATATCTCACTGATATTTTTTCTTCATAGGCAAAAAGGGTAACAATTTCTAACTGAATTACATCGTTGTTCGACTAAGACATCCCGATTGCCTCACGTTCAAATGCAGACAACGTCGAGGACCGCTTTGCCCCATTTAAAAATTAAAAGTGTGAAAGCAAAGTCCTGCAGATGCTGGGATTGACTTTCGAGATTGCAGCCTTGCTTGCAAATTCTCGTGTCAGAATGTTCGTTCCCATACTCCTCCGAAACGGCAAGACCGATTCTTATGAAATTTTGTATGCATATTCAGTATGTCTGAGAATCGGCTAATTTCTATCTTTCAAACTCCTAAGTGATAAGGGGTTTAACCCCAAAAGTTTATTTTTTATTTTTAGACAATTTTATGATTTATGATACAGCATACAGAAATACATACAATTTTCACACCTTTAAAATCAACTCCTATTTTTTATTATAGTAGATAGTTATTTTTATTGAACTAAAAAAATGTTTCCTAGAAATAATATAGCAAAACAACGCTTGTCGGGTCAGCTAGTAAATTATTAATATACTAGTGGACCCCACAGACGTTGTCCTGCATGATATTTAAAGCGATTAGGATATTAAGCAAAGTATGAAAGTACCGACTGCAGTGCCATCTGCCGGGCTGATTTGTGAATCTAAACCATTCCCAGATCCCCTTGAACACACACAAAAAATTTCATCAAAATCGGTCCAGTCGTTTAGGAGGAGTTCAGTCACATACACACGCACAGAAGAAATATATATATTAAGATCAGTATAAAGTAAAAATCCTCCGTGAAGATTAAGCAAGACAAGTGAAATTAATTAGCAGCGTACGAGTTGTTACCTCATTATTCCGCGTAAATGCCCCGCAGTTTGTACAACTTCGTACTACATAATGAACACATTGTTACTGTTGTGTTAGTGAAATTTTCAGTTTGCGTTTATTAATGCAAATGTAAGTTTTAAAATTTGAAAATCATTTTTAACTGGAACGATCCGAATTTTAAGTATTACTACCCTAACTAGCAATGTTGATAAATAAATTCAGTTCACTTGCTAAATTAAACTTACCCGCTAATGCGATATTGTAAAAGTGTGTACGAGTCTGGTGCTGGAAGTAGTGACACTTCTCACTCGACATTTCTATATTTGTACAAAAAACTAAAATTAAACGCAACTCAATTAAGGCTTTTTCCTATTTATTTATAAAACTTTCCAACGCTCGGCACACTGATACATTCACAAGAAAAATAAATACAATATTTTTTGTGACAAGCACTTACAGGCAAACATAACATACACGAGATAAATTTTTGAAGTGAAACTTCTTTATCGAGGTTGGAAAAAAATTTAGTGTAACATTTTTTCGTTACGCGTCACATTTTTCGGTTACGCGCCATGTTGCTTTTTGAAGACAAACTTCTTTATCGGCGTTGGAATGAAACTTCTTTATCGACGTATGGGAGAAATTTTGTAGCAAATCGTCACGTTTTTCAATGATAGTAATAATTCTATTACAATTAATGAAATTCTATAATAATCTTCGTAGTAATAAGGTAAAATGAAATATTTGTATTCATGTCTATGATAATAAAAGCCTTTTGTTAAACTTTATCTAAATTAACGAATTTCTGT
Organism: Pieris macdunnoughi; assembly: GCA_905332375.1. NCBI lineage: Eukaryota > Metazoa > Arthropoda > Insecta > Lepidoptera > Pieridae > Pieris > Pieris macdunnoughi. The sequence continues at coordinate 376,818 of CAJOBZ010000074.1, read as the reverse complement.
AAAGTTGCATATAGTAGATCATTTTTCGAAAAATAAGATCATAAAGAAGTTTCACTTCTTACGTGTGTACACCTAGTACACGCACAATTTTTATTTTATTAAAAACTAAAGAAAAGTCGATTTCGAAGCGTGAGGGGAGCAACTATTTATATCCAGACCTAGCTCGTTTATCAGAATGCTCAATCTGGATATCGGTGAGTTTTGGCCAAAACGCGTTCTTCATGACTAATGTGACGATGGGATGCTTGGGGTACCTGGGTACACAGTTCATGAAACTCAAATTAAGTTCTCATGATATATATTATAAATTTAGAAACTATAATTTTATTTTCTTTAATACGATTCTATGTATCGCCTAAGCATACGTTTATTTTATTTATCAGCTTATCAGTATTCCTACAACTACTTATTATATAATATCTAGACAATTACATTATACACAAAAGCCAAAAACGAAATACACATTCAAACATAAACGAAACATAAATAACAATTATTACTTATACAAAAAATAAATTTAAATAAAATATGTGTGTAATAAATTGTAAGATGCATTGATCATTATAATATATTTAATATTAAAGGTGGATTAACAAAGCCATTATATCTAATAAAGGATACCAGAGTTTTGTAATATTTTTTAAGCATTTTTAGTTACATTAAATATATCTATTTGCTGGTAATTTGTGTTATAATCTGACGGTTACATGACTGAGTTACGTAAATAGTTTGTATTAGATCAAGGCAGTCAATTAAACCATTGCAAATAGCGTGTAAAAACATTAGGTCGTATTGTTTACGTCTACGATCCAGGGATCCAATACCAAAGTACTTATAGGAATCGATATAGCTACTATACTTTTGATAATCCTTAAAACTTTTGAATGTTCTCTATTGCTTTAATATATTTCTTGTAGATTGGAGTACAATCATTTATAAGTGCATGAATATTCTAATGTGCACCTAACAAAAGCAAAGTACAGGCATTTTATGCAAAAACGATAATATTATGTTACCAGATTGCATAATATTTTATCATTGTACTGAAAATACGATACCGTAACGAGGACAAGAACTTGGCGGAAGTTGATATTGCAGTTTCAAACTAACGTAAGCTTGGCCATTGTCTCCTTGTATTGACAGAAGCGATTTGAGAGGATACTGTCAGCGAATACAGTAGTATTGATTTTATATTGATGAAGAATTTCACTTTACTATATCATTTCTTTATATGTGCTGGGCACTCACAGACATTATTGGAACAGTGGAAGCTCAAACTCAATAACTGCTTAACCACTTAGATACTGTTCAGTGTTCACGCAATCTAAGTACCTATATCTTCTTTGTTCTCATTTTCTGTCCTTACCGTACCCATTCCCTAAACACCACTCGATCTCTCTTGCCATACCCAAGTGTAAGAGGAGGGGACTATTCTTCATGCTTCCGCGCTGCAAAGAAGACTTACAACCGCTGACACGATGTCACGCTTCTTGTGCTGACGCTTGTTCTTACACTTTTTTTGTGACCTCTTCCCACGGAAACAGGTAAAGAGAAGGAGGGCTATCGGAGAGTAGTGTTTCCATATATTTTCGACTTGCCTCTAAAGCTTAGGTTTCCTACAATAGCGGTGCCGTTAACTAACGGCCGTCTTTACTTTTTAACATAATGCAAAAAAAAAATCATTTTCGCTCGTCCAAGTCAGGTTTCCACTCATTGTATTAATTAAATATGGGCACCGCTACACGCCAAAAACGTTGAACTAATGTTTGTCACCGCTATGACGGCCGTCTTGCAAATGACAGCACCGCTATTTGACGTTACGGTGACACTCAACGTTCTCTAGAAAACCTACTTCGATGTTATTTATAGACAAAGTATGGGTGACGTCACCCAACGTTACATTACGGCCGTTAGATAACGGCACCGCTTTTCTAGGAAACCTAAGCTTAAGTCTACTTTTCTTTGTCTTCGCCGCTACATTATAAGGATAGAAATATGTGATAACCCCAATTAAAACGTCTTTGTTGTCGGCGTTATATACAAAATTTTGTGGCAATGTAATATGTTTATACTAGGTAGTTCAAAACCCTGCGCAACCTATTTAAGGTTACCTTGTCTCTTCCCGTTGTAAAATACCACATTGATCAAATGATAATGCAAATACATATTTTGTACTCAATTGCTTAAAAACGGCAATTGTGTTGGTTGTGTACTTTGACATAAATAAACTTCCTATCTAATGAGTTCGACGATTTTCTTTTGTTACGCCCTAAAAGGGCGGATTGCGTCATGTGATGCTAAGTGGTCATAACGGAGAAGACAAATAAGATTGACCTTTCAGGATTTTTTTACTATAACCGGTATTATCATACCACTTCAAACGGTCACGGTATCAGGTGAACCATTAGCTACAACTAGATACAATGCATTAGCGGAAAACGAAATAAATGGTAATTTACGATTGACCGATTGAAACTATGATTAATTCTTATACAAAAACAGAGCAAATGCTTGAAGTATTTATATCGCCCGGATGAATTCATTTGCGTGGAAAGAGAATTGTGTATTAAAGAAAAAAAGTGAGTGCATACAAAGTACACATGTCAGAAGTGAAACTTCTTTGTAAATTAATTATTAAGTAATAAAGCTGACCAAATCCCATAATTTAATTTTGCCAGTCTTTCTATATAATTAATGATACTAAGGCGAATTTAAAACCGAACTAAAATTAGTTGTTGTTATGTATATAGAAATACCACCATGAATATGGTAACAATTACCAAATAATATAACAAATTCATTATTATCATAATTGCTAACTTATGTCCACATTTTCTGAAATAGCCAACTGGGTCTTAGTAAAAAACGTTGGCCCCTTGGTGCCCTTATAAAAATACAAAACCAACAAAAAAGAAATCGTAATTTAGTAACATAATAAAATAATAATGATATTGATATGTATTAAAAACACCATCAGTGTTCAAGCCTCAATCGCTCTGTCCCTTTTCTTCGAGAAAAACGCTGCACATCTTCGTGACGTTCCGTAAAAATTTTACCCTCAGGCGCCTAAAGAAGTTTGACTTCAAAAACTTACACATAATACAAAAAATATGTCTAGTTAAAAGAGAAAGTGCACTAGCAATATAAATCTTTCAATATTTTTGATCACAGTCCTAGACACTGTCATAAATATATTCTCTAAGAATTCTCAAAATGGAAAATGGAAGCGGTGATAATATTAATAGCATTAAGGCAGAGAAAACTCTACCGGTGGCGACCTTGTACGCTAATTGACAGCTATATATTGATCCGTTGTCCGCCTTGTTAATTAATTGTACTGATTTTTGCAACGACCATTCAAATAAATAATTTTAATGTTTTTATTTATATTTTGAGCTTTCGTTCTGTCAAGCCTTCTAACTAATAGGGTTTTACCCCTACGGCAAAATAATTTTTCAACTAAATGATAAAAAGCAATAATAATGAGAAAGTTTCGGTTGTCTGACAAAGCCGTAATAAGCTTAGGTAAGCCGAATAAATTATGCAATATGCGCTAATTAGCATCATATTCCGAGCTTAGATGACCTAAATTTCTAGGTTTATTTTAAACTGAAGTATAAATTTGTCTTTTAGGTCAAATTAATTAATATTATAATGTATAAATAGAATTTATATAATAACTAAAAAAAATAATCAAGGTTAAAAAAATGTCTATTACTTGACTTAAGGTTCTATGAACTCAAGGTGTCTTATCGGTATTCAGAAGCTCAGGTATTTTCAGCTGGTTTAGCCTCCGCAATGATTTCGTACGCTAAGGAGCGGTTTGTATAATGTTTCACAGACAGAAATTTTGTTTGATATTATAGCTTTCGAGTTTCCTACCAAGATGCGAGAAATGTTGATAATGTGATGTTTTTCTTAAAATAATATTTGATTGATTTATTAATTAAAACTTCATTGTTTTAAAAAAAGTTCTAAAACTAAAAACCTTAAAAATTTAATATAATAACTAAATATATTATTAAAAGGAGTCCCTTTAGGCAAGGTTCCGAAGATACTGATAGCATTCCCCCTTTGAATAGCTAGACTAATTCTTTGTCCGAGGTAGCTACCAGCACTTCGCACTCCTGTAATGTCGCCTTTTAGCTATTTCCTTAAAAAGCCAATGACTTTTTACAGTCATCCTATTTATATCAATAATTATTGTGAAAAGCTAATAATGGTTTACGCCATTAATATACAATTTAACGCATATCAAAACTTGCACTATTGAAAACGTGCTATTTAGCCCTTAATAGAAAAGGCCTGGGGAAATCCAGTGAATAATAAGGAATAACCTTGGCCGCAAAAGTATTAGAGATGCAGACCTCGATTCAGCCTGTAAGGAATTTCATTAAGCTCAACCGTGCCCCTATGGGACTTATTAGTTTACCATTGACGAGTTATGAGTTTTGATATAGATATTTATTTACATACGAAGACATCACTTTATTAAGAACATAAAATTAAAAATATGTAAATTTCAGGTGCGAACGGTAGGCACAGAGTTCATAATATATCTAGGGAGGAATGCACAAGAATATCACTTGATTTGTAACTGAAATTATTTTGTTTTTTAATTTGTATAAAGAACAAAAATGAAAACCTTTTATGTACCATAAACACGAACGGCGCTTTTAAATACTATAAACATTAAAATTAAAATGTTGTGTCTACAGATGCATGGCAGGCACAGAGGTTATAAATATATCTAGTAGGAATTTACAAAAAAGGGAAATAAAACGTAGTTTTGTAGCTGAAATTATTTTGTTTTTGAATTTGAATAAAAAATACGAACGACGCTTTTAAATACTATAAACATTAAAATTAAAATGTTGTGTCTACAGATGCATGGCAGGCACAGAGGTTATAAATAAATCTAGTAGGAATTTACAAAAAAGGGAAATAAGACGTAGTTTTGTAGCTGAAATTATTTTGTTTTTGAATTTGAATAAAAAACACGAACGACGCTTTTAAATACTATAAACATTAAAATTAAAATGTTGTGTCTACAGATGCATGACAGGCACAGAGGTTATAAATATATCTAGTAGGAATTTACAAAAAAGGGAAATAAAACGTAGTTTTGTAGCTGAAATTATTTTGTTTTTGAATTTGAATAAATAACACGAACGACGCTTTTAAATACTATAAACATTAAAATTAAAATGGTGTCTCTACATGGCAGGCACAGAGTAGGTACATACACTTATCTAACAAAAAAAAACAATGTGTTATAACCAATCATTATCATTTAACTACGAGTCATTCTGCATAGAAAATCAAACTGTACAACGAAGTTACACACAAATTGTATTATTATTGAGATAAACATCTCATAAAACTTAGACAGCGTCATTGAATGAAATGAACTTTTAAAAGCTTTCTAAAGGCTTCAAACTTTTAAATCTCGTGAAGCTCCTGCAGCTTTTGTTCTCATAAAACTTTAAATTGTAGGAATGCATTGATAAATGAGAAAAGTGGCAAGTAGTGGAAACTAAAACAGAATATTAATGATAAAAACTTGTTCTAATAATATTTCTCGCTTTACTTCAAAGTACAATGTTAAGTTAATATATACAGTATACATTGTTTCTCCCAATTTTTACGTCATCTGCTTAATCCCATCCCATCATTGCGCACCAATAGATTTTTCTTTTTAATCAAGTAAAGGTAAGTCGACGTGTAATTTTTATCTGTTTTATCTCTTGCTGGTAGCCTGAAAGTGAATTTTGCAATCGAAGACCCGTGTGAACCTGAATGTGTCATCTTCTTGGCTATCTCTCTCTATGGTTAGGAGCGTGGTCAGCAAGGTAGCATAGCCTCTCGTCCACGTTGCGATGCAAAGCATTAACTTGTAATACATAGATTACATCCGTTCCTTGTATAGTATTGTAGCGCCATCGTTTTATTATTTATTATTAAAAAATAAATAAATCAATGGTGTTACAATCTTTTTAGGTCTGAGCCTCAGATTTCTGTATCTGTTTCATGATCATTTGTTAATCTAATAGGCAAGTAGGTGATCAGCCTTCTGTGCCTGATGCACGCTGTGAACTTTTTGGGTCTAAGGCAAGCCGGTTTCCTCACGATGTTTTCCTTCACCGTTCGAGCGAATATTAAATGCGCACATATAAAGAAAGTCCATTGGTGCACAGCTGGGGATCGAACCTCTGGGATTAGAGTCGCTTGCTGAAGTCACTAGGCCAAAACTGATCTTATTAATTATTTACTATTAAGTTTGAATAAACCTAAACGTAGTGATTTGCAGTCAGATCGCTACAGTGAAGTGTACCGTGTAATTGTTGGATATATTGACGGATATTTTTACCTTCTATTCCAGTTGCTCCTCAACTTTTTGACCATCATTTGAGTATTCCACAATGGCTTACTTCTGTTTTGAGGTTTGATATTAAATTTTTCCATTTCTCCGGATCCTATATTGTAGTCGTACATAGTTAGTTTTTTATGTTTATTTATTGTTTTTTTTATTTTAGTTACAGGAATTTCCCGTTGTGCGATTTTAATGAAATTTGTCATTTTACAATTAAATATTTAGAATTAAGTTAAGGTAACTTTGCGTATTATATACATAAAACGTAGATTTATACCAATGAATAATTGTAATAAAAATAAATCCCATAATATAATTTTTTTTATTAAGTGAGAATCAAGAATCTCTTTTTTTCATTATAATAATGATCTTAAAAGTATGACTTCTCTACTACATATGTCTAACCGTAGGTTATTTTTAAATAAAACATTTGCACAAAAAAACTAAGTCACGAAACAAAAAAGTTAAATGAAAACTAATTGCCTGGGAAATTCTCGTCTCGAGTTGAATGTCTTTGAATATTAATTATTTTTATTTGAATATTCATAGGTTCTACGATCTATTTTGTTTATACTCTTCGGTACTTTAAGATAAAAAAAAAAAAAAAAATAATAAATATTTAATGAAAAAAAGCATTACCCTATTTTTAAGCATACGAATATTATAAAGAGGAAAGATTTGTATGTTTGTAACGACCAATTCGTTCGACTCCAAAAGTACTGGACCAATTTTAAAAATTCTTTCACCATTTGAATGCTACATTATCACTGATTAATATAGGTTATTTTAATTGCAAGAAAAAATAAGGATCCCTACTAACACTACAATGTTAGCCAAGGTGTAAAAAAATGCCTATAAAATATCTTACATCGCATGCGCTACTAACACTACAATGTTAGCCAAGGTGTAAAAAAATGCCTATAAAATATCTTACATCGCATGCGCTGCGAAAACTTTTGTTGATAGAACGAAAAAATGATCCACAATATTAAAAAAACATATCAATAACTCTTCAAAAAATGTTTACCCGTGCAAAGGCGGGACGGGCCTCTAGTAAATAATAAAAAAAAGGAATTCTACAAAGGTTTACTGCTAGTTTTCATATGTTCATACTTTTAAAAGTTAGAAGGTATCACGATGTATGTCGGCTTTGAGCGTACTTTGAATAGCTAACTATATCTCGGTGGTGGATATATTTTAACAATTCAATAAAGCATTATGCAAAACTAAGCACCTAGACCTATGTCTCTTAATAATACTGCCTTTGTGGTTGAGAAGTTGTGCATTACAAATGAACTCATACCGTTTCCAAGTAGGAAAATAGTGACGTTCTCTTAACAATAAAAATATATTTTATTAATAGCTGAACTGGCGGACTTCGGACCGTCTAACAGTCAATGAATTGATACCAATTAGATAAACTCAACTGTCAAGCAATGTGTAATTCTTGTCTATGGCGTTAGGAAAAGCAGAAATGTGAATTTGTTGTCTACAGTTTAATTTAAGTTTTTTACTTTATGCATCTCGTCTATTAGTTATTCAGCTATAAAAAGCAAAGAGGAATTCAACAAAATAAAAAAACCACAATAATCGACTTATTAGCCAGAAGATCAAGCGTCGCAAGTGGAAATGGATAGGCCACACACACCGAAGAGATTCCAATTAAATCAGCAGGTGCTTGATTGTAACCCGATAGGAAACCGGAAGCGTGGCCATCTCAGGTAAACCTATTGGCGTACAGTTGCAGATGAGGCAAAGAGAGCCGGAAAGAGGACGTACACGGCTCAAGACCAAACGCGATGGAGGCTCACTGTGGACGCTTTTGGCCCACCTAGGGGTTAAGGGTGACAGACGAAGGGGACATTAAGTCAAATAAGTTTTTTTTTCATGCACTTGAACCTCAACGTTGGATGATTGGATTTTTTAAATATTCTGTGGAGGAAATCAGCATGTTTAAGATACAAATCTCGACTATATATCAGGCACCGAAGGCTGAACACGTGTAGACAAATGAAATAGATATAGTAATCTGGGGTAACACTTATAAAGGTTAAAGGGTATAGCGCCACTAAAATGTTTTATTTTGATTGAACAACAGAACCTTTTGGCTAACAAGTTAACGAAACATACAAACAAAGTATATTACTGTTCTATGTATTGTTATAGGTATATTAAACATACCAAGCATCCTTGAAATTTAAAAATTTCAATGGTTTTCAACTTAAAGGTCGTTTTTTACGGTGAATGTTTGCTTATTCATAAAGTCGTTTAAACCTTTTGATTAATATGCAAAAATCTAAAATGGAGTGCTAATTGTTTTTGACAAATTTCTTTTCTGTAAAACGTATTACTCGTATAATGAAGCAATATTGTGAGGAAACCTTATCTTAGACCAAAATATCAAAGACAATTGACAGACACAAGAAGGTATTTTACTAACGTAACTTTAATACTTTATTAGACACTAGCCAGCACTATCGTCTAAATACAATTTTACTAACTGGATTATAAAATTGATAAAAAAATATTTTCACAAAATTCCACCACCTGTCGTCCACAACTACGCGTTTTGAGGCTGCTTTTAGCCAGCACTATGAGGAACCAGCTACCTACCAAGTATTTCCGAACCAATTCGACGAGTCCTATAAGAAAAGAGCGTAGTAAATCTTAAAAGGCCAATGCACTTGCAAGCCTTCTGGCAATGCATGTATCCACCAGGTGAACCGCCAGTCCGTTAGTTTAAAAAACATACATTTTTTTTTTTAAAGACAATTCACACCAATTGAACTAGTCCCATGCTAAGCTGGTGAAGCTTGTGTTATGGGTACTAGGCAACGGATATACATACATATTATAGATATATAGACATATAAATACATATTTAAACACCTAAGACCTAAGCACAACACCAAATGCTCATCACATTGATGTTCGTCTTAGCCGGGGATCGAACCCGGGACCCATGGATTCGCAGTCAGGGGTACTAACCACTAGACCAATGAGTCGTCAAATACATATACATAGTTCACGAAAAACAGCCAACCTTGGATACCTGCAACACTGACGGGTGTATTTTGGCCTTTGTTGGAATGGTACCCTCTTTTTTGTAGGCCTCTAAGTGGTATCGGTTCGGAAATACCACGTCTGGCAGCTGGACAGATGATTTAATGCGCGGCAAAAGAACCCAGATATGAGTTCAGTATAATATTTATAAACCCAAGTTTATTTCAATTTTTATTCCGATATCGGCAGAAGCTGACTTGCTAATTGTCGATAGGCGTGATCGCCGCCAGACGTCAATTAATGAAGCGTCGTTGACCTATTTAAGAAAATACAGCTTTTTCCAGTATAAAATTTATTCCGCACTGTAACTTCGTGTCTGAAATATCGACTATAATACGTCACTAGAGTATACCTTTGTAGCTCAGTGGTGCAATTCCTTTGTAGATTTTAGCGCGGTGTGACGATTACAGCGGTAAAGGGAATAACAGTGGGTCATTAAGCTAGGAACGTAGAACCAACGCATATTAAATTTATAACTAGAGAATAAAATGGTCGTGGTTCGAAATTGGTAGCTCAATACAAGGAGTTTCTATAATTATATGGAAGTTTATTAACGGACTTGCCGGAAGATATTATTATTGCCCGTTAGCTAGCCAAATTTTAAGCCTTTTTGAAGTGAAACTTCTTTCAAAGGGTAAAATTTTTAAAAAGTGTCACGTAAAAAAAGTCTCACAATGATGTGCAGCGTTTTTGTCGAAAGGGAGAAAGCGATTGAGACCAATTGAGAGAGAGTGAGAAGGGTGAATTACATTATAGATATTCTATTTTTAAAATTAAAATTTCGTAAAGAGAATTTATGAAATATTAGTATTTTATATTTTATGCAAAATAATTTATTGAAATCTTAAATGACGACTTGTAAATAAAAATGCCACGTGTTTTTATTATAGACGAAATAAATTTAAAAAATTAAATTTATTATTTGTATTAATTTTCGACACTAAATATTTTAATGACAATTCATTAAATTCCTAACATATCTTCCTTTTCCCCTCCCTCCATGTCTCGGAAATCTAATGTTTAGATTTGTATAAACATTAGCTTAGGGGTAAAAATTAGCTTGCCAAAGAAGTTTCACTTCTGACATGTGTACTTTGTACGCACGCACCTTTTTTTTATAGAACAACAAACGGGCATGAGTCTCCCTTGATGTTAAGTGATACCGCCACCCATGGACTCTCTCAATGCCAGAGGGCTCGCGAGTGCGTTGCCGGCCTGTATTCGATACTATATAATCAGTATTACACGTCTATCTTTAAATTTAGTACACGATTTACGACGGATTGAAGGCCTCCTCCAACTTCTTCGACTTGTCTCTTACTCTTGCCACCATTTTCAAATCCTTTCCCGCTATCCCTTTTATTCCATCTTCCCAGGATTCTGGTTTCTCTTTTTTTTCCCACTCGGCCAATCCCAGTAAGGGTCTGTTTGACCCATCAAGCAAACTACCCGCGTTCCTAATCACATGACTCTTCTCTACTATTGACTACAAATAGCGACCCAGAAGTCTTGAGTTCGACATAGAAAAAGTTTTTGTACTAGAATTTCCTTTCTTCTGTATTAAGAGGTCCGGATCTGGCCGTTAAGTTTATAATTCCTCATTAAAAGCTCGTTTTCCAACCCTGTAATAATTCTCACGGAATGTCAATTCAAACATGAAGTAAAGTCAACGAAGAATTTTTTCCACTTAACTGAAGTTTTGTTGTAAATCGAGGTACTTAAAACCTTTTAGTAAAAAGAAGAAAACGCCTGAAGTCATTTTCCGTAAACTTTGCAACTTTGCCGACTTTCTTGTGATACAAAATTTGAAACAGTAAATTTAAAATAGTAATCGAATTACGATTGGTGCTTTGACCGTCGCAATATCAAGTTCGAATTTTCCTCAACCCAATACTACCTACTACGATATAACTTCATACTCCTGAATTCTGGCACCATCGCTCTACAAAAAGAAAGATTTTAACGTAGGTAAATAATGAATATTAATCATTGTCTAATCCAACAAAACTGAATATTTTAATTTAAATTAACTCTCAGTCGCGTAAACAGTAGCTCGCGGTTGGCCTGAAGGGCCTTTGACAGTTCAGCTCAGCCGGAATGGGCTTTTTCACGCGACTACCGTAATGGTATCTCCTGCGAGACTCGGACCTTGGCTGAGTATGTCGCTACTTTTTTTTTGTTGCACCCTCCCTTGCGAGGGGGGTTTTAAGCCCCATTTGGGTGGCATGTGGGTTCGCACCTTGCTGACACAGGGCGGCCCGGAGGCGGGCTATTTAGCCCTTGATAGGGGCTGCAGCGCACGAGGAGACAAAGGCTCCACTCGCAGCGCGCAGCCGAAATCGCGGCAGGCGTTTGACGGAGTCCAGCGTCGCTCTTGAGATGGATCAATTGTCGATTGACGCTGTCAATTGAACAATTATTATATCAAATACCGTTTTAGATAAAAAAGCCCAACTCTACTATAACTATATAAGATAAAGCGCTAACAATTATTTTTTAGATTTTTAATTTAGATTTATTTATAACGTTAGATTTTTTCTATTTAAGATTAAAAACAGCTTCGAAGCATAAACCAAAACAAATTTGGCATCTTCCATTACAATTTTGAATGATGGCTCCTTGGAGATTGAAAATGTTCTACCCAAAAGACCCACTACACAGCAAATATTTTAAAGGAAATAAATATATTTTAAATTTGTATTTTTTAGTTGCTTAAGACGCCATGTGTTTTGGCATAGGAATAATATAAATACTAAAGGTAGATTTTTAGTAGGTATACCTACCGGAAATAAAACTTTAAAAAATACCTTTATCGCTCATAGAACTCATCATACAGTACTTTATAAAACCTAAATAAACCTCTGACCTAAATCGTCTGCCTTATGACTCACTCGGCTTACGGCATACAATGGCATATTCGTTTAGTCGGTCGTTTAATGAACAATAGACAGTGAAAATTTAATTACAGAACTGACCAGTTGCCTTAAGTTAATGTTATTTTCATTGTATGTTAACTCACCATTTATTTCTTCATATATTTTACATAGTTTTTACCACCACCACTATGTGGTATCAGCTCACTATTTACGAACCAATTCAACTTAGAGTCCTTCAAATAAAGAGCGAAACCATTCTTAAAGGTTCAACGCACTTGCGAGCCCTCTGCCATTGGCATATCAGGTTTTCCTGCCCGTTTGTAATAATTTCCCGAAAAAACGAATCCTAGACTTCTAGCGACTCCATGTATGGCATAATAAGTTATCAAGGCTTAATTTACATTATATAAATGTTGCCACATCTAAATGTAATATAACTTAAGTATTGTGTTGTTTTCCGTTAAATAAAAAGCCAAGCCGCAACCTCGAAACATATTCCGGGTGCTGATTATTTTATTAGGGGTAACCGTTTTCGGAAAATCCTATCGATACCGCAAAAACTACGTGTCATGTTGCGTTACAGCTGTCAAGGAAACTCATTTTCCACTTTTCCTATATTGGGTAACGATTTTCGTGAGAAATTATTGTTTCGGAGTTTAATAATACGTTTTGTTTAAAATGTTGGAAATAAACCAAAAGTTAAATTGAGTAATCATATTTGTATGTGGTTTTAAATATTGAAATGTGACTGTGAACACTGTTAACTTTTTTTAAACCAAAATTGCCAAATACCAAACCAAAATTGGTCTAATCAATAGAATAGGTTCTTTACAACGATGGGTAGGTTAGCTTAATAGCTTGAACGTGAGATTCTCATCCATGAGGTTGTAGGTTCGATCCCCGGACATTCTATGTGCGCAAATAACTCTCGCTCGTGCGGTGAAAGAAATCATCGTCAGAAAACCGACATACTTTAGACTCAAATAGTCAACGTGTGTTAGGCACAGAAGGAAACAAATAAATAAATTTGAGACCCAGTCCTGGAAGGTTGTAGTGTAGTGCCATTGTTTTTTATTAATACTCAATTAAGATAAGCTTAAAGCCATTGAAATCATAGAAATAGACATAGACATAACATTTAATACATACGAAAAACACACACATAAACACACAAAATAACAATACTCAAAGAAAAAATAAAATAAGACATATCAAAAACAATAAAAATAAAAAATTAAAATAAAAAATTCCCTTTTTCTATTCGGTTCGCTTCAAGTGTGCAATGTGTGTGTGCTGTGGTTGTAATTGGCCCTGGCTCAGCATTATGCTGAGGAGCAGAAAGTTCCACAGCGCTGGTCATTCTGCCAGAGACCACAGCAGCTAGCTTGCGCCTCAGTAGCAAAAATATAAAAATAAAATAATACTAAGTAGAAAATAATAATAATAATATTAAAGTTAGCAGTGTGAGTAGTGAAAATCGTGTGTAAGGGTGTGTAAAAGTTAAAAATAAGTATAATTGTTAATAAGCATCATATTATATAATTTGTGTATAAAAAATACAACTCACAAATAATTTCTGTCAACCCTAAACAATTATGAATCTATATCGATTACAATCAACACCGTACAACCGCTGCTCTAATTATGAAATTGACATGGGATGGGCTGCAGTTTACTTTTGTAATTAAAATTGCTAAAACAAACACGAACATATCGTTTCGCATATGTAATAACGCATTGTACTGTTAGGCGTAATTGGGTCGATGAATTCAATATATCTAATATATAAAATTCTCGTGTCACAATGTTCGTTCCCGTAAGCTATTATTATACTCATAAGGTTAAGAGAAATTTCTCTAGATTTTTTCATTTGTTTAATCAATCTTTACAGTACTAAGCTATTACGATAATGTTGAAATTAAAAATGAAATATATATTATCAAATACATGAGATACACAATATCGCTTCTGTGAACTCACTTCTCACTCTGCGAACATTGCAACATAGCATTTTATTCTACACTAGCTGTTCTCTGCCAGGTTGTTGAGTTGGTTGTTGGTTGTTGTTTGAGAAATGAGAAACAAGACAAAGAAAACATTTCATATAAGTTTAATTTTGCAATACTTGTGGAAAAAAATAATGAAAAATTAAAAAAAAATTGTGCGTGTACTAGGTGTACACACGTAAGAAGTGAAACTTCTTTATGATCTTATTTTTCGAAAAATGATCTACTATATGCAACTTTACAGAAATTCGTTAAATTAGATAAAGTTTAACAAAGGCTTTTATTATCATAGACATGAATACAAATATTTCATTTTACCTTATTACTACGAAAATTATTATAGAATTTCATTAATTGTAATATAATTATTACTATCATTGAAAAACGTGACGATTTGCTACAAAATTTCTCCCATACGTCGATAAAGAAGTTTCATTCCAACGCCGATAAAGAAGTTTGACTTCAAAAAGCAACATGGCGCGTAACCGCAGAATGTGACGCGTAACGAAAAAATGTTACACTAAATTTTTTTCCAACCTCGATAAAGAAGTTTCACTTCAATAATATAAAAATTAGAAAAAAACAACCCTTGATGCGGATTATATATAAAGCTAAAATTTCACAAACCAACATAACATCTATATATAGATTTAATTAGCTAACTTTAAAATGAAATATTAAAATTCTCATTGTCACATCCTAGTCTTCCCAGTTTTCAAAGATGACAACAACATAGGACCAACCATCAGTAGCATTACGCGGTTTTGTCTCGTAACACAATTAGCGTGGCCGGTCGGTATTACCAGCTATAACAAGCTTATAACACATTAAACTGATTTTACGTACGGCTCGGAATATCGTTTCATTTTAGCATGGTCAATGGTTTATAGTCTGTGGTAGTAATTTACACTTACGTAGAATTTACAGCGCGATCGTTAAATATGGGTAAAATTCATTTTCGTGCCTCCAAGTCTAACTAAATGCGTTTGACATAAATAAGTCATACATTGCGCGACGTATCGACTATACCAAAAATATTTGTTACTATAGATACAAAGTCTTACTTATTTTATTTCGTTCCAAAAACAGCAAACTTTTGGTATGCTTGTACATATTGCATTGAACGAAACGCGGTCGAGAGGAAAGGATCACGCAAAAAATTTCGTCGTCGAATAAACAATCGGATAGCAGAATTGTTATATTGGCATGCAGATTGGAGATCGATCTTTAGATATGAATCAATCCAAGATTGGTTATAATCTTAGATTAAGGATACATTATTATTTATGTTTAATATTATCAACATTTATACAGATTTAACAATATTCTTAACCTACATAGTAATAATAATAATAATTTTAAAAGTTTGGTCCCAGTTGCAGTGTAGCTTTAACGCTGGCAGACTCTAGCTATTTATATATCTATATATCTGGCTAGACTCTATTTGTTGAGCGAGGAAAGCAGCAGCTCTGGGGTCACCGGTACTATCTAACAGGCATCAACTTAAATCCTCAATTAGTGCCTGTGCACTTGAACCCCACGGCCCAACAGTCAACATCCAGAGAGAACATCCCATCCGTCCTCTTGTCATCGTCTCTAGCGAGAACAAAAGTAACAATAACATTTTTTAGTTTAACTCATTGAAGAAAATTATATATTTCATCAATACAGGTCAAAAGTCCAAAAGTTTGTATCAAAAACATTTCTTGCTTTTTTGCTTTTTTTCTTATAAAAAAGAACTCGTTTAAGCCTATGTTATTAAAATAAAACCGAAAAGATAAACTCACTGAATTCGTAAAAGTTAGGATTATAGTTGAGTAAAAATCAATTTGTCATTCGATACTCGCAAAGCCGAGAGATTAATCGTACCAGTTGAAAATGCCTGCAGTTTTAATCTTTGCTTGATTGATGACAACGGCCAGTAAGAAGCTTAGACTGGCGTTTTATCAAATCGAATCAGAAAAAATAATTTTGACAGAAAAATACTTGATTTATCTCGTAACTTTAAGAGTTTAAATTTTTTAAAAGTGCTAATTTTAATATTTAGGTGTAATTTTATAATAATATCATAATGTTAGTTGACAGTATTTTCTATATATATATATTTTTTTCGAACCATACTGTGTCATAGTGGCTTCAGCGTGCGACTCATCCCTGAGATCGTAGGTTTGATCCCCGGTTGCGCACCTTCCTTGTGCGCATTTAACACTTGCTCGCACGATTCACCAAATGGCAGTGAGAAAACTTTAGACTTTGGCAGGCTTTAGACAATGCTGTGTTCAGCGTTAAATGAGAGCAAAGAAGAGACCATTACAAACCCGTGAGTCGAACGCACAACCAATAAGAGTGGCACGATCAAACCATTATCTATCACGGCTATCACTGGGCAGGTAATGTTGACAGGTTCTCTAAAATTTAATTATGTTTAATTACTTTCGCCATTACAGTTTTTATTTTTCAGATATTAAAAAAAAAGCAATGAACTCTTGGTTATCCAGCTGTAGCTTATGCAATGAGTCAACATATTCTATTAAAAATATAAGATATAATTTATTTTTCACAATTGTAATTAATAAAACGTAAAAGTATCTCGTCTGTTTAAAGTCCTTTATTCGCGAGCTGTCAATAGTAAAATAAGTGTAAATTGTGTAAACTATACGAAAAAAAATATTTTGAATGTAATAATAATAGAAACTCGGAAATTGTTTTTTTTTGTATTATTTTATATTTAATAAATTTCTGAGTTAAAAATAAAAATCCTATACGTTTTTGACATACGCAAGTCATACTTAGCGCTAAGTCTCGACTTTGATACCCTCAGCTAGTAATTACTAGGTAGTAATTTCGACGTAAAATTTTAAGCGTACAAGTTTTAGACAACCTCGTTCTATTTTTAAAATGGGCAAGTTATTTTCAAATGAACTTCCGGTTTCCGTCTTTTAGTCGTCGTAATTAAACCTCATCACTAATTACAAAATTCAGACAAAAGCTTTGTCGCAAACTTATATTCCTATGTCAAAATTTGTTGACAGTTTCAAATTTGCATTGATACTTTATTCAAACTTGCATTTTTCTGAAGTTAACACTTGGTTGGTTCAGTGTTACTAAGACATTTTGAATTAAATTCTTGAAGAAGCCAATGAGTTACAGGTAATTCTAACATCACATCATCATAAATATGTAAACGTGTTTTGTATGTCAAAGGTGCTAAGGCGGCTTTGTGAAATAGTCAGTGTGGCTCTTGAGAAATAGGCAAAGCTTCTATTGTGAGATAACGGGGCTGGATCGTAAATTAGCTGACTTTTTCTGCGCAATAAACAGACGTTTTTTTCCTTGTGTTTAGCAAATTTTAACTTTTTTAATTTTATTAAATTAAATCGTATTTTATGTCTTCAGTAACTAGTTCTTGTACTATTGCTAAATTTTGTCCACTTCCGCCAAATCTTGCCAAATGAATAGATACAATGCAATATTATGGTTTATGACATTTTCCTTTGAATAATTGTAATGTAAAGGGAGGGCAAACTTGCTGAGTTTCTTGCCCGTTCTTCTCAGAACAAGGCCTGGTAGTTTTGCGAACGGGTGGCGTAGTCTCTCTTTCGCGAATTTTGTAAACGTTGTTGACATTCATAAGCATGCTCTAAGAAGCATCTAAATTGAAAAAAAAAAAAAATACATTTCTAAAATGCAGAAATCTGAGCTAAGGGGTCGTTCAAGTAATACGTAAGCAGATTTACTGCAATTCATCCCCCTCGTCTTGTCAGTAAAAGAAAGCACAGCTCTCAAAAATAATAATACATGAATATATTATTTTTTTGTAGGAATCCTCGAAAATGCATTTCATTTTTCAGCATAGACAATGTGTGGGTAACGTGTAAAAAAGTAAATAATTACTGATGACGTATTCACCAAATAAGAAATTCTAAGACCCCCTCCCTCCTATAGTGCTTACATAATACCTGAACGGCCCCTAATTTAGGTTTAGGTTTAAAGACTTTATTTCTCAAAAAAGACAAAAAATGTCACTTACATGAGAATAATACTCTAGATAACATAACATTGTAGTCGTTCTTAAAATAATTACAATAAAATATAGCCGTACATGCAATAAATTTAAAAATAAAAGTAAACAAAGAAATATGAATTAAAAGTAATTATAAGAAATGAATTTAAAAGTAATTTTGTTTAACATATTCACTTAGCTTCGATTTGAATGAATTGATAGAAGTAATATTTTTTATATCTGTGGGTAGTTTATTATACAGCTGTGCGCCTTCGTAGGTAAACATTTTTTTGCCGTAGTTCGTACGTACTTTAGGTAATGCAAGATAACTCGTTCGACGCATACTTCGTACACGTGGCGGTTTAGAGAAAGCTAAACTAGTGTGGAGAGAACTTGTTATAAATTTTTTTACAAGAATACATGTGTGATAAATATAAAGTTGTTTTAGATTCATTATGTTTGTGTCTCGATATATATTTATGGTAGGTATTGTATAAAAATACTGGAACAGTATTTTTATAATTTTATTTTGTAATACTTGAATATTTATTAATTTAGTTTTAGCGGCGCTGCCCCATACTTCAATTAAATAAAGTAGATGTGGCTTGACCAACGAGTTGTAGATGGTGTAACGTACCTGACGTGGGATACACCGAGCAATGTGTCGAAGTGATCCCATAAGTGAACAGAGCTTAGATCTGATGTGCTCAATTTGTGTATTCCACGTCAAACCGCTATCCATTCTAAGACCGAGATATTTTTCTGTATTTTTTTCTTCTATGACCGTGTTATTTATTTTTAATGGATCATGAGGTAAAACTTTTTTATTTTTAGATTTAAATATAATGTAGCATGATTTTGACGCGTTGACAGTGAGTAAATTATATTGAAACCAAGTGAAGAGTAGATTAAGGTCTTCTTGGGCTCTGCTGAAGATATCTTTGATTGAACTGCCAAAGTAAAATAAACACGTATCATCTGCATATAAAGTAAGGTGACCGTTTAATCCAATTTCATGCAAGTTATTTATATAAATAAGAAAGAGTAATGGACCCAAAATAGAACCCTGTGGAACGCCGTATTCGATAGGCAACGGTTTACTCTGAGTATTATCTATTTTAACTACCTGAAATCGATTTTTTAAATATGATTGAAAAATTTTGAGAGCTGTACCTTTGATTCCAATGCATTCCAGCTTTTGTAAATATTAAGACACTTTCTCCCGAACACCACCACAATGCTGACCATGCTGCCCGTCAAGGTATTTCAATTTGATTCATTGAAATGACTTGGTACACTACGATTCCCTGTATTGGGCAGCTAATCTCTTTCATTTGAATTTTGAAATAATTTACAGTCCAAAAAACTTTTAAAGTTAATTAATTAACTGCTGTTGAACAGTAAGAACAGTTTCAGTTTGATCATATGATAGGTAAAGTTACTTAAAAGTAAAAAAAAGTCAAGTCAAAAAGTCAAAATATTCTTTAAAACCGGCAACGTACTCGCCAGGTTTCTGGCGCGAGTCTTACGTAATATCAGATCCGCCTCCTTTCCGATTGCTATCTGTTTCGTATAAAAATATTGTAATCCAAAGTACGTCTCTGTTTTGATTTATCAAAGAAAAATAAATGTTATTGACTCTGTAGTGGTCGCTCAAAGTAATATTGAATGTCAAAGCGAAACGCGGTGTCTTTATTGAAAAATTGCTACGTGCCGTCATCTGAACCACATTTCAAGTAATAACACAAGTTTTCTTATCCTTTCGAGAATATTTGAATTACAGGCAGGTTTTATAAAGATATTTCATTTTTCGTATTCTGAATGAGTATTTTCGCTGAAGATTGTTCTGAAATTCGACATTTTACAAAATTAATTTAGTAGTAAAAATTTTTTTTGTTGTTTATATTTTTAATTACATTTTAAGTGTAAGTACTAACATGAAATAGCTCTCAGTAATAAGATTTTGAATGGCCGCTCATATTGAGATGAATATTTTAATTTAACTTTTCTATTATAGCTAATTATTTAATTACTTAAGTTAAGAAAAGGACAAAACCATTTGAATTGTGAATTAGTGTTAGTGCACGTTAGTATTAAGTGCTAAACAGTGAGTGAAAAAATAGTACACAAGAACAGAGAATCTTCCCTTTAATAGAGACTGTAAGTAGTGCTATTGGACACTTTCTTATGTTAAATATCCTTTTTAGTAAATTAGGCAAGACTTTTATTACCTACTTTTAAATAACTTATTAGTATTAAGTTAGGCTAGATCCTAATGTTCCATGATATCTTAGTAAAGGCACATGAATAAAAAACCTTTAAGTTAATATTATGAAATAAGGAATGCATATCCGAGGGTCTCCGTAATACAATGTTGCCTGATGAATTTATTTATCATTATTCTTTAGGGACTAATGTTATTAATAGAAACAAAATACTTGTTACATACAATTTATATGAATAGTTTTCTTTAGATAATGTAACCCAGTATCATGTATTCAATGAAAAACTATATTGCCTACATTGATATTCTAACCGCGTCACGGGTGCCTTATTGAATCTGCATGTAGATACAATTATGGAAATTAAATTGACGTGTGAGTCATGTCTTTTCAAATACAAGCGGCTTCTTACAGTGTCGTTTGTAGGGAAAGATCTTATTTCGTATATAAGAGGAAACAATTGATTGATTTTATTGTTAAATATTGAGAGAAGCTGGAATGTCGTGAAGTGAAACTAAGAGAGTTACCGAGACCCAGTTAGGCTAGTTTTCTACACTGAATGACCTCTGCTCTACTTGGAGGACAAAGGACTTTAAATCAAGTAAGTCATAAGTAACACATTGTATTAGGCATTCTGTTTAATTAATATTAAGATTTTAATAAACTTTATTCAGTTATTTAGTTTATTTTATAGTTTTCATGGCAGAACACTAAAGTGCATACTGAACTCACAAACAAAACCCGGTGGACTGATGCTGTTGTTAGATGTGTTGGTGAAGTGGAGTTGTCAAAGCCTTCGAAACAATAGGTGTTCAAAGTTGGACGCAAGAAGCACGAGATAGCGATGGCGACATATACTCGTGGAGGCTAAGGCTCATAAGTGGCAGTACTATGATGTTGATGTTAATTTATTTACACTTTATTGCATATTACAATTTTTAATTTAAAATAAAAAATCAGTATAAATACAGTTTTTTTTTTAAAACATCAAGAAATTAAAATGTGTGAAATTTATTTTAAAAACAAAATTCGGATTTTATCTATAATTGTAATTATGAAAGATATTTTATTTTAATTATTAAATCCGTTATGTATGTAAAAAAGTTATCATAAAATATAAGTCGCATAATCATAATCGTTTAATACTTAAGAGGACAATGTGTTATTATTTTTATGAAATTCTTTGTATTTCTCTTGAGGGGAAGTTGATAGAACTTTCCATTGTTCAAATATAAGTAATTACAAATACTTTAATAACGATAAAAATGCCGTATTTACTCGACGCTGGGAGCTTCAAAGGCGAAGTTTTAAATATGCCAAATATAAGGCCCTTGTTTGGCGAAATTTCTTTGGCGAGATTATACGCTTTGTCTTATATGCCTTTGAAAGATTTTTAATTTTCCTTAACGTCCTACTTTACAACACAACTCTATGTGTAGATATGGTATATATAATATAGGTTTACTGGAATTGGAACCAACTACAGAGCTGGTGCGGCTTGTAAAGCGGCTGAAAAAATAAAGCATGCAAGTACAGGGGTCTAGGCTCAGAATATGATTTTGTCCCATTCGGTGTCGAGACCCTTGGTCCGTGGGGTCCTAGCGCTTTAAGGCTTTTTAAAGAAATTTCAAAAAGGTTAGTCGACATCACAGGAGACCGAAGATCTGGCAGCTACCTGGGACAAAGAATTAGTCTAGCAATTCAAAGGGGGAACGCTGCCAGTATCTTCGGAACCTTGCCTAAAGGGACTCCTTTTAATGATATATTTTAGTTTATGTTAAGTTTAGTTATTTATTTCAATGTATATTATTTTATTATTATATAAGTGATATTTTAAAGTTGCATTTGAACCTGTATCTGATATGACAAATATGTAGATTTTGTTATTATCGCAAGTGCATATATAGGTTTATGATAATTTAATGATTGAATCTATTGAAAATATATCTGGTCCAATTAGATTTTAATTTTTTTCTATGAGAGCGCGATTAAAAAGAGTGGCGAGAGTTTATTGTCAGTTCTTCTCTTCCGTTCTAGCCCTTGATTTGAATTAGCATTAAATGTAAAATTAGAAGCAATTAATGTATCATTCTTTTTTGACGTTCATAAGTGTACTTTGTGTTACATACATGAATAAATGATTTTTGACTATGACTTCGACTTAGAGTAAAGATGGGGTTTACTTTTTATAGAACAGGGGGAAAGGAACAGGAGGCTTACCTAATCTTAGATAGAATTTTTATAAATTTCATTCCTCCGCCCGTGGACACTCTCAATGCCAAATGGCCATGGGCTTGTGAGTGCCGGCCTTTCAAGAATTGTTATGCTCTTTCTTGAAGTCGGTGGCATTTGGTGTTATCATTATCAGTATAATAATGATTCAGTGTTGCTACAATCATATATAAATGTATGCTTTTCTATAATAATTTCTATTTGTTATGTACGCCAGTAGGTAATCAGCCTTCCATGCCTGATTTAGATTGTTTAGGTCTAGGATATTTCACGATGTTTACCTTTACTGAGAGCACTCGCATAGAATAGTCTGTCCGTAGTGTACAGCCATAGTTCTAACGCACTAGGAGAACTGGTTACTATTTTTTATTAATAAAAACAAAGGAACAGTGTAAGCATAGTTAATATTAAAACTTTAAATTTTAAGATCGTTTGTCCCCGCCCCGGCTGTGTAATTACTAAACAAAATTGAAGGATATCATCTTGATGAAACCGGCATAACCCCATTGACCCATGCCAATTTCATTTGAGATTTTACAATAATTAAAAAAACTTGGCTAAGTAGTTAGCATGTACCTACAGATAATAAGGTTAGGGAACAGGAATAGAAATTGCATACAGAAATGTCGGAATCGCCATCCGTTGTTAAAAATAACAAAGTACCAGTGCTGCCCTAAACTTACACATTCTTCCCTTGGTTTATAGAATAGAGAACGCAGTTGGGTCTACGGGTCAAATGTTATACAGCATTTTGTTATTTCATGTGGTTATTTCTTTCAATGCTTTTTACTAGAACGGGTTTTTGATAAGGTACATATTAATTCATAGCTTTCATAATAAGTTAACACATCTTACTCCAATAGTCGTATAGGTAAAAAATTGTTACCTGAATTAATTAAGTTTATTTTTAAGTTCATTTTTTTAACTTTTTGCTTATATCTAGGTCTATAACTTGCTACGAAACGGAGCTACGAAGTGCTACGCCACAATTGTAGCATAAAACGATTAACAAACTAAACGAGCTTTGATGGAAAATTCGTTTAGTTATTTTGGTTTGAGTACTTTTGTAAAATTTTATTTAGAAGCAAAGAATATCTAAAAAGTAAATACCTTGTCATGGTGATCAACAAAAAATAGTCATTTATCATTTTAAAAACAACAGATGATATACAAGACGATGAAAAGTAGCGCGTCATTAAGGTTCCATTGAATTTTTTATTAATTTACCGTTGAGTTCAACCGTAGACAGTCTAATGCTGGTATGGTTGCAGTTTTATATGGAGATCCTATAATTGACAGTTTAATCATAGCCAAATTATAATTTATTTATATATATCTAAGTCAGTTAACACTAAGTAGTAAGTAAAGCAGTGTAACGCAAGAAAATTAAATGATTTTAAATTTACTACTAATTTTATTATCGAAGATGCCGCCATGTTGTAAGAAGCTACAAGAATCATAAGTTTTCTTCAAACAACCGTACTTAAAGATTAAGAATGATATTGGTGGTGATATAGTATATATAATACTATTAATATCATACTACTAAATCACATATATATATATATATTAAATATAATATATAAAATATTATAATCAAAAACATAAGTAAAGTTGTCGAGGACTAACTGCAAAGGAACTCCAAAGTGACGTAAAGATAAGTACGCGATGTCTGCTGAGAGACCTAAGCTAACAGAACCTTTTGAGTATTGCTGGAGAAATTTGTTAGAATAGATCACAAGTTTCTAATGTATTTAAATATGTAAAATAGTTTTATTACAAATAAATACAGTTTTTAACTCTAAATCATGAAAATAAATCAGAAAATGTTCGGAACCCGTACCACTGAGTCTTTAAAATTTAGCATAAATGTTAATAAAGCGGATAGAATGAAAATGCTGGATCACTGCGGGTCTATTATGATAATTCATTGTTTGCGAATGAACAATCCCAGCGCTGGAGCATATAATTTGATTAAATTTAAATGGTACGAACTATAAACTTTGTAATATTCTTGTGACTCTGTGGAGTCGCATTTAGTTGTTTAACTGCTTCAACTAGATTCGATTCCTTGAAATACTTAAATATGACAGTCCTTCACGGCTTCGCGCGGCGTGACATTTATTTATTTAAACATTTAGCAAATAAATATAGTCTAACACTCAAAATATCTAATGTCGTTTTCTTAAGGTGAATTTATGTCATGTATGCTTAGCGACTCTGTAGCAGTAGTGGATATCTTGCTCATTGGTAGGGCATTTGATGGCATTCCCAAGCGGCTGTATAATTTTAGTTAAGTTTTCGCCTCTGTGTTTCGGAACACATTGAGTTTTTATATTTGCTGCGCGGGAAAGTTGGTTTAAATAGGCAATCTTCGCAGTAAGTGTCTCGTTGTCGGCAATGCAGTGATTCGTTTCAGCATTGGAGATTCACTGCATTGCAAATTTCTAGTAGCTCCGGGCTGAACTGTTGAGATAAGGAGTTATGTAGCTCTACGTTACGTATATTTTTGGCTAAGGGACTAGAGAAGTTTGAGTCTCTCCTGGAGAACGATTGCAAAGTCGTGTTAGCCAAGAGTCAGTCTCAGGATTGTTGCCAACCCTCCTATCCTCGCTATGACGCTTTACGCATACCCAGCTGGACTTAGTCTCAGCCAATGAGTCATAGTCTGGTAGTCATATTTAGGCTATCTAGATGGACTTTAGCCAGAAGGAAGTTAGGAAGATCTACTTCCTATTAAGAAAATAAGTAACGTAACAGATACATATATCTGAGGCCAGGCCCCTCTCGGTTATAGCGCCACTAACTATTTAATTTGACATAGACCAAATACTTATATATGGCTTTATTATTTTTCATAATAATTTGCCGTTAACTCGAAAACCAATATGTTGTTATCATATCTTGTAAGAAAATTGAAAAAGTTATCTATGTGTTATGTTCGCAATGAATCAAGCAATGTTATATAAAATTTCACCTCGGTAAAACTTGTTTCTCGCCGTACTGCACCTAATATTTCATTTTTATTAGTATTGATGTTCTTTCTTTTATTTGCTTTATATTCAAAGAATACGATTTAACATGTACTGTGTACGTGTTATGTGTGTGTTACTACAACCGCAACTGGGCGTATATTTATATTTTGTGTCAAGGTCTTAATTATATCTCTATTTAATCATATTATCATCGTGGTCGGCAAGGAAGCATCTGGAGCGGGCAATCTGTTTCCACCTGTTTCTATCCAGCGCCTCTCGTATGACAGTGCACAGTTTCGAGGACGATAAGTCTTTCACTTAAGAGAGAGAGAGTAAACTGAAATAAAAAAAACTCAATTTAACAGGTTTTTCCTTCAAAATATTTCTTATAACACAGTTTGATACAAACTAAAATTAAATGAAATGAAAGTTAAACAAGAACCTTTTTTTAATTCCCTCGAACTCATAATTTCTCGATATTAAAACTCTACCGAGCCATAAAGGGCATAAAATTATCGTGTTTCGATTAAATAACTTCTGCCAACTTAAATATTACTTTTATCTTAATGAAGAAACTTTTTTCATATCTCCGATATTGAACCGTAAGATTCAATTATCTGTTTGATTCGAAATTATCTAGAGCTAATTAAAATGTTTCTTTTAAAATGTACTTGGATAATAATTATTCAATTTATATTGAGCAAAATAATTTCTCTTAACTGGCTAGAGAATTGTTCAAAAAATAAACAAAATGTATAACGTATCAATAACTCTGAGTGTTAGGTTTTTCTGTATCTCTTGTTATTTTCTTAATGGTAATAGTAAAGGTTGTGTAGGCTCTGGCTTGACAAGCATACGGGACACCCAAAAAGGGCAGTCATCGCAGCCCTTGGACACTTATTTTAAATGTGTGCGTTGCCGGCCTTTGAGGGAGAAGTATACTTTGAAAACTTGGAGATGGTATCTCTCAGGGAAGACCCCCACCGGGAGTCAATTCCACAGTTCGCTAGTTGGCAAAAGAAAGTGCTTGTGAAGTGGACTGTGGAAGACAAGCCATCAAGGTGATGACGATGGAACTTTGATTTTTTCTTCTCTTCCGTTCTACGCCCTTGATTTGAGAATTGGCAGTAAATGTAAAATTAGAAGCATTTAATTTCTATATCTTTATTGACGTTCATGAGTGTACATTATGTTACCTAAATGAATAAACGAATTAGAATTTGAATAAACTATGTATAAGGAAATTAGTGCATAGCCTAGTGATTATTAAAAATAGCACACAACCATAGTATAACCAAGTATATTTATAGATAATTAATATATTGACAATTAGGGTGCCAGTTATCGTGATAATTTGAAACATTCAACTCAATTCGCTAATGAATTGAACTTAGCTAAATGAAACTCAACGTAAAGCTTACAAGTACACTTCACAGCGGCTCTATGGCCCTTCATTAATATTAAATGGCAGCTGTTACACCCAGCTTAAATTAGTGGTTTATAAAACTGCTTCATATTACGCATAAAAGCGAAATGTTTGTAATGTACATGCAAAAGTTATTTAGACGAAAGAGCACCTTAGCTCACTCAGTCCATGCATATATCTCACGAGTCTGTGTAGTGTGTCTATATTTTGGGTGACGTTATATATTTAACTGTTTTCATTTGTAATATGTTTTGCCTTATTGTATGATGTCAGTCAGCTTTGGAATTTGTTTTATAATAAAAAATACTATTAGAAATATGTGACTTTAAAGTTGAGGTTTTGCATTGGCTCCAAAGGTATTTATTTTTTAATTTTTTAGTGAAGAAGGTTTTGTTAGGCACATACAATCCTTGTGGTAATAATTTATACTGTTATCTTCTATTGTTTTTTATATATATATACCAATGGCACTACAAATTTTTAGGTCTGGGCCTCAGATTTCTATATCTGTTCCGTGATCATTTCTAATAGCCATTATGATCAACCACCCCATCGAATATTTGGGTCTAAGACATGCCGCTTTCCTCACGTTGATTCCTTCACCGTACGAGCGAGTGTTAAATGCACATATAGACAGTCCCTTGTTGGACAGCAGTGGTTTGAACCTACAACCCCAGGCATGAGAGTCGCACGTTGAAACTGCTATGCCAACACTGCCATTATTTATTCTACAATTTAATAAAACAGTGTACAAGCCTTTGTAGCATTTCTACTGATTCGAAAGCGTTTACAGAAAATCCTGAAATTTACGTGACATGATGTCTAAATGTACAAAGTTATAGGTAATATGGTATCCCATTGTGTCACGTATGGCTTTTATTGTCTACCTGTACAATGGGGTTGCCATCTGTACAACTTTGGACTCGCACGAATTCTACTGTTAAGGCCCATTTACACGATGCCATTTTCTTGCCTGTAGCATACAATTATATCGACGCAATAAATGAATTGCATGGTCTAAACAAAACGTAACATTCTTGATCAATGGGAAAAGTTTCCTTTCAAAAAATGTAAACAGCACGTACAATAATTTCTTACGCAATTCTTGTACGCAATTATCTCTTCATTTGCAAACATGAGTGCAGTGAGTGAGGGTGTGTTAAATTAAATTAAATAAATTAAAAATTAATTTAGTTTACATTTTTTATTTTGTTTTTTATTTCCTTCGATCAGAAACCGTCAACTTCAAATTCCTGTGAAAATGCTGCTAGCGCAGCATTACGTGCATCGGTTCTTATAATTTACATTTTCGGTATCCCATAAACACTCATGACTGCGATACATCTCAATGAACTTTATTATATCAGCAGAACTGAATTTAAACACCTTTTTACTCATATTCATACCTCTCTGTTGGATCGTTCTAATCTTTTAAGAAGACTGAGCTCTGGTGGTGAGGGTCTATTTTAAAAAACAATAATTTATGTTTATAAAGAGTCAAAGATGTTACACTATCCGCGTCTAGAATAGAAGTACTGAAAACAAAAAACAGAAACTATCTTTTTATATAAAATTCAAACAGGTATTCTTTATAATCTAAATTAAAACTTTTTCTTTACATGTGACAAGTGTTGCCTGCCATTATTACATTAATATTTACATATTCAAACTCCAACACTCTTCTAAAACATTTAGGACTTGAATGAAAAATTTGCCCACGCAAATACGTGCAATACTTGAACGAAAGCGCTAGGAACACAATATTCGAGCTAATAATAATAACTTCTTTACTGCAGATTATATTCATATGTAGTTTTAGTTGGAGTAACAATTCGGTCTTAGTTTCTATGTTAGTATTAGTTATTACTATAGTAAACAAAACAAAAAGACTACTATAGTGTGCGCGTGGATAGCATACCAACGTTTCAAAATATGAGTGGTCTTTGTAATCAACACATTCAGGATACCATTGGCGCTAAACCTTACACGATGCATTAAGGATGTCACCTGTACAGCTTGCTGGTGTACTGTGAAATGTGTGTTTAAATTTTATATGTAGTGAATGCTGCACTAGATAACTAAACATATGAGAGGGTGAGACGTAGAGACTATTATGTAGATTGTTAAAGTATAGGTCACCCCTTGACAAAAGCCAGAAACCCGTTATTCTATACTCAATTTACTCATTACCTGCAAATGAACAACGAAAGTTTTGAAGTAATCTATTTGACCCTTTGGGGCAATAACTATGATGTACATTTGTGACTTCACATTTATTTTAAAATAACAAAACATATTATTAACGAGCCAGTGTTTCATAGATGAGCCTTCTAGAAATCTCAGTGCCCATGGGCGGCATGATATCAAACGTATAAAAATGCACAAATTTATATTACAAGCAGAATAATTAAAAAGCAACCCTACGAAAACATTATTAAATTTAAAATGTTAATGAAGAGAGAATATTAAATTGTTATCCTATTTAACTTAGGATGAGTTCAAAGGAGTTTTCAATAAATCGAGAAAATGTCCGAAATAGCAAAGAGGAGGAAAATTTTGAATATTTTTCATATTTCTTTAATCATTGTAACAGATAAAGGGAAAGTGAAAATTGTCTTTTCGTCCTATTTGAGACTGGCTAAAAATAACATTTTCATATAACAAATTTGGGTATAAGGGTATTGTAATCGTAATAATTGCCACTCTATATTCAGATTTTGTTATAATGACTAAATAATAATTATTACGTTACTAGTAAAGAGCAATGTAGGCCTAGAGGCTTCAGCGTGTGACTCTCATCCTCGAGGTCGTAGGTTCGATTCCCTGCTTTGAATGAACTTTCTTCCTATGTGCGCTTTTAAAACTCGCTCGAACGGTGAAGAAAAACATCGCGAGGAAACCGGCTTGCTTTAGAATCAAAAAATTGACGTGCGTGTGTCATATACAGGATGTTGATCACCTACTTGTCTATTAGATTGACGAATGATCATGAAACAGATACAGATGCCCAGATCTAAAGCTTGAATGGAATTATTTTATTTTAATTAACATTTACAGAGACACGAATCAATTTTGAATATGAAAAATCTTGTGCCTCCATAGAAAATTTGATATTAAATTTACGAGCAGTAAGCAAGTCTTAAGTAAGATTATTAAAGTTATAATCTTTATTTGCAAAGAAAGTGGTAAATTTAGATTGATTAATATAAAAATGTCAAATACACGGAAATGATGGGGAACTTTTAATATTATTTATAATTATGATTTAAACAATTTGACTGACTTGTTGGGACTTTATGTACCTTCACTCTCATTTTTTGGTCTAGATTGACCGGAATATTAGTAGACTTTCCACTACCACGATATCGCTATCTATGCGATTAAAACCGTGAAGCGGGGCATTGCTATTATGTTATATAGAATTATTTATAGAAATCAAGTGTGTATAACAATATATGGCTCTGGTCCATGGTCTAATATATATTGTGCGTCCTATTATCCGGGTATTATGTTTGCCGGTCACTGATCCGTTGTTGATGTGTATTAATGGTACGGATATCCGGGACTTATGGAGTGACACTTATAAGTTAAAGATGAAATGTTTTCATATAGAGCTTATTACTCACTTGGTTGGTTACGCACAATACGTGGACTTCAATGGCTGGCGTGTGTTGTCCCTTGAGGAATTCCTCTCCTCTTTACTAAGACGAATTGTTTCCGAAATACTTAGGAGGATAGCTGAGCCACATGTGACGTTTTATTTAAGTCGTGTTATTTAAGTTAGGAGGGAGTGAAAGTAAAAATATAGCAACTGTATAAGCGGTCTCTGGTCTTCATCATCAGTTCGGCTTCAACAACAACTTCAACTATTAAAAATGGGCTAGATCGTTAAGCGAGTGATTGACAAACTTACGGTCGTACGTTCTATACCCTGTTGGACCCAATAGATTTTTCTGTAAATCAGATATGGGTCTGACGCCTCATTTAGGGGCTAAACTTCAATGCAACATTGATTTTTTATATTTTATTTCTTGTATGTTTATTATGTCGTTCCACAACTGAGCGTTTTTCAGGCAGATTTTGCCACGCACCACTATGTGGAACCAGCTGCCAACCGAAGTATTTCCGAACCAATTCAACTTAGGGTTCTTCAAGAAAAGAGCGTACTAATTTTTAAAAGGCCGGCAACGCATTTGCGAGCCCTCTGGCTATGTGAGTGTCTGAAAGTAAAAAAAGTCAAAATCATTTTTTCATCGGTAAACACCTATGAAAGTAAAAAAATATATATATATGAAATGTTTCTAATTTTACATTTACTGCCAGTACTCAAATCAAGGGCGTAGAACAGAGGAGAAGAAAGGGCAATAACCTCTCCGCCACTATTTTTGATCACCAAGTTTTTTGTTTTACACAACGTTTGTAAGGAGCTGCAACCATTACACCATGTTCCACATAAAATCTTAAGTAATAAACAATAAAAAATAAATTGAAAACAAATATTTTTCCTCTATCAGCAGGAGGCATGGTGAATTAGGAGCACGCACTTATATTCTCATGGGAACAACACGCATTCTATTCTATGGGTGGCGCTATTAGATGACCTGAACGTTTGCCCCCTGTCACATTAAAACAATTTTTTTAAATACTATGTTTGAAACAATAACCCTAAGCCTTGACTTTAGCACAATATTCTGTAAAAATAATTAAAGTAAGCTATTCACTGCATGTCATTAACTTTCATGAATGAAGCCGCATTCATTGTCTAGCCCTTTCTTTTAAATTCATAATGGTCTATTCATTATTTTTAAGATTGTTTTGAATTGTTCTATAGAAAATAGTAATAAACTATTTTTGGTTTATAAAATATGTTAATACCTAAACCGTAAATATCTTTTTAATACTAAGACCGAATCAAGGGAATTTCGTTGTTAATTTATTTCTAGAAGTAAATCCAACACATCAGCAAATCCACTCTTTGGTTTTGCTGATGTGTGTATAAAATCAAAAACTTTTAATACTTAAATTCCATTGCGCTAATTATATAATTATATGTATCACTAGATAAAAAAAATAAACAATTCTAAACATACATTTGCTCCCAGTTGACATATTAACGGTACCTATACCTGTCTACGAAACGGACGGAAGACCTGGAAATCAACTCTCCACCACTCTTTTAATTGCCAAGTTAAGAGGTGGACATTGCTGAAACCCCAAAGCAATTAACCACAAAAAAATGTATGTAAAAATGTAAGTGCAAGTAATAACTTAAATATTAGGTCCTTACATATGAAATTGGCGTTTTTCGTACTGGCCACTTTAATCAAGATTTTCTCCTCTTTGGTAAGGAATTCCAAATTCAAATTTGTACAGCTATTTACTCATGTATTTGTGCTTCGATGACCGTCATTCATTTGTTTTTTCTGTTTGCGTCACTTATTTTACAAAATGGAAAACTTAAAGTATTGCATTATTTACGAGTACGAGTTCCGCCGTGGCACTAGTGCTGCGGAAACGACTCGAAGGGTGAATGATGTGTATGGCAGTCATGTTGCAAAAGAAAACACAGTTCGTTTTTGGTTCCAACGTTTTCGTTCTGGAAATTTCGACCTGCAGAACAAGCCCCGTGGACGGCCTGAGACCCAAGTTGATAATGAAGTATTGAAGGCTATTGTGGAAGCGGATCCATCGCAAACCACGTCCGAGTTAGCTGCAGGCTGCGGTGTTAGTGATAAAACTGTTTTAATTCACTTGAAGCAAATTGGGAAGATTAAAAAGCTTGAAAGATGGGTACCTCACGAATTGACTGAAGCCAACCGGCAAACGCGCGTCAACTGCTGCGAACTGCCACACTTGTTGTACATTTGTTGAAATTTTCTATTTATTAATTTTGTTAGTACATATTACTATTTACAATAGTAGTACTGTATATTTGTGTGCTGGAAATAAATGAATACCGTTTATTTATGTGTAGCAGATTGAGAAATTACGAATGTTCAATACCAGAAACAAAAACGTGGCAGAGTGTTCATAGACATCTTTTCCATAAGGCCAAACAGGACACGTATAAACAAGTTTCATTTATATGGAACTAGCGAGGTTGGTAAAATTATGTAGTTTTATAAGTTCATTATTTAAGTCATATTAGAATCATATTTTCAATGGTATAAGGGGAAAACTTCCATTTAAAATAAATAAACAAGTTTATAATCAGAAGCTAATTTACGTAATTATTTATTAATTACAGTTATCGAATCAAACATTAATTCCTCGTACAACTCCGACATCGCATTAATTAGTATTCAGATGCAGTGTTTCATCAATTATACAGAGCATATCTTATTCAAGGTATAATTGTAAAATATTTAATAAGGGATAGAACATTATTATTAACCTACATTATAAGTACATCCTCACGTACCTGCCAATTAGGTATTACTTAGTTAAATGTATTCAATAATTTTTATTGTTTTTTTTATTTTTTATTAATCAATGTTTGAACGCTTTTGTATATATTATGTATTCCATCTGGCTTATACTACTACTTAGATAGTAGTATAATTGTTTTTTATTATATATGATTTATGTTAGCTGTAGAAATACGAAATAAATAAATAATTATTTACGGGCATTTAAACACTACCGAAATACTTACTTGTACGATGTAGAAAAATCGTTTGCTTACGATGAAAAAACATACATATTATTCCAGGTAGCATGTAGCATCATGATCAGTGAGCCGTTTTTTTACCCAATATTAATATCGACGTAGGAAAGCATATTTGCTGTAAGTAGACAAAATACCTAAAGTGACTTTTTACTGCCATTAGAATCAGAAAAAAACCGCATCGAATGTCCCGGGTCCTGTGTCTCTACGATGAAAAAAAATTACATACGCGGTTGAAAACGCCCGTACTTATATTTTTTTTAGTAAGATTAAATGCTGTATGTAGACCAAAATCCAGTCATTTTAGACAATTTGTACTTACAGCAAAAGAAAATCTGCATTTTTTTACTTTACAAATACTTACTTCTTCCCATTTAAAAACTTAACGCTACTTACAGCATTTCTGCGGCGTGTGATTTTTACATTCGTTTACTTACAGCAAGCTTAGGGAACCTACAGTTTTAGTTTTTTTTTACCATTTCAAACTTCCAAATAATTAAAAAAAAACAAATCACAAAAATTATTTGTTAAAACAATCATTTTTATAGGACAAGGGGCAAACAGGCAGGAGGCTCACCTGATGTTAAGTACCGCCCATGAACACTCTCAATGCCAGAGGGCTCGCAAGTGCGTTGCCGGCGTTTTAAGAATTGGTACGAGAAAAGATCTCGAAGGACTGGATTGAATTTGTTGTAGTAATGTATACGTATGTATGTATATATCTAATACATACATATTATATAAAAATTAAAGATATGAGCACTAAGTTTCAAAATTTCAAATAATTTAAAAAACAAATTATGAAAATTATTTTTATAGGACAAGGGGCAAACGGGCAGGAAGCTCATCTGATGTTAAGTGATACCGCCCATGGATAGTCTCAATGCCAGAGGGCTCGCAAGTGCGTTGCCTGCGTTTTAAGAATTGGTACGAGAAAAGATCTCGAAGGACTGGATTGAATTTATTGTAGTAATGTATACGTATGTATGTATATATCTAACACATACATATGTTAAGCAACAGTATCTCATATATTACGATATCGCTCAAGATCCATTCTAGCATCCACTATAGTCTCTCAGTGTTTGAAATTGCTGAGGTAGACCTAATAGGTATTGAACCTCGACGTATGTACTCATATTAATTACTCGGTTGCATAGTCTCTGTGGAGCGCGTTTGAGTAAATGCGAACCAATATTATTTTTCAACCAACAGTCTTCTCTCAGTCTCAGTCTCAGTCTTCAATAAATATCTCTGAAAAAACAGTGAAATTTCACCCCCAACGATCTCAGAACAGGTAAAGAACAAATTAAAATGTTTACACTTCTCGTCGGTAATCAAACGCCTACTTTAGTTACTCGACATACTTGGCTTCTTTAACAAGAGAACCTCATCTAGGCCCATCTTCCGCTATTGCTTTTTATTAAGATGAAAACATACGTTTATTTCCAGAATCGTCTTCTTTAAGCTTTGAATTTTTAAAGGAGGTTTTACGTCTTCACTGTGTGTATTGAAGCCGCCATTACCCATTCAAGATAATTTAAATCTTGCTAACGGACGTTGCGTTGTATAAGCTCGATTTGCTATTGTTGTCCACCTTTTATCTATACATCTTGCTATATGCCCCGCCCATTGCCTACTATTTTAGGGCACAATGTAGGTTTGGTTTACATGTGGTATAATCAATAATTGCGTTCTATAACTAAATTGGCTGACTCTGTGGATTTCACGTGTAATTGATCATGTTTAGTTTCCGATTATTATTGGTGCAATAATGCATTTGTAATTAAACGGTCTCGCCTCCACTAATCAATTGTTTGAATCTCGTTGAAATAACTATTTAGGGGTTTTATTAAGAAAATAGAAATTCGTGGTTTACATCTCACCATTACGACCTGCACTAATTTCACACGGGCACGTGACCTTTAGACTTTGAAAATGTTACCTAAACCTTCCTCACCATCATTCTAGATATTTGTGATTACTCGGAAAGAAATAGGAGATTGCCTTGCAAACTTTACCTGTGTATAATATTTATAGGTAACGAAGTTAAATTGGACGCATTAAGCACCTCAAAATATTAAAACGCCATTCACTTGTTTTAGAAATGAATTACACTATATTACGTCACTTATAACATATATAATATATAGACGAGGTTTAAACTGCATCTCTTGAAGTTCAACTTTTCTTTTTTTCCAAGAACAAGAGCAATCTCTTTCAGCAGTCTCCACAAATTTATCCAATTTAAAGCTCTATCAGCTTTGATCAAAGGGATTAAGTTGTACTGTATCTGTGTGTAATGTCCATCGTTCTCTTATGGACGAAGCGTAATGTCAAACGAAATTTTTAGTCATTTAATTAGGTTAGAAGTTGATTGTGAGTGTTCAAAATATAACTTTTAAAGCTCTTCAGTTGTCGAAATTTTCTCAATTTTTAAACCTAGATATAGATTTTATTTTATTAAAAGAATAAGTTATTATTTAATCTTATAAATTGTGATTGAATTAAGTTTTTACATCCTCTGTCAACATGTGCCCGATCATATTTATTTTTTAACCCTTGTGGTAAAAGGCTCACAATTTTTTTTACTATAAAGGTTAATAAAGTTTATTGAGATTTTGTTACTAACTGATGTCTACATTTAAGGTACCAAATCTACTTATTAAAAAAACTTATTCCTTTTTGGAGTGTCTAAAAAATATTTTAAGTTGTATATATAATAATCATTTAAAGGTTACATGCGATCGACCGCAGAGCATTGTCGGTGAGGAGCAATTTGCTGGAATAAGTGCCTCTTTAAGGCTTTCTGCTTCTCTTTCTACACGATATATACACGCGGCCTATAATTCTTTATGAGTTATGTCATCGTCTTCAGAATTTTGTTCGCTACCATTATAGTACAGTAAATGTTATTTTTGTTTTAGTTCCTAAAATTACAAAAATACACTGTTTTTGTGACTCCTAACCAAACTTTGTATGAGCTACCAGATTTATTAAAATTATAAAAATAGGGCGATAATTTCGCCCTATTTTTTAAAATTAGGTTTTACTTTATAAATTTATGCGTTTTCTAAGGCAGTTTTTGCCGCGCACCACCACTATGTGGAACCAGCTGCCCACAGAAGTATTTCCGAACCAATTCGACTTAGGGTCCTTCAAGAAAAGAGCGTACCAATTTTTGAAAGGCCGGCAACGCACTTGCGAGCCTTCTGGCATTGTGAGTGTCCATGGGCGGCGGTGTCACTTAACATCAGGTGAGCCTCCTGCCCGTTTGCTTCCTATTACATAAAAAAAAAAAAAAAAAACACAGTGTTATAGTGACTCCGGTAGCTTATTGCAGCCATTATTTTGTTGGAGTGCTAAATTTATTTTTAATTACGTTTTACCAGAGGTTTTCAGCACTCATTACGTTTTACCAGAAATGGGATCACATTTTCATCTTATTTTTTCCTGTACTTGTCAGGAAATATTGCAATTTTTTTTCTTATTTATTAAGGCTTTACGGTTATATGTTCTAAAACAATCTTAGAAAGAATACAACTTTGGTGTGACTATTTATAAGCTTACGTGATTTGTTAGTGAAGATAAATGAGAAAGTTCATCACGTTTGAGCTTCCTAGGGTTCGGCAACGACTAGTTTTTTTACACATTGAAAGCTTACTTCTGATTATCACGTTCAGGTAAATTAAGTTGATAAAAAAAAATGTTGTCAAGAAAGTTGCTTTAATTTAAAACAGTTATGCATCCTCCAAATCAGTTTAAATTAAAAAATCTTCTTTATTAAAAGATTTACGTGATGGCGCGAATTAAGTTCGGGGGCTGTGGTTGTAAGGATATGTTCAAATAAAACACTTTGTTTGAAGCTGTGTAACAACTCGCTTTATTTGTTTAAAATATGAGCTTATAACTAAGATAACTTGACTTATTGAAGAGTTCGTAAATTAAAATGAGACTAATGTTATTTGACAGTATCGGAACCGAGAATGTTAAATTACAATTAATGAGTTTGGTAAAAACTAAAGGACTCAATATTGGCTTCAAGTTTGCGATGATTGCTTATATTTTGCTTACTACTACTTATTTACTAAAATATATCTGTAACTTAAGAGAGAGATCTTAGATTACATAACTTGCGTTTTTTTTACAACACAAACTTTCACACAGCAAAACTTTCGTTTAACTTTAAGTACGTAACCTTTTTATTATTCATAAATGCTAATTATATACTATTATATGCCCGACTCCGTACGATTGGCTACCTCTCTGTCATCTTTTAAAACTCTTCTGTATAATCATTACTTAACCTTATCCTATCCTGATCAATCGTGACTTGTATAAATCTTATGTTTCCTTTTACATCACTATTTGCTGTCCATGTATTTGTAAGATTAGCTTTTAAGTTTTTAGTCTATTGTTATTTTTTTTTTTTTTTGTATTACTTTAGATTAAGGTACTATGTATATATATATATTTTTTTATATAACATTTGTTACTGCACTTCTCGCACGAATCATGTTTTTTTTTTTTAGTTTTTTCTTTAACTAGGGTTGCCTGGAAGAGATCGCTTATTAGCGATAAGGCCGCCCGTTGCATCCCTTATAATTTTTTTTTTTTGTATTGTGTTTGATTTATTGTTTTTTGCAACGAAGTGTTAATAAATAAATAAATAAAAAAATAAAATATATAGATAAATAATATAAACATAACGTCCGATACAACGAGCCTTTTCGTGGGATTATTGGCCATATCGTTTATTTATAGAACCAAAACCCCTTACCCGATTAATCAAGAGCACAAAGCGTAAATCTACAGAACCCAGGGCCCAGTATACGCGCTTGGCTGGGTTTATTTCATTAATCGGGAGTTGAACAAATTGGGCCAGCTTTGTCCTGTATAAACTATGGGCACAACGTGACTGGAGCAAACAGATCACAGATTACACCAATTACACGATTTTTCCTCGAAAATTAACTTTTTAATTTGCGAACGTGATTTGATATTTTGAATTTAGAACAAAGTAGGGTTTTTGAATACAGAACATGTTAGTAACATGGCATATTAAAATAATAAATCAGTGGCGCTACAACCTTTTTCGGTCTGAGCCTCAGATTTCTGTATCTGTTTCATGTTTTATCAAACTAATAGGTACGATGATTATGCTTCTGTGCCTGACCGTGTGTTAATCGACTTTGTTGGGTCTAAGGCAAGACGGTTTCCTTACGATTTTTTCCTTCACAGTTCGAGCGAATGTAAAATGCGCACATAGACAGAAAGTCCTTTGGTGCTCAGCCGGTGATCGAAGCTACGACCTCAGGGATGAGAGTCGCACGCTGAAGCCATATCACATGTAACCAGAAAGCCTCAGATCCAGTGAACTATATTTAAATATGCTTTTAATTTCAAGAAATAAGAAAATTAACGTATGTTACGAGTATAACAATTCATACGAATTTACATTTTCAACAAAAGTTAAAGCTCTTTATAAAATATTTTTATGCAAAGAACGCTTACTTGGTTTTCGTTATTAAAATGGTAAAAGACTGAAATACTGAATCGTTTTTAATATTAAAGTTCACAATACAGAGAGATTTAAAAACACCAAACAAATCTCGTTTAAATTTTTTTAAACTTCCATCACACTGCGCTGACATACGTAGTTAAGGAAATGACAACAACTTTGTTGTCAATTAACTTTTATATTGTATGTGTTATTATTTTATTAATGTAATAAAACCAGTAAACAGCCTTTTTAGGCCATGGTCTCGGATTTCTGTATCTGTTTCATGATCGTTTGTAAATCTAATATGGGTCTAAGGTAAGCCGATTTCCTCACGATGTTTTCCTTCACCATTCGAGCAATTGTTAAATGGGCACATATAAAGAAACTCCATTGGTGCACGGGGATAGAACCTACGACCCCAGAGATGAGAGTAACATGCTGTAGCCACTACCAACATTGCCGCTACCGTAATAATTAATTGAATGTGATTCAAAAATATACTCATTCATTCACAGTTTAAAACTTATTTTGGTTTTAGTTGTATCATTGTATAATTTTCCTACATTTCATATTTTCGTTAAAAACTGATACACTGCTTATCGAAAACAAATAATAATACCAAAACTATTGCTTTACAAATGGCAACAAATCGTCATCGACAGCTGCTCAATGTTATAACAGTTATACTTTTTTTAATTATACTTTGACATAACTTTTTGGACTCAGCTGACATTGCAGATATTTCCGAACCTTTTTGACTCAGAATCCTTTAAGAGAAGAGCGTATAACTACTACCTTAAATGCCGATAACAGATTTGCAAGCTTCCTAGTGTTGAATGTGTCCATGTGCAACAAGCAACTATCTCGACAGTACTCTTTTGCTGATGGTGAATATGTGAAACAAAACACAAAACGACGGTGCGTTCTTTATATTAGTCGAATTACCGCCTATCCAGTGCCCGCCAATAGGCCGCATCTCAATTAACATCACAAGACATTGTGGCCAGTTCCGTATAAAAAATCCAACCAAGTTTGCTACTTAAAGAAAAAACTGTTTGGACTGGATTGTTGCGGAAAAACAATCCGCGAAAATAGAGGACACCGTGAGCCATTTTTGC
Organism: Pieris macdunnoughi; assembly: GCA_905332375.1. Lineage (NCBI taxonomy): Eukaryota > Metazoa > Arthropoda > Insecta > Lepidoptera > Pieridae > Pieris > Pieris macdunnoughi. The sequence goes on along the minus strand of CAJOBZ010000074.1, from coordinate 336,354 downwards.
CAAAACCCTCCATCTTTTATTTTATCTCGATATCAACTCCGGGGTAATAAATACAGATAAGGCAACTTTCTCTACAGCTGTGGTACTTTTTGACATCCAACATCTTTTGTCTTCAGTCACCGTGACCACGCACGCTGTAAAGCACGCGAAACGTCGGATAAATTTAAAATTATGTTAAATAGTTGTAAATTTATAATAATACATAACTTCAATCCGGTCAAACAGTTTTTTCTTTAAATGTGTAAAGGTTATGTAAATCAAAGACAACACTAAGTTTGCTACTATTCTTTATGTCATATATGTATGTCTATGGTTCTGCTGTTGCACATTCTTAATGTCTGTGTGTCCCAGTGAAGGGTTAGCACAAAGCCACCACATTTACCACATTTCCAACTGGCTGCTTTCATACGTCTAAACAATAAATACGTAGCATTTGTTTGGGACAATACCGTTTTATTTTTAAATTAACGTTATTGAATATTTAAAGAATGTGTTCGACAGCTTGATTCGATTTACTATTTCTTGGTCATAAAAGGTGAAGCGTCAAAGTGGTTTGTCTCTACGTCTATGACAGTGCTTCCCAACCCTAAGCCTTTCTAAAATTCTTATGCCCCATGACATAGATAATTTTTAATATTAAACAATTGTTGATGGGTTTTAGAAAGAGAATTTACTAGGAAATTATTAACGGAACACAGTAAGTTTTTTTTTTTCAAAACAAAGATTAACTGAAATTAAAATCCAAATCATTTTTATAAATTTTCAATAGCCTCCCTCAACAATCAAATTGCCCCCCTGTGTGGCGTGGACCCCATGCACATAACACTGGTCTAGGACGATCCTCCTAGTTAATACCCACCCCCAATCAAGTTGATGTAGTGCTGCGATGGTGGCGATTGCTGGTATTCTCTTAGTATCATAGATCAGGTAATCTTGAAGCGAAAAAGTATATTTTGAACAAACCTTCGCTACACACACGTTGCTATAAAAATATACAGGACACGGTCTGTCAACTTGGCTAAAATTACGTTCCGTACGCGGAAATTTGCTATTTGTCAATTAACGCGTGCATCTAAAACTAGCATATTCAATATAGAATTAATATTATATTTGCTTTATATAGAATATAAACTGAATTTAAATTCATATTTATGTATCCTGCAATACAACTACATTAGTTATTTATTAATTCAATCAAATCAATTAATTAATAACAAAAAAGCAATAACTAACGTTAAATTATATTTTATACCTAAAATATATTATTAAAAGGAGTCCCTTTAGGCAAGGTTCCGAAGATACTGGCAGCATGCCGCCTTTGAATACCTACCTGGCGAGGTAGCTGCCAGCTCTTCGGTCTCCACTCTCCTGTGATGTCGTCTAACCTTTTTGCTCTTTCCCTAAAAAACCTTATAGCGCTAGGAACCCGCGGACCAAGGGTCTCGACACTGAATGGGACAAAATCATATTCGGAGTCTAGACCCCAGCATTTGTATTCTTGAGATTTTTCAACCCAGTCAAATTATAACACTATTAAGCTACTTGAGATCATTATGATACTATGCCTGTGCCATTAATGTATATAATAACTAACGTAACAATGTTGAATAGTTCGGGATTGAACGAACGAATTCAATGCTGTATATTTTTATGTACATAGTCTTCATAAAAGCTATGAAATGATAGTTATGATTATAAGCTGCAACTCCCTTACGCTGGATTCATCTATTTGTCATTGTAATCGAACCAATGGGTAACCAGATTGAAAAATATTATGTTTAATCAGCGCCGTAGTCAACTCCCAAACGATAGCGATTGCGAACCTAAATTTAATTAATTTATTCCGTTATAAAAAACATTTATATGAAAGATGTAGAAAAATATGGAATACATAATTTATACAAAAGGGTATAAAACATTTAACAAAGTAATTCCTAATTTGGTTATGTTGTGTGTGTGAGTAAGGGTGTGTATGTCGGGTGTGAAACTGAAACAAGTCAAGGCTTAAATAGTAGTTGTTGTGTTGTAAAGCACGATTACGAAGACTCGTTATCTCTTTTTACCAGACGGTAGGAATCTGGAAGTCCAATATTTCTAGAAGTGAGCTGAATTAATTTCTTTTGATTTAATGATGTCATGTAGTAGCATGTTATCGTATCGTCGAGACTCTTTAGGATATAAATTAATAAATAATGTTTAGTTTCCGAACCGCTTTTCCCAGAGTTGCGACATTATTTATGGATTGAGATACTACATCAAAATGCTCTCTACATCTAAATCAATACTTTTCACTATATGGAAGTGATCTAATATTTACCCTCGAGTTAGTATAATTAGGTATACATGTATGTTATGTAATTAAGTACTTGCTGCCTCTGGGGAAGCCCACAACTGTTGAAATTTAATGAGACGTGAAACGCAGTTAAGCGAAATATAATTTCAAGATATGTGCGTGGGATTTAGGATGAAATACGAGCTTTTTTGTGATGTTTTTTATATGTGAAGAACCAGATTATAACTGTTTCAAATATACTGATCGATCTATTTTAATATTATTAGATTCACAAGAAATTTACATTGATTTTTATAAATTTGTTTAATAATTTGACTTCAGTTAAACTAGTATATCCCCCAAGTGGGGCATTGCGAAGAAAACCTGCCTGATCAGTGCTGGGCAATGATGCTTCGTTGCCAGTTCTTTGCCACGTTTCCTTTTGCTTTGAGGTCCAGTCAAGGGCTTGCTTGATAATGTGACTGTATGTAGGTTTATATTTTGATTTACACTTTGTACATAAATATAGGTACCCCTTATTTGAGCAGTGTTGGGTGTTGGTATCCCCCAGGCTGTGGACCAATGTTATTTCCCTCGCACAGTAAAGGACAACATCGTGAGGAAACCGGCATGCCTTAGACCCATAAATTCAACGGCGTGTGTCAGGCACATGTGGCTGATCACCTACTTGCCTATTAGATTGACAAATGATCATGAATCAGATTCAGAAATCTGAGGTGCGCCGTCTGGTCCCTTATCGTTTTTATCTATAGAATTTTTTTTTGTGGCTTAAATGTGCGTTTTTATACAACGTTTTTCAGCGTGTTCGATGCATATTCGGGGTTCGAACTCCCGATCTCAGTGGACGCGCGCTCAGCCAATAGATCTTATACATTTATTAATACTACTTAATTTGTTTCAATATAGGTTTTAAAAGACCACCGTTAGCTTTGGTCTACGGAATAAAAGTCAAATATATAAGTTCGATTGTTAACGTGACTATAATCGCTGAAGCTTTTCTCATACGTTATATAATAGTTAATAAACCTAGTGTATTGAATATAAGTGCAAGTGCGGTATCTCGGACACACGAACATAGTGTCAGAACATTATAGAACACTAAGACTGTTATTGAATATTACCTTAGTTTAAGCTATTCACTAGTATTGTAGAAAATTTAGTCAACATAATATTACTTATTAGCTATAATTATTGTATAGGCTAGATTGTAATTCATGTAGTCGCACTCTTTTTTGTGACTTTATTGTATGAAAATAAAACGGAATTTTAATTTGCTCGAATATATAATCTTCAGAGCTTATGATAATCCTAATGCCCTAGAGGTTCATAATATCAAAGTCGAAACTAAAATATGCTGAGTCAATTGACTCTATGCGCGAAGTGGAGGAAGTTATACTAGTTTTGAAGTTTGAAAGAAGTACGAAACTTTCTACTAGTTGAGGGAAGATTTTCACAAACGAGTCTCACAGTTCTATCTATTCTACTATCTACGGGTACAAAATGGATGTAAAGTTTTATTTTCCTGAGTTTCATATTTGTATGGTTTTTTTTTTATATAATAGGGGGCAAACGGACAGGAGGCTCACCTGATGTTAATTGATACCATGGACACTCTCAATCGCGAGTGCGTTGTCAGCTTTTAAATAATAATTAGTACGCTCTTTTGTTGAAGGAGTTTTCTAAGTGGGATTGGTTCGGTAATGCTCCAGTGGGCAGCTGGTTCCACATAGTGGTGGTGCGCGGCAAAAACTGCCTTTGAAAACGCTTAGTTGTAGAACGACGGACGTCGAGGTGATAATTTTAAAACACCAACAATATTTTAACTAACATGTGGTGGTTTTCGCTGGAGGTCTAAAAAACAACGTTCTATAAAGTAATTAAATTTAACTTATAATTTAGTTACAACTAGCTGACCTGGGGAACTTCGTACCGCCTAGCAGCAATGAATTTCGTGCGACAGCTTAGTTGAACTTAATTCATGATGTTATGAAAGTAATACCATTGAATACAAAATAAACATTATGCTCTCTACTTTATCAATTAATTAGCACAAAAAGAAATTAGCGTCTGAACGCACGCATAAATATTTGAGAACCAATAGTTATGTCAATCCTTTTTTACTACTGACATAATTCTACATTTTCAAAATCTGATGACCTGAATATATCTTGTCGATGATCTTTATTGTTGGGAGCTGTGTTGGCCTAGTGGCTTCAGCGTGCGACTCTCATCCCTGAGGTCGTAGGTTCGATCCCCGGCTGTGCACCAATGGACTTTCTTTCTATGTGCGCATTTATCATTCGAACGGTGAAGGAAAACATCGTGAGGAAATCGACATGTCTTAGACCCAAAAAGTCCACAGCGTGTGTCAGCTGGAAGCTAATCACCTACTTGCCTATTAGATTTAAAAATGATCATAAAATAGATTCAGAAATCTGAGTCCCAGACCTAAAGAGGTTGTAGTGCCACTGCTTTTTTATTTTATGAGTAAAACAATTCCTTAGTTTAAAGCTTTATATTTTCTACAGAAACGATTATAAAAATGTTTATAAGTAAATTTTATAATATCACTAGATTTTATCATTCTGTGTCTACGCTTTTTCTATGATGTTATATTGTTTTAAATAATAAAGTATACACTACGTTTTAATATTATTCAATTTATTATTACGATTGAATTTAAAATTTAACGGAGTTGAATATTTAAAAATAATTTCAAAACAAAATGCTTTTAAGCGTTCAAAAATAAAATGTCTTCTGCGCATTGCTCTCATCTTGTCAACAAGCTTAATTAAAACGAACGCAGCAAATTTAATTTACCGCTGTTAATTTTAAAAGCACCATTTTGAATAAATGGTAATTATGTTAATTGCTTATTGGGAGAAAGCGCATTAAGAGACATAATCACAATACATTTGAAATTATAAACATTTTCTAATAGACAAACACGATGCCAAGTCAAATCTTGAATTAAATCCCGAGACACTTGATACCCATATTCTTAATGCTTTGGTTAATGAAATCAATCAAAAAATTTGTCTCTGCTCTCTTCTATCATTTATGTTTTTGATTGGATATTATTTCTTTTTGTAAAGAAATTGTTGTTATATGAATAATTTCATTCTTTCATTAATGTTTTGTCATCGAATTTTCAACACACATTTTCATTTGTTTTTGGTGAGCTGGTCATATCAAAGCCGGTATATAGGGTTCAAAAGTACCTCAAAATGAATCGTGTAACATGACGCTTTGCCAGTCCCTTATTCTGAATGTGGCTGGAACTGGAATATCGACTATATGACGTGATGCATAATTCGATCCACTAAATATTGCAAGAGCATGTGAGATCGAACCACTTCAGGCACATATTCGGGCTATTCAGACAAATTCCGTACTCCCGTATGCATTGTAATCAACTCTATGCCTATAGTATGACAATTGTCATTAAGTTTCAAAAATTCTATTAACAATATGTAAAAGTATAAGCCACAACAGTTCTATTAATATGTTGGGTAAGGGATCGAAACGTTGAAAATAAACTTTACGCTGAAAAATCTTTAACGTATGATTTTATAGTGATTCGAAACAATACTTATATTAACATATGACAGTGAAATATTCTTTACTTTTTTGTAGCTGATGTCCTATTTAAGCAAACTACTTCGCCTTCTATACCTAAAGTTATATATATGTCGCAGATTCAACGCGATTAATAATTACAAAGTTGGTATTACTACCGTCGTCCGACATTATTACTTAATATTTAAACACAGTCAGTGCGCACGCCCGGCGCAGGCGCCGTTCGGAAAGCAACTCTAGTCCTTAGCACTTCAGTCTTCACGACCGATTCTACGTACTACTGACAAATTGACTTTGACAATTGACACATTGACATTTTACAACCTGTAAGATGTCTATGATATTGCGTGGTGTTGCCATTGTAATAAAACAAATTACATCGTGTTCTATTATAACCTAATCTCTGACATATAATTCAATTGTGATTATTATCGAACATAATAAAAAACCTTTAAAGGTATCTTCTAGGTATGTTCTGCGGTTTGATTCGCGTTTATTTGGTAGCATGATGGTGTAAAGCCTTTTTTCTTCCTCGTTTCTGAGATGTTTTTAACCAAATAAACAAACAATCTCTTATAGTATTGATTAAACTTATAACTGGTACGGATTAATGTCAAAGTATTATGTGAAATTGTTTGTTACTCAATAAACTATAATTAAATCTTAGTAGCCCATAACCAAATCCAGCGATTAATTTATCATTGAACGATACAAACGCTACCCTTAACTAAATTCAGTTAAAGTTTATCGGTTCCAGATACCATTCCCAAACCGCGACCATGACCTAATTGATGTTCACGGATCGAAGACCCAATTCACAATTTCAGGAGTTCATTGCCCTATAATGTAGCAAAATAGATAATTTGAATTAAGTAAAATACGATAGCTCATTTAATAGCAAACCAAATGTCCCGCTGCTAAGTTTTATTATCAGACAATAAAGCAGAATACAAAATACCATCCGTATTACCTCGACGTCCGTCGTTTCACAACTGAGCGTTTCTTAAGGCAGTTTTTGCCGCGCACCACCACTATGTGAAACCAGCTGCCCACTGAAGTATTTGAGAACAAATTCCAATTAGGGTCCTTCAGGAAAAGAGCGTACCGATTCTTAAAAGGCCGGCAACGCACTTGCGAGCCTTCTGGCAATGAGAGTGTTCATGGCCGGCGGTATCACTTATCAGATGAGCCTCCTGCACGTTAGCCTCCTATTGCATATTACCTACATAAAAATGACATTAAAACTATATTTCGTTATTCGGTTATGTATATATACGAGCTGTGAATGAACTGCGCAAACATCGAATCAGCCTAAGTGTCGAATTATGCGCACTAATCTTTACCACATCTCGTTTGGCATCCAAAAATTTAATAGAAGAGCCAAGCTAATGAAAAAATTACACGACGAATTGATGCTTTTTCGGTATTTTTTGTAGTCTACAAGGAGTTGAGGACTCTTTTGAGTTTTTGAAGTCTCTATTGTGACCAACGCAATTTGAGTCAAATTAATATCCAACCTGGGATGAGGGACGTATGAAAATAATCGTATCTCAAATCAAGGCCGTAGAAGAGAAGAACTGGCAGTAAATGTAAAATTAGAAGCATTTAATGTATATTTCTTTTTTGACGTTCATAAGTGAACATTGTGTTACATATATGAATATGAATGAATAAACGATTTCTCAATTTGACTTTATAAGTAATTATGGTGAAATAAATTTGGATTTCATGTCAATAAGTAATAGACGTAAGTTAGTTTGTGTCAAATAAGCGTAGGTGTTATACGCCTCCATTTAATTATGTGATGGCAATCACTGCTTCCATTAGTGGGAATATTTTGTAAATGCGGACCATGGTTTTGGAGAACCGATTTCCCTATACGAAATAATGTTTACAATCGATACATTAAATGTCACATTAATAAGAAGTTAAATGTGTACGAATATTTAGTAATAACTATATAACTACACTTACAGCTTACAGCCAAATATATTGTTTTGAAGCTACACAAAATCGTAAAGTTTTAGAAATTTGTAACAAACACAAATTTTGGGTAATGTTTGACAATGGGGTAGAAGGTTCACCTGATTTTAAGTGATACCGCCGCCCACCAACACTCACATTGCCAGAAGGCCCACAAGTGCGTTGCCGGCCTTTTAAGAATTGGTACGCTCTTTCCTTGAAGGACTCTTAGTCAAATTGGTTCGGAAATACTTCAGTGGGCAACTGGTTCCACATACTGGTTGCGCGGTATTTACCTCTTTAAACTCTTTTTGAAAAGATCTTCAAATCAAGCATCAGCTGATTATGCTGCTGATGTGAACAGAGATAATAACATTACCATAGAATAGGTAAAATTTATAACATACTAAACAACGGAAAGTTGTGGACCACGTGTTGCGCCATGACCGCAACCATCTCCTTCATTTAATTATAATGGGTAAAATCCAGGGTAAACGGCGTGATGATAGAAGGAAGAACTCATATCTTCGCAACGTTAGCGAATGGACGGGTATTGTGACTGCGGAAGAGTTGCTGCATGTGGCACAGGACAAGACACGCTTCAAGAGACTGACGGCAAATCTCCAGTAATGGCACTAAAAGAAGATGATAACATATTAGTGGTTAATACTTTGTTATGGAAGACCTGGGATCTCTGACACATGTACTTGTAATGTAAATTAACTTATAACGAAAACATTTTTATATGCAAATTTTAATATAACCGTGAAGCATTTCAATTCATCTTTTGTAAATGAAATTGGCGTTTATTTGTACAAAACAAAGCAATCTCAAATCAAGGATCGTAATAATTCAAACTTTATGGTGATCCTACATTCATGTATAAGCTTCATATTAAATTAATTTTCGTTACTGACCTCGTCGGACGCGCCTTCGTGAAATTTATGTTTAAATCAATTTTATATATGTCGTATTTGACTTTGCAAAATGGGATAATTCTGTGGGAATTGAGTTTTGCTGAAAGGGTTAAAATTATGACTAAAGTTATGACGATTACGAACTCGTTATAAAATATTTCTGTTTGCGTTGACTATTTCCGATTTCAAATACACTGTAAAGGGAAAAAACTTGGTAAAAAAAACGACGGTTTGCACTCCGGGATTGCCGGCAGAAGTGAAAACTTGAATATTAACGTTGTGCATTTTTGATATTTTGTTAGGGAATAATTTTGCACGAATTGCTTTAATTATCAGTATAAAAGTACTATCATTTATGTGGTAGAATACAATATTTATTTATTGCGCTATCGTACACAAACATGACAATTTATATTACATTAAATACGCCGCGCCAGCTGTCTACTCTCCATCCGTCTTACGAATTTTCGATCGGGTCACGTGTCCTGACGCAAGTTTAACATTTTTTACCCATTCCAAAAAAAGTGTACAACGCCGCGTAATAAGTTTTCACTTCAATAAAAAGAAAATTGTTTCATACATTTACTACATAAGTTTCGTCCCTACTCCATGATCCTCCAGACTCCGTCGTGGACTCCAGCTTGGTAAATAGCGTCAGACATTTTATTTATTTCTATTTATTAACACTTCGTTGCATACACACATATAATACAACTGGCGGCTTTTATCGCTTTCGAGCGATGTCTTTCAGGCAAGGATCTACATAATCCATTCTTGATCTTTTCTCTTCTTTCCATCCATATTCTCTTCCACTTCTCTACGACAGAGAAAGTACTGAAAGTGTACTGTTCAAATAAGACCAGTTCTTATAAAGAACTACAAAATATTTTCAATTCAGTGTTTACGACTTGTAATGCAAAAATAATGAGTCACTCTTCACATTTCAACAACTTTGTATCTCCGAATACTATATAATGGCATAGATATATTTTGCAAAATTGAAGTAGAATATCTGTGGAATTATTTATATAGGTAGGATCTTGTTATTGGCTTTTAGTAGGCTCCAGTAAGAATGAAATTGAAGGATATTTTATATTACATAAAATCCAATTCGTTTTTGACATACTAGTCCGTTGAAATGTTACATGGGCTGAACATTTGTTAGAGGATGCATTTTTATTTATGGGACATGTAGGGGGGGGGTCAATACAAGCTTAAACTCAAGTTTGTGGGGCCGCCATCTTGGAAAAAGGGGTGAAAACAAATTTTATGTACGATGATATAAATAATATGCTTATTAATTTGTAAATTTATAAGCATATTTTGTGGCAAATCGCTTTGCCTACAATTATGTCTATGTGACTTTTTAACTATTTACATTTTTTACCAATTTAATACAAAATCAATCAATAGATTTTTTTTGGAGGCAAACGGACAGGAGGCTCTCAAGTGCGTTGCCGGCAAATAAGAAACGGTGCGCTCTTTCCCTAAGTCGAATTGGTATACGTTTTAGCATATTTATTAAATTTAATCAAGCTTTCGAAAATAACAACTGTAATGAAAATTAACTTGTTAGCAACTAATAGCCACGAGGAAATTTGCCTTTTGCGTAAGTCAAGAAATGTTCATACTGAAATACATCTTATTTATACAGCACTAGGAATGATTTCCCCTTGAATATTTTGACGGTTGTAATCCATTGTAATAGTGTTGTGTAATTTCTCATATTAACGATTAATCCAATTATTTTACATATGTTTAATTAGCTTACTGTGGTCTTAATGCTTAGGTTGTCAGTAGCACAGGATAATACAATAGTTCAGGGCTGGATTTACAGGTCTGCAGGCCTCGGGACAACAAAGTAGTGGAGTCCTGGCCCCAAATTATTTTCCAAATAAAATGAAAAAAAAAAATCAGATTTAAAAAAATTGTAACAAGGCCCTATAAAATAAAGTTTCTTATTTATAGTATTTTTTACATAACAAAAAACAGACACACAAAAACAGTTTACCAGATTTGGTCCAATTTTTCCTTCGGGTAAATGCCTCTTCCACTGTGATCTGCTTTTGGCGACTATCGGTTTGATTTCTTTTTCTGCCCATTGTATGATATGATGAGTTCACCTTCCTCATATCTTGCTTATCAGTGGTGTTTAACGTCTAGATGTTTGCGTGTCTAATGGCGTAGTAATTTTTGGCCTAACTTAAAAAAAATTCAAAGCACATAATTATTACCAAGGCCTAGGAGAGAAACCCGTGTTGGCCTATAATTAGGCATACAGAGGCTTTGAGATTAAAGGTTGACAGAAGACAGAAAGATAGAAGGCGCCTTATAAATCACTGAATCAAAAATAAAGTGTATAATTAATCTGTGTTAAATATGTAATTATTAGTATTACATTACTCATTTATCATTTTCTATACCACTATCAAAAATCTTAAGATAGAAGGAAAGGTTTTCCTCTTATAAGTCGCTCTAATCTAAAAAAACTTTTCACCAGCTTATACTTTTGCTACTTAAAGAGCAAACTAAGTGTTTGAGCTACTTATGTGCGATCATATTAAATATATGCTTTTCTCACTAAGGCTTAAGTCGAGACTTAGAACTAAGTAGCGCTCCTGTATGTCAAAAATTTATTGAATTTGACAGCGCTAAATCTCGAAGCTGCATCTTATTATTATTATCATCTCCATGAACCAGAGTGAGAATTACCTCACCTCTTTTAACTGTTCTCCATACATATAGTAAAAGCTCGAAAATATAGAAAAAAAGGTTTGCGAAATTCCTTAGTTTTAAAAAGTATCAATATTTCGATAGTTACGCAGATTCTTGTAAATATTTTAATTTAGACTCATTAGAATGTCGACGGAGTCACGATATTCTTAATAGGCGGATAGATAGTGACAATGTTTCGGGTTTATCTAACTATGACACTAATTATGAGGTTATCGATATTTTCCACCTCACCAAAAGGGTTATGAGGAAATAGTTGAAGGGGTGGGAAGACTTTGAATTTGTTTGCCGTAACAATTTAGTTTTTTCTTAGATATTAAGTGTTAATTGTGGTTTGTTTAATGTTAAATTTCAGTTTTTATTAATGTTTACGTAATATTATGTTTTCTGTTTCATATATATTGTTTATCTATGCGACTGTCAAATAATAAACAAATAATTGGCAATAAAATAATTTTACGGGTATAAATGAAGATGTAAGCTATCCTATCCTTTAAGTTAGATCAAACTGCAAATTTGATTGAAATCGGTTAAGTAGTTTAGGAGTCCATAGCGGACAAACAACGTGACACGTAATTTATATATATTATGCGATTACTAATTATTAAATAAATAAGTAATGTTGTGCGTTAAACTTTCAGTTTTCAAGTGCGCAAATAATTTGTACTCGACATATTAATAATACAATAAATATGACTCAAAACCAGCGTGTATCCCGGCTGTGACGGCTGTTCACAGAATTGCCGATAGAGAAAAATAATTAATATAACTTACCAAGTCGTCTTTAACTAAGAAACAAATCGATAACGGCAGCCAACTAGCAAGTTAAACTATAAGCATTATAGGTTGATTCAGTCCATTAAGGAAAAACATCAAGTTTTTTTTTTTATAATTGCATGCCCATTATTTGCCCCAATTAATGGGCGTGTTAAGTCCTAATTAAGATGACGCTCTGTATTAAAGTTATATATATTACTTAAGTTTTTTAATTATAGTTTAATACAACCTTTCAACCCTTTCAACAACCTTACTGGGTTGTCTGAAAGAAACGGCTTTTAATAGTAGAACCGCATTTTTTTATGTTGTAAATAAAAAAATAATCTCTCTCTAGGTCTCTTTAAGTCTTGGCCTCAGATTTCTGTATCTGTTTCATGATCATTTTTAAATCTAAAAGGCAAGTAGGTGATCAGCCTCCAGTGCTTAACACACGCCGTCGACTTTTTGGGTCTAAGACATGTCGGATTCCTCACGATGTTTTCCTTCACCGTTCGAGCAAATGTTAAATGCGCATATAGAAAGAAAGTCCATTGGTGCACAGCCGGGGATCGATCCTACGACCTCAGTTATGAGAGTCGCTGAAGCCACTAGGCCAACACTGCTATGTCATGTTGTAAGTTAAGTGTTTATTAAAATATAACAAATAAAACTACTCAGAATATTATTTTAAACTTACCAAAACACTGTCAATTCCATAAGCTTGCTAAAGCTTGCAAATTAGCGAATATTTATTAGCATATAACGTAACATGTTAAACCAATAAAATTCCAAACAATGTCTGATTTTATAGATTAAGGTGTCAGAGAATGAACCAAATGAAGCGGCGTCTTTCAAACTGAAGACATCTTGTTGTACTGGGAAAATTTAATATATTTTCTAAGGATAACGATACGGTTACTTTTTTCATTTTCTTTCTCGAATAAAGAAAATTGTAATTTCGTTTAATTTTCATGTAAATTGGAGGGTCTAAATCTAAAATGGTTTTGTTTTACGAATTATGTTGAAGTGGAAATTGTCTCACTTAGCCTGATGCGATGACGCTTAAGAAAATCTTTTAACAAAGAAATTTTATAATCGTCAAAGACCTTTTATTTGACTCCTGAAAAAGTATAATTACAGCCAAAATCAAGGAGAAATTATTAATTCAAACATGAATTATGATAATGACACGTTGCAATAAAAGCGACTACTTATTTATTGTATTACTAGCTGAGCCGGCAAACGTCGTTTTGCCATGTACGTGTATATTATTTCTAGGAAACATTTTTTTAGTTCTTCAATAAAAAAAAATAGGGGTTGATCGTAGACGGGTGACAATTAAGGGTTGTATGTAAGTCTTAACTCTGAACTATCTAACTTTAATCCATGCACAACACTTGAAATCACTAATATAATAAAAACACTAAACACGAATTGTAGTAGTGGAATAGATGGGATCAATACTAAAACAATAAAATGCGTAGTTGATCATATTTCTGAATATCTCTCGATCTGCTTTAATAAGCTGCTGCATAATGGTGAATTTCCGGATTCTCTTAAAAAGGCCAGAGTTGCTCCTATCCATAAATCTGGCCCCAAAACCGAACCCGGCAATTACAGACCAATATCTATTCTACCTACAATATCAAAAATATTAGAAAAGATTATTTACTCACGACTTGACACTTACTTGCAAACTAACAATTTCATTTTTAAACGCCAATATGGTTTTAGATCAAAAAGCAGCACTTTATCAGCCACAGCCGATCTCGTTAGCGACATAAAACAAAATATTGACTCTAAGAAAATGGTGCTGGGTGTCTTTATTGATCTGAAAAAAGCGTTTGACACCGTAAGCCACAACTTATTGCTTAAAAAATTAGAATGCATAGGAATAAAAGATCGTGCACTAAAATTATTCAAGTCATATCTATCAAACAGAACCCAGATAGTAAAAATAGGTAATGCTCAAAGTTCAGAAATACCAATAACATGCGGCGTCCCACAAGGATCTATATTAGGTCCATTGTTATTTTTAATATATATTAACAACATTCACGAACTCGGTTTACACGGCCGAATCACTCTCTACGCTGATGACACCTGCTTATTTTACTTTGGTTCAAATATCCAGACTATGGTTGCTCAAGCTCAATCAGACCTAAATGTTCTATCTTCTTGGTTTCAACAAAATCTACTAACAATTAATATTTCAAAAACATCTTATGTAATATTCAAGGCAACAAATAAACTCATTCCTATCTTTCAACCGCTTAAAGTTCAAGACGTTGAAATCAATAACAAAAAATGGGAGAAATATCTGGGTCTTAGAATGGATACAAATTTAAAATGGAACTTTCATATATCACACATAATTACCAAACTAAAATCACTTATAGGCAGATTTTGGTCAATATCTAAATGCATTCCGCAATCTGTACGTCATTTGATCTATAATTGTTTAGTCAAGCCACATTTCATATACCTAATTGAAATATTGGGTACAGCATGCAAAAAAAAATTTTCTACAATACAAATAAATTAATAAAAGCACTATTCAGATACAATTTTTTAACACCTACTAATAAAATCTACCAAGAAACTAAAATTATGACGATTAAACAACTATATGTTTATAGCACCTGTATCCTTATTAAAAAAAATTTTAAATAACTCTCTACATAGTAACTTATCATTTAATAAAATCAAATACACCACTACACGCAATACTCGTCGAGCGAGTTTGCTTATCTTCCCAAAGCCGCGCACAAATTATTTAAAGAGATCTATTAGGTATGAGGGTGTGCAATTGTTTAATCGGTTGCCGTCTAAGCTTCGTAACATTAGCGTGATTGATCAGTTCAAAAGGGCATTAAAGACACACATCAGAATGGGCCCATTAGACTAGAATTGGGCTAGCTGATGGCGACGTGTATCTCGTTCGTATATATACTTAATATTAAATTTCTCATGTAAATAAAAAAAAAAATTTTTTGTAATGAGAAATAAAGTTCTTTAAACATTAAACATTTGTATGTATTGTTGTATGCTGTATTATATATATTTTGGGGTGGGCACCCCTTATCACATAGGGGTTTGAAAGATAGATAGTAGCCGATTCTCAGACTTACTGAATATTCATTAAAAATTTCATAAGAATCGGTCGAGCCGTTGCAGAGGAGTATTGGAACGAACATTGTGACACGAGAATTTTATATATTAAATACTTGATATATCAAAGACTAATTTTAAAATGGTGAAGTCTTAGCTAGAACGATAAACATCGCGGGAATAGCCAAGGGTAGAAAATCGAACAAATAAGAAATGAACGTATTTTTACAAAAATAATCAAAAAGATTGCAGAAGCCCACGAACAAAGACTTCACCAACATGTGAATGTAGGGGCTATTCAACTTCGTGAGGCCTAGTGAGAAGATTGAAAAGGACAATATCATTCGAATTAGTGAAATAGTGTGAGTGCACGTTAGTCTTTAGTGCTCAACAGTGGTAAGTGGTTAAAAATAGTACCTACACATGAACAGAGCATCTTCCTCTTAATAGAGACTGTAAGTAGTGTTATTGGCCACTTTCTTTTGTTAAATATCCTTTTTAATAAAAAAGGTCACTTTTAAATTACTTATTAGTCTTAAGTTAAGGTCGTAACGTCTTTGTGCAGAGACTATTTATTTAAAAAATGTTTCTAAAATTTTGATAAAACTTATATCTTTGACACAATGTCTAGCATCTAAAATAGAGTTATGATGCTTCAGAAAATCTTAGATGATGGGTAGTTGACAAACTATTTAAATGAGCTCTTGGCTTAATCTTCAAAATATATTCCTCTTTTTCACATAAAACAAAGCAATTCTATTGCACTGTTTTATTGCAGTACTATTCTGTCTCTTTTCACCACGTCGTCGTTAGACTCTCCTTCGTACTTATAAGGGGGTACATTTTCACTATAAACTTAACCAACAAAATATGTAGGGGTTATAAATAAAATAGCATAATACCAAAGAAACATTTTATTTCACAGTTCACTAATAGTGCATTCACAGTTTTAGTTTCTTATAGCAAGACCTAGTACATAGAAAGATAGCGTGATAGTATCTAATATTCCATATTTAACTGTTGGTTAACCGCACAGTTGACTATAGGAAACGGAAATTACATCGAAGAAGGCTGTGCTTAAATCTAATTAAATGCTTTATACACTTTCGAATAATCTAAATTCTCTAAGTGAATTATTTCATACAAATTTTATTATATAGTACAAATGCTTGGAAAAAAAGTAATTCGATGTAGGATTTCTAAACTCCTTTAGATAAGCTTTAGATTTGTAGTTTAAATATATTCACTTCTTGTATATTTATGTAGTATATTTATTCACTTCCTACAGCTCACTGGAAAATATTAGATCGATAAGAGAGAAAAAGAGTATGGACAGGAAATGGACCTACCATTGCTTATTAAAAGTAAATAAAGAATATTTCTCAGTAATAATATTGGTAAGAGACCCGCAGTTTTATAGATTTAACAACTAAATTGTACGAAACTTTCTCAATTAAAATCTTACCAAACTCCGATGCTATCAAAGTTATTTACAGTGTGTGTTTATAGAATAAATACATAAATGTGTGAATCAATAAGCATTATTGCTACACCTAGTGCTTTATATATTAACCTTAGTTACATAGCCGTATTTACATAAGGTACAGTGAAGCACTTATTGCACAATTTCCATTGTTTCAACATTTAATAATTTCTACATAATTCTACATCCAATAATTTTTACACATATTAATAACTGTGAATTTATCTGAATTATTATATATGACGAAACATTTTACTACATATAATTTTGAATTATCATTATCTTTTATTTGTGAAAAATATACACAAAAAGAAAAGTTGAATCGTTGCTCTGATATTGGTCTTGTTATCCCCTTGTTAATGGCCTGTTTACTCTGAGATCTTACAACGACTTTACATCAAGGGAACGCTTAGAACACAATAGTAGAACATTGCTTTATCTAATTTACTTTGGTCCTATATATTAATTTGAGGATAGAACACTTTTACAATGAAACAGCAATGAATGGGACAAATTAAAATAAAATAGAAGAATAGTTAATATGATTGGAGATGGCGCTTTTCGACTATTTGTGATAAGGAAAATTGGAACGACGGATCTTGTAGTATATGATTGCTTTTATATAGAACAGGAGGCAAGCGGGCTGGGGGCTCACCTGATGTATAGTGATATGATGTTATCAGCCGTCCATGGGCACTCTCAATGCCAGAGGACTCGTTGCCGGCCGTTAAAGAATTAGAACGCTCTTGAAGGACAGGAGGAAATGAAGTATTTCCTCCTTTCCTTCAGGATAGGGGTAGCTGGTTCCAAAATGGTGGCAAATACTCGGCAAACCTGCCTTAAATAACGCTCAGTTGTGGAACGACGGACGTTGACGTGCAAAATGGTTTAGAGATGTTGTTGACCAATCACAATTAAACGAAACGTCATCGCCATCTTTTGTTTTATATTCCCATTGATATTTTTACGATAAATAAATGTGATATCACAGCATAAAATATATCCGTAGCTTTTCTTATAATAATCGTTAATATCATAGAACATTACCTATTTAGAACATACGCTTTTTCTTAACAATTTATGTTAGAACATGTACAATGAAAGCCTTCGGGCTATACTAAGAATTCGTTATAATTAGGTGAATGGTTTATATATATCTATGGTTACCAATTACGCTTGATATTACAAATTAAAGAGTATTTTAATTTTTACTATACTAATTTATATTTAAGACTGCGTACCCACGTCGCACATAGCCCAGCCTGAGTTCGATTCCCAATACTGTTTTGGGAACCACAAACTATCAATGTAAAAGACAAATAATTATGTACGTCTTAGACTAGAGCTTATGGGACCAATACCTGTTAAATGTAAAAAATAATATATAATTTATATAAGTATATAGCTAGTCCCATAAAATTAATTTCTAAGTTTTTAAGTATTGAATGTTAGAAATAGGTTATTACAATGTTCGTGTCGCATATAGATCCAAAATGTGATTAAAAGCTATAATTTTGAATGCGAAGCGCATTGCAGGACTTAATATATATATGATGAATTCCTTCATATATCTTTTGAAAATTTATACATTTACGTAATAAAATATTGATTTTAGAATGACTCTTTATCTAATTCCGATACATAAACTATATATACAAATTATGTAACCTCTTTAACTATATAAGTCGTAATTATCCCGGATTTTTGTATGTACACCTTATGTAATATATAAAGCTTTATATAGATCACTAATTAACTACTAAAGTTTAAGAGTTCAACGTTCTAAGCACACCAAGTTTCAACAATTATCGACTACAAACGAGGTGAACCAAAATGAGTTTAAGAATACAGAGTGTCGAGAGTAGACACGGCGTTTTAAAACGTCAAACTATAATGACAGCTGCTGTCAAGTGATCGTTACAGTGCCAGATACTTTTCTTGGCCGGCGGTTGAAATGGGTACTACCGTCGCCATTTTGAAATGTCAAACAAATTTCTTTGGTACAATAAATAATTTTACTATCTACCAACATCTAATAAAAACCCAACTAATATGTATTTATTTGTATTCCTCGCATTATTAATTACAATGGCAAAGGTTTAATTATCGAACGGTTCTGATTGCTAGTTATCTTAAAAGATATTATATTAATAGTACAACAGGTAACAAAACCTATCATATCAGTTGTTCCTGTATGTGTCACATTTATTTAAGCTTACAACTGTATTTTCTAGATACTAGTATACATTGTTTTATTAAGACATTTCAATAAACTATTAAGTGAAGCATGACTTCAAATTATTCCTCTTATAATTTTTATTTACTGGCAATACTAATATCGAGACAGCGACGCTCTTACCAGCCAAGAAAAGTATGTGGCACTGTACATACAAATTTATACAGCAATGCCAGGTTTACACAGACTTATATATATTTAGTTATTTCTTAATAAAAAAAACACATCAAAATTTAGTTTTGTTGTTGAAGTCATAATCAGCTGTTACTCTGTAACTTTTAATAGCGATAGCCATACCAATCCTATGTTTTATATGCAATGTCCATTAATTCTATGAGAATCGGTAGCGCTGATGTTGGCTTGGCGCAGACAACATTAAAGTCGGTATCACAATTGTTATCGCTATTGGAAGTCGATATCAGTTTAACAGAGTCAAGTTAGTTGTAGAGAATGTTCACTTCAAATCAAAAATTTCACACACACACTGCACACACACATAAACTTTTGCTCTAAACTAATACTCGACACAGTTTTTGACGATGTCACGCTTATAGAATAGACATATATATGTACATGTTATAGTTTATTAATAAATGGATTATCACAAAGACTATTTAAAGCATATTTTATTGATATTGCAAGCAATCCGTGAAATCTACTGTAACTTTAGTGTTCCTGAATCATTTATTCAGATAGACTACACTAGAAAAGTTATAAGTTCTACAATTATTATGAATCTATTTCATACAAAGCCTATGCCCGCAAATAATTTAAGATAGTTATAAAATGAAGTTATAAAATGAAGGAAATCTCTAAGTAAGTCCCTAATGTCTTAGCCATGCTTGGTCACGCGCTGGCTGTAATGGCTAATTCGATTTCCGGAGAATTATATTAGATTATTATTAGAGCTCTTGTTAACGACAACGGACAACGGCCCGATTTTTAAAACGGGCGACGGGCCGACGCGCAGTGTTCAAGTAAGTTGAGTGAATGTTTGTTAACGCGACGGGCTCATACCCGTTGCAACGTGACTCAACGGATGCGCTCACGTTGCCCCTCGGCGCGACGGCGGACTGTCCGATGCAGTGAACTATGTCATTTCATAGAAGTGTGTTGACGACGACGGATGTGCGCACGTTTATATTTATATCTACCTACCTCTACTAAATGAAGATTTTGAGACATTATCTGATAAATAATAATCAACGTACGTGCACTTCTCCTTCAAATTTAATAGAACTGATATCGACAACAACGGACGCGTTCACGTTATATTTAGCGTATCATGTACAAAGGTAGCCGTTTTGCGTCGGCCCGTTACCCGTTGACAAAAACGTTCGTTAACAAGAGCTCTTATTGTTGAGACGCACAAAAGCCTACTTTTAAAAAATAGTGATTTACTGACAGATTTACTGCAATTTATCCCCCCCCCCCTCTTCTTGTCAGCAAAATTAAGCAAAGCCTCAAAAATAATAGTTCATAAACGTATACATTTTTTGTAAGAATCCTCGAAAATGCATTTCGTTTTCAAGCATAGACAATGTGTGGGTAATATGTGTAAAAATGTAAATAATTACTGTTGACGTAATTATCAAATAAGAAAATCAAAGACCCACCCCCCTATAGTGCTTCCGTAATACTTGAACGGCCCCAATCTATGATATATAGCGACATCAACTATTGATAGTGCGAAATTCAACAGTGTTAAACTGATTCTGTGCGCCATTATCATAATAAGATTTATTGAATAAATATCATCTTCAACAGATTTTACAAAAATTTTAACTCTTTCTATTCCACTATACGTGTGTATGTCACTGAACTCCTCTTACACTGCTGGACCGATTTGAATGATTTTTTTGTATGCGTTTTGGTTAGCGCCCTGGATGGTTTAGATTCACAAATCAGCCCGGCAGATGGCGCTGCAGTCGGTTTCTAAGTTGTTTACAGCAAATAAACAGCTTGTATACATATAAATCTTCTGTGTATGTGTTCGTAATTAAACTCCTAAACGGCATTTTGATGAAATGTTTTGGAGCCGTGAATGATTTACATTATTAGATATATTTTGTTTAGTATGTAAGACGTGTGTACAGGACAACGTCTATTGGATCCGCTACTATAATAATAAAATCATGTATGTGGTTCGTTATAACATAAGTGGCTATTTGCATCGTTGGAATGTAATGTTAAATTTTAAAATGTAATGATTATGTTGGATCTTCGCTCTCTACGTCTGCTGGCTTGGTCTGTCCTATACCAAAGTCTCTAAGGGCATCCTCAATATGTTTTACCTTAAAAAACCAAATACACATTAAAATTCATGAACGTTACTTAATTTATGTAATAAAACATATACAAACACGAAAGAAAATAGATAATTTGTCGTTAAACTGGTGTATTTCACAAGTGAGCCTCAGATTTCTGTATCTGTTACATGATCATTTGTTAATCTAACAGGCAAGTAGGTCATCAGCCTCCCATGCCTGACGCACGCCAACGACTTTTTGGGTCTAAGGCAAGTGGTTTCCTCACGATGTTTTCCTTCACCGTTCGAGCCAATGTTAAATGCGCACGTAGAAAGAAAGTCCAATGGTGCACAGCCGGGTTTGAACCTACGACCTCAGGTATGACCTCACGCTAAAGTCACTAGGCCAATACTGCTCTAGGATTTCTTGCAGGGACTAGGATTCTTTAGCGTACAATAAATACTATTGAATACAGTAATAAACGCGTTACTCAGTGGTGTTGTGAAAATGTTAACAATCGAGTGAAATAAATATGGGTTATCTTTATATTATACTAGCCGTTTCGCGCCCGCTTTGCTGGACGAATTAAAATAAATTTTATTATTCTTCTTTTTAACTTCCCGCTAAGAAAATTGAAATATTTCGAAAATCGAGTTTTTAACAGAGAACGTTTAGAGGTTCTAGGAAGCCTCCCCGAATGTTTCCGCGGTGAAGTCCGTATGGATAAATTTTCATAAAAGTAAAACAGCAATAAAAAAATGAAGGAACGTTGGAATTTAATAAATAAAGAGCCATAAACCATCTAGGATGATGGAATACGATCAGTGGTTTAGGCGTGAAGGAGCCTCAAACGAAGACCATTTTTCTTTTATATATATAGATTTGTTAATTCGTAATTTATTGAGAACAACGTACGTATACTATACACCGAAATTCAAAGCGTTAGAAATATTCCTAACAAAAACACCAGACATGGAGTAATACTGACTCTGAAAACATGACTCAATCACACAAAACATATTTTCAGACTTAACTTATGATGTAGGCTCACCTGGCTCGCGTCTGGATCTGTCCCCGGGTGCGTGTACTTGTGTAGAAAGTGACAAGTGCCGGGAATGTCCTTTGGGAAGGAATTCGGGAGACACGACCTGTCTCGCGGTTCCATCTCGAAACCCGGGAACTTGATTAGCCACCTGCGAATAATTAGATTTACTGTGAAATGCTTAACCCAAGCGGCACGTTTTGGCGTTTATTTAACAATGTTAAGTTAATGTTAAGTTAACAAAACTTCCTTAAATTGACACATAAAAATGTAATAAATTCAGACTGCATTTCTGTATTTTCATTGCGAGTCTGCCACTAGTTTTGAAGTCGACATGTTGTTACGTCTAGCCGAAAAACAAAAGGCAAAGGTTATAGATAAAGCCAAGTACAGTTCGCAACAACGCTCGCAAGTGCGATGCCGGCCTTTTCTCTTCTTGAAGGACTAGGGTATTTCTGAACCAATTCGACTTAGGAGTCGAATTGGTTCAGAAATACTTCAGTGAGCAGGTGGTTCCACATAGTGGTGGTGCGCGGCAAAAACTGCTTTGAAAAATCCTCAATCGTGGAACGACGGACGTCGAGTTGTTACGGATGGTATTTTGTATTCTGCCTTGACGTCAATGCAAAATACAAAAATGTCTTGCCTTTTAAGCCTTAAGCTTTTACAGTACATTATCTCATACCATTCTAACTTTAACATAAATATAAACATTTGGTGTATCATCATGTTTCCTTATCAGTAGTCAATGTTCGCTTGTCATTAAACAAATTTTTTTTTATTATATGCGAATGAAACGACCGATTTTATGCGTTTCTTTCAAACAAGTCAGTTTGTAGATTTAAAATATAGATCTCAATAGCTTCCGACCGTAATTAGACCGCGTAGTTTTCTGAATTTAACACCTAAAGTTCGCACAAGAAGGCATACATCGGTAAAAACCGAACAAAAATCCACTTTAGGTAGTTCATTCTATAAATAAGGATTTACGGAGAAATCAAATCATATTGGACATTATTATTCAAAACGCGTCTAAACCAATATTCACAGAGCATCATCTTTTCACACACAAAGTATGAACACAAAAAATCGAGCCTCTTTCCCCATAATACTATTTGAATCAATGTTCAAAAGTATGAGTTATGATCCGATAAGGTAATGGAATGGGATGAGAACTTTCACGTATTTTCTAAGTTTCGGGACGTATATTGTTAGTTTTTGGGACGTAAGGGTATGTTACAAAAACTTGGGAATATAAGGGTTTTTATCAATAAATTGAAGGAATTCGAGATTGTACAATGAACCACCTGTTCTATATAACCTTAAACTTTCTTTTATAATCGTTCTTCACTTAGTATAAGTTAATTTTAAGATTTAAGTAAATTATAATAATTAAAGGCAAACATATTAGTTTATTAAGAGTTACAATTTCATTAGTCAATAAATATTTCGTGGATTAATTCGAAATGATGAAAAGGTGAATCAAACATTAAATAATAATTAAATTGCTAATTATATTCAAGAGATTGAATTGGTTTTTGTGAACTAATTATTAAATGTTCAACGCTATCAGTTAAAATGCTAATTAGCCCGTGAACTGCAATTTTCTTTGATTATTAGCTTTGGTATCAGGTATGTAGGTGATTCGCTTTCCGTGTTTGATACCTGTTGTAAATTTTAGATGTATGAAAAGCCGATTTCCTCACGTGACTTTAATACATCAGCTAGTGTTCATTGCCGTCATAGTAGATGTATCATAGTAAAGAAATTTAAATCACCATATGGATATATTAAAATAATATATTTAAAAAATAAAATTACAAAAAAGCCATATTGTACAGCCAAATAAAGAATGCGTAAAGTTTATGGTTGGGATTACGATGGTTATAAAAACTAATGGAACGATCAAATTTATTATTATAGTGCCCTATGAAATAAATATAAAATTATCGTATAATGTCAAGTATTCGATATAGCCATATCTGTCATCTCTTAGGAGATATTTGCTTTTGCGGCAACGATTGGAAATAATCATATGTTATAGGAAGGGTAAGTAGGTCGCCAATTTTTAAATGGAGTTGCTAAGTACGATTATTGTTAAATGAAAATGAAACAAGATTCGTATAATTTTGTAAAATCTATCTTTTAATCAAATTATTCACAAAATACAAGTTTCAGTTGAAGTATTTTTAATCAAAAATATTAGGTTTAAAGACATTTATTTTCTCATTACAGACAATGGTCACTTACATGAGACTTATAGACTAAAAATACAATTTATCACGTCGTGTTTAAGCGTCAAGGATCAATCATCGAAGTATAATTTGGGTGGACTGTCATTTGCGTAGGTAATTAGGATCACTCAGAAGATGGTCTTTTAGTTTAAGTTTAAATATCGCCAGGCTGCCTGCACTTTTTATATTTTGTGGTAGTCTATTGTAACGCAACACTCCCCCAACGCTCAATGTTTTTCTACCGTTATTAGTTCTAAACTTCGGTATAACAAGATTGTGAGGGCGTCGTGAAGTGCGCTTCTGAATTTGGCTTATTTTAGTAAAGGTAATGTTAGTATGTATGTGGTCGTTTAGAATTTTGTATATTAGTAAGCTGGTGTTATATTGGAATAATTGTTTAATATTCATGAGTTTTGTTTCACTGTAAATTTTTTGTGTAGAAGTTAAGTAAGGGTAATGAAAAAGCAATTTAATTACTTTATTTTGAGCAATTTGAAGGTGAGAAATATTAGTTTTAGTCGCGGCTCCCCAAATTTCAATAAGGTAAAGAAGGTGTGATTTTGCCAAAGAATTATAAATATGAAGACGAACTTCACGAGGAAGGCTTCGAACTATGTGTCTAAGGGAACCTCTTAAAGAAGATAATTTAGTTATTAAATGATTTATGTGCGTTGTCCATGTTAAGTTATTGTCAATATATAATCCAAGATATTTTTCACTTTTCTTTTCAATTAGTGGTACATTATTTATTGTTATAGGCGAATGTGGTGGGATTTTAACATTTTTAGGTTTAAAAATTAAGTACGATGTTTTAGCAGTGTTGATAGTTAGCAATTTCGATTGAAACCACAAGTAAAGATAGTCAAGGTCCTTTTGCACTCGAGAAATTATATCATGCACAGATGAACCAGTGTATAGGAGACAGGTATCATCCGCATACAAGGTTATCTGTCCATGCAAGTTAAGGTGTTGTATGTCATTTAAATAAATTAAAAACAATAATGGGCCCAATATTGATCCCTGTGGTACTCCACAAGAGATAGGTAAGAGTTTACTTTGACAATCATTAATTTTAACTACTTGGGATCTATTGTTTAAATATGATTTGAACATTTTTAAGGCATTGCCAGTTATTCCAATCGTTTCCAGCTTTTCTACGAGAAGCGAGTGGCAAACTGTGTCGAAAGCTTTCATTATATCAATGAATACTACAAGGACAATTTTCCTTTGGTCGGTATTAGTTTTAATTTTTGTAATGAGATTAATTGTAGCTGATAATGTATTAGATTTTGATCTAAATCCATATTGGTGTTCGTATAAAAAGTTTATATTATTTAGGTGGTCTAATAAGCGCGTGTATACAACTCTTTCTAATATCTTGGACATAACCGGCAATACCGAGATGGGTCTGTAGTTACCCGGATCATCTCTGGGCCCAGATTTGTATATTGGACTGACCTTGGCGATCTTTAAGTTATCAGGGAACTTGCCGTCCCTGAGTAATTCGTTAAGACAGGACGTTAAGTTATCAAGAATCTGACTTTTAATACATTTAATGATTTTGGTTGTGATGCCATCTATACCTGAACTACAGTTTGGGTCAAGATTGTTAATAATTTGGGAAATTTCCTGAGCTGTACACGGTCTAAGAATATTTAAAATAATTTGTATGTTGTTATTTGGTACGGTTAGATTGAAATTGTTTTGTTTATTACGTAGATGATTAGTGAGATTTAACCCAATAGTAGAAAAGAAATTATTAAAAGACTCGCAAATGAGAATGGGATCAGTTATTATATATGAATTAACATTCAGCTTTGTGGGAGCAATGGTATCTTTCTTTTTGTTAGCGGCAAGTTCTTTCAATAGACTCCACATTTTCTTGGGATTTGTGCATTTTAGAAATTGGCTGTAATAATAACTAATCCTTAGTTTTCTTAATAAATTTAGTTACAGACTCTTTTATTTTATGGAATTCATTTTCTATACGAGAATTGTCTCTGTTATTTTTGTATTTCTTCCACAGGTCATTCCTATCATTTATAATATTAATTATTTCCTTATTAATCCAGTCATTTCGTGGAGCATTTAAAATTTTTGTCTTTGTTATTTTGTTGTTTTTAACGTTTTGCTTTATTAAGTCATCAAGAACTGTGTATTCAAAACCTGGATTCTTAATGTTGACATCTGCTATACTTTTGAATAAATTTTCATAATTTATAGCGTCATATTGAATTCGCTGCTTCGGAGTTGGTTTAATTTTTTTTAATTGCAAATAAATCTGTTTGTGGTCAGCCATAGGTAAATCCAATATTGATAAGTGAAAGTTGTCATTTAGTAAATCTGTACTGACATGATCAATTATTGTCTTTGATGTATGGGTTTCTCTAGTACAATACATCGGGTCAATTTTATTCAATAGCTTGTGACCTTGTCCCTGAAGCAGATTCTTGTATAAAGTGGTATTTCTGTTTCTAGTAAGTAAGTCTATATTAAAATCACCAAAAACGATGATACGGTTTCGTTTCTGTAACTGTGCTTCATATGTATCTATAAATTTTTTATAATTAGTATTACCAGGGTTATATATAAGTCCAATTTC
The DNA here is from genome assembly GCA_905332375.1 of Pieris macdunnoughi. Lineage (NCBI taxonomy): Eukaryota > Metazoa > Arthropoda > Insecta > Lepidoptera > Pieridae > Pieris > Pieris macdunnoughi. The sequence goes on along the minus strand of CAJOBZ010000074.1, from coordinate 309,157 downwards.
AAGAGAATAGTTCACAAGTGTTACCCATAAGTAATTATTCCCATCTATGAATGTAGATTCACTTAAGATATGTTTTAAATCATTGTGTATAAAAATGGAAACACCTCCACCTGTTTTATCAGTTCTGAGGTTGTAATAGTGTGTATAACTATTAAGATGAAATGAACGAGCATGCTCTTCACTTTTAATCCAGGTCTCGGTTAACAATATAATATGTGTCTTGGATTTAATACACTTCAGTAGGCATTTCAATTCATCAAATTTACCTGCACGACATATACTGCGAACATTTGCATAGAAAAAATTCATACGTGAGGTTGCAATTTGTAGATCTTGATAGTTATATAGTAGGTCGTGTGTTACAAGTTTTTTTTGTCAAAGCTTAATGTTTGGAGTTTTTTGATTTTTGATTTATTTTTATAATCGTTGGTATGCCTCTTATGTATTTTATAGTTAAGTCAGTCTCCCCACTTGTTTGACGACGAGCCAGTTCATCCTTTATGCAATTTAAATATTTCTGCTGAGATGGAGTTTGATCTGAGTAAATTTTAATTCCGGTAGGTAACTTACTTTTATTGCGTAATAGTGCTTTAGGTGTATCACAATCATTGAAGCAAATTTTTAGAGCACGGTTTCTATTAGAATCTTGTTTTCCGATACGAAAAATTTTGGCTGGCTTGCAGAGGTCCTTAGATATAGTAGATATTATTTTCCGAACTTCAGATTCATCCGGGTGACGCTGAGTATCAGTACTTGGTAATGGTCGTTCAGGCAGTCCTACCAGAATAATATTTTTCTCTCGGTTGTTGCGTTCAAATAATTCCTTTAAAATATTTTCTTGTTCTAATATCATCGATTGTGTACATACGGATGAATTTGCAGGTGTTTTTAACGTTATGATCTCGGATTCTAAGGACTTAATTTTTTGTTCGCCAAAAGAAATTTTATTTTCAAGTTCTGAGATCCGAGATTTTATTGCAATTTGTTCGGTAGCTGCACCACTGGTAGTCGATTTTATAGATGCAATTTCATTTTTCAATTCTGTAATACTTTCACGCATAGCTGTCATATTTTGTTCGTTGGATCCAACAAATCTTTCCAACAGGTCAGTAATTCGTGATATCTCTTTTCGCATTTCCTGCACTTCTGTTTTGCAGTCACAGTCACGATCGGATGGTTGTTTCCTTTTGCGAAAGGTAATCTGGGCGTCACTTGCTTCGGTGGAAATCTTTGATAGATCCGGCTGAGAACTTCCTCTAATCGCATTATTGGGCGACCTTAAAACACTCATATCTATGAACAATTACTTGTAAATATGTTTTAAAGTCTTATTTATGCAGTTTGGTGTTTATATGCAATTTATGTAGATGTACGAACTTAATTATTTCATATCACTTAATGAAACAGCCGGTTTGAGTATCGCCGGTAAACACCCTATTTGAAAACTGTTTCCCGAACTAGCTAAACAATATGTGTAGCTTATGTTAATAATAAAAAGTATTGAAATATAATTTTAGTTACACATTTCATTCACTCACTCACTCACACACTCGCATGCACCCACACACTCAACTCATGTACTCAGACGTGTTGAAAACAGTTGACAAAAAAATAGATATAATTTTTATGGAATTTACTGTTTAAGTTTGTTTATGGAAGAGCCGGAAACCCTGACACAGGTATTTATTACTGAAAAGGGTTCCCAAATCTACAAATTATAATGAATTGTTCATAAAGAATAAACACATTTTATTATAATTTTAATTTACAACTATAGGGAATTTTATAGAGGGCTTTTGCGCGGTAAACTTACATACTGTACATAATTAAAATAGAGCTTACTCGTAAGTAGTAGGGCTGACATTTATCATCAACGGTTCGGAGCCAGACTCGAATTTGTTTGCTAACGTGACGTTGTGCCCGAAGAGACAGTACTTCAGCATGGTTTTACCCACTACACCAGCGAGTACTGTGCCTGTGTGGAGGCCTATGCGCATCTAAAAGAGTTAAAACCATTACAGAATTACATAATTAATTGAAATATTGAATTATGACATAAAATTATATTATCTTGATTTTTTTTATTTAGTTAATATTAACGATTCTTAAATATTTATCATTGATCGTCTTAGCGCTTTTAAATCTTGGCTGGAGAATTTTTAATAAATGCAAAGAAGTCAATTAAATATAGAATTTATACGTTCAGTTAAAATTACGTACGTTAATCATTGAGATATCATTAAAAAAGGAATTCATAGATCACATAAATTATAAATAAACCATGTATACACACATATATCTATCTATATTTGTGTAGATATACTACAATGGAAAAAAATTCTATGTATTTTATACATTTTATTATAGTCCTTTTTATCAAGTACGACAAGTGCGTTGTTGTAAGAGTAATATTTAAAGACGAAATTTAGCGCTTAGCTCCAGTTAGAAGAGTTGCTAAGTCTCGTTTTTGACAGGCGTGTCAACACGCCATTAAAAAATAATTACCTTAATAGGATTTCCCTCGTGTGTAAAGTGCTGTGCGCAAGTTTCCACCATACGTAACGCCATCCAAGCAATTTGCGGCGCATGAGTGTCTATTTTCCGATGTAAACCGCTAGCAACACAATATGCATCGCCAATAGTCTCCACCTATTATGTATAACAAATAAATTTATATTTATATAAAAAAGCTTGCCAACGCTCAGTTTACTTATACATTGGGTCAAAAAAGATAAACACACATTAAAAGAAAAAATAAAAATTGTATAATCTTAAGGAAAGTTGACTTCAAAGTGTGAGGGGAGCAACTATAGATCCAGACCTAGCTCGTTTATCAGCATGCTAACCCTAAATACAGGTATGATTGACAGTTTTTTCTCGGCAATGTTGGACTATAACGAAAGATGACCTTTACAAGACAAATACAGTGAAATCTTTTATTTAATATATAATATAATTAATTTTTTTGGCATTTCTTAATCATTAACCATGTTCTATTGTGCTTTTTTGCTTGTATTTATTTATTTCCTATTATTACAGTAACTTAATACTAATACAACAGAAAACTTATTAATAAAAAATTAACGTAAAACATAATAAAAAAACGAAAACCTTTTTATAACTAATTATTATAAATAATGCAATTCTTGTGAATTCAGCCAGTGTGCAAATATATCCGTCACACATGCAATAATATTCAGGGTGCGCAAGAAACGCGTACATGTTTTTTTGTTTTATTCTAATTGCTTTAACAATTGCTGTTCTATATTTTGATATTATCATTATTCATTAAAAGTACATAAGTGTGCTGTATCGTATGGGTCAGTCAATTTAATATATAAATCAAATTTGCAACCCTCTGAGAGGATCTTCGCAATAATCTAACCATGAAACCATGTTTAACAAGCGATAGAGCTGGGTTAAAACACATAATTAACTCTGACTTCAGTTTAAACTTCCATTAGTTGAACCTAACTTGGACAGAATCTTGTATCGTGGTTTAATTACCACCTAAAAATATGTGGATGGCAATGTATTTTAGAGATATTATATATTGATTAATTTATTTATTTATTTATTCACACTACGTTGCACAAAAAAAACACACAAATAACACAATACATCAAAATTATAAGGGATTCGGGCGGCCTTATCGCTGACAAGCGATCTCTTCCAGGCAACCCTAGTAAGGGAAGAACTTAAAAAGAAATATTAGTAAAGTGCAAGAAGAGCATAACCAAATGTTATATATATAAAACAATTATAGAACCTTAATCAAAAGTCATACAAAAAACATATTAATTATTTATTTAGAAACTTAATAGCATTAATAACAAAATATGGTTAAAGAACCATCTCAAAACCAAAAGACACTCTTTCGTTTCAGTTAGAACATGATTATCTAGCCTAACTCTAATTCATTTGTTAACCTAACATTTTCACGAAAATTTAAGAAAATTGTTAAATAAATTAAAATCTGTAGTCAATTTAAATATGTGCCGGTGAAACTCGATTTTCTACTTCACATAAAACAATCTACGAAAGCTATACCAGGCTTTTGCATCCTGTCACGTACGCCATTCTTACGTTAACAAGATTCATTATCTATCATGCGTTATAGTGTAATATAGTCTATATTTCTTGACGTCATAATTAAGTTGTCAATGTCAAATTTAAAAAAGGTATAATGGATGACATATGACATAAAAATCATTTATAGAATTCGACTTTTGAATTGTATATGGATTATTATAATTGTATTTAATCAATTCATTGATTGCTTTTGAATATATAGCATAAAACTAATTAATTTGTCTTAGTATACAAGCGTGTGTATCTAGTGTCTATGCATCTGTCAAATCCAAGTAGGAGCACGTTTCATAGATAAGATATCTGTCAAAGTTTTGGCAGTTGACGTAGTTTCCCCTTAAACTTGTATTTGCCTCATAATTAATTATATAAATTAGATAATATATATAATTGAGACTTACAATTTAATCACTTATTTTCTATAAGTAGATATTTCTTACCTTATAAACATCCAGAACTTCGCAGAATATATCAAACACGCTGTATAAGTCCTCGAGCATATCTATTACCATCATGGGCGTGGCTGTAGCGCATATTGAGGTGAAGCCGACAATGTCACTGAACAGCATTGTGACATCATCATGACTTTTTGCCTCTATCGCCTCACCTAAAAATACACAGAAGATATTATTTTGAAATATATTTATTTTAATTTAATTATGAGTAATGTCTATGAAAACATTTAAGAATCGATAAAGTAGATAGTATAATTCTTATATGATCTAAAAACATTAACATTGTAACATTCCGTGATTGGATAAGTAATAGTGAAATGCGTCAGCAGTGTAGGTTTAAATAAAAATAAATGACAAGTATACGAAAGGAAATGCTTAGGTGGTTTGGCCATGTAGAACGGATCCATCAGGTCGGGTAATGGGTAGGCCTTGTGGTACATTCTTGAATCAAATGCCCCCTAGTACTAGAGACGGGACAAGTTAAAAATTTGAAGACAAAAGTAAGAGCATGCACGGTGAATGTCTTGAAAGTGGATGAAGCGAGAGGAGTCAGGACCGTAGCAAGTGATGATCGGTGATCACTGCCTACCCCTTCGGTATAAAGGACGGTCGCTAGTTTCATCTAGCATTAACACTTCGTAGCAGAAATATAATACAAATGACATAATTAAATGAAAAGGAGGGCAACTGGCGGCTTTATCGCTTTCGAGCGATCTCTTCTGACATATAGTTATTTAGACAAAACTAATGGAACAAAACAAAGCAATTAAAACGTATGTAAACAATGATCATTTAAAAAATACAAAAAAAGACACATGAAAAAAGTGCATAATATGAATCACGATAATGTTAGATCAGTTTCACATCAGTAAGAAAGTTAGAGATACGATGTGGACAGGTAATATTTATACAGTAAAGATTTAATGGAAGCTTGAAAAGAGATTTGTTTCTCTTTACTCCCCAGTAAAACGCACTGATTCCTACTGTACACACGTACACAGTAACGAATCATCTTTGACAGTTAATTGTCGAGCGCAGGTGTTAACTAACAAATTAATTACTTTGGCAAATATGAATTATTGCGGTTATTAATAAAACGTGTGGGTGTAATTGGTAATATAAGGCTTTACCGATATGAAAAACATGTGGTTAAATGGTTAATAGGTCGGGCTTATCCATCCTGCTTATTACTGCTATATTATATTAGTAAAATGTTTATTACCAAAAAACATTAAGTAGTTCTATATTTGAACGCTTATTCTTTAAAGATCGACCAGATTAAATTTAGTTTGACTTTCGACACAGGAATATATAGAAAAGCAAAAAATCTTACTGGAATACTCTTAATGAGGTTTAAGTTTCTATTTATTTTAGTTTTTTTTTGTGGTAGCTTGTTTAATTTTTTTCTTGCTAGTTTGAAATTTTTATGTTCTAATATAATTGATGTATGTGTGTGAAATTTGTGATGTCATATTTTCTTGTATATTTTAAGCATACACGTTGTTTTAGGACTTATAAATAAACAAGAAATCCACGTAGGTACAACCTAGTATATATAACTCTCTCCATAGTAGATTATCATTTAAAAAACATCAAATACACCACTACTCGCAATACTCGTCGAGCGAGTTTGCTTATCTTGCCGAAGCCGCGCACAAATTATTTAAAAAGTCTATTGAGTATGAGGGTGTGCAATTATTTAATCAATTACCCTCTAAAATTCGTAATATTAGCGTGGTTTATCAATTCAAAAGGGCATTAATATACATATTAGAATGAGCCTAATAGACTAAAAACCTTCTACATGAGAAAATATTTTTTTTGTAATGAGAAATAAAGTTCTTTAAACATTATATATATCTACTTAAAGACATTCTATATCCTATTATACCCTATCAATATAAATAAACAATACAATATAGACTTTCCCCCTTATTCATAAAAATTTAAATCACTCTCTACCTGACCTGTCAAATTGTGTATAGGCAGTGATGAAAAGAGACAGAAAACTACACTTACCAAGCCAAAGTCTCTTGGCGATGTGTGGTGGAAATATAAGATGTAGAAGACTGACGTTCTTTTCTCTCTCCTTCGCAACGGATTTGCTTAGTTCTACTATTGAGTTCTTCAATTTATCCATTCTTTTACGAAGTCCGTCCTGTCGAAAAAAGATTTTTAAAAATGGAAGTCAAAAATAACGTCGGAAGTAATTTATACTTAAACTTATTTTATTATTATGATAAACTCCGGATTAACTTATAAGGAACTCCTTAGTTGAAACCAGGATTTTAATATGATTAGTGTTCCTTATTAGGTCTAATCAACTCGCAGATATAACCTTCAAGAATAAAACTCTAGTAAGATTAAAGCTAATTATAAAAGTTAATTTCGTATTAAGGTTAAAACATTTTATTTGAAAGAACAAAATTGAGATATAGTGCCATCAAGTTTCCAAATAATTAACGAGAGTGGATAATAAGAAAATCGCTAATTAAAAATGTCTTCCCTTGAGAAAATAAATGTTTTATCGTTTCCCAGAAAACCGACTTGAACGGAATTAATTTAAACACAATTATGACATTGTGTCAAGACAACGTGCTTTTATAATCCCCATGGAGGGATAATTTCATTAATTGTTTTATGGCAATCTCAGAGATGCTAAATAAGTAAGAGTAGTATACCAATGACTTGAGTGGGCGACACAGCGTTGAAAACGGACGCCTTAGATCCAAAAAGGTACAGTATTTTAGAAAAATTTGAGGCCAGTGCCAAAGCTTGTAGCGCCACGTGTTTTTAATTGTAGCGTAATATATCCTATATTGAACGTAGAACGCTGTGGTGCGTTGAAACGTGCGTGCACGTTAAAGCATACTTTAACGTGCACGCACTATTGTCAACTGACACAATAGTGAAGTGCCCAAATTATTAAATATATTTTACAGTGAAAACTATGAATTAATAAGCTTTATACAGTTAACAATGTTTATAACTCCATTTATTACTTCTAAAACTTACCGACAAACTTCACCCCTTTTTAATATACATAAATATAAATCTATCTCACTCTTATTGAACGTCTATGAACCGCGTAATTACATCTTTATTTTAAACCATCACAGACTACTAGAAATTCCGATGAACACAGATAATAAATTGAAACTGTCACCAACCTGCGCCCTAGTCTGTTCGCTGACTAAGATCACGTCCCTTGTGGCGTCATGTAATGGAATGTCGGATATAAATAAACCCCTGCCAGTGAGACCTTCGAGTCCATCGAGAAAGGGTGATCCGACGAAAAGTAAGGAATCCGACTCGGGGCAAAAAACCATCTGTCCCTTTAATTCGAGGCCCTGCGGAATAGACATTGTTAGGCACATTTTCCTTATAGTATAAATACAAAGACATGTTATTGCGGGTAGTTAATACAGTTCTTATATTAAATGTTTTAAGTACACATACACTTTTATCACGCACAAAAAATCTTAATATATTTTGTCTTAAAAATGCATTAGTAACTAAACTATAGGTAATATTTAAAAAAAAGTGCGTGCGTACAAGGTATACATGTCAGAAGTGAAACTTCTTTGGCAAACTAATTTTTAAGTCTTGTTCATATTTATACAAATCTAAAAATTTCCGAGACTTCGAGGGAAAAAGGAAGATATTTTAGGAATTTAATTGTCATTAAAATATTAAGTGTCGAAAATTAATACAAATTATAAATTTAATTTTTTAAATTCATTTCATTGATAATAATTTACAATTCGTCATTTGAGATTTCAATAAATTATTTTGCATAAAATATAAAATATTAGTATTTCATAAGTTCTCTTTAAATTACGAAATTTTAATTAAAAAAATAGAATTTCTACAACGTAATTCGCCCTTCTCCCTCTCTCTCAATCGCTCTCTCCCTTTTCTTCGACAAAAACGCTGCACATCATGTGACGTATCAGTAAAAAAATTACCCTCATGCGCCTAAAGAAGTTTCACTTCAATAAATGTTTAGGTAAGTAATATGCAAATGGCAAATCCGATAAAAAGTACCAATTTCTTAATAATAATTTAATATAAGGTCTCTCTTACCAATATTGGATTATTACAACTTTTGTTCGAAATACAATATTCAATAACACGAGTCAAAGAATCTAAATTCCAACCCAAAAACCAATAAACAACACACTTTTGTTTTCAATAAATTTAACAAGATAAATGACGCCAGTGACGTGACCACACCGACAGTTCACCACAGTTTCATAATGATATATGACAAGTGTCAAATGCCTGGGCTTGACATTTCCTTTGAAATCCCCAACATGTCACATTACCTGTTACCCCGAGAGATTAGTACTATTTGATGTATTAAACAAGTCTTTAACTCCCACGTGAGTTGTTGTTTATGAATATAGACAAAGACATTGTAATAATGCCTTACGCTTTGGGATGTATATAGTAAATAATAAACCCTATTCTGGTGATTACTTGAAATAAGAATATATGTCGATAAAAATAATCCGGCCCACCAGACGAATTATAATTAATCCACGAATAAATAAGGTACTCGTAAGTAAGTAAGTAAGACGTAATAATTCGTGTCTTTAATCCTATGATTATAGACCGCCTCCACAGATATGAACATATGTAGAAGCTCAAGGTAAAACAGTGGTTTTAATGACAATAAATCATTAGTTTATCTCGCTATTAAATTAAATGATTAACTTTATTATTGACTATTTACATGAGTATAATACGTGAACAATAGGAAGTAGATATTAATTAACTTATAGAAAATACACTTTATCAGATGAAAATACTTTTAACTATGAATAACAATTACATTTCAGAAATATTCAGCTAGCAATAAATCATTAGTTTATTTCGCTATTAAACCATATACTAAATACGTATTAAATGTTAATTATCAAGAATATTTTATAGAAAATACACCATATCGGATGAAAACGCTGAATTTAGAAATATAAAGTTCAGTTTCACGTGATTCCCAAAATTTAATGGATTGCCAGATTTATTTTATGATATAAAAAACTTTAAGAGCTTCAACTTTTAACTACTGCTGAACACTGATCCCACTTAAGATCCGTGCATTTTTATATAATACAGAAAATGTGGTAAGGATCCTTTTATGAAGACCACTCAAGATAAAGTTGGGATTGAGTACGACCCTTGTAACGATGTGTACAAACAACAGTAATCTAACTCACTTCAACTAAAAGTGCCATAATGATTTCATCTCAACTACAAAGTTCTTTTACCGTGAAGAATTATTTTGTGTAACGTAAAACTTTAATTACAATTGTTTAAGAAACGGCAACTGGAAAAATGACGTTTTTATAGTATAGGAGAGCAAACGGCCTACGGGACGCTCAAAAAGCACAGTCATGGACCCATTTTAATAGGTAAGTTGCCGGCCTTTGAATTGTCGTATCTCCCAGGGAAAACCCCCACCGGGAGTCGATTTTACAGTTCGCTAGTTTGTCAAAAGAAAGTGTCTTGCGGGCCCATGGACACATTGCTAAAGGGCTCGCAAGTGCGTTGCCGGTCTTTTAGGCATTGGTAAGCTGTTTTCTTCAAGGGACCTATTTCGGATTGGTTCGGAAATACTTCAGTGGGCAGCTCCACATAGTTGTGGTGCTCAGTTGTGGAACGACGGACGTCGAGGTAATACGGATGGATGGCTCAGATATTCTTATATAATCTATTCAATTAATATATTGTATATATTAATATATATACTTCTTACAAGGTCTCGGACACACGAACATAGTTTCAGAACATTATAGAACATTAAGACTGTTAATGAACATTACCTTAGTATAAGCTATTCACTATTATTGTACAAATAAAAGTCAAAATAATATTACTTATTAGCCATAATTATTGTATAGGCTAGATTGTAATTCATGTAAAGTCGCAGTCTTTTTGTGAACTTAACTGTAAAAATTTGATTAATTCCTTACAAGCTCAATTCAAATACACTTTTAGGTTTATTATTAATTTATGTGTTTTTATGTATTACTTAATTATTCTGGAATAAAGTATCACTCTAAAACGTTAAGTTATGTATTTTTTGTAGCTATAGCACGAAATATATAAAATTTTAAATATTAAGTATTTAGTTTACGAAGTAATTTAAATAAAACTTTTTAAATAACCTAATTTATTCGCGTTATTATCGGTCAAAGATTTTATTTTCATACATACATAATGTATTTGTAGTCTCCAGCTTGGAAACATCGGATAACCTCTGAAAAACCCCTTTCATCTCCACATTAGCTCATTCATTATGTCAAGTTTAAAACGTTTATTTTCGTGACAAAAGCAGCACCTTCGTAATGAAAGGATGAAGGGCTCTAAGAACAACAAACCTATTTGTGAAAAGCAAACATGAGGTACTAACGTCATGTGGTCACTTTACTGTGCAAACATTACGTAATTGTCTCATCCCTATCGTCTATGTTCCATTAGAAAGGAATTAATTGGATTATAATATTTGAATAATAAACGAGCAGTGTTGGTCTCGTGACTTCAGTGTGCGTCTCTTATCCCTGAGGTCGTAGGTTCGAGCCCCAGCTGCTGGAATTTCTTTCTACGTGCGCATTTAATATTTGCTGCAACGGTAAAGGAAAACTTTCCTTAGACACAAAAGTTCGACGGCGTGTGTCAGGCCAGGAAGCTGATGACCTACTTGCCAATAAATTTGACAAATGATCATGAAACAGATACAGAAATCGGAGGTCCAGTCTTGAAAAGGTTGTAGCGCCACTGATTTATTTCATACTATCAACACTTACGACATAATTGGTAAATACGCTTACAAACGCAAACAATTGTTTCGCCACGGAACGAACCCTGTAGATGCAGTCTATAAGCCCTGGAAGGCTGCCATGAAAGTGGTAAGAATATTTTAAAAGTATTTTTAGTTTCCATTTAAAAATGTGTGATTTAAAAAGCTCTTAAAATAACTTTGTTCGAAAATTGTAGAGTACACCGTCCATCACAGAAAAGTACTCGGATTTTCCTGTAATGTACAACGATAATTTATAGTTTATACTATATTTTAAGGCCAGAGCTTAATAATTTTTTGATTTATTACCTTGGTTTGAAACTACATCACGCACTCGGAATGAAGTCAAACAATAAATTTAAAAAGTCAAAAATCGTTTATTCATATAGGTAACACAATGAACGTCACAAAAGAAATATACATTAAATGCATCTAATTTTACATTAACTGCCAGTTCTCAAATCAAGGGCGTAGAACGGAAGAGAAGAACTGGCAATAAACTCTCCACCGCTCATTATAATTAAATGTGTTAAAATGCATGTACGAGCCAAGGCTGTACATTTTGCACACTCAGGCTTCCTCCACAATCGTGATGATTCCCTATGTACATAGAAATGTTCCCTATGTAAATAGTAAAAGTTTTTTTTTTTTTTTTTTATAGAACGGGGGGCAAACGGGCAGGAGGCTCACCTGATGTTAAGTGACACCGCCGCCCATGGACACTCTCAATGCCAGAGGGCTCGCGAGTGCGTTGCCGGCCTTTTAAGAATTAGTACGCTCTTTTCTTGAAGGACCCTAAGTCGAATTGGTTCGGAAATACTTCAGTGGGCAGCTGATTCCACATAGTAGTGGTGCGCGGCAAAAACTGCCTTGAAAAACGCTCAGTTGTGGAACGGCGGACGTCGAGGTGATACGGGTGGAATTTCGTATTCTGTCTCGACGTCCGATGATGAAACTCAGCTGCAGGTATTAATCCGAACAACTCCTCTGAACACTCTCCATGGTAAATGCGGTAGAAGATGCAGAGTGACCCCACATCTCTACGCAACGCCAAAGGATCAAGCCGCTCGGAGAGGGATTGGTCGTCGACGATTCGAACCGCTCTGCGTTGTATACGGTCAAGTGGAAGGAGCTGGTACTGGGGAGCCCCCGCCCAGAGGTGAGAGCAGTACTCCATGTGGGGCCGAATTTGCGCTTTATATAGTTGCATGCGGTGGCCCGGAGTGAAGTACCGCCTCGCCTTGCTGAGCACACCAAGCTTTTTGGAGGCTAATTTAGCCTTTCCCTCCAAGTGACCGCGAAACTGAACGTCGTTCGATATGTCAACGCCAAGTATTCCAATGCTGGCTGTGGCTTTAAGAAGAGTGTTTTCGAAAAGAGGAGTAGCGACAAAGGGTGATTTTTTAGCGGAAAACGCGCAAACTTGTGTCTTCTTGGGGTTAAATTGGACTAGGTTTTGTCTGCCCCAGTCTGAGACTCCACGTAGTAGAGTTTCGACTTCAGACACAAGTTTGTTCCGGTACTCATCAACAACTGCCCTAGAAATACCTGCCCGGCCAGTGTAAAAAGTATCCCCAGTGCTGTCATCCGCATAGCAATGAATGTTGCTAAGTTGCAACATATCATTGATATGCAAAAGAAATAGGGTCGGGGATAGAACACAGCCTTGCGTTCACAGGTTTAAGGTCGGAACATGCTCCGTCGATGACGACCTTGATGCTCCGATCGGCCAGAAAGCTGGAGATCCAATCGCATAATTTCTCGGGAAGCCCATAGGCTGGAAGCTTCGAGAGCAGTGCTCTGTGCCACACCCGATCGAAGGCTTTCGCTATGTCCAAACTTACCGCCAGCGCCTCCCCCTTGGACTCAATTGCCTCTGCCCACCTATGGGTAAGGTATACAAGGAGGTCACCAGCTGAGCGACCACGACGAAAGCCGTACTGAGAATCGCTAATCAACTGGTGGCCCTCTAGATACCACAAGAGCTGGCAATTAATAATGGTTTCCATTATTTTGGAGAACAAGGAGGTTATAGCTATTGGGCGATAGTTGGACGGATCAGAGCGATCGCCTTTTTTAGGGATCGGATGTATCGAAGCGGTCTTCCAGCACTTCGGGACAGTGCCGAGCGAGTACAGGTACCGGAAAAGGCGCGTTAAGACCGGAGCCAACTCAGGAGCACAAGTACGCAGCACAATTGGGGGGATACCATCCGGCCCGCTCGACTTATGAATGTCCAAGGAAGATAGTGCTTTGCGGACTGCACGTTGCCGGAAAGTGATTTCCGGCATCGAAGAATCACACCTCGAAATGGTCGGTGGTGATCTTCCTTGGTCATCCAAAGTCGAGATGGACGCGAAGAGACAGCCCAAAAGGTCGGCCTTCTCCTTCGCAGTGTGGGCCTGAGAGTCATCCTCCCTGTGCAGTGGCGGAATGGCGGGCTGACAAAAATTCCCTTGGACAGCTTTGGCGAGAGACCAGAAGGCTCGAGTCCCTGAAGGGAGCTGGGCCAATCTCTCGCCAAATCTGGCAATGTGCTCTGACTTTGCCTTAGTGATTTCCCGTTTGAAGAACCTGGAGGCTGAGTTATATGCTGTTTTAAGTTCGCAGGTATTGGCATCACGAGATTTCGCCGCTTCCGCCCATGCCTTAAAGCATTCTCGCTTTCGACGCGAGGCCGCCTTGCAAGAACGTTTAAACCAGGGCTGAGACTTGCCACCGATCGGCACCGCAGAAAATGGAATAAAGAGTTCCATGCCCTGCAGAACCACTTCGGCGACAGAGGCGGCGACGGAATCTGGAGCTTCCGGCGAAAAGCACATAGGCCCCCAAGGGTAGGACGCAAAGAAAGACCGCATCCCGTCCCAATCTGCTGACTTATAGTGCCAAATACGGCGACAACCCATAAAGCGGGGCCGTGAAGGGCGCGTAGATGGCACAGTACTCCGGACCACACAATGATCCGATGAACCCAATGGCGGGTCAACAGAGACTTGATAGTTCTCCGGATGTGAAGTCAGCAGAAGGTCCAACAAAGAGGGTTTATGATCATCCACATCTGGTATTCGCGTAATCGCAGGGACCATTTGTGTCAGGTCGTAGGCTAAAGCAAAGTCGTGAAAGGATCTTCCCGCGTGATCGGTGGTTTCAGAGCCGAGCCAATCGGCATGGTGGACGTTAAAATCTCCAAGTATCACGATTTCAGCGGTAGGAACCCTTTCGAGCAGGGAATCTGTAGCCATTTGGATGTGCTCAATGAGTCGGTCAGTTTCGGTATTTCCGCTATGGGACCTATACAGGCATGCGTAGAATCGCGGATGGTCATCGCAGTCAACGCGCAGCCAGAGGTTAGATAGGTCCCTTCCTTCAAGCGTCCCGAGGCGACGAGAACAGATATCCTCTCTGACGTACACGCAAACTCCCGCCCGCAGCACAAATGAATGTTCCAATTTGTACCCCGGGTAGGAGAGGTAGGAAGTATCAGCCGGGGAGGAAATCTGAGTCTCGGTAAGAAAGAGCAAGGCCGGCTTCGCAGTCTCTAAATGGTAGTGGACTGCGTTGATATTGGAATTGAGCCCCTAACATTTGTGAAGTCCACGGCGAGCGTGGACGGGGGGTGCCTTTGTTGAATTGCTCCGTTTGCCCCGAGAACGATAACTGTTTTTGTTGAGCGCAGAATTGCCCCCCCCAGAATACGAAGGGCAGCCTGTGCGTCCACCACCGGGTGCTGTCCCGGTGTTGGACGCTCAGAGGGGGATTCTCCACCGCGAGCGCGTGTGGTACCCCCCTGGGGTAGATTCTGTTTGTTCTGCACCTTCATATTTCATATGGGGGGATGGGCTCCGGGAGTCTCCCTCACCGTACAAAACGCGAGTACAATAAGGCGAACCTATTGCCTCACTTCACGCCGGTTTTCTAAGAGACAGTGGTACTGCCCCGGTCGTGCCTGCCCATTTGGCTGAAGCCCGAAGGCAACAGCATGGCACTCCCACTAGGAAGGGGTTGACTGATTGCGCTGATGAAATAACCTCTGTCACAGGTTATTTCACCAGTGGGCGATGGGGTCGTCACGTCCCGACGCCGCAAAAACTGTTGTTGACTGTCGGGACGTTCTTCTGGGCAATATGTGAAAATTTTTTTCAAGACAATTTAAGTCCTTTGAATGAATATTATATATCCATATATCCAACATAATTTATTTTAGTTTGCTCTGTATTGTCTTTTTCGAGGAGGACAAGATGCTTCGGGCGTTTGACCCGAATCCCTTTCTATCCAGTTTTGTAACTGAAACATTTAGTAGTATGGCTATGTTACTTCGCTAGACCCGGCTTCACAACGAAACCAAAAGCTCATTCTCGCTTAAGTATATTTCTTACTGATTCAAAAGTTAAAGGATTTTTTTGAAGTTGTACTTCTTTTGGCGCATTAGGGAAAAATGATGAGAGTAAATTTTTACGATGCGCGCGGACACTGTCACAAAAAACCGACATCCTGAATATCTGTACAAACGTCGGTAAAACAGTCTGGGCCGCTAGTTGGCGCTTGCTCTGTTTTATCGAGCAGTCTGTCATGGCGTAGTGTTTTTCAGTAATGTAACCAAAATAATGATTTCTATACGAAAAAACCCGTTCCAATGTGATAAAAAACATAGTGTTTATTGTAAAATATTATGATTAAAGTGCTCGAAGAAAATTATTACGCCAAAAAAATATAACTTCTAATACGTGTACATAAGTACACCCACGTTTTTTTTAATGTGTTAAGCTTAATAGCTGGGTAGGTATTTATGCGTGATAAAATGTAAATATGCTATTTTGTTTGAACATAAAAAATACTAACGTTAATATGAGTATGTCCTTTAGGATCGTCACTTAAAATATATCATTTCCAATGTACTTAAATTTTTTATCTTATCTTATTATTTGTCCGGCGCCCCTCAATCGTTCCAAATTTAAAGATTTAACCAATATCTTTATGCCGTTATTCTCAAAATTAATTTGGCCAAGATTCGAAAGTCTTCGTCGAAATATATTTTAACATTTCAGAACGTACCTAGTACGTCTACTGCACTGCGTATTTTCAGTTTCTCATAACAGCTAATTTATTAAAGACATTCAATTCTTTTCGTGAAAATAGCCCGTAGAATGGAATTGCTGCTGAAATTGTATGGACTTTCAAGACATTTTGAAAAATTACACATAGATTGGAGGAATGTTTTTATAAAAAATATTAGTAAATGTTTGTATAATTAAATAAATTACAATACATTTTTGAAGTTATGCTCTTTTTAGCGCGTTAGGGAAAAATTATGAGTGTAAATTTTTACAATCCGCGCGCACACTGTCACAAAAAAACCGACACCCTGAGTTAGCATAGTCAACATTTTAAAACAAATTTGTGATATTTAAATAAACTTTATTTAACTAGATAATGCGTTATAATAAAACTTTCAATGTATGAAATACCTTTTTTCTATTGTTGTGTCGTTTTTATAACAAACGTAGAATAAAGCGAAAGATAAAATAATATAACTTCTATCTTCTCTTCTTTTTCTTTTTTATTATAATAGATAACCTTTAATAAGGTCGTGACAACTATTTTTGCATATGATGGACCATGTGTCCATCTGCTATATTTAAAAAACCTGACACATAAAATCTTCATTAATATAAATAAGAGGAGAGAGGAAGACAGAACAGAAGATATTATAGGATAAGGAAAACGTTTTCAAAAGAAAACTTTTGACATAAATTGCCATTTCTTCTCATTACTGGATGTAAAGATTTGATCTGGCTGGGTGGAAACCGGTATTGCAAAATCGATAAATTTTCGTACAATTTATATAAAAATTATGCAAAGGCGCTAAAACCTATTAGGTCTGGGCCTCAGATTTCTGCACTGTTTCTTGATTTATCAATCTAATAGGCACGTAGGTGATCGGCCTCCTGTGTCTGGCTAGCCGGTTTCCTTACGATGTTCCTTCACCATTCGAGCGAATGTAAAGAAAATAGAAATTAATAGTGCGCAAATAGAAAGAAAGTACATTGGTGCACTGCCGGGGATCAAAACTACGACCTCAGGGATGAGAGTCGAATGCTGAAGCCAATACTGCTCTAATTGTATATATTATCTCTCCTAATTCCACATGTCGGCTTTAGAAAACAATTGAGCCATACAATCTATTACGTACCGCACAAAATATTTTGACTCTTTCAACCGCAAACTTCAAAGTAATATTTTATTGGGAACAAAGCGAAGCTGCTAGCAATTTACTTTCTTGTACAAATCTAAGTTAACGAGCTCATTTTCGATCCGAGCGCTTACAGAATCGCACCAAACAATAAATGTAGATAAACAAATTGTTCGAATTTTGAAATTGAAAAATCGAAAACATTATATCAAACGTCTAGATTTTCCAATAGATATAAAAACCCGTACCAAATGTAAACAGATCGTTAAAAACTATTAGAATTTGCACAAGTATTGACATTCCAAATTCAAATTACATACCTCAGTAAATTGGATCCGAATCGTACAAAGTAAATACTGTCTCCTATTGGAACCTAAAGTGGCCGCACAAAAGGGTTTTCTAAGGCTTTTCTAACAATGGTCGAGTGCCCACACGGTTCGATATCTACGTAAATATTTTCTTTCAATCATGTCGTGATTCTGAATTAGTTTGGCGAGTCTCTTTACGATTTTGAGTGTGCAAGTGTTTCAGTGGTTTGGATTTCTTTGTGAATGTATGTAGCCTATGTTCAAATCTTAACCAAATACTTGAATGAAACATGAGTGTTTATTTTACAACTATAATAATGACACATGAAAACTTTGCCTTAAACAGTGAATAAGGTCAGATATATACTGAACTAATTTAACGGATCAAAAAGTTGTTTGTTAAGACAATATCTATGCGAACCAATGTAAGTATGAGCAGTGTTGACCTAGTGGCTTCAGCGTGTGACTTTCATCCCTGAGGTCGTAGGTTCGATGGCCGCATGTGCACCGATGGACTTTCTTTCTATGTGCGCATTTAAAATTCGCTCGAACGGTGAAGGAAAACATCTTGAGGAAACCGGCTTGCCTTAGACTCATAAAGTCAACGGCGTGTGTCAGGCATAGAAGCCTCATCACCTACTTGCCTATTAGATAACCAAATGATCATGAAACAGATATATCTGAGGCCCAGACCTAAATAGGCTGTACTGATTTATTTTATTTATTTATTGTAATTTACAGACTACAGATGCTGATGACAAGTAAGAGCACGCCTAGAAGGTTCCTATTTTTAAATAATATAATAGTTCAATAATAAACAGTATAGAGTATTCTCTTAATAAAATTAAAGAGCCAATTGTAGCAATAAAATGCTATAATTTATCTTAATGTTAAACTTTTGTTGGAGCTCTTTAAAATATAAATGTAATGAAAATATATTGGTTACGATTATATTCAAAGACGAATAGAATCCATATATTATTCCTAACAATATCTTTGTAAAGAATCGTTATGCGCTGGAAATCTTATATCAAAGTCGATCTCCGATATGGATCTCGGATAATGGAAAATAAATATTTTACATTTAATCGACGACTCGTATAAAAGAATTTATGTTTCACTATAAAGTTCATATACACTGATATCGTAATATGTTTTTATGAGCTATGTTTGGCTAGAGGAAGGTGAGTCTACTTCTAGATCGTGTGTTCAAGCTTCAAATCATTTCTATGTGAACATGTTTTAATGGCTTGTTTAAGACCTACAAATCTACGCCACAAGATACAGGATATATGTGCGATCAAGACCTGTAGTTATTTCTGCTGTTTTAGTTGTTATTTATATACTATGTTCTACAATGTATATACATAAAGAGTCTTTGGTGTAAGGAAAGTCCATAAAAAACATTTTTGATACGTTTTATGTGTAATATAAATATCCAAGAATCACGAAAATTTATTGTAATCAATCAAACGACTGATTACAATAAATTGACGACTCATTGGTCTAGTGGTTAGTACCCCTGACTGCGAATCCATGGGACCCGGGTTCGATCCCCGGCTGAGACGAACATCGATGTGATGAGCATTTGGTGTTGTGCTTAGGTCTTGGGTGTTTAAATATGTATTTATATGTCTATCTATCTATGTATGTATATCCGTTGCCTAGTACCCATAACACAAGCTTCACCAGCTTAGCATGGGACTCGGTCAATTGGTGTGAATTGTCTTTAAAAAAAATATCGTTTTAATTGGAAATATCATTGATTCATGTCATTTACACTTAGGAATGTCATTTAAAAAATGGTTCTAAATTTGCATTTACTGCCAGTTCAGAAATCAATGGCGTAGAACTGAGGAAAATGAGTAGGTGTGAAAGAAATGTTCCACATTAGGGTTGCCTGGAAGAAATCGCTTGTTAGCGATAAGGCCGCCCGTTGCCTTATAACTTTTGTAACATGTTTTTTGTATTTTTGTTATGTGTATGTTTGTAAATAAGGTAATAAAGCATAAATAAATAAATAAATACAAAATATTTCTGTATGCACGTGCAAACAAACAAAAACTGGTCATGTTCTTGAACAATGCGTCGTGCAACGTGCAACAACGTGCATCGCCGGCCTTTTAGGAAAAATATGTAACCTTTCACAATCAATCTAATAAATTCTTAAATTTCAAGACATCCATTTAAAAAACACTGTAAAATATACGTTCTATGATTTTCATGAAAACAACGACAGTACATCACGTAAATTGGGCAATACGTTGAAGCAAAATACTGAATTGAAAAATGGACAGGTATTTCAAAATTTTAATGGAATTGTCCATAGTGAATTGTCGAAACGGAAATTAATGGATATTTTTTGTTGTCATTTCAGTGCTTATGTTATGGAAAAGCGGCCACGAAATAGGTACTGAAATATTTTTAGAAAAACAGTATCGATTATTATAAAAAGGAACTCACAACTCGAATACTTGAAGAGATTTATATTTATTACTAACAGGCACTACGCAAAGGAACACAGATTCGATTCTCAGGCGAAGTATAAATTATAACAAAACACAATCATTTCAATAATACAATATGTCTGTATAGAGAAACCATATTACTGGATTTTCTCAGCGAAGCCTGAATGCAGAGTCAGTTTGGTCCTTAAAATTTATTTTAAGGTAGTTAATAAGTAGATTAAGCTTTTGCCATGATTTTCTTATCCAAACGTATGTTTAAAAGAGGTAAGATTTGATTTGAAAAACCAAAGAAGCTATTTAAAAAGAATTACGCGCTACGATCAAAGGGAAGCATGAATGAAAAATTAATAAATTTTGTTTTGAAAGCCTGCCTCAGTTTAGAAGAACAATCTCGAGATCGACATCAGGAACGAATTTTCGAATTGAAAAATATGTTTTTGCTGAATTAACACAGTTAGTTAATAAGCCGTACTCATATCAATATTGTATATAAATATATGTTAAAACAAAACTGGCCACTTCGTTTAACAGTATATGATATTCTGAAAGCATTTGGCCAAGTAACTTCAGCTTGCAACTCTCATCCCTTAAATTGTAGGTTTGAACCCCGGCTGTGCGCACAAATGGACTTTCTGTCTATGATCAAACTTAACACTACCACGTATGGTCAAAGGCCATAGGGTGTCTGACAGACAAAATAATTGATCTCGGTATAGATACGGAAATCTGGAGCCCAGACAATTCTAATGAAAACAAAAAATATATGCGCCACTCCTTTTTTAAATACTCTGAAAATTATAAATCTTAGATTTGGAAATATTATATTGAGTAACAAACAACTAAAACCTTCTTTTATCCGGATTAATCATTTTTAAACCATGCGTTACGTTATAAATACGTCTCAAACAAATGATAAAATTCGTTTTATCTACGCCATTTACAAGACTGCAAAGATGTATCCCTCTAATGGCCGTTCTCAAATTGTTCGCGGCTTTATAGGAAGCTTACGAAAATATTTCGTGAGTTTTCAGTAAAAGGAGTTTGTTCATAACATTACCGGTATTAAAAATTCAATAATATCTGTATATATAAAAGAAAAATGGTCTTCGTTTGAGGCTCCTTCACGCCTAAACCACTGATCGTATCGACATGAAACTACCACCCTTCGATGCGAAATTTGAACGAGCGACCTAGATGGTTTATGGCTATTTAGTTAATAAATTCCAACGTTCCTTCATTTTTTTATTGCTGTTTTACTTTTATGAAAATTTATCCATACGGACTTCACCGCGGAAACATTCGGGGAGGCTTCCTAGAATCTCTAAACGTCAACATCTGTTAAAAACTCGATTTTCGAAATATTTAAATTTTCTTAGCGGGAAGTTAAAAAGAAGAATAATAAAAATATGAAAAAAAATAAAATAATGAAACATAAAATTTATTTTAATTCGTCCAGCAAAGCGGGCGCGAAACGGCTAGTATATTATATAATTAATACCGTTAGTCCTTCCAATTAATTGTCACAGACACTGAAAACAACTACTTGCGTATATATCAAATAAAGTATCAAAAATTCAGAATGCACTAGACAAGGGAAAATTTAAAACTACGTACCCATAACAGACGAATATGCCTGGTGAATATCATGTTAGTGGATGACGCGAGAAAGGTACTTCAAGTCGGTAGCAACTGGACATACGTAGTCTCAGTCTACCCCTTTGGAGAAAAGGCATGAAGATATTAAATATAAATTAAAATAATCCGATTGAAATGTCCACTTCCGCGTTTAGAATTAATACTTAAATAGTCGGGCAATGCTGTTTTTGCTGATAAGATAACTACTTGATGTTTATTAACACACACACACAGTGTTACTTAAATTTCGCGTCTTTATATTATGTCTATAACGAGTTGGATCTCCGTTACTAGCCACATCCAAATAATGAAAGGGAAAATGAGAATACTCCTGAGCACTTCGTTTTGGAATCGTTTAGACTATTGTCTATGCTCCTTGGTACATTTGGAATATTGACCTACATCGGGACCTTAATCTAGAGGACGTCGCCACGATAGTAAAAAAGACTGCTGAAGCCCATGAACCATCACGTGAATGTCGAGGCTATTCAACTCCTTGACACCACGAGCCTAGTGAGAAGACTGAAAAGTACAAAACCATTTGAACTAGTCAATTAGTGTTAGTGCACGTTAGTATTAAGTGCCAAGCAGTGAGTGAAAAAATAGTACACAAGAGCAGAGTCTTCCTCTAGAAACTGTAAGTAGTATTATTGGACACTTTCTTATGTTACATATCCTTATTAGTAAATTAGGTTAGACTTAAATTACTTATTAGTCTTAAGTTAGGCTAGATCGTAATGTTCCGTGATGACAGAGAAAAGACACATGTATAAAAAATATTCACCTTTTCATAAACTGAACAATAATTGAGAAAATCGGTAAAAAAATACTGTAACCAACGAATAACTCACGTTTTATTTTTCGGTAAATGTAAGATATTTTAAGGCTGTAACATCAAAGGCTCTTTGTTCGATAAAAGGCATAATACCTTAAGGCGAAGGACAGTATTACACATATTTGGTCAAATATTCACAGAATTGACTTGCCAATGTATCTGTGATAAAATTCTATTTATTTTATAAGTCCGTAGGTAATATTGTTCTTTAGTTATGAGACATTTATAAAATTACTGAAAACTTACACAGTGATTATTATTGACAATGAATTCCTTCGTTTGAGTATGCTTTGGCAAAAGAATTGGGCTAATGATGCTGCTGCTTTTATTTACTAAACTTATTTGTCTAAATGGTAATAATTAATTATACAATTAATGTCATTCTACCAAAATACGATGACCACAGAGTAAACAAAACAGTGACCTACGGATGTTAACCACAGAACGTAATATCCTCTATAAATTTACTCTATGCGACCGCAAATGTTAAAAGTGATTACTATTTAGAGAAATGAAAATTATGTTATTTCAAAATCGTGTTAGTAAATTTGGCTCGCGTTCAAATTGAATGGTATTTATGGGAATTATTTGATACGGCTGACTTATTCACATGTATTTTAAATATTATTGATAATTTAGATAACATCGTTAGTATTTTAGGTGACAATTTATAAATTTTGAGTTAAATAATTTGTCCATATACCATTATATAGATGTATATGACAGGGGTAAAACGAGCCAAACGGGCAAGGAGGGTCATCTGATGTTAAATGATACCGCCGCTCATTGACACTCATATTGCCAAAGGGCTCGCAAATGCGTTGCCGGCCTTTTAAGAATTGGTACGCTCTTTCCTTAAAGTGGAATCGGTTCGGAAATACATCGGTGGGCAGCTGAATATAAAAAACGGATACTACATACTATAAAGTATTATTGAATTTATGTTATACGTTCCGCCAACATTGTGAAATATAGAATGTAAATTCATCAAATTTTTTTTTAATTTTTTACAAAAATGTTTTTGGTACAAAGATTTTCTGGCATGGGCAAATTTGAACAAGTAACACTGAAACATAGTATTGTCTTTTATTGACATAACCTTTACACATTTAAAGAAAAAACTTTTTAACCGGATTAAAGTTATGTATTATTATAAATTTACAATTATTTAACATAATTTCAAATTTATCCGACGTTTCGCGTGCTTTACAGCGTGCGTGGTCACGGTGACTGAAGACAAAAGGTGTTGGATGTCAAAAAGTATCACAGCTGTAGAGAAAGTTGCATTATCTGTATTTATTTCCCCGAGTTGGTATCGACTAAAAGATGGAGGGTTTTGGCAAAAATGGCTCACGGTGTCCTCTATTTTCGCGGATTGTTTTTCTTGAGATTTTTATTTGGATATTATTGGATCCCAGGTGTTTGACAATTTTAGGCCGTCTTCTCTATTGAAATAATGGTGTTTTTGATTTCAATGGCTTCGCGTACCGATCTTGGGAAGAATCTTTTCTCTTTCGCAAGTCCTTTCGGTTGGTCAAAGCGTATCTAGTGATTAGGCCTATCTAGTATGTGTTCATAGACTGCTGATTTTGTGTGTCGTCTATGTCTTATGTCCGCAATGTGTTCTTTGAGTCTGCTGGACATATTGCTTTTAGTTTGCCCTATGTAAGACAGGCCACAGTCGCAATCCAGTTTGTATATACCTGCATCTTGCAACGGGGTGTTACTTTTGATTGGTCTTAGGAATTGCTGAATCTTCTTGTGCGGCTTGAAAATTGTATGAATAGAAGCTCGTTTTAGGATCCGGCTAATTCTATCTGTAACTCCCTTTACATATGGCAGGTAGGCTGGCTGGCGGGGAACTGTTTGTGTCTTGTTTTTGTTTTTGTGATGCAGCCGGGGGATGCGCAGCTTGTTTCGGTGTAGCACCTGTTTGACATGCTGTAGTTCCTCCTCGAGGAATTACAGGAATTTATAATAATACATAACTTTAATCCGGTTAAAAAGATTTTTCTTTAAACACTGAAACATTATACAGTTACCAAACTTAATCTAAAATAAAATAAACTGAACTAAAAACTAGCTTTTAGGTAAAAAAAATGAAAATACATGAATATATTTAAGTGAGTAAATGTCTTAGATAACTGTAATCGTCCCTGAGTACGGTTCTAAATTTCTCATTTTACAATCTATATATTATTAATATCAACTTACCTCGGCCAATGAATTCCCTGGTATCTTCAGGCAGAACATAAAAGGGGTGTTGACGCGTTTGAGGATCTCGTGGAAGTCCAGTCGTACGCTTTTGGGCCTCAGCATACGGAAGTACGTGCAGAGTGATGATCCGTGTGTTGTTAGATGTGTTCCAAAGAGACGCATGAAGCCAGCACCTGGTGAATTACAGATTATTGAAGTGATAACATGCAGGAGGTCACGAATAGAAGTACCATGTCCTTTAGAAGGGCTTACGCGGGGACATATTTTTAAAACAATAATGGACCCCAACAGACTGCCCATGGCAACACTGGTCTTCTTACCAGTAGATATGTGCAAGTCTATTAATAAATAATAATTAATATTTAAGATTCCTTTAATTCTTGAACCATTCCTCATCTTTACAAAATTTTATACAATTAAAGAGGTCCTTGAAGAAATATAATTATATTTCTTTAAGGACCTCTTATAGTGTATAGGCCTCCTCCAACTGGCTTCTTCTCTCTCTATCTTACACAGTTTTCTCCCATCCTTCACCACCAACTTCTTTAAGTTCGTTAGCCCACCGTGCAAGAGGGGGACGTCTCTTTCTTATCCCTGGTAGCCCCTTTGGACCATGTTACCCTGTTTGTGCATCTGCCAATGTTCATATGAGCGGTTTAGCCCGCCCATTTCCACTTAAGTTTTTTGCAATGGAATATAGTGCATCAACAATTTTTGTTTTCTTTCTTATTTCTGTACTTCTTATCTTGTCCTTAGTTAAGTTTATTATCAAAAGTTTTGTTACCAGCCTGCTCCCTGATGTTCCTGGATCTCTACGTCCTATCAGGAAATATGACAGCACTTGGTGAATGAAAACGATATGATATTAAGGTAATTATCACGACGGCCACCGGTCCTTTACAAAGAAGGAATTGTATATCTTTAAATATGTATTGACTTGACTTGAATATTGAATATGACTGACTGCACTATATTGAGCCCTAAGGCTGCACGCGCCTTATATCTTGCAACATGTGAGGATCTATAGACTGGAATCGGAAACTATGACGACCTTATGCATAATAGAAGAGAGCGTTATTTAGAAGGGTATGTATAGCGTAGCATATGCTAATTTAGCTTTTGTTTGTGTATAGCAATTACCATAGTATGATATATTACATTAATCTGCAGTTAACTGGGACTAATTACGAAATTAATTTCATTATTGTTCAAATAAGCACATTAAGCGGAGTCGACTGAAATCTAACGACGATTTATTCAAGCAATTATAATGGGCTCAACTCCAGATGATTTAATACGGCTTTTTGAATGAGATTCGGGGAGTTTGAAGGAATTACCAATCTCCGATTCTATATTAAATCTCAATGGCAGATGGACATTTTGTTCAATATTAACGTTGGCTTTGGAGATTACGCGTCGGTGGGAATAATATAAATTCATTTTTAATCTCTATTTTAGGATATTTCAGATTTTTTAATTAAACGTTTTTAATATAAATTTGTTATACATATTACTCAATATTTTGATTGGCTTTTCTCGTGATTAACAAATTTAGTGGTAGTACATACTCGCGTTTATGAAAGACTGTGTTTTGTATAATATTTTTACTAACTCTTAACAAGAAATATTATTTAAGTTTTCTGATAAAAATCAAGTTCATGAAATACTCTGTAATTTAACTAAAACAGTGTTTCTCCAACGTATTCTCATATAAGAAAGTTTACAAAAATGTGTTATACATTGATCAAAGGGTTAAAAAACTCACGCATATTATGTAAACCAAAAGTGCCTACTAGGTAATATAAATTACGGTCGTAATGATGCATTTTCAAACACATTAACATTCTTCTTTCCTCACGCCCAAGCTAGAATATAAGGTAATAAGTAACAGTGAGTATCGTATGTAGTGGCTGCGCGTAGTTAAATATACAATTGATAAAGAAAATAATAACAAAGCGCATTAGGCACTCTGAACAGCAATATTCTTCTAAGTTAGATGTTTTTGCGTGGGCCATTTTCCTTCCAATTCCACTTAATGAGAGTCGTGGGATTTCTCTCATTAATTTTACAGCTTTTTTAACCAAAACCTGTTTTATATTATTTTAAACCAGCTATATTTATATATAGCTGGTTTTCATATGTAAGTAGTCGACGAAGTATCAATTGAAGAATTGATGAAGCGTAATATGAAGTGATTTTTTTTGCACCAGTCTAAGCTAATAAAAAATAAATATATTATTATTTTGTTAAAAATATTGCAATGGGAAACTACAAACTAAACTACTTAACCGATTTCAATCAAATTTGCACACCGTGTGCAATTTGATTGAAATAGTATATATGTAAATTCGTCTGTATAACCTTAATTCAATACAATTTTACTTCAAACATTCTTCAAAAAGTGTTCTCACATTTTAACACATATTTTGAGAGTGTTCGACAATATAAAAAATACAGAATTTTTAAATTTTAACATGAAACATCAAACGTATAATAGTAACGTGATCCTTGATTTTTGTTTTTTGCTATGCATACTACGGAAAACATAAAAATACAGTGAAAAATATTTCAATAGAAATGTTCAAGTATGATAAACTTTGCACGGATTGTGGATATTAATAAATAAAGCTTTTTATATATCGCGAATAGCTTTTGCTGCAAAACGTTGAGTTTAATAGTTTAAATAAATCTCAACCCAATTTTATATGCAAATTTCATTCCATTTTAAAACATGTTTATTATATCTGTCAAAAACATTTCCTCTTTTTGTATAACAATTTTATATTTTTATTCTTGTACACTACTGTTAAGTACTAGTAACATCGACTGCACTCCAGACAAAGAATAAGACCGCTTACCTCCTGCGCCTGCAGTGCCCTTTAACCTTATCAGAGGCTACTCCAATAACCATAAAACAATGTTATGTTTTTCAAACTTATCTACCAGTAAATCAAGGTTTAATTATTATTACTGTCGGAAGTCGTAAATCTACCCTCATATCGTAATAAAATTGGGTAAGTCTTACATCGCTCATAACTAGATCGTTATTTTTATCAGTCGAATAAATCTGCACAGTGAAAAAAAATATCTTCTTTAATCATTGTATTTCCAGGAAGGTACGAACGAACCTTTCTTACAATATCTACCTTTAACGAGTGTTCAAATGTACTTGTAGCGAAATTCATTCGTTCAAACGAAACTTACTTTCTGCGGGTATTTGCAATCAGCCCTAAGGCTATGAGCGAATTTGATAGTATCTCAATATATAAAACAAAGTCGTGTTAGTTACACCACTTATAACTCAAGATCGGCTGAACCGATGTTAGTTATCTCTTTTTTGGTGGATTCTTCTCCGCTCCGAATAGCAGAATAAGTAATAAAATATCGGATAAGTTATCGAATAACAATAAATTAATTTATTGAATGCAAGCAGCATGTGGTGCCTCTTTGGTGATCTGTTGATAAAACTACGCATCATTTTACATCGAATTCGTGTCAGTTCAAAAAATTCCGATCTTGAGGTGAATGAGGAGATGCATAACCTGGCTTTGATCTTGATCGAAGACATGTGTTACCTCATCAAAAAATGATGTATATCAGAAAGTGCTTTAACATGCAGTATCGCAATATTGGCGCTAGAGAGAAGAGGCCTAATGTGTAAAACTGTGCCATTCTTCTTACGCAATGGCACGCAATAAACATTTCTGTATTTGGAAACAAAGTTGTACTAATGTTAACTTTAATAAAATCCTAAAATAAATGTAAATATAACAGGAATGTATAGATTGAACCGTACTTCCTTTAAATGGCAGACGTTCTAGGTCAGACTGGAGCCAAGTCTAAAAATAAAGATGCTACAGCACTGCAGTCGTGTAATGTCTTGCTGTAAAACTTGTATGACATTGAAACTTTCTGCAGTTTATGAGATTTTCGGCTTTATTGACATCTAGGTCTTCTCACCTTATAACCTTATATTATGCGTTTTATACATTTATCCTATTTTAATATATTTTGTGCGTTATTTTTACTATATTTTAAGTATGTTTTTGCTTTATTCATGTATAGTTTAAGAATAGGAGACTCTAGACTCTACAGACATAACTATGCGTACGAATAGGACGCTTTTTGCACCATAAAAAAAAAAAAAGGGTGCGTGTACTTATGTACGCGCGTAAGAAGTTATACTTCTTTGGCATTATTAAAAATAGTTTTTGATTGCATGCAAATAATTAATTACAATTAAATAATCAAAGACTGGAAAAGGAGTCATTAAAGTCAATAAAGTTCAGTATACATTTGAAAAATTAATTAAATAAATATTTATTATTATTCTCTTACATTAAACAAATAAAACACTATTTATCTTTAAAACATTTTCATTTCATTATACTATTTATTTTTAAGTGACTCTAATGTCTTCATCAGAATTTCGGTTTGTAATTTTAAATTAATCATTACTTGGTTGTGCATCTACGAGGCTTCTCCAAAACTGCTTTCTGCAACAAATAAGAGAATATTAACTTAAGCTCTGTCCATGCAAAAGTTAAAATTTTGTATAATTCATATTATAAAATTTTTAACACATTTATATTATTATAGTTATATAAATGTGTTAATAATATAATTTGTAGCACATGCTACAGACCTGAATAGCAACTTTCTTTTATTCTATTTAGAGATAGAGATAATTTAAATATAATATCGGTGTCTTCCTTGTAGGTTTCTTTGGAGTTGTTTGGGGATTCTTGTTGTTCAGTTCGACATGATTTTCTTTAACCTTTCTTTAATCCTACAAAATAATGAAATTGTTAAGTTATGTTGTCACTGTTGTGCACACCTTTGTTTGGCTTTTTTAGTATTAAAGTTATGTCAAAACTGATTTATTACCTTGTCATTGTTGGCTTTATTTGCTTTTGGGATATCAATTGTTTCCAAAATGATTTAATTTGTAATATCCTGAAATATATAAATAACATCTATTAATTTAAGTATCATGGTGAGTGGTTCGCACTCAGGTATTAAGGTGTATTATACCCACTGTCCATTATAAGTGGGAATGGGCTCACTTCTGGCTGGACAGAGTTTCGGTACTACAAGTGCAACATGGATGTTTTGAGGTATTACAATATCTCTAACTACCCTGTAGGGGAATAAAGTACTGTTGTGAGCATATACCTATGCTTGAAAGGTTGAACCTTGAACATCACCATACATCATATTTATAATTAACATTCCTACCTCGACACCATCACAATCAAATTCATTGAAATCTACTTCAAACCGTTGCGGTATCATCTCTGCCATATCCATTGTGTCTCGAGAAGGTGATGGTGGCTTTGTTCCACCTCCAGTTTTTCATGTTTCACGGCGATAAGCTGATTCAATTTAGTGCACTTCCACTGATTCATCAATTGTTTTTTGTCTCTTGTCCATATATTTGCTAGATTAAATCTGAAAAATTAGATGTTTTGATTAAATAATGTGGTCATTTTTTTGAGATGCAGGTACTTATTAAAATGTTTACTTCTCTGTTATATCGCTCCAAGCCTTCATTTTCTCCTTATTAGTATTCGTGCTTAAATCTTTGTTCTCAATTATTGATATATAGGGTCGTAGAATATTTCTAAAAAGTTGCTGTAACAAACGCAATAAACAAAAGCAATGAATAATGGTTCATGTTTCAGTTTTAATCAACAATAATACTCGATAATACATACGGATAGTTAACCTCAATTGTATTGAAGCACTCGAAGGTTGGCACAGTTTTTTCACAAATATTTTATCATATTAATTAGTATTGATTTAGATAATCAATTCGTATAATGAAAATAACTAGGTATATAATTATTTATTTTAAACAATAATTAAAACTCCTATATTTGTTTAAAAGGTAAATGTCATTGTCAGATGTCATGGTCATTCAAAATTCTTGTTAAGCTGCTAAGCTAAGAATATGCGTGAAGTTAGCTTCACGCATATTCTATTTCTTTTTACTTGTAGATTGTCTTATTCCCATCTCGCTCGCGCACGCTATATCACACTGCCAATTTTGTGTCATAGGTGCGCGCGCATCGTAAAATTTCACTCTCATCAATTTTTCATAACGCGCCTAAAGAAGTACAACTTCAAAAAAATCAGTTGCGCTACAATCTTAAAGGTTTGCGCCTCAGAATTTTGTATCTGTTTCATGATCATTTGTCAATCTAATAGGCAAGTAGGTCAGCCTCCTCTGCCTAACAAATGGCGTTGACTGTTTGGATCAATGGCAAGCAGGTTACCTCACGAAGTTTTCCTTTAACGTTCGAGTGAATTTTAAATGTGAACCTACTATCTTAGGGATGAGGCCACTGATGCCACTAGGACTAACATTATAAAAGCACCAACAATAAAAGCAATAAATAAATTATTTTTAACACGTTCACTGCGCCATCATTTTTAAAGAACTTTCAGCTGGTGCGTTGGAGACCTAAAAGATCTCGTAACAAGCCTATCCTCTGGTGCGTTTGAGACCTTATCAGTGTCCTAAAAATACACTTTTGAAAATAATTTATATCTTCCAAAAAAACAATGACATATATTTTGAATTTTTTGTGGGTGAAAGATAGCTAATTGCTTTATATTTTGCTAGGTTCGCACGCAGTTACGACATTTGAATAAACTACAAATAACAAAAAAAATTAGATATCGATTGTATCTCGTACCGCACCCGAAGATAGTTCAATATGTGTAGTAAGTAGTGATGGGAATAAAATAATATCTCAGTTATCGATTCTAAAAGTTTTATTAATTATGCAAAGTGTTTTTCATTAAAACATGGTAAGCACATTGATTGCTTGCACATTACGCGCAAATGGTAACAATTCGTTTAGTTTTTATAGAAGCGTCAGTGCTGTTTAACTGCGTGTGCTCCAACGAAAAAGGTTTATCGTTAAATATTTCATAATCAGAATCACTGTCATTATTAGTCAATGGGGGCAAATTTGAACATTTTCCAAAACAAATATTTTACTGGACGATGCAGCAGTATAATCCGGCGTTGATTTTTTGTTAGAAACCTCACCAATAAAATAGATTTTTTACACTTTTTTCTTTTAAACTTAATCACTCATTGTTTATCAAAAATAATCAACACGCTGATATATACGCGAGTGTTATTTCCAAAACGTGCCCGCGACTTCCCGAATGTCGATTCTAGGACAACACTAAAAATCCCATCCTCCATCTCTTGCGTCTACGAGGCGTACGATTTCACGAGCACCGACATATCTCCTAACGCAAGGAATTAAAACAATTACAGTACTGTGCGTTAGGGACCTAATCCATCTCTAATTTATTTTTTAAAGTCCTTGAATTCAGCTTTAAGTACGAAGCAAATATGTATATTTGTCCTGCTCATCCTTAAAGAACTTTACAAGTTACATCCTCCCGCAAGGAGTGAAAAAACACGATTATGTTCAACGCACAATACAAAAGTCCTGCAAGAGATCTGATAGATCTCGTAATGCAACGAACGTGTTAAGATGTTATTGTGAGTAAACTTTAAAAGATAAACCTTTGCCGTTGCCAAGATTTTATGGATTTAAAGAAATACATTCTGGCATACATGATTGTTAACGGAAGCTCTCACAAAGGAATATTTCTTCGCGTTTTTTTGCAACGTTTTTCATTCATACTCTGCTCACGTTGGTAGAGATATTAAATAGTAAATTAATTAATGAACCAAATTTTTTATTAGAACCAATGGTTCCTGAGATTAGCATGTCCAAATAAAAAAAAACTCTAGCTTCATGATATTATATTAGCCTAGTATACGAGTATTTGAATTGTAAGCATTTTTAGAACGAAATTTGGCTGTCATTTTTATATATAAATAATTTTATTTGTATTTACATATTTTTTCTAACAACTGGCACGGAATAGATCTCTTGTAAGCTATAAGACTGATGTCCTAACTTAAGGCTGTTCTACAATTATTAAAATTATGACCAAAGTGCTTATTTAAACCGACTTTTTTAATAATCGGCCAAGCTGCTTTGTTTAATATATTTTGAACACCTGGCTTTTACGAGATAATTTAAACATAAATATTTTTGCTCTGTATACGTACATACGATTTCTTAAATTTGTTTAAATGTTATTAGTATTAACAAGGTTCTGATTTTATTACGCTCGTATTAATTTTTCATATTTTTTTCGACTTAATTATGCATAACCTAAATTAAAATAAAAAGCGCGAATAAAGCGAAATAAAAACAAATCGTTTTACACTTTTCTTTGTAATATATAGAAGAATACGTCTAAAGAAAAACCTTGTGAATGAAATACCCATCATTAATCATACGTAAAAGAACTTACCCGTTTAATATTCTACTTACAAAGCGAACAAATAAAGCCGAGTTAATAATAATACAAACATGTATCGCTCTGGGAATTAAAGTTATTATCCTCAGTCAAGGTGACGCCAAAACATTGACTCGACCATTACCGCATATTACCAAATGAATATTTGAATACGGAATTCAGGCTGACACCGTAATTCAATTTTATGATGTAATGACGAAAAAATTAATATACTTAAAGATTATCACTACTAGGTTAGAATGGAAAAAGCTGTAAATAACATATTGTATATTTTATGTTAATAAAAGCTTTCTTGCTATGTTATAGCGAAAAGTAAAACAAATCAAATCAATTGATTTCCTATGCATTACCGAACATTGGCTTAGATAATGCCAAATCATCTTTAACTTTGATCAGCACCAAGTTGCTTGTTCGTTTTGCAGATTGTCAGCGATTCATGGGGGCTCTTTGATTATTGTTAATAAAAATTTGAAGTATAAAAAGCGTAATGATATCGTGTGTCTGTCTCTAGAACATTCTTTCGAAGTATCCTGTGTAGATTGAGAATTGCATTATTTTAAGTGTTTACAGCCCACCAAGTGCATCTTACAATTTTTTTGAAGAAAAGTTTGAGGATATTTTGTGTAAGGTTAGTTTTAAGAACAATAAAGTATATTATTATAGGTCGTGACTTCAATATAAATTTATTAAAAATATCTCCATTAGAAAAATGATACTTTTCTTTATTAAAATCCCAGAGGCTCTTTTATCTCTGACTTTTAAAAAAATTAAGAAATATATTAAAGAAAAGCTGTGTAAAAAGGCTTACTATAAAGTCAACGATTATCTAGTCGATAAAAGGGCCTGGGACTAGTGCTAGACAGGCAACTTCTAATTAATTTGCGATATTTATTTTAAAATAAGTGTTGTTTGCCATAGTCATTTTGTATGATGATTTGATTTGAGAGTTTTTCTCTCGGCTTACACCCTGTGTCTTCTTTGGCGATGAGTAGGGTAGTACCGATACAATGACTACTTTTAAATTTGATTGATCGACTCCAATGTTGAGTTTACCATGAAACC
This sequence comes from Pieris macdunnoughi, assembly GCA_905332375.1. Lineage (NCBI taxonomy): Eukaryota > Metazoa > Arthropoda > Insecta > Lepidoptera > Pieridae > Pieris > Pieris macdunnoughi. The sequence continues at coordinate 274,732 of CAJOBZ010000074.1, read as the reverse complement.
ATAAAGAACAGCCCTGCGATTCTGTAACTCACTTTTCGAACTCACACAGCGGTTTTCGCATCGGCGGTCGCTCTCAAATCAGTGGTGAAGCAGTAATTTTATGATTTGACATTCTGATAAACAATAAACTATAAGCTCCCACCTTTTCAAAATGCCAAATCATAAAATTACTGCTTCACGACTGATTTGAGAGCGACCGCCGATGCGAAAACCGCTGTGTGAGTTCGAAAAGTGAGTTACAGAATCGCAGGGCAGCACATTAAAGGAACTGCAAACAACTAGCACACAAAGTCGGGCTTGCCATCGCTGTCGCTATTGTAGTATCTATTATATAACTGTAAAAGCAAAGGGACGGATGTCGACACGACCGGAGTATAACGAGATAAGGTATGCGAACCTTTTCATCCTCTCAAACTTACTACCATTGAATATTTGCAACGCTATTCTATATTTTTCGCCCTTACCGTTTTTTCGATATCTCTTTGTTTTCTTGTATATTTGTTCTGTTAATTAAAAATAATTATGCTTCTTGTTATACGAGATTATGTATTGACTTCAAGCACATTCGATATGTACTCGTATAAATTGATTGAGAGAACAGGATTGTCAACGACCCCAAGTACCACTTGAAAACACTTAGATAGCGTTTAAAACTTGCTTTACCGAAATCCTAAGTCTGAATATAACACGAGTCCATATTCTTTTGAATCGCATAGTACTTAGATGACGTTGCGACAATTTAACAATATTGTTGTCCGATCGCCGAACTTCTGAATCAAGGAGAAAATAAGCTGTACGCTATAATATATTTATAACGAACAAATTATAATATTTTTTTATAATTATTACACCGAATGCTGTAATATATTAATGCCTTTATCGGTCTCTCATTCTCATTTTTTTGTGTAACAGAAGGCAAACAGGCAGGAGGGTCACCTAATGTTAAGTGATACCGCCGCCCATGGACACTCACATTGCCAGGAGGCTCGAAAGTGCGTTGCCGGCCTTTTTAGAAATGCTACTCTCTTTTCTTGAAGGACCCTAAGTCGAACTGGTTCGGAAATTCTTCAGTGAGTAGCTGGTTCCACATAGTGCCACCACTATTACATAGTGCGCGGCAAAAAATGCTTTAAGAAACGCTCAGTTGTGTTATAAACGAAATTTTGAGATCGAGTAATTTCCTCTTAGTGTAAGTAGTATAAATTCTTTTTACTTTGTATATTAATGATTTGGTAAACATCACTAATGGTGTTTCGAGTTTAAATTATTCACATTAGATAATGTGACACACTGTGAAAGCACTGTTCGGGTTTGTTTACGAAATAGATGAATTCACGTAATTGATCCAATTCCAGACTGTCAGTTACCAGTTTTGCAGAAAAACCTTCGATCCGATTTCAGGATTATACGTTACGAGTTTTAACATTCGACGTGATTTATTCCCATTTCGAAGGTTAAAAAACAATTGAATTCACAGCGAAACAAGTGCTGTACATGAAATAGTACTTACGTTGCTTGATAAATAATTAAAGCATTTGCTTTTACTGATTGATTAAATGACTGATTTTAATATACCTACCGTAAAACTGTGGGACAACATTAATTTAGTTTTTCCAAATTTTATTAACCATCACGTTTCTATTACTGTCCAACTAATCGTTTCTTTAACTATAACCGTTAGTTACTACGATTTTTTTTGGGGACAGGAGGCAAATGACCTGGTCGTCTCACTTCGAATTAAGTTCTCCATCCTGGAATTGCAGCTGGTTCCATAAAGTTGTGGTGAACAGGAAGTGTCTTAAAAAGCGCGTGGAATGCGTCAAGGTATAGTGGTTAGAATTTCGCATTCTGTCTGACGTTGATGATGAAAACTCCCCAGGATATATCCGGTAGAAGATGCAGAGCCAATCAGATTGGTAATAGAAAAGAGGGGTGTTTAAATATTTTGAAATTATTAATCTCACCTAATTGTACGAGCTCCAAGCGCCTGTCAGTCACGAAATGCCAAGGAAAGGCTTTGCAAAAGCTTGCAACTCCGATCTTCAGGTCGTGGACATTAGTTGACGCAGCAACTGACACCGCTTCGCTGTGCGCCTCACAGTTCTCTTCTTTAGACTTCTGATGTAAGGGCACCGCACTTATCTCGTATCTGGAAATAGACTCTATTGAAGCTGGCAAATGTATGGCAAAAGACATAGAAGATCTATCATTGTCACAAATTGTGGTGAATGTCAACGGGCATAATTTATCACTACACAATTTATCACTATAATACAATTAGAGTTTTAACAGCACATTCATTAATGATTTCCGCATTGATTATAGTAACAACATGTGTTGGCCTACTGGCTTCAGCGTGCGACTCTCAACCCTGATGTCGTAGGTTCGATATCCGGCTATGCACCAATGGATTTTCTGTCTATGTGCGCATTTAACATTCGCTCGAACGGTGAAGGAAACCGGCTTGCCTTAGACCCTAAAGACGGCTTGTGCTACAGAAGGCTGATTAGCTACTCGCCTATTAGATTGACAAATAATCATGAAACAGATACAGAAATGTGAGATTAAACTAAAAAAGTTCTAGCTCTATTTATTTATTTATTTTAAATTTAAATAATTAAAAATAAACTTAATGTAATCCTGTTTATGTTGAACTCGAATACAGGCTATTTTTATTTTATTTATTACTTATTCTAGAACAAGGTGTTGCTAGTTAAATAATGCATTTTATCACAGATCTTCATTATTAAACGTTTGACACAATGTAAACAATGGAAGCTACGTATCATAAACAATTCAACGCCAAATGCTACGTGCTGTAAACCCATAGATTAACTCTCGCAGAGCCGTACCTCAGTTAAATCTTAGGATCATCTGTAATTAGTAAGGCTTTAGGACAGCATCCATCTTGACTTAATGTGCATCTAAACCGGGTAAAGAAACATTATTGCCAAGAAGATTGACCTAAGTAGATGCTAAGATGTTGAGTTTGAATACAAATCTATTTAGAATTTATGTAATTCATTTGTATAAATAAACAAAATAACTTTATTCATATAGGTAAACAAGTACACTTATGAACGTCAACAGAAAAGATGTTAAATTGATTCTAAATTTAAATTTATTACCAGATCGCAAGTCAAGGGCGTAGAGCGGGCAAAAAGATACTCTCCGCCACTCTTTTTAAACGCCAAGTTTTGAGTCATATAAATTGTTTGGACTGGAGAAAATCAATCCCAAGGATTAGGATCGTTTAAATATTCGTCAAATTTATAAAAAGCTTTATTGATTTATTTACGTTTAACGAGAGTTTTGGATTTATTCAATGATCATTCTCTAATTTCGCTTGGGAGTTTGTTGTAAAACGAATACAATTTCCATATAAGGAGTGGATTATCTTCTGGAGCCTGGTTGGTCGTACGCTTAGATTCGAGTAGATAGTTTCGAGTATTATACTGTTGAAAGTCACCATTTGTTTTTAATTCGTAAATATGTGCACAAAAAAATCTATACTGTATATATTATATATCTAACACTACTACTTCAATATGGACAAATGTCAAAACAATTATAATCATAATTAAATCAACATCAGAGTAACTTAAAAATACAAGACACAATATACAAGATATTTAGATAAAGTAAAGTGCACTGGCCCCCACACTAGGATTCCCTGTGTTGTGGGCAGCCAGTCTCTTCCTTTTGACACGTAAACAGTATTTTAAAAATTATATTAATTATTTCTACACATTTATATTAAAACTATTTTTGCACAATAAGAATATTTTCAGTATCAGAATAGGACAGGTTAACAAGATATTGTTTGAGATGTTTAGTAAATGTATGTAATGTGATTTTTTAAATGTTCGTGATAATTTTGTTTATAATGAAGTGGTTAAAGATGAAAGGGCCTCGGAAGGAGAAAAAGCGTTGGGCGAAGAAAGTGCGAGTTTTGTGATGCTTATATATGGGTTTGCGTTTTGTTTGATGCGGTGCGGTGGGTGTTTGTTTCCAAAAAAGTCTGCATATTGCTATTAAATATAATGGTCTCACAGTTAAAAGTTTTGTTTCATTGTACAATTTTGAAGTTGAGTAGCGGAAAGGTTTCTTATATGAATTCATAATACATACCTAAATCGCCTAGGATCGTTTGTATAGCTCATCAGTCTTATTTCCGCATGGGTATCGTACAGTAACCGCGCGATCGCCCGCAGACTTCCAACGAGCATATAGGCCACTGGCTCACTCTCCGTTGTAAGGTGTAGTTCTATGTTTCCCGCGTGCGATGTACAAACAAAAGCCGCTTCTGTTTCCGTCGTCTCGTCTTTGAACACATCATCCTGTGAAGACAGGTAAGGTATTAATGGGCTTATTGGACCTAAATACATAAGTACATTCTAAATATAAAGATAATTAATAATAATAATAATCTTTATTCATTTCTCACAAAAAGTTAGTACATAAACAAGTGACAGTTATATACTATTATAAATAAATAATTGTCTTACTTCTGTTTAGGGAAAATGCTAGTTTGTGTGAGACTGATGCCTGCTTAAGGTAAGAGTACCTGTGTTTCAGGTCATCAGGCTTCCACCACTTCGGATCGACCGAAGGTCTTATAATTGTAATCAATATACATATATAAGGAAAAGAGAGCAGAACAGTGTTGGCCAAGTGGCTTCAGGGTGCGACTCACAACCCTAAGGTCGTAGGTTCGATCGCCGCCTGTTCACCAATGAAGTTTTCTATGTGCGCATTTAACATTCGCTTGAACCGTGAAAGAAAACATTGTGCGGAAACCGACTTGCCTTAGACCCATAAAGTTGACGGCGTGTGTCAGGCACATGAGGCGGATCACCTACTTGCCTATTAGATTGACAAAATATGATCATGAAAAATATACAGAAATCTGAGGCCCAAGGTTGCAGCGCCACCAATTTCTTTATTTTTATATATAGAATATAAATAATCAAAAAACCGCGCTTGAAAACGTTTACTCCACCGGCAAATTCTTACAAGGATTTGTATGAGTTCTCGTGTCGCAATGTTTGTTCCAATACTCCTCCGAAACGGCTCGACCGTTTCTTATAATTTTTTTATGCATATTAAGTACGTCTGAGAATCAGCTACTATCTATCTTTCAAACCCTTAAGTGATAAGGGGTGTGCAGCCAATTTTTTTTATTTTTAGTCATTTTTTTATGTTTGCCGGGTCAGCTAGTAATGTATATAATTAGGAATTTTTATCGGTAAAGACAGTGTTATGAATTCAAACCATCAAGGATCAAAACTGTTATATTAGTTAGTTAATTTATTATACCGAAGATTAAGTTAATATACATATATGCGTACAATTTCTTATTCAATAATCTCACCTGATCATGTAGTACATCGTGAACACTGTCTAACGTAGTAAGAAATTCAGTCAAGTTAGTTCCTAAGCATTTAAACGCCCGTTCCAGCCGACAATTGTGAGAAAATGCTGTCAAAATTAAATATTCCCCTAGTTTCGCTATAAAGTCTTTCGTACAAACACCTGAAACAAAATATAAAGAACGTTAAAATTTTAGTTGGTGAACAAAAACCTATCACGGAATGACACACACAACACTGTTTATTTATTACTTAAAGAGAGGGACACTTGATTTATACTATAAAAACTTCGAAAACTTCATTATATTAAATAAACCTTAAATCCTATATAATACCAAGACGTTGTTACGCCATCGCGTTTTAACACACGCCTAACGCCATCTATTACTTAAACAAATAATTAATTTAGACATTCCGCCCACCAAGGACGAGTCCTTTCAACATTAGAGTTGCACAAAATTTTGATAGAATTACTTTCATAACAAACAAAAAAATAACATGTTCAGTTAAACATAACATAAAGTTCATCAAGAAAAAACAAGTTAAAGAATTCGAATATTATACTAGGTAAATACGTTAATAATAAATCTAAAATCTACAACAATGAAAAGAAAGAATTATTATAACATTCGTAATTGAATCAAACTTGCCGCCCACCATGATGTAACAAAAAAAAAAAAAAAAAAATCTATTTCTGAAGTATACTTATTTTACTTAAAGGTCTCTTTATAAGGCCATTCTTACATTTTATGGTTATCACTCTAGTGATATTATCAGGACCAGTATGTTTTTCTACAATTTTACCTAATAACCATTTACACGGTGGCAAGTTTTCTTCCCTAACAATACAAATATCATTTATACAAGGGTCTTCAAGTTTCGAATTCCACTTATATCTTTGACTTAAAGTTAACAAATATTCTTTAGACCATTTTTTCCAAAATTTTACAACAATATTCTGCATGACATTCCATCTTTCTTTAAGATTTACATTAAAATTAATAACTGATGTGTCATCAACAATATTTACAAGAGGTTCACCAATCAAAAAATGACCTGGGGTTAATGGGAGAGGGTCATCTGCTACGTCACTAAGCAATGAAATCGGTCTTGAATTTAAGCAAGCCTCAACCTGTGATAGAACAGTAACCAGTTCTTCATATGTCATTAAATTATCACCTATTGCCTTGTTCAAATGTGTTTTAACAGACCGCACTCCGGCTTCCCAAATGCCTCCAAAATTTGGTGCTTGAGGTGGAATAAAATGCCACGTTGTTAATTCAGATGTGAGTAATTTTGCAATCTCATCAGGTATGTTTGATTTAGACCGATCAAACATGTCTCTCAATTGTTTATTGGCACCAACAAAATTTGTGCCATTGTCGCTATACAGATCTCGACAATAACCACGCCTAGCGATAAATCTTCGAAAAGCTGCAATAAAAGCCTTAGAAGTCAAATCGGTGACTAATTCAATATGTATAGCTCGTGTTACCATACATACGAAGAGATAAATATAACTCTTGTAGGTCTTAGCTCCTCGTCCTGGAGAAAATTTTATATGATATGGACCTGCATAATCAACGCCGGTTGCTAAAAATGGTTTACTCGGCTTAAGTCGTGCATCAGGAAGTTGGCCCATAAGCTGTACTCTCGCTGCTTTAGAATACCTTAAACAGGTAATACATTTCCGATAATACTTTTTAACCTGATCTCGAACTCGTACAATCCAATACTTTGAACGAAGAAAGTTTAGCATGATTTGAGGACCGCCATGCAAAGTCTTTTCGTGTGCATCCGAAATTAATAAATTAGTAAGGTGAGACTTAGCAGGTATAATAATGGGATGTCTTGCATCATAACTTTCGTTGGCCATGCTTATTCGTCCGCCTACCCTTAAAATCCCATTATTGCCTAAAATGGGACAAAGAGTGCGTAACACGCTCTTTTTAGGTACTTCTTTTCCATTTGCTATAACTGTTATTTCTTCGCCAAATGCAAATTGTTGCACTTGCTTTATGCAAACTTCTAGTGTTTTATTGATTTCTGTGACTGTTATAAATTTAGGTAAGGTTTTTCGATCTTCTTTTCTCATTACAAATCTTCGACAATATGACATTACTCTCAACATTTTTACTAAATTAGAAAATTTAATCCATTCAAAATTTTCATTCCTTTCTATGATATTCATTGAAACTATTTTTCCTTCTTCATTTGTACCACCAATTTCTAAATCTTCAATTTGAATATTCGTGTTTCTTAACCATTGTGGACCTTCCCACCATAGAGTGTGAGACAGTAACTCAAGCGGACTCAGACCTCTTGACGCGCAATCAGCTGGGTTTGCTTCAGATGAAACATGACCCCACTGAGAGTATTCCATAATAGAAAGTATTTCTGAGACACGATTACTAACGAAAGTCATCCATTTACTTGGTCCACCTTTAAGCCACGCCAAAACTATTGTTGAATCCGTCCATCCATACAGATCATCTTTAGGTATTTTCATAATTTGAGATATTTCGTTAATTAATTTTGATGCTAGTACAGCACCGCATAGTTCTAGTCGAGGAATAGAAACTTTCTTCTCGATTGGAGCTACCTTTGTTTTCGCGGATACTAATCGAACTTCTATTTTATCATCTGAACTGATTACACGAATGTATACTGCGGCTGAGTAAGCTGAACAAGATGCATCTGAAAATGCATGTAATTCAACTCGACTTTTGCGGGTGTAACCCTAACCATCTGGGAATTTGTAATTGCTGAATATGAATAAGATCATTTCTAAAATTAAACCATAATTCACAAAATTCACTTGACAAAGGATCGTCCCAATCAAGATGTTGCTTCCAAATCTGCTGGATCAAAAGCTTTGCTAATACTACGACTGGTGAAATCCAACCCAGAGGGTCATACAAACGGGCAATATTAGACAAAACTTGTCTTTTGTAACAGGATATGTTATTTCTGGTAAAGCAACAACGTATTCAAAACTATCAGTTTCTCGATTCCATTGGACGCCCAGAACCTTTATCATATTATCTGTTTTAATTGGCAAAGATGTCTCCTCTTTATTGTTTTGCTTTCCAATGTAATCCAATAACTCCTTACTATTGCTTGTCCATTTTTGCAATTGAAAGCCACCAGATGTCATTAAAGCATTCATTTCATCGTATACTTCTTTAGCTTCATCAATAGTCTCAGTTCCTGTCATCAAATCATCAACGTAAAAATCAGTATTTGTAATAGACGCTGCCACTGGAAACTTCCTCTTCTCTTCATATGCCAGTCGTTGTAAAGTCTTTACAGCTAGGTACGGAGCACAAGCTGTTCCAAAAGTTAGCGTAAGTAACTTATAATGTTCCACAGGCATGTCTGGATGTGGCCTCCATAAAATCCGCTGAAAATTAGTTTGCGCAGAATCAATTAATACTTGTCTATACATCTTAACTAAATCAGCAACAATGCTAATTCGATGAGTTCGCCACCTCATTAAAATATGTCTTAAATCTTGCTGGATTTTCGGTCCAACCATAAGATCGTCATTTAGCGAAACATCATTCATACCCTTACTAGATGCATTGAAAACCACGCGCACTTTAGTGGTTTCCTTATCTTCTCTCACCACTGCATGGTGAGGAAGATACACTGCAGTACTGTTATCCACATCATCTTCTGCAACTCGAGACATGTGGCCAAGTGTCAAATATTCTTCAATCACTTTTGTATACTCTTCACGTAACCAAAAATTATTAGATAATCTTCTTTCTAACGACACCAATCTTTTCATTGCAATATCCATAGATTGTCCATACTGACATTCTGGATCCTTATTTTTAAATGGTAATGTAACAATGAACCTTCCATTCTCATTTCTAGTAGTCGTAGCCTCATAAAGTGTTTCACACATTTGCTCTTCCACAGAAAGTCTCTTCTGAATCCTATCTGGTTCAGCCTCTATCTCCCAAAAACGTTTTAGATAATCATCTTCCTGTTCGACTTGCAAATGTAAACTCGTAATGTTAGCTGTGGAATAAGTATCAGACATTTTTCCCGATAAAACCCAACCAAAGGCCGTATTTTGTGCGATAAGTTTTCCTTTGGGTTGTTTTATTAGGCCATCTAACAATATATCTGAGTATACCTCAGCTCCTACCAATAAATCTATTTTACCTGGTACAGTATAACCTGGATCAGCTAATTCTAACGTAGAAAGTTCCTTCCAATCAGGTAAATCAATTCTGTCACAAGGCAGCATATCAGTGAGTGACCGTAACACGTAAGCATTAACTCGAATTAAACATTCTGGATTATGGCGAGATTCTAAATACAATATAACTAAATATTTTACATGCATTTGACCATCTCCCAGACCTGAAACATTACAATTAACAGATAATTTTTTTAAATTTAATAATTGAGCAGCCGCTTCTGTGATAAACGAAGCTTGCGAGCCTTGATCTAACAAAACCCGCAATATACTCCTATTTCCACTCCTCGACCTCGCCTTGACGACAGCTGTTGCCAGAAGCACTTGTTGATTGTGCCTTTGATGTTTTGCAAAATTTGCTACAATCGATGTACTTGGCACCGGATTCTCTTCTCCGTTTTTAACTTCCTCCAATACATTATTAATGTGTGTGTCACTTCCTTCCCTCTCAATATGCAGCAAAGTATTATGTCTTCTGCCACATTTTTTACAACATGTCGATTGTCGACATTTATTTACTACGTGAGTCTTTTGTAAGCAATTGTAACAAAGTCCTTTCGACTGAGCAAAATCTCTTCTTTGTTGAACAGTAAGAAGTCTAAATTGCTTACATAAATTAATATAATGACTTTCTCCGCATAAAAGACAACTAAATTCAGTTTTTTTATTATTCTCTTGAACTGCCGCGTGAAAAGTTTTAGGAACTTGTTTTTTCATTTGAAAACTAGTTTTAGGTAATTGTTTACCAGTCTCAACCATCTCTAGACTCCTAAATCTTCCCTCAAGAAACTCAACAAATTGCGACCATGTTGGCATATCATCTGACAAATTATTTATGTGATTTTCCCACTGTTTATGTGTTTCTAAATCTATTTTCGAGACTGTCAAATAAATTACAATAGAATCCCAAGAAGCCGTAGATATGCCCATATTATCCAAAGCCTTTAAACAAGAAGTTGTTGTATCTAATAATTGTTTAATTGCTGATGATGATTCACTAATTGTTTTCTGTGAAAATAATGTCTTTAGGATTGCATTACTATTATATCTTTTGTTGTTATATCTTTTTACTAATTGATTCCACGCTTCTTCATAGTTGAGATCTGTAGTCGAATAATTTCCTATTAAGTTTAAGGGTTCTCCTACTATACTACTTTTTAAATAATGCAATTTCTGCGCAGGCGACAACTTTTCATTATTATGAATAACAGAACAGAACAAATCATAAAATGTCTGCCATTCACTATATTTTCCAGAAAATGAGGGTAGTTGTATCCGTGGTAATTTTATAACATCTACAGAATGAGCCTTTGCTTGATTTTCCCTACATATTGAACTCTCAAACTGTTCTAACTTTTCTTTTAAATCTGTCATATATTCAGTATATATTTCTTGGAACGAATCACAAATGTCTTCTTCAAAATACGGAAACGATTTTATTTGCTCTGGAACCACTATTTGTATTAAATGCTTATGATTATCCATAAATTCCTTCAGCAACTCATCTCAAGTATTTATACGTGTTTGGACATATGCTTTTGTTATTCTCACTCTTGGACTTTTCTTATAATTTGAATGCGCCTTTTGTAGCCTTGAATGTAAATCCTCTTGATTTTTTATTATGTTAAAAGCCATTATTTCAATTTAAAATTACGTAGTGTATTATTTAAAATCACTAATGTATTAATTATTTAATTTACAACACTTTTTTTTAATTAGTTCAAGATTTGTTGAAATTATTTTAAGTCCAAGATTGGTTGAAATTATTCTAAGTCCATACTAATTACTATAAAATTTTACAAGTCCAGTTGTCACTAATGAATAAATATTCTAAGTCTTTTGCATTAACTCACGAGTCCAAAGTCCATCCCTGGTTTCGGCACCATGAACAAAACCTATCACGGAATGACACACACAACACTGTTTATTTATTACTTAAAGAGAGGGACACTTGATTTATACTATAAAAACTTCGAAAACTTCATTATATTAAATAAACCTTAAATCCTATATAATACCAAGACGTTGTTACGCCATCGCGTTTTAACACACGCCTAACGCCATCTATTACTTAAACAAATAATTAATTTAGACAGTTGGCATACATATTTGTTAAATACTAGTTTTTTGACCAAGTTACTAGGATTTTAGTTTGTTAACACACGAGGCGACATCTACGATCTGAAGGCATCCGTCAGGTTTTAGGGGGTAGGGTTGTAAATATTAAGTCTGAGTCCCACATAATCCCTGCTGGAGTTAAATACCGCAGGGATATGCGTAAAAGCATTTCCTGACATAAAAAAAGGAGGCGAGATTGACAGCCGTTCCTATTAGTACGGGAGGTAGCAACGTTTTCGAGAAAGAATTTTAGGTCAGCTGATTTTGTGATATGTCTTCCTTCTTCCACTTTCGGTTAGAGTCTGGGCTATCTGGCTGGCGGTAGCGGTTGCGTTCATTAGTGCGCATCCTACCTGTCTACCATCCTGGATTTTAAAAGCATTTTAAGAAGCGTAATTTTTAATTTTTCGTTTTTAAATAAGTCTACCTGGCGTACTTTTTTTATTGCCAGTAATTTTTGACAATGCTAACTATGTGCCAGACGCGATTTTAGGTTTTTTTTTATAAAAATTTCAAAGTATTTTATAATGTCTGTAATTTTAATATTATGTTATTTAAATATAAGAAAAACTAAAAATGAATTTGCCAGACATTAATTCGATTGTTAAGCCTTGAATAAAAATGAAAAATTCATGAAACGTATTGCAGTATAATGCTAGTAGTTCGAGAGAGACAATTGCAGAATAAGTCGAGAATGAGACAGAGAACCATTACAAAAGTAAATTACTTGTCACTGTTCATATAATAATAATAATAATTCTAGTCAGAGCAAGTTTAAAAAAAATTAAGTATAAAAAGGAATATAAAATTAGATTAAATTCAATTCCAATTCCGCTTTACAGGGTGGCAAACTGGATGAGTCAAAGTTTCGAATTTTTTTGTCAAAGTTCTCATCTGATTTTTTAGACTTAAACGTACTTGAAAATAAATGAAATCGAACATCGTTAACATTCGAACAATTTTTAACTCCGTACATTTGACAAATAAATTTCTCAAGAATTACAAACGTAGTTTCAAGTACTTCTTCATCATCCGAAATTATATTATCAAAAGCTAACTGGTATTCTTCAGAATTTTCTAATACTTTAAAAGGCTTAACTTTGCCTTTTCTAAAAAAAGGCTAGCGTGTAATCACATCCGGTGATTGCGTGGAAGCATGGTAAAGCTTTGCATAAGGAGTCACCAAGAATTCGGTACAATTCATTGATGTTTATGTAACGCTGATGATTTCCAACACCCATATTTATATTTTCAAAGATGTTTTCAGGTGATCTATATTTCCCAGAAGTATAATTAAAATATCAGAATCAGAACAGCGTATAACAACTTCTGCGTCAAAATCGATTTGGCAAATATGAAAAATAATCCTAGAATCAGCTTCTTCGTGTTCTTCACACGATAATGATTCTTCAATAGTTTTAATTACTTTGTTATTTATCACTTTGAATGAATAACATTTATTAAAACTCACGTAAATGTTTTTATTACCAATGAAAGGCATCATACTGCAATACTTTTCATGACTTTTTCATTTTAATTCAAGGCTTAGCAATCGAATTAATGTCTGGCAAATTCATTTTTAGTTATTCTTATATTTAAATAACATAATATTAAAATTACAGACATTATAAAATACTTTGAATTTTTTTATAAAAAAAACCTAAAATCGCGTCTGGCACATAGTTAGCAATGTGAAAAATGTCTGGCAATAAAAAAAGTATGTCAGGTAGACTTATTTAAAAACGAAAAATTAAAAATTACGCTTCTTAAAATGCTTTTAAAACCCAGGATTATTACCTGGACAGGTTGGATGCGCACTAATGAACGCAATTGCTACCGCCAGCCAGATTGGCCAGACTCTAACCGAAAGTGCAAGAAGGAAGACATATTACAAAATCAGCTGACCTAAAATTCTTTCTTTTCAAACGTTGCTACCTACTATATTCGTACCTTCAGAGAACCTAAAGTCTCGAAAACGCATAGCACAATGAATAAAAATAATTAATGAAATAAATAATAATAATAATATATTTTAATTATTATATTTTAAGGATAGTTTTTGTTTTATTTATAAATGTAGATATAATGAAGACAGATGGAAAGTAGACTGCTGGCGCGGCGTATTTAATGTAATATAAATTGTCATGTTTGTGTACGATAGCGCAATAAATAATAAAAGCAATTCGAGCAAAATCATTTCCTAACTATTCCAAAATATCAAAAATGCACAACGTTAATATTCAAGTTTTCACTTCTGCCGGCACTCCCGGAGTGCAACCCGTCGTTTTTTTTTCTGTGTATTTATTGTTTTGTATGTGATGTAAATGGTAATAGTTATCGCATTGGAGTGATCTGTAATGGTTGCTCATTTTGTTAAACCAATAAATAAATAAAGGTTTTAGGATGAATTTGTTTTTAGAATAATAATTTAGCTTAAATTTTTAGGTTAGTAAATATGCATTTAGTATTTATATTACCAGTATATTTTAATAATTCGTAAGCTTTCTTCCGACAGAATAGGCCCGTGGGAAAAACCGACCTATATCACGATCTGACATATTATCTTCATACTATTATACATATTCACATGGCTACGTTAAACTGCTGACTTCGTACTTGTAGAAGCCTTTTTTGTATAGACTGATAATATAAAAACGCAAGTTTGAAATTAAATAATATTTTAACGTCCAAATTAATACGAAAACACTCCATAACTGAGTCTACCCAGCTTTGATCACGTTCGCGTGGTTACTTCTACTATAACTTCAATACAAACTTTCATCTCCTGGTACCCCTTTTTTTAAATTTACTTTTCCAAAGTCAACTCTATCCCTATACCAATTTTATCCAGTTCGGGTCAGCATGAACGCGTTATAGACTTACTTTTCGTAACAGAGTTACTTTGAGATTTGTTGCTACTTAATCTAGTAACAGTTGATAATTCGTTGCAGCAGAAATATCCTACTAATATTATAAACGCGAAAGTTTGTAAGTATGGATGGATGTTTGTTACTCTTTCACGTAAAAACTACTGAATGGATTTTATTGAAACTTTACAATAATACAGCTTATACAATATACATCAGAATTACACATAGGCTATTTTGTGAATTGTCCAAAATATCAAGTAAGTAGGGAAAACTCTAGCATCTGCGTGTATTCTGGCGTGCGCTGTTAAAACCGCTAGAGTTACACATGTGTAATGTATGATGGAAATGTTTATCTTAAATAGTACTACAAAAAAGCCTTTTTTATTATAGCCAAAATAGTGAACCATAACTACAATAATAATTAATTGATAATTTATTTCAAATGCACATTTCGTAGTAATAAATTGATTCCTAAATGAAAAAAGATACTTTTATCGCTTCTCATATTCAAAGTAGATAAAGTATGTCTTTCACGCTACATCATTTGGACAAATATTATTTTAATCGCGGGCACCATACTTCTGTACTTTGTATAAGTGATAATGTCTTTGTTGTATGATAATCACTTACACAATAATATTGCACTTGTGTGTATAAGTTAAAACTGTTTGAACTATGTATTAATGTAAATTCGTTGTTCTAAAATTCTAGTACCATCCAGTGTACTTATCGCTCGCAATAAATAATATATTTTTATATACCGATTTTTTATTGAAGACACGGGTAGGATGTAACTCAACATTAACTACATCAGTCTTACATTGTTCTTATCTGAATCAATTAAACTTTGCTAACATTAAAAATATGCAATTCCTCGCAAAAATATTAGAAAATACTAATTGGATTAAAGCAGTGGGCTTTGAAGTTCTTTCAACGTGTTAGTCGTCGAACAATAGAGCATCTTAGTTCATGGTCGAGTAGAGTGGCCTTATGAAAACAGATAGGCTATTTAATTTCAAAGCGCTTTAACCTAGACACAATCGGCTTTATAATATAGAAACTAAAAATAAAGACGGATTTGTTACCATGGTTTCTGTTACATATATCTTACTTATGGTAGGGGAGCCCAAGAGGGGATTTCGGGATTTACTAAAGCGCGGCAGATTAATATACAGGGGGATAGCTTGTACTCGGTTAAGTACCTCCACAAAACATGAGGTCCATATATAAGGCCGCCTGTGAAGGAGACAGGATCAGATTAGTAAAAAAAAATTGACCATCAGAAATTCCCGAGCGCATCAGATTAAGGTAGGGTGAGTTAATTACATCCTAAAAAGTGTATATTCCACTAATCTGACAATTTGAGAGTGACGGAAAAAAAGGGGAGGGCAACAAAGTTGTAAAAAAAAACGTCATCTCGACATTCTCGAGCGTAGCTAATTTTTTTTTTATTTTGAAGGAAATAATTCAACAATAATGAAAAATATATAATCTGACGATTTCCGCAAGCCGAAATAACAAAAATTCGTCGATAAAGTTAAATGCGTGCAGCTGCGTGATGCCTACATTTCCTTAAACCGATCGGAATCTACTAAACGGCGTTCTAAATATTTCCCTCAAAATTACATTTCCTGTGAATTTGAACCGATTCGAAACGATAGATTTTGAGAAATTTTGAAAAATCTTAAAAAATTAAGAAATATTTTTTTTAAAGTGGTTTCTTTATCGATCAACTTCAAAAACTAATCCGCCTTTGAGCTTGAAAAACCACGTTGATCGCCACTAAGCTGGTCAAAAGCGGTTGATTCGTTCGAGAGATATCGTGAACGAAAGAAACCCGAAAAAGTGTTTATTCGGGATTACTCCGAAATTTGTGGTTCGATCAATTAAAATTGCAAAATTACTTATGAGGATGATAAAACTGCGTCGAATGCCGCCAACCGCGTGAAAATTGCTTGATCCATTCAAATGTTATTGCGGTTTGAAAATTCCAAAAATAGTGTTCTATGAAACTTCTATCAGACTTTCGAGCTGGGAGAGCTCAAATGCATAGAAATTTATTTCTTTGAACTCAGCGAGCTCAAAATATCAATTTTAAGCGCCCAGGAATGGAATTAGCGGGAAGTTGCAGGGATGGCCCTTTAGGTGAACCGTTTTTCTAAATTTTTTTGTCAGATCAGGCGAATCCCTCTAGATAATCGTCAGATTATGAGACAGTACGTTTAGAACATAAAGATGAACCACATATATCTTAATCTGACGCGCTTGAGTATTTCAAAATTGCGATTTTTTTTTTGCAAATTATGAAAATGGCTGTGGGTTTGCGTCCCATCGAAATCGTCAGATTAGTGAATGAGAGCTTTTTTTGGTGCACTTAACACTCCCTTAGAAAATCTGACGCGCTCGATAAAATTATTTTTTTTTCATTTTCAACCCTTAAATACAACCACCCGCATCATGCAAACGATCAGATTAACATACGTACATTATTAAAAATACGTAGGGCATAGATGCTATCAATATCTGACGCGCTCGAGGATGTCCATGCAACAGTTTTTTTTACATATTTAACTATCTATAGCCGCTTCCCCCACCGATGAAAAGGAATTTATCATATAACATTTTTTTCTTCTTATTATCTAAGCTTTGCATCCCAATAGGTCTCTACGACGCTCGAGTAAATCCCCATTTAGCATCGTGGGCTCCCCTACCATTAAGGGCGAATCAACTTTATTACTAATTTTTAAATTCAAAGAATAAATAATTATTTTATAATTGACTTACATTGGATATAACATTCGTACATAATAAAATATTTAGTAGTTTTTATGGTGAAAACAAGAATCTTATCCAATAGTCGGTGTTAATCAGAGTAGACAGTAAACCTATAGAATATGTTAACAACTATGTATGTTAGGAAATCAAGTATCCGAATTATCAATTATCTATTAAGAAGATCGTATGTTGTATTCTTATTGTGGTCGGTTCGCTTACTACACGATTTTGTCTCCACCAATCTATGACTGGATAGAGGCTGCATTGGAGACTTGTTATATTAGTTATTATATCTCCACAACTCAACAATCACAGCAGATCAACAAGAACAGCAGTGAAAACGAAGTAGATAGAAGAATAAATGCGACTTGGAAGAAGTACTGGACCCACAAGGAAATTCTGAAAGGAAACTACAGTCTACAACACAAGAAGATAATGATGGATTCAAATATTCTACCTTATCTGTCATACGCAAGTCAAACGTGGGTTTTCAGCAAGAAAACAACTAGAAAAATCCTGTCTTGCAATGGAAAGAAGCATCTTCAAGTTGAGGAGAATAAACAAAACAAGAAATGTTGACATTCGTAAAAAAACAAAACTCACAGATGCACTTGTACACGCTGTAAGGCTATTGCTAGAGTGGGGGATAAAAGATGGACACTACAAATAACAAAATGAACTGGACCTACTGGAAAGAGATGTATAGGACGGCAAAAGAAAAGATGACATTATAGAACTAGCGGGGAAAAACTGGATGAATGTTGCTCAAGACAAAGAGATATGGAAAAATATGGAGGAGGCTTTTACCCTAAAAGAGGTCATACAAAAACTAGACCACTAAAAAAAGAAAAAAGACATGTAACTTAAAAAAAATTAAAACTTATACCCACACAACTAATACTAATATTAAGGAATGCAAACCAACCAATTGTTGTATGGATTAATAATGCTTTAATAATAATAATAATGGTCAAATAAGTCTGGCATATGGGCGTTGGGGCTGTAAAATAATTTTAGATAAAGGTTTCAAATTATTTGAAGGTCAGAGTGTTCTTTGATGAACAGTACCTACTTGACGAGGTCTTGACCTCAGATTATTTTTTATTACGTGGATCCAATTATGGCAAGTCAATGAATAACTATATTCTTTTATAACAAAGAATTTGGCATTGTCTTTTCTGTAAGAAAAGATCGTACTTTATGTGGCTTCGCAGTTGAAAATAGAATACTAAATATAAAAGATGAAAGGTCGTCTGACGTTAACGCCCAGGTAAGCCTATTAAAAGTCGTGATTGAGAGGTTTTAGCTTGATGAAATTTTGACTTTTTAAAATAATATTTTTTACTACATACAAATACATGGACAAATCTCTGAAAATTCAACCACCTTTCACAACTGCCGTTACTGAAAATTCATACTAATACAGCAAGTATGTAAGTTTTAAGTACTTTATAACTCAAACTCAAAATAACTTTATTCATATAGGTAACCAAGTACACTTATGAACGTCAACAGAGAAGATGTTAAATTGATTCTAAATTTACATTTACTACCAGTTCGCAAGTCAAGGGCGTAGAGGCT
The DNA here is from genome assembly GCA_905332375.1 of Pieris macdunnoughi. Classification (NCBI taxonomy): domain Eukaryota; kingdom Metazoa; phylum Arthropoda; class Insecta; order Lepidoptera; family Pieridae; genus Pieris; species Pieris macdunnoughi. Next base: position 255,803 of record CAJOBZ010000074.1, on the reverse strand, counting down.
TTAACTTTTGTTATCATTTTGTTATTAAATATTAAGTACTTTAGGGTTTGAGTGTGTTGCTCCTACTGTGCTTTTAAAATAAATTAGATGAATGAAACGTTGTTTTCCTTATTAAGGCTCTATCCCAGCACGAATTGCTGTCAGTTCTCGGCGTGGACTGCGGTGCGCAATGGAGAGCTGGAGCTCTGAGGCGCGCCGGCCCGAAATAACAATTAGTTATGTAAAACATTAAATCAATGACTTTTATCATTTTTTTTCTGAAATGAATTACTTAACTTGCGATAAAATATATCGTGTAAATTTCAAAATCATGTTCTATATACATTTTCGTCATAAAATGAATTCAAAGTATCAAAAATTGGCTATGTTTGGATTTTTTTTCTATCGAGCGAAGTTATTTAAATCGTGAATCGATCTTTCAAAATGGATACATAAACTACTCAACTCCACCATATATTTTGTCCATGCGCCCTACTTCAAGAAACGATGACGAAAAATGGAAAGAAGCAATGTACTTTTTTGGAGTTTGGCGACCAGATAGGTCCTTAAATGAATATCGGACCATCATCTAGTACAAGCTAGAACGGATGTAGCGCTGGCGTCCGGCGAGCACAGCAGCATACATACATCTTATCAGATATTTACTTATTTTATAAGCATTGACTTATCCGCATAATCAACCCAACATTTTGCCAATTTCTCGTAAAGTCCGTAAACATTTTATATTTTCGCCGTAACGACAGTCTGAATAATAAAGCCAATTGAGTTCATTTGTCAAAATAAATTCCGTTTCTTTTAGTATTTTTGTACGACTCATTTGATGTGAAAGTTTTTTATCTCAGAATTTATTTGAGAATATATTTTCCCGCAAACAACTTAACTACAAAACGCCTACAAGCATTCTTTTAGACACTCTTCTACGACCAAGACAATAGTATTTAATATTTTATTTATATTTATATTTCCAATATATTTTTTATATATTCACGACATTACTAGCAAGGTGCTTACTAAAAACACCTTTTGAGCGCTTTATATATTACGGGATTGATAAATAGAAATGCGAGAGTAGGCGCCGCAAGTGTACCGGAAGTATACGTGCTGCGTGTTTAAACATTCCATAGTTTTCGCATATTGCAGCGACACTCGTCACACTCGGTAGAAGATCATATTATTAATCTATTCCAGGTGCTCTACGGTGAAAGTAATTGTATAATTGTTGTGTATTTTTCTGTATGTTTTGCACATCCTGGGTCATTTTTCATGAATTTAGATTGCCGGCAAGAATTTTCGTTACTTGGCTGTTTTGGTATGTATTTGATTCCAATAATGTAAACTTACTGTCTGTAGCTCGAACCGCGTCGTATATTTCCTGTAGGTAGGCATAATTTCGACACGTTTTCACTTCGTCTGGCAATCTCCTCCTATAAAAAAAAGATATATTTTTATAAAAATATATTTGAATTTATAAGTTCTCTAATACTTTTAGCCTTACAGCACTGAGTTTCAAACGTAGATTAGATAATAACTAGTGAAAGTCACAATTAAAAAAGAAATTGGTTCTGGTTAGTTTTAGACGTTATTCTTAAGTGAGCTCAGTTGTGAAATGACGGACGTCGAGGTGATAGGGGTGGAATTTCGTATTCTGCCTCGACGTATGTATTTATATTAAGAACTAGCTGGCCTGGCGAATATCGTACCGCCTAACAGACGATATTTTTTTTAAACCTTATTCTGCTATTCGGGACACCGGTCTAGCTAGTAAGATAAAAAAAGAAAGTTGATAAGACAACAAATACATTATGTCAAAAAATAAAAATTTACCTTCCCGGAACCCCTCCACTAACACTTGAACTTTATGATATGGTATTAAAGTTCAAATTGACTTTTAAGTATTATTACGAATATTTTGTATGGGAATATAGAAAAGTGTTGTTTTTAGACTTTTTAACTCAATTTTTTGCAATTTTTCTCTCTGTAAGAACCATCCTCGTACTTCAAGGAATATTATAAAAAAATAATTGGCCAAATTGCTCCAGGCATTGTTGAGTTATGCGCTTACCAACACATTTTGCGATTCATTTTTATATTATAGATATGGTAAATACTGTATATTTGTTTATTAATTTCCATAGAAATATCTCACGTTTTATTCAAAACAGTTTGAAAGTAATATCCAAAAAACTAAATCCACTTTTTTCAATTATTCATAACTACAATATTGAAAATGGAAATATCGTTCGTATTTTCGCATTTCAATTGGAATTTATCGTCTCACATGAATTGGACTGTGATAAAATGACAATTAGCATTCGCGTTGCAACTGATGGTTGATGCATTAAAATTGTGCATTGAAACATGTATTGTGGGTATATTTATTATTAAAGCCTGATTTTCGCTTTTTTCCTTGTCTATAACTTTCGTATGAAATAATTCTAGTGAAATCTTTGAACTTGGACTCAAATCTGTTTCGTGGTTTTTTTTTTCTTAATAGGCAAGTAGGGTTAAGGCAACATCCGTGCCTGTCACACGGGGTGGGTTTGGTGGTCATACCTACATAATATTTACTCGCGATGTTTTCTTTCACTGTACAGTGATAATTTAAACATTTATTTATTTACAGATATAAAAATCCAGAAAGTAAAGTTAGTTCCATGCGTCGTTTTGTTTCAACGTATGAGCTAGTGTTTATTAATTAATTTACAGATAAAACATTCCAAAAACAAAAAATATGCAGAAAAAAGTCAGTTGGTGGCTACGGTTTAAAATAATGCTGACGGAGAAGACCATCCTTGTTTACATACTTAGAATACTTAGGTTTTCTCAAGACTTACTTAGTTTTATATGTTATCCAACTGTATCGCTTTATGGAATTTTTTAAAACCAGATAATAATAAATCTTATACTATAATTGATTAATTTACGTCGTACTTACAGCTTATATATGTTACAGTTAAAACCGGTTTTTAGATAGAACGCGTTTTTACTAAACGCCTTTGTTAAAACTAGAATTAACTAATGCTCACAATTGAATATCAGTTAAAACTAGTTATTACTAACGCGTTTTTTCGAAGTTAGTCAGTTAAAACTGTTCCGACCAAGGCTACTTTATTCTGAAAACAAGTGGAGAATCGCCAATCGAACTAGAAGCCAGTCAATATGATATTGAAGCTGGAGCATCTACGGCTGTAGAGCCTCTAATAATACCACCAAATGACAAAGACCTCGAAGTTGTAACAAATGTGAATCAACACATAACGGCATCCAGAGAAACTGCACATCAAAACTTAAAAAAACAGGCCAAGAGAATGACATTAGCTTTAGATGCAATACACGTTCCTGTAGAAATCGGTGATAATGTAATTATACAAATCCCAGATGTCGACAGAGCAAAAGCAAATCTACGTAATATAGTCGGAGTGGTTCTTCAAAAGGATGATCAGGGTTTTCACAAGATTGGAACGAAATATGGAATGCTCGACAAATTATATTGCAGGTATGTACCTACCTATGTGTTGCTTAATTGTTTTATCATATAATTATATTGCCTTTAGGTAAAAGCTAACTATTTAAATATTGCTTTTCAGGTCAGAATTCGACAAGTGCAAAGAAAAATTTTTGCATGAAGAAGACGTTCCGAATACAAATTTACCTTTGAGAACTGTTGCTAAGGAAGCATCCATAGGAACAGGCCAGGGATTTATGCGCTGCGTATGTAAGAAAGGATGTATGTCAAAAAGGTGTCTCTGCAAGAAAAATGGCTACCTTTGTAATTCAAAATGCCACGATAGTTTGTCTTGCAATAACAAGTAGATCGTCATCTTTTTTAATTTTAAGGTTGTTTGATTATTTTTTTATTGTATGTTTACCAATATCCCTTAAAAATATTATTATAATGTTCCTTTTTTAAATTTTATGGTTGTATTCTGTTGATTTGTTTGATTATTTTATTTACTTTTAATTAATGTTGTCACCTTGGCAACTACTTTATGCTGATGTTCCCTAAAATGTTCCTTTAGTGTAAGTTTTTTTTACTAGGTACGGTACTACGTTTCTATACCCTAGATCTTTTTAATAAATATTTTTAAAACTTTATCTTGTTTTCAATCCCAAAATTCAAATTAGTTTCTCTAGTGCTAGTTGTAACTAAAGCTCGGAGTGACAACTAGTTTTATCAGAAAATGAATTATATCAGTGGTAAATTCTAGTTTTCACTTGTTATTTCTAGTTTTGACAAAGGCATTTAGTAAAAACTATTTTTAACTAGGGAAAACGAGTTTTAACTAAAAACTAGTGTTAACTGTAACATATATAACTAAAAAACAGTTATTCCAAAGCCAAAGATGGAATACATAATGTATCCAAAAAGGTTCAAACATTTACAAAACTTTTTGAAATCGGTCCAGTAATATTTAAGTTCATCCGTTATAAAATACAAAAATTTAAAATATTTTCTCTTCATACGAATGTTTCAATGAAATAAAACTTACAAGCAGTGGTATTTATCGTAGTGCTCGGCTTGGTTCTTCGTCAGCGCTGTCACCGCTGCATGTAGACATTCATTCTGAAACAAAAGTTTTTATTATTTTTTATTTATTGAAGTGAACCTTCTTTAGGCGCATGAGGGTAATATCATTATTATTTTATTTAGTAAATAAATTTCTGTTTTTTTTTTTGGTTTTGTATTTTTATAAGGGCATAGAACCAAGACCTTTTTTGCTAAGACCCAGTTGGCTATTTTATAAAATGTGGACATAAGTTAGCAATTATGATAATAATGAATTTGTTATACTATTTGTTAATTGTTACCATATTCATGCTGGTATTTCTATATACATAACAACAACTAATTTTAGTTCTGGTTTTTAATTAGCCTTAGTATCATTCATTAATATAGAAAGACTGGCAAAACTAAATTATGGTATTTGGGCAGCTTAATTACTCAATAATTAATTTAGTTTGTTTTCGTTGAACTTTCACTTCTGACATATTGTGTACTTTGTACGCACGCACTTTTTTTTACTATATGATACTATTAAATAGCATGGTGCTATTTATTATAATCCAACATTCTTTAATGCTTATTCAGCAATTTAAGGCTGTACAGTGTCGCATTTGTACCAGGATAGTATAAAGTTGAAATAGCATTATTTGAATTCTATTTCGTAGACAAGACATTTCTAGAACATCGATCTTCTGTTTCGTGACCTTATTGTATAATTGGAAGTTGGAACACGTGCAGCCCTGAATGCTTATAATGCCTGAACGGTTAATAGAATATCTGTGGTTATTTTAAAACAATTTTATACGTTAATTCTGCGATAGATTCAAACGGTAGACCTATTCAAACGATCTGCTCCCGTAGCTCATTTCACGTACTTCCAGTGAGAACTTATGAATTTAGTATATTAGATATTTTAAATTAGTTTTAGTATAAACATATGAAGTCTAACCAACTCTCAGAATCGACTATGTAGAAGTTACACCTGTCGTATTATAATTACAAAGTCTAAGAACAACGCATTCCGGTTACACTGCTTTTTGTTAGCAAAAAGTTTTGTCGCTAGGGAAAGACTTTTTGATTTTCTCTTTCTGATTTTGATCTATGGTGACATCATTATACATTAATTTAAATGCTTATGGGATCGTCCAATGTCCGTCTCTGAGTACGGCTATGTGTCGTGTGGGAGTTTGAGGACTTTAGGATAACCAGCCAATTCCTGCAGCTCCAAAATACAAAATCTATTTTTGAAATACTTTATAATAAATGATTAGAGAAGCTTGCCGGAAGAACCGTTTCTCACAATTTCCGACGCCAAAACTCTATTAAAATCAAAACAAGAAAATGAGGTAATATCTTCCAAGCTCTCGCTGTAAAAACCCTAAAATCCATTAGTCATCTGACACTGAGTGCGATTGGCAGCCATTTTAACGTTATCCATCAATCAAAATGCAATCTGATATTTCCTTATAATGCTGGTGAAGTGACGCGGCTTTGCACGGATGTCTTAAGATGCTTAGCGCAGCTATAATTAAACAGGTCGTACTTAACAATAAATAATGTTTTAAGTAAGAGTTCCTTTCTTGCATTCTCATAGGATTGTTATTTGGAATCCTTAATCTATCAATGGGGTAAGATGCAGATACATTTCTGTGTTTCATTGATATTTATGTGAGCACATGTCAGGTTTTGCTTTTATTTATTTATTAAAGTACATGACATATATAATGCATTTTCTATAGTTACAATCCATCTATTCTATACATGACAATAACTGTGAACAACGTTTTAATAACTCTCAAACATAACACTTACGTTTTTACTAGTAATTGGTAAGCAAAAAATTACTAGTAAAATAGCGGATTAGGCATCAGCAGACTACCGAATATATGAGGCTCTGGATATGTAGTGTTTATTCTTTTTTATTCGCGAAGAATTCCTTAAGTCAGGCACTTAGGTTGGTTTTTACTGACGGAATTTGGAACACACTGCTGATTTTGAAACTTGTGAGTGAATAATGGAAGCATTGCATTAAAGAAACGTGAACCTGAAATAATGTATTTTGATTTAAACGTAGATATATCTGCGTGGAAAGTATAGTACGGACGTAAACCATACGCAAGCTGCGCATGTAAGGTTTCTCTCTTAGTCGGCTTACTGACGATATCGCGTGAATGTGAGATTTAGAATCGAGATTTCAGGATTGAAGTCCAAGCAATATGTGTTAATAATTTGAAACGCGATGATTCGTACTGCACTATGATTTTCTATATATTAAAGCAGTTTATACATATTTTATAGTATATGTAGTCGCCGGCATAAGTTTACAATGGCCAAGTATTTTATAAAATGTTAGAGTTCATTTAATGACAGAATGTTGCCAGGTTCTAGACAAATCTATAAATAAATAGAGTCTAAGAATATAGACAGTCAATTGCATGTATTAATCAAATCATAAAATTGCGTTTTACACCTCTAGAGGGCGCAGTATTAATTAATTTTTCATAATTGTCATATTCTAAAGTATAATGAAGAATGTTCATAAATTATAAAATTTCCAAATAGTTACTAGTTACTTACACACCCACGCCCGATTTCAAAGCCAAGAATACAAATGATTGTACCGAATAGCTAGCAATCAATTCTAACACAATACAAATGACAGAAAAAATTTGAATGACGAGTTAGAATATGTTGGAAAGTACATTATAAAGTAAAGCGCGCCTAACAGATGGGCAGGTGGACGAAATCCGTAACTACATGGAGAGGCCCACCAGGCAACGCTACAGAGGCAGACCCAAGGAGGGACCCAGGATGATGGGCCACACAGGCTACTTCTAATTAATCTGCGATATTTGTTTTAAAATAAGTGTTGTTTGATGATTTGCTATTTTAAAAGAGTACCGAGAGTTTTTTACCGCGGCTTTTTCTCTCGGCCTACACCCCTTGTCTTCTTTGCCGATGAGTAGGGATATCTACCGATTCAATTTAATTACGTGGAATAGGTGATACCTGTATCTTATATTCCATAATAAACATATTTTATTTTATTTTATGCTCGATGGGATGATGACATCAAAAAATCGCGGGTCCTCAAATAGTTCGAAATAGCGAAAGATGGCGCCAGCCTTGGAGGAGGCCTTTATCGGAGAGGGTTCCTGATATATACTAACTTCAAAAAATATTTACTAACACATAGGATAATTATATTAATCAGGAAATAATTTAAGGCTAAAAATTAATCAAAATCTATTTTCGTTATTTAATTCTGTAAGTCGCTCAAAAACCACACTCCTACAAAACATCAAATAATTAAATTGTACAAGTAATTTGAAATTACTTGTACAATTTAATTATCAAACTGTCTCGGTTTTCACGAATCAAAAATATCTGTTTTATTACGTAGAGCCCTTTCTGAAAATCGTTTACAATCTCCAGTATCAATAACAGTTTTGTTATTTTCATTCTCTATTTACGCAGGTGATGTTCTTACTGCGTAAATAAACAATAAATGTAACTACTAGTTACCATAAACGGCACAAAAAAACAAAAAATGTATGCGTGTACTATAGTGTACACACGTAAGAAGTGAAACTTCTTTATGATCTTATTTTACGAAAAATTATCTACTAAATGCAACTTTACAGAAATTGGTTAAATAAAGTTAACTTAGATAAACTTTAAAAAAAGGCTTTTATTATCATAGACATAGATAGAATAGAATAAATAAATATAATACAAATAATACAATTATTTTATTCTACCTTATTACTACTAAGATTACTACAGAATTTCATTAATTGTAATATAATTATTACTATCATTGTTATCGTTATTATATATTTTTGTTTTTAATATGAATTTTATACATTTTATAACAGCACTACACGGTTTTTGACATAAATAATAATGATTTAAAAGCATAATTTCTATTTATAACTAAACATAATACTGCAATATTAATTAAATATAACGTGAAATAATTATCCAATATAAATAACAGTACGTTGCGGTAAGCCTGAAGTTAGTTTTCAGAGGTAGGCAAACTTCACAAACAACAAATCTTGCAACTAATCAATAAACTGGATCCGAAATCGCAGGACAAGAAAAAGATGGCGCGTAACGGAAAAATGTGACGACGTCACGTGACGTAATTTTTTTTCCAACGCCGATAAAGAAGTTTCACTTCAATTATAACAAATCATTTAATAATCACATAAATTCAATTTGTTTTTTCTTCCAAAGAATTTCTTTGTTTGAGTTGTTTATTATCTAAACAACAAAACATTCCCCGTTCTTTCTACCGCATAAACAAAAGACAGAATTCTAACTAGAAATGCGAACTATTCCAATAAAAAACTTTATCAAAAGGATTAGTCTTCAGAATGTGAGCAATAACAATCAATATTGGTTTTAATTGCTTTGTACGCAACTTCGTCCATCGAGTTTGTGAAGTAAATAACAATTTCCACTTTGTCTATTGATTGTACAATGACCCAATTATATTGTACAATTAATTGTGTCGCTTGATTTCCCGGAAATTAATATTCTTGGAAGATTTGATGGATTTGCAACTTTTGCTATTTTGGTTTGATCAACCGCTTTCTGTAATTTAATTTCATCGTCTATTATCTCATGTATTATCTTATATGATATATTATATATATCTTAGGTATACTTCATGCATTTCGACTAAGTTATTGATTACCTTTGCACACAAGGAACTAACCCAAGGGCTTTTCAGATAATATAGGGGGGGCAAACGAGCTACGGGACGCATGGAGACCTATTCTAATGGGTGCCGTGCCCGCCTTTGTATACCCATTTTTTAAACATAGCTAAGTGATAATCGACAACCCATGCGGACCAACTCATGCTTCTCCGTACCATGCTTAGTGAGGGCTTTGAGTAACAACGCAAGAATAGCAAAGAAAAAAAAGTTTAGTAAACTAAACTTGATCTCCCGGAAAGATATTTATAATTTAAATATATGATCACACTGTTAATAAGAGGGATAGGTTTTATGTGTTTCGATAAGAGATATTTATCGAGGAGATACTCGATTAATTATTTATTAATAATGACTATGAAACTACTATTACTACAGACTATTACTATCAAATAGTCGTTAATTTGTAGATCTAGTAATAATGGCAAATCGAAATAACCACAAGTATTAACGGGTATAAACTGATTAAACTTTGTTGTTAATTTATGAGTACACCCTGTGACATGTAATGTGAATGGCAGCTGACACCGGCGCCGTTGCTCCGATAGACATTTAAAGTTAGCAATAATATTCTATAACAAGTGACGTCTACTTAGTTATAATATTAATTCTTTAAACCTTAATATATACTTAAGTACATTCATATATTTAAACTGCCCGTTCAATCAGATACTTACAGAACGAAGGGTAATTAACCTAAATAATAAATAACGTATTCAAACAGATCAAATATCAAGGGACATGATAATAATACAGTAAGTTGTAACTATTGTTTATTGGTTTGAAGTCGCTTAAAGGTTTTGAGAAAACTACTTGGTGACGTGATTTAGTTTGAGTGTTTTCCTTTATACTTTAAAAGCGTATTTAACTGGAAATATTAACTGTTATATATATTGTTATATTTTCTTCGTGGATAGACGATATAGAAGCATTAGTATTAGCGAATGGAGAAAGAAAGCCACGGATGGAATCAGGAAAATGCTGGAGGAGGCCTTTACCAGTGTAGGGATTTCGATCAATGGTTCTGAGGGAAATTACGATAACAAGTGACAAGAAAAAAATATAACAAATTTAAATTGTATATTGTTAACAATTAAACAGGATGTATTATTATTATTATATTTATTTTGTTTTTGTTTTGCCTAAAAACCAGTGCAGCGGTGCTATAATAACCTTTGATCTTAAAATCACATTTCTGTATTTGATTTTTAATATTTTTTTAATAGGCAAGTAGATAATCAGCTTTCTGTGCCTAACACACGCTGTTGTTGTTTTTTTTTGAATAAGGCTTTCCTTCACCGTAGCGAGTGTTCATTCCGAACAAAGAAAGAAAAGTCTTTTTGGTGCACAGGATTCAAACGCAACCACAGCTATGTTGGCTACAAAGCTCTAAATCGAATCTATTAAAATATATTTCTGGGTAACATTTAGACTGGCTTTGGATAATAATGCAGTGTTGGCCTAGTGGCTTTAGGGTGCGACTCTCAAGTTGAGCTCGTAAGTTCGATCCCGGGTAGTTCCAATAGACTTCTTGGCTACCTGTGCACCCAACTCTAACACCTATGGTCAAGGAAAATATCGTTAGGAATGTGCCAGATAAAGGTGCAATCACCTCCAGTCTATGAAATAAAAAATATTTAAGAAAATAATGAGGTCAAAACTATTATTTTTATTTATTGTTAATAACCAAAGATATTAAAGAAACCGCAAACGGCATTTGGCCGGCAACGCACCAACTAAAAATGGATGGGTGTAGCCTGGTTTGTCCTCCTCTTCTATTAAAAAAAATTGGGGGCACAAATTTGTAGTACATTCTATTAATAAAGTTATATTAAATGCGGAAGACGAAACTCGTATGTAATAAAATTACCCTAGAATGTGTTATTAATATTAATGAATTTCCCTGAAAACCTATCAGAACCTCTCCGGAAATAGCTTTATTAAGAACATATTAGAACATATAAGAACAATGTAGCTGTAAGATTACTTATAAATAAATAATCGTGCAGCAAACAAAACTACGCACAAATTGAGTTATTTCTATTAAGTTTGGATATTATGAGAAATATGCCTGAATTATCCAACTTACGTATTGCTATCACAAAACTTTTCGTATAAATAACTCACGTGAATTCGTTTTCTCTTATTCTCTTAGTCAAGGTAAAATTTGTATCGTTTTATATAAACAAAAGAACATAGAACATATTAGGTAATACGTACCTTAAGACAGTGTCTTTTCTGATTTCCACTATGCAATATGCAGTGCAATTCTCGAAGAAGCGCCCCACCAATTTTTGGTTCAGGGGATCGCGGGGTGCGGGGAGTTTGCTCCGAGCGTCAGTTGCGAACCGTCATCTATTCATTGTAGTGTGCGTGTGTACCGATAACACTCAGACGGATACTTCGACGGATGCTTGCACACATATATACTATAAACGGTTAGGAGGAATAGTGGGGCGCGTCTTCGTGGATTACACTATCTGTATCAATGTAGTTATATAACCTCGTGTGTCACCACCATAATTATATTTTATATAAACAAAACCATTGCAACATAGTAGTACAAAGATCCTTTATATTTCAATAGCCGAAATGCTGTTACATGATTTACGAACCACTCTTAGTTCTTACTAAGTAACGTTTCCTTGTAGAGCGTGAGAACAATGTGTCAGCACAACGGTCACGTAGGCCTGTAAGAATAGGATATAAATATAATAGAACGCTTGTAATACACAGTATTAAACGGACCTCAAATCGGACCGGTTGTACTCATTTTAACTTTAAGTTTTAAAAACCCTTTTTCGCGGACCCACTACTTGACTGGCGCTGAGGACAGGATAGTCGCTCTAGCTGCACGTACTTCTCAATTATCGGTTCGAGCATCAAATTCTGCTTACCTAAAAGGGGAAACTACGTCGCGATTGCTAAAAACGGCTATTCAAAAGAACAAATAAATTTGTCAAGAACAAAAATCCAAAAGCGTTAAGGGTGTTTTGTGCGAGTGTTGAGGCAGCGATGTACTGGTAAGTCACCTTTTCACCTTTCAAATCCAGCCCTCTCCACTTTTCTTTTGTTATTTTGAGATCGACATCTCTCATCTTAACGATAGTTTTAAGACTTTGTTAGAGTTAAATTCATATAAAGGTAAATTGTAATAAGTAAATTAAAGAAACATAGAAGTAAGTAGGTTAGTGCATGAAATTCTGCAACCCCTAAAGTAAGTATAAGTTTAGATTCACATCAAATTCTGTGAGCTATAATTATTGAGTAATTGTGTAATTATTTAATCAAACAATTCCTGAAAGAATACATAAAACCCAAAAAGAAATATTTTATATATTTCGGAAATACGGAACATCGCAAACAATTCAGCAACATGGTAATTAGGCTTTTTAAAGGTGTATCAATTCAATTTTATGAGTGTACGGAAAGAATCGTTTTTATTGACGATGAAAATGAACAGAACGCCGTTATTCTGAAATTTCATCTCGGAAAAACCTGTCACAGAGGTATTCAAGAAACTTTTACTCGCATCAGGCGACACTTCTTTTGGAATAATATGAAAGAAACTGTATCAGCAGTAATTAATTCTTGTGAAGCCTGTAAACATATGAAATATGACCGAAAGCCTTTGAAACCATATTTACAGTTAACTCAAAAGCAACATGCCCCATTCCAGGAATTATTTATAGATATATTTAGTATCGAAGGAAAAACATACCTCACCTTAGTTTACGCTTTTAGCAAACTAAGACAGGCAATTGAAATTACTATCAAAGGCACACTTGACGTTATCCGCGCACTAATAAAATACTTTTCATTTTACGGCATACCTAAGAAAATAAGCTGCGACTCTGGTACTGAATTCAACAACGATCTATTGAAAGAAATGATGTCACTCTATAAAATCCAAAAACATATCGACACACCTAGGAACCCTAATTCAATGGGAATAGTTAAACGTTTTCATTCCACCTTAATTGAAATTTACAGACTGACAAAATACGAACAACAATGTACCGACGCCGCATCTATTATATCACTCATCATGGCATATAATAATGCGATTCATACTGTAACAACTTTAACACCGTTTGAAGTAGTTTTTGGCCATGTAGATTCTGAAAACGCATTCAATATAGACTTCGAGAAACGATACTTGCAAAAATTAATTAAAGATCACGCCAAAAGAATAAAAGTTTTATACAAAATCATATCTGATAAAATATTAACGTTTAAGGAAAACTCTAGAGAAAAACGCGGTGGCGAATCCGACGTCCCGTTACCAGGGAAAACAATTTTCACAAAATTAATAAACACTCGTAGAAGTAAGTACAAACCTTGTTTTGAAAAGGCCATAGTTACAGGAAAACCTGAAAGAAACACCATCCCTATTAACATTAGAGGTAAACACAAAAAGGTACCAATTAAAAACATAAAACGACCTCCAAAGGTGGTGCTTAGTGATCACGATGACACTCACGAGCCCCAGCTTGGGCCTTCAACTTCAAAAGGTTGAAAACAATTCAGGGATCCGTAAGACAGGGAACATCCTTCATCAAACAGGATAACTGGCTTATTTTTAAGGTATTAGATTTGAATGGCCTACTAATGGAATTAGAATATAACAATAGGAAATATAGTAATTTTAGTAAGATAGTAAGTGATGATAAGCCTTAGTTTAAAGAATTTTTAGGAATTAGGGAACAAGTAGAGTATTTGCAAAGAATAACTACTGAAAAGATTAGGCAAATAATCCCTTCACACCGAGTACGAAGAGGAATATTGAACCCTCTAGGCTCTATTATTAAAATGATAACTGGAAACTTAGATCAGGAAGATGCTCAACGATATGAACAGTTAATAAATCAATTAGGTAATCAACAAAATTTCCACAAACAAGCGTTTAACAGTTGTTTTCAAAATGTTAGATGGACTCATTAATTCATCAGAAATATTACACAATAACTCAAAAATTATGGACGAAAGACTAAAACGTGTAAAAAAAAAAATGTTAAAAGACATAAGTACTAAAGAAAATAATGCAGTATACTCTACATATGTTTTAAGTTTATATAATCTTTTTGTTAGTAATTTTAGAACGCTTTATATAAAAAATAAGCGAATTAGAAATTGCTTTGGCTTTCACCAAAACCAATGTTTTACACATTTATTACAGATTTTAATTTATATATCACAGTCAGAAAATCTTATGTATCCACCCACTTGGGATAATTTAGTTAAATTAGAAGATACGATTAATGTTAAATCATACATGATAGACAGGAAAATAACTTTTGTATTAGAGGTAGCTTTAATAACCAATTCAACTTATAGTAATAAAATGTATCCCTTACCTATCTTTCATGACCCTAAAAACCTAACCCTAATATCCCTATATCCTGGTGAAAGGTGTAACATACTTACCGCTTATACAGCCTTGCAAACAAGTCTCTGAGGAAAATTATCTCTGCACACAAGAAAACAGGGGCACCGTATCCTGAAACGACATGCATTGAGGAGCTGATGACCTTCAAGGAAAACCCATCCAACTGTGACCAGAATACAGTAATTATAGAAGAGGTAAAGGTACAATAATAGTAATCAAATCATTATTCAAATAATTGCAAAAATGAGATAAGCCGAAACTCTATAAAGGGAACATAATATATCATTACTATAGATTAACCCTGCGATCTCAACATCAATGACATCCAATTACATCATCAGCGTTCATATACAGAAAATATGTCATCAGAACGTATCCCATCCATTAAGCTGCTGGAGTTACAGTCAACAGTGAACTCTAAGGAAAATCAGAATCCAGTAAACTTACAAGGAATGGAGCTCAGTGACCGGTAACACATGTCTTACATGCTGTAACAACTTAACAGAGATAGTGATAGTGAAATGGGCAATTCAGTGAAAGTGAAAAGCATTAGTTTAGGCACTCTTTTATTGTATTTTGCTAATTGTTGTGTTTTTTATAAAAAATAAGATTAGTAATATGTTGCAGTGGCGAAATAATCAGAATTTGCATGTGCAATCCCCTGATAATTTCGCTCTTAAGGAGGGAGGAGTTATATAACCTCGTGTGTCACCACCATAATTATATTTTATATAAACAAAACCATTGCAACATAGTAGTACAAAGATCCTTTATATTTATTTTATTTTTTTTCTTTATATTATTTCAATAGCCGAAATGCTGTTACATGATTTACGAACCACTCTTAGTTCTTACTAAGTAACGTTTCCTTGTAGAGCGTGAGAACAATGTGTCAGCACAACGGTCACGTAGGCCTGTAAGAATAGGATATAAATATAATAGAACGCTTGTAATACACAGTATTAAACGGACCTCAAATCGGACCGGTTGTACTCATTTTAACTTTAAGTTTTAAAAACCCTTTTTCGTGGATCACACTATTTGTATCAATGTATTGGTCTGCGCAATAAACACTCCCTTTAAAAACACGTGAGGAAACAGAGATGATTTCGACATGTCTTAGGTGGCATGTGTCAGGTACTGTTAGCTGAACACCTACTTACCGATTAAGAAAAAATTATCATACAAAATTTTAACCAACACATTGGACTTTTAAATAAATAAAATAATATAGCGGATCAATCTAGTCAAATCGCGACGGTATTTAAAAGGTTTTTTTAAAAGTAAACTTTATTAAGGAATATTACAATTAGTATTCTTAACTATAGTCGATGTTAGACTCTAATTCTAAGGTGGTCGATGCAAGACCCTATTACTACGGTGGTCGATATTAGATTGATTTGAATATAATTCTATTCTTACTGCTAAAAACCCTTACATGATAACTAAGCATTCGTCGTACATGATAAAATAATAAAACTAAGCATTCGTCGCAGTACTTGGATTAACGCTTATGGTGCGTTCTGGGTATATGTGTGACATTGTAACTATCTCGTACACAATTCGTTCGTTACAACAACAATACAAAATAACGTACTTGAATGTCAATGTTTTCATATTCCGAACGGAATTTAAAATTATTTTCATAACAAACTTTAATAGGAATATATCAAAGTGTCACGGTCATATTGAAATGGGACAACAAAACTTCGCATCCATTTGTTTCCACATTGGAATACAAAGTTTTCGTCTCAAAGTTTCAGGTTCAGAAATATCCCTATGTATGTTATATAACTTAATGTGACAGTCACCTGATCATAAATGATAGCCACCAAGGACTCTCACATTTACGGCCTTTAGAATTGGTACGCTCTTTTCTTGATGCATTGCACATAATAAATGTTTACTATCAGGTGTTATGATACATATACGAAAATATGCGTGCTCTTATTTCACCATACCTCCCGCTGATAGAGGATAAATCATTGTCTTTAATTTAATTTATTATTATTAATTAACTATTAATTGCTTAAGATATCATGTGGAACATGGTGTAATGGTTGCAGCTCCTTATAAATATTGTGTTAAACAAAAAACTTGGCGATTAAAGAGAGTGGTGGAGAGTTTATTGCCAGTTCTTCTCTTCCGTTCTACGCCCTTTATTTGAGATCTGGCAGTAAATTAAAATGTAAAATTAGAAGCATTTAATATGTATTTCTTTTTTGACGTTCCTAAGTGTAGGTACATTGTGTTACCTATATGGAGAAATCATTTTGGTTTGATTTGATATAAAACTGAAGAAAATTTATCTATAAAATTAAAATTAAACATAATAACTCGACAAAACATGCAACTTCCTGGATTAACTATAAACTATGTTGCCATGCTAACAAACAATAACTCACAATTAAATAAGTAACTGAATCACTCAGAATAATGTATATTTCTACTGGTATATTCGCATCGTTGACGAAGCTTCAGAGATCAAAAACAAACTCATACACAACCCTTTACGATATAGAACACTATCGTAAAACTAGCAATGAAAATACGCTTTCATCCCAAAACTAACATCGCATATGAAATATTTGAAAAGCATAGGGTGACCCGGTCGCAGGATTTATTTGAACCGACATCACGATTTTAATACGACCGCACTTTTATGATTCCATAAAGCGTCATGCTCTAGTTTCAGTGTTTTAAAATCCATATATTTTTAAAGCAATGGTGCTAGTATTAGCTGCCATTGTTATTATATGTCACAGAGCTTCTATATTAACAACGTCAAAGTCTAATCAGTTTGTAAGAAGAACCAGAGTATCGCTTATGGTTTATTCGATTTACCAATATTAATAGACCTACAAATTACTATTTCATAGTTTATAGTCATTTCATAGTTTATAGTCATTTCATAGTTTATAGTCATTTCATAGTCCTGTATATGTTTGCCGAAAAGCCTCGTATCCGCTCACAGAAGTCGCCCCGATTAAGTGTCAAGTGTCACTTGTCAAGCGTCACATGCTTATGGATTTAACTTCGACCAATTCAAAACATCGAAGAAGTGGCTTAGGCCTTATGACCGAGAATAATAAGACATGACAACAATAAGACAAGACATGGCTTCGGCATTAAGATCAAGAACAATGAAGACGTGGCTTCGGCCTTTAAAACTACCAAAATTCTCCAATTATTACCAAGAACAACAGGATCTGCGACTAACGGTGCACGTTTTGGTGGAATCCAACGTTTATTAAATTAGGACTGCAATAAGTACCGTATCGTAAGTTTGACAGTTCTCGTTAATTATTATAGTTAAGTTAACTATTATTATACAAATTTATTAATGCTAAATATGAATCATGACAAAAAAAACTAGTGAAAATGCCACTATATGCCTGCGTGATGTCAAAAAACCGTAAAGAACATGCGTGAAAGTACAAGTACATTATAATGCAAATTTTATTTATAGGAATGTGGTTCACATATGGTTAATATTTTTCCCCTAATCGTAAAATATAATTCGTGTATGCCTTAAAAATTTCTGTACGACTGGTAGCACGCTTCCCGTTAACACATTGATGCTAAAAACCAAGAATCATTTGTTTGTAAACATTAGATATAGATTCAAGAACGCAGATGATTGACTACATGATAAATGTTCCATTCGTTTTGCCGCTGAAATATTTTTATTTGCGGAACTGGTTATGATTTCTTGATACTAAAGTGGTTTTGTGCGTAATTTTCGTAAATCACGAATAATCTGCTCGTAATCGTAAACAACTTACAGCCTATTAATGTTCTTCATAAAACTCATATGTGCGTATATAAGTTATTGGGTATAAAAATAAGCGATTTGTATGTATAGAAGATTCTTTGATCGACCAAATCGCCTTTTGTTTAACCGTGAGATTTTTAGCTCTGATTTCGATGTTCAAATCCCGGCTAAACATATGTGCCACTAATACCTGTACATGTTTATAGACGTATGTCTAAAATATCTTGAACAGACTAAATACAACCCTGCTGCATATTGCATAAGAACAAAGAAAAGCTTATGACGGCTAAGAAAAGGAAACATGAATATTTCGGTCACGGCGTAACACCAAAAAATACGAGCTCCTTCAACTAATCATACAAGTCAAAGTGATAGGTGAGACCTAGCCACAGACGCACGTCTTGGTTGAAGGATCTTAGACAAAGCACCTAGTAATTGTTTAAAAGCGCGGCATCCTAAATTAAAGTAGCCATGATGATAGCCAACCTCCCAAAAATATGGCAATATAAGATGAATACTTGTACGGTAAAATTATTATGCGGAAACCGGAATATTCAAGTCGAAGTTTTCTACCATTAGACTTTTTTTGTATGTTATAGGAGGCAAACGGGCAGGAGGCTCATCTGATGTTAAGTGATAGTGCCCATGGTCACTCACATTGCCAGAAGTCTCGCAACTGCGTTGCCGGCGAATGAATCGATTGCCTATAAATGACAAATAGTTATTGAATTTAAACAAAATTAATGCAATGAAAAACTTACACCGCTACTATTTATTAATAACTTCGTAATGTATAATATTTCCTCAATCTGTACAGAATAAACAAGAGCATTTAGTCTATTTGGCGCGTGTTTCGAGTACCAAGCATTACGTAAAGCAGTATCGTCCTACATTAAGTGCTGGCATTCAACGCTTTGCGGTAACATAGTCCGCACTGAATTTCGGACGATTACGAAAATGTCCGCAATTAGACGCGCTTCAGTGGAGAGCTTTACCGCGTGCTACGGCTAAAGCAACTGATTACTCAGGTTTAAAGGATAAGGGGATTTAAATTACGAAATTCAACCAAACATTCTTACGAAAAAGCCTTGTAAAATTTACAAATCTTCGGGCCTTAAGTTTTGATTACGTTCATTTATAGTATTGGTATTATCAAATATAGGAAGGAGTTTTTATTTTTTTTAACTATCTCAAATTTGTAGCAAATCTTTTACATTTAGATTGATCACTGTTAAAATAATAAGAGACAAATCGTGTCTATTGGAAGTTCTACCAATACAGATGGCGAATACCGCATCAGAATCGATACAGCGAGAATCACACACTTAAAAGAAAATATACTGTGATTAATTGAAACGCCTTGAACAAAAACTAACCTAACTTTAATAAATATATTTTCGTTCCTTTTCGTTTACTCCCAGTGGGGCAGAAACAGACACATTTCTGCGTCTGTTTCATGCATTTTTTGTTTTCCAAGCTGAAACAATTATTGTTTCATCTAAATTCTACCAAGGGGGGCTATACGTTAGTGCGTAAACGTTAACAAATTTTTACTATTGTCACCACGTTTAATTTTTCCTATTAAACATTGGACACGTAGTTTTTGGCACCAAATTATCGCTATAACTCCATATTATACTCCGGAAATAATACAATAATATCCTCCTAATATAAGCTAAATTATATGTTTATAGCCAGTTTTATGAATGGTTCATTGAGTTGATAAAAGCATAAAATTATCATAATGTTCTATTGTCTAGCGTCTTTATTGTCACCGACAATTATGTCACTCCTATACTAATATTATTGACATATTTTTGTATGTATTTTGTATGATTTAAAAAAAACTCACTATACACTATATTGTCCTTAATATAGGCTCTATAGTCTATATATTTACAAAATATTACTAAAAAAATATCCAACTATCGAATCCGGAGCAGACAGCCACTATTATATATTTAGATTATTAATACGTAAAGTTCAGTCATAAGACACCGAGGTTAAGACGTTTACTAGGTCCTGGGTTTGATGTCGTTATAATAAAAGTTACCAATTTGTAAAATAATATATGATAAATAAGAAAGGTGATTGGTGAAAGTAGCTCGCGATTTTTAAAGGAAAGTTGGCGCTTGATTGAAACCCGCAAGGAAAGCAGAAGCGTGGCCGTCTCAAGCAAACCTGGCGTCATACTGTTGCAGATAAACAACGAAAGGCAAAGAGAGATGTGCAAGACCGAACGCGATGGACACTCACTGTGGACTCCCTCTTCCCCATCTAAAGGTTATAGGATATTAAGTCAGGTTACCAGTCATAAAATATATAGAATAAATCTTAAAAATTTAAATTGATAGTTTATACAACATAAACTAACGAAGAGAAAACATAGGCCTTAATGGTATGGTCGTCTTTTGAATAAATTAAATCCACTTCCTATATATCCAAATCAAATACCTATCAATATTATTTAACCTATATTATAAATGTCCAGTCCAGAAATGCGAGATGACCTTTGGAACTTGCGTTGTTAAATTGGGTTCTGATTTAAATAAAAAAAAAGGGTGCGAGTACTTATGTACGCGCGTAAGAAGTTATACTTCTTAGGCATTATTAAAAATAGTTTTTGATTGCATGCATATAATTAATTACAATTAAATAATCAAAGACTGGAAAAGGAGTCATTATAGTCAATAAAGTAAAAATTAAATAAATAAATATTTATTATTATTCTCTTACATTAAGTGTAACATAAATTCTATTATTATTCGAATGTTGTTTTTAAATTATGTCCAGTGCCGTAGCATCTTCCGTGGGCAACTTCATTCTGTTAATTTTGTGTCACGGTGCGCGCGCATCGTAAAATTTCTAGAAGTATAACTTCAAAAAATCGCGATTTAACTCTTACTTTGAAATTTATACATAATATACACGGATTTACAAAGCAACGGGCTTGGTATAAATATATACATCGTATCACATTAAAACAATGTCCCAAAGAGCCAACGTCAGTTAAAGATTAGATTAAATGTTTAAAACTATACTAATTATAGTAAAAACTGTTATATATTTAGCGGGTAAATGTTTAAGCAAACGCTAAAAGTATAAAGTAACAAAGACCTTTTAATTATTTAATAATTAACGAAAGAATTTTAGTTGATCAACAAAGAAACAAGAAGCTTTGCCGCTTCGGAAGATTTAAATCGGAATAAAAGTGTTCAAACAAAGACTTCAAAGTGACAATTACAGAGAATGGGGACAGGTATATTTCATCTTCCATTTTACTATCTTAATTTAGAATATTTGAATTTTCTTCATATTATTTATTTAATATGCGTAATATTTATATTATGGTGATGATAACATATTGTTCTATTCCCGTGCGTCTAACATCCCGGAGGTCGTAGATTCGAACATTGGTTATGCGCCAGTTGACCTATCTTCACAAGTACGCAGTAGACTCAAACTCAAACTATCTTTATTCATATAGGTAAACAAGTACACAATTTACATTTACTACTATTTCGCAAGTCAAGGGCGTAGAGCGGGTAAGAAGAACTGGCAAGAAACATTCCGCCACTCTTTTTAATCGCCAAGTATTGAGTCATACAAATTGTTTGAACTGGAGCAAATCAATCCCAAGGATTAGGATCATTTAAGTATTTGTCAAATTTATAAAAAGCTTTATTAATTAATTTACGTTAAACGAGGGCTTTGAATTTATTTAGTGATAATTCTCTAATGTCGCTTGGGAGTTTGTTGTAAAAACGAATACAATTTCCATATAAGGAGTGGTTTATCTTCTGGAGCGTGGTTGGTCGTACACTCAAATTAGTTGCGTATAATACTGGTGAAAGTCACCAGGATAGTAGGTAAACGTCGTGAGGAAACCGGTATGCATTAGACTGAAAAGCCAACGGCGTGTGTTAGGCACAGAAGACTGATCACCTTCTTGTCTGTTACAAAAGAGAGAGAGAGAAAACAGAGATCTGAAGCCAAAGAAATTTTAATCTCAACTTAAATGTCCGATAGAAGAGAAAGTCGTATTGCATTTCGGGATGGATTGACTTGATCTACTAGATTTGCCCCTTTAAACGCTGTTCAAACTATTAAGACTATATATATATATATATATTGTGTTCACAGTTAAGTTAAGTTGAGTGGGGTTTATATAAATGTTTTTTTATTGTTTGTCTCCTTTAGTAATTTTTTTAACCTTTTTGTAGGTATATATAATGTCCATGGTGTCGACGAGAACACACACTCGTTGTTCGCGAACACAGTCTTGTTTCCGCTACCATAAACATTTAATTGTGCGCACTATGTCAATTTTTTTTTTCTTTTTAAGCATACATAATAGCACACAGACTGCAGCACATGGCACGTTTTCCTGTTCGTATATATTAGCAACTGTCGGCAGAAAATCTTCTCAGTGAACAAGTGTGCAACACAGTTACCACAGCATTGCCGGTGGAGACAGAACCCAAACGCGATACGCGCTTAGTACGTGTTCTGCTATTGTTTCACACAAAATGTGTGTAAATAAAATAGCGTGTATCAATTAGACTGGACCCTATCTACTACTACGAGTACTTTCAGAGCGTAACTATGCTTTTAAGGAATTGATTTCTACAATAGTATCAAAGACAATCTAAAATACAAAAATTAATGTATTAATAAATTCTTATTAACTTACTGAAGGCGCTGTAAGCAATTTGAGGGCTTCACTTAAGTTCTTTAAGGTGAGTGTGTTATTATCTCCATCATCCTCTTCAGGCCCTGGTAGGTGAACGGAGGACTGCCGTGATCGGAACCCAGGATTCCGGCTTCCTGAGCCGTTGGCGAATTGGTGTTGAGATGCGGCACGACGAAATGGACAAGTCATGATGCTTCAGGATGTGGTTTGCGCATGCATTGTTGGGTCCTGAGAAAAATAAATGTTATTAAATTGGGAGTCCGATTCCTTTGACATGGATTAGTAATTTTTCCGCGTTCGTTAATTTTTGGTAATCAATCTTCAACTATTTCGTATTATATTTAGTAGTAAAATAGTACAAACTGGATATTTATATATACTACTAGCTGACCCGGCAAACGTCGTTTTGCCATTCTGGCAATAAAAATAAATCTACTATAATAAAAAATAGGGGTTGATCGTAGAGGGATGACAATTAAGGATTATATGTAATATTGTATGCAGTATCATATAACAATAAAAACAAAAAGTTTTGTCTAAAAAAAATTAGGGTTGGGACCACCCTTAACATTTCGTGGGATAAAAAGTAGATGTCCGAATACCTTTTAAAGAACAGGTACGCTCTTTTCTTGAAGGACCCTATGTTGAAGTGGTTCTGAAATACTTATATATATCAAAATCAATATCACTAGGTATTGAATTCACAATTACAGTGTGAATAGAAGATAATCTTTTTCCAGAATTTTACCTTATATATCTATTAGCTGTATAGACAATATATTATCCTGACCTTTAGCTTATACAAGGAGCTCTTAAGGCTGTACGTGACTAACACGACGTGACGTCACGTGGAGGCCGTACATCCTTAGATATGAAAATCCGTGAGAAAAATGTTTTTATAGGCACAGACAAGAAATTTGTCAAGTTTATATGATATATTTTATCGCCACAACAAAAATTAAGGAGCCATGATGCCTGAGAATTCTCGTGCACCTTTCAACCCTAAGGTCGTGTGTTCGAATTCCGGCTGTGTTGTGAGTTTTAATTGTGCACAGTTAATACTAGTTCACTTGAAGAAACTGACCTATTGGCTGATCACCTATTTGTCTATTAAATAAATAAATCGTTTTTTTTGCAAAGAAAGTGGTACATTATATATAAAAATAGGCATGCAAATGTCATATTAATTTTCATAATGTCATATAATAAGTTTGACAACAATTATAAATAATTAATTTATAATTATTGTCAAGCTTATGATCTAAATATGCGCCCAAACTAAAGGCACCTTGCCGTTTAAAATGTAATCACCTTCCCCTTGAAAGAATTACACGGCAGTGAAGTATAATTTCTAGGAAGATGATTAAATAGTTTGATAAAATAAAGAAAAACAATGGTCACGAAACAGATGGAGAATTCAGAGGCCATGACCTTTGACCTTTTAAACATAGATGCATGTTTGTAGCGCCACTGTTTTTCATTTGCAACAAGATCAATAAAAATAAGTAGTACCTACATGTTAGAACTTTTAACCTTTGTCCTTCCGAACTTAAAAGCTAATCTAACAAATCTTATATCAAGATTTTCAACTGTGATCCCTTCAATAGTCTTATTGCTGTATATAGATTTTGTGAGGCCTAATTTTATAAAATTCAGGTCAATAACATGCACGCAAAGTTAAATAAAGAATTAGAAAATTATTTTTGACGTCACAGTCGTAAGAAATCAACATAAATAAAGTGCGTTTGATCAACAAAAAAATATTGAACTTTTTGGGTAAAAGCAGGCGTGAAGGGGAATGAAAGAGTAGACCAACTGGCAAAGGAAGCTGCGCGAAGAGGCGCCCGTGTACAATACATTCCCCATATCACATTTGAAGAACTGTCTATGTGGAAACACGATATTAAAATGTTAAAAGAAATAGTTAGTAGTCCTTAATCATCCGGGTTACCAATGCCATTTTCTTAAGTTGTGCATATATACGTAATTTATTTAATACCTCCGACGACAACATTGTCGGGGAATTAGCTAGAAAATAAAAAATTACGTTCCAGTTAACGTCACCGATTAATTATAGTACATACAAATCTTATTAACAAGTGCGTTTACATACGTATGCAAAAATATATCATTATTAATAAACAATTATCAATCTTCTTTATCTCGACACCAGGATTTTATATGGAACTAACTGACCCGACAAACGTTGTTTTGCCATGTTATTGCTATGAAACATTGTTTTAGTTCAATAAAAATAACTATCTACAATAATAATAAATAGGGGTTAATCGTGTGGGGTGAAAATTAGTTGTTCGTATTTTTGCATTTTGTATCATAAAAAAATAAAAACAAAAAAAAATCTAAATTTACTTGTTTGAAATACTCTTACTAAATATGCATAAAAAATTTCATAAGAATCGGTCGAGCCGTTTCGGAGGAGTATGGGAACGAACATCGTGACACGAGAATTAATATATTTAGAGACCAGTAATTCTAAAGAGCAAAAATGCATCTATCACATACACTGATAAAGTTATATACATCGACCATTAGGTATTAATATTATAATTAATAAAGCCCATCTGTACGTAATAATAAAATATTAAGTATAATATAAACTAAAACACTAAAGTATCTCTATTAGTATTGTATTTAACTAGACTGTTTTTAATTGGATATGTAAGCTGATGTCTAATTAAACAAATAAAACGGCAGCATTTATTAATTTATTCAAGACGTACTACGGGATAAAAAGTATTAACTCTAAAGTTAATTACAATCGACTCTTCGATACATGAGTGTGTGGATATTGCGATTGGTGCCAAGTAAATAGCAAAATCATGTCCCAGTCGATGCCACGTCCGATTGCTTTCTTTTTATCGTCCCAATTCCAGTGGAATTTCCAAAACCTCAGAGAATTCTGTTTCCGCTTTTTCCGAACAAAGAAAATATACGAAATAGCATTCCCTTTTTCCTTCTGTTACGAAATTTGATGCAATTTCAAAGGAGTGTAAAAGCGAAGAGCTAAAATCACTTTGGAATATTTATCGACTAACGGCCCTGCTCGCTTTTCACTGTTATAGTTTATAATCTGTGCATTTAAAAATGATTTCGTCGATTGATTCAAGTAAGAGATATGAAACAATAAAATAGATAAATTTAGAAGGGGAAGGTTATGGTGCAGAAAGACTAACTTTTCTGCATTTTTAGGAAGTAGTATACTTCTTTTTTTCTCGTAGACCATGCCAGCTCCAGAGAAAAGGCGCTCTGAGTAAACACTACTTCCTGTCGCCGACAAATATTTTGCTGCAATCTTAATCAAACACGGAAATTCAAATTTCCTTGCTTGGCACCATGTATACGGGTTGTCATGACGTGATATACTGTTATATTTAAGAAAAGATCCATTTCTGTTGAAACTGCATTTTTTTCAATGGAAACAATCACGTCTGTATAAGTTTTTGGCGCTAAAATCCAGCTGAATACTTTTGCCTAATATTCGGCTATTGTGTCAGGGGCCTCGCCGAATATTCGGTATACTGCCGAATATACTATTCGTTGCAAGTCTAATTTTAATCATTCTTTTAGTAGGCACCTGGTAGACAACGACACCAGAGTTGGTGATGCTTTTGTCGCAGAAAATACAGCTAGAAGGGTAAACTGACACTGTATCAGATATGATTCCGACTTGAGACTAAACTCTCGTGTCTCAACTCTTAATTTTATCCTAAGTAATAATGCTTGGTCCTAACGTTGTTTAATATCATAAGCAGTGAATTCATCATGTTTTTCACGATCAAAAATCTATATGGATTAATATTAAAAACATACGAGTGATTAGAACTGAGATATAATTTCATAACGTAACAAACTGCTTGAAACTGTGCGGTTTCAACAAATTTAATTTCCTTGAACATCAAGCACATTTTGAACCCACAAATGTAAAGTTAAAATATATTTCAACTTGTACACGAAATTTATTGCAACTTTTGGTAAACCAGAAACTAATTTTATTATGGCAATTTGTTGTATTTCTAGTTGTTTGGTTTTGTATGGAGCAGTATTAATTTCCTAAAGAATAATAATATATTATTATCTCATAATATATTTTAAAACAGAAGTATTTATTTGATCAGTAATACGTCCTAAGCTCATTAATCACTACTACAAATAATAGTTATTAGTTTATTTATTTATTAGTAATCTTACAGCTAGCATGCATATTATAAAACAAAACACTTAGACATTATACAAAGCTAAAACAGATTACATTGATAAACAAATTTTTGGTAACAGAAAACATAAGTACTTTAATAGACAAAAATAAAAAATTAAAGAAAACTGAAATTTAACTATTGCTTCATAAATTGATAGCCTTATATAACATGGTGGAGTGAAACTGCGGAATATATATATATATATATATATATAAGACAATAGTCTGTATTTCAATTGCAAGAGGCTAAATAAAACTTCTATTTGTTTCTCTGTAAGTAAAGAATGCAATTTTATTTATCGAGTAGGTTACACACTGGTACAATCCTTACAAGACTAACACAATCTTACCTGTAAGTAAAGAAACGACAATAAAAGTTCATTGTTATCACCTCTCGATGCATATAGCTTAACTAAGTATGAAATTAATTAACAAATAAAATTAAAATACAATTCAACAATCTCAGCATATTTGTCCTTTACATCTTTGACAATGTCAGCTAGCTTGACGTGACACGACGCGGCGCACTCACGAACTAGCAGTGCGCGCGAATATTCAAATTAAAGAGATCATTCTCTTTACATCTCCCTCCTTCAGGATGAGAATTGCTCCAGTAATTCTCATGGTAGCCGTACATATTATTCAGCGTTATCCATCATTTATTCCACCGTCCATTCGAATAAGTTTTGTTATATGGTATAAGCTTGTATTCGTTTTTGTTCTGCCTGTGTTTATTTTGTATATTGTATTCGATATTTTGTCTGTTATTTCAAATGGGCCGATTCTTAAATTGTCCATTTTTTTCCTATTTAATTTGTTTCCGTTTTCAACATATACCAGTTCTCCTATGTTGAATTCACATTGTCTTCTGCCTTTATCAAATAATTTCTTATTATATGCATGTGATCTAATTGATCTTTCAAGTGCTTGTTGTCTATTTTGAACCCAAGTTTCTGTATCTAATGGTTGTCGTAGTTCTTGTGGCAAAATGCTGGTCCCAGATGTGACATTAATCCGTATTTATCCTGGCCTCTCGATTTATTTTTTATACAGGTTTCACAATTGTTGCATATTCTTTTAATGTTTCTCGTTAAATTCTTTGCTGTATAATAAGGACTGATTTTATTTATCATTTGGTTGATCCCTAAATGACACCATTCGGTGTGTGTTTCCTTTATTAATTTCACACTCGCTTCTTCAGATAATATAACTTTTTCTCTGTTTCGATCTTTTTTGTATAGTATCCCATTTCTTTCGATTATTTTGGTTTTCTTTTCCTTTATTTTCTCGTTTTTCTGCTGATCTGCCTTAATATCATCTATTGTTATCAGATTCACCGTTTTTAAAATTTCTTCATCATTATCATTATCTTCCAATACTGGGTTTCTACTGAGACTGTCTGCTTCCGTATTATTCTTCCCCGGAATATATTTGATGTTGAAGTCATATTGTGACAAATAAAAAGTTAATTCACCAAGTTCATCATCTGTTCTAGCCTTTATGTTGAGGTTTTCTAGTGGTTTGTGATCCGAAAAAACGGTGAACTTTCTTCCAATCAACCAATATTGCCAGTATTTGATAGCTTCTTTTATTGCTAAGCATTCAAGGTATATTGCCTTCTTTCTTTTTTGTGAATCATTGAGTTTTTTTGAAAAATAGCCAACTGGTTTTTCTTTACCATTTTTTTGAATCTGTTTTAATATTGCACCTATACCATTCAACGAGGCATCCGTGTAAATTGTAATAGGCAGGTCTTTATCAAATATTTCGAGAACCGGTTGTGAGCATAATATATTTTTTATATTAGAAAAAGTTTCTTCACATTCTTCTGACCATATAAACTGGGCATCTTTCCTCAATAATTTATGTAGTGGATCCAATAATATCGAACTATTTGGTATATATTCGTGGTAAAAGTTAATCTTTCCCAGAAACTGTCTAATATTCTTTCGGGTTTTGGGTGTTGGGAAATTTCTTATTGAAATAATGTTATCTTTGAGCGGTTTTACCGTATTATTTCCTATTATATGTCCTAGGTATTTCACTGATGTTGCTGCAAATGTGCATTTTTTAAATTTTAATCTGAATCCTTCTTTTATTATTGCTTTGAGTACTTTTTCTATGTGATCTATATGTTCTTCAAACGATTGTGAAAATATTAAGATATCATCAATGTAATTTTCTGTGAAGTCTTTCAAGTTATTATTTCTTAATATATTTGATAAAATTCTCTGGAAAATGGCAGGTGATGTTTTCAATCCAAATGGTAGGCAAGTCCATTGATAATGTCCATCCTGTGTGACAAATCCTGTCTTTTGTCTGTCCTCAATACGTAGTGGTATAGACCAAAACGCGGAATTTATGTCCAGTGTGGTAAAATATTTACAATTTCTTGCTTTAACAATCAAGTCGCTTATCAATGGAAATGGTTGTGCTTGTGGTATGACTATCTTGTTTAGTTCACGAAAATCAATACAGAGTCTCGATTTTGTATTTTCGTCTCTTTTAAATGCCAAGGTAACTGGTGCTGCGAATGGGCTGTATGATTCCTCAATTAAGTTATTTTTTAGTAAATTACCCACCTGTTTTTCTATTTCTATTTTGTCTTCTAATGTGCAACGATATGGTCTTTTGCTACAGTACTTGTCCACCATTAAGTCTATCCGGGCTTCATAATCTGTTACTGTACCTACATCATATTTGTCTTTGGCAAATATAGTATTATAATTCTCTATTAAATTGTGTATTCGGGACTTTTTGATATTGTCCAAGTGATGTAGATTTGTTATGAAGTCATTTTTATTCACATGCTCATTAAAATTGACTTTAATTTCCTCTATCTCTTCAAATGCATTCATAGTATTTATCTCTCTCTTTGTCTTTTGTAAAATTTTTAAATCTTCATTTTGAGCTAATTTAAATTTTTTTATCATATCTAGTCCTATAATGAAATCTTCAAAATCCAGTTTGTCTACAATAAAAACATCAACATATTCTTCTATATCAAAAATCTTTACTTTTATTCTTATTAAACCTTTTGTGTATGTCACACCATTGACAGTTCTTAATAATATTCTATTTGTATCCACAGAATCATTCTGTGTTCTAACTAACCTTTTGTTTATCAGAGACACTTGTGAGCCTGAATCATATATTCCATTTATTTGTATTTTGTCTTCTAATAACATATTTATTTTTATCAATGGTGTGATTACTCGTTTTTTGTCTCTTCGCTTAGATTTACTTCTATAACCGAATTACTTCCAATCCTTTTGTTATCTGCCCCTTCTTTTTAAACCAACAAGACTGTTCTGGGTGGTATCGATTGCCCTTATTTAAATTCTGACAGGTTTTGCATGGTTTTTTTCCTAAACTGTATTTCTTGTTGTCATCTTTTTCTTCCTTTTTTATTTTGAAGTTTTTATTATTTACCAAACTTTCACATTTACTTATTTCATGAAGCAATCTTGTTGAGGTTTCACACTTTTCAGGATCAATTCTGTTTCTAATAAATTCAGGTAAGCCGGCTGCTATAAGTGTGACCAGACTTTTCCCGCCAATATTTTCATCCATATCTAATAATAACTTTTCTTTTCTAATGGCGTATTCCATCAGTGATCCTTCTTTATATTTGTAAAATATGGCATACATTCCCGAACTCCATCCTTTATCGGCAAATGTGTCCAAAAATTTATTTTTCCACTCGGACCATCCAGCCTCGATTTTCAAAGTCTTCAATGTTGCCGAGTGCCAATCTGCACATGTTTTGTCCAAAAATAATCTTAATATTTCTATCTTTGTTGTATCTTCCTCAATCTCAAATCGTTTACATTCATTCTCGAATATTTCTATCCACTGTTTCGCATTTGAGAATTTACATACAAATTTCTCAATCATGAATCTTTCTGATATATTTTTCAAATTTAGTAGACCCTTTTTCTTCTGTGTGGATTCTACAATATCTGTTTGTTTTTTTTCTTCTTTTAAATATAGGTCGTTAAACATTAAATTATTATCTTCATCAAAATAGGCTTGAATCATTTCTTCTGTACATGTCATCCATATTGTTCTTTCTTGACCTCTTTGATTTAAACTTTTTCTCACTCTTTTGTAGGTTTCTGTTTTTGTTAATGCTATATGACGACTCGCGTATTTATCAGTCTCAGACAGTGTATACTTTTTGTCATCTTCTGTTGTAATTGAGGTTATGGCAATGACACTCGTCTTATTGTCAGTTTGTGATGCTTCCAGCTTAAATGCAAACTGCAATTTTTGTGCCATTATAAACAAGTATTGTCGTTTTATAAG
Organism: Pieris macdunnoughi; assembly: GCA_905332375.1. Classification (NCBI taxonomy): domain Eukaryota; kingdom Metazoa; phylum Arthropoda; class Insecta; order Lepidoptera; family Pieridae; genus Pieris; species Pieris macdunnoughi. Next base: position 224,192 of record CAJOBZ010000074.1, on the reverse strand, counting down.
ACAATAGTCTGTATTTCAATTGCAAGAGGCTAAATAAAACTTCTATTTGTTTCTCTGTAAGTAAAGAATGCAATTTTATTTATCGAGTAGGTTACACACTGGTACAATCCTTACAAGACTAACACAATCTTACCTGTAAGTAAAGAAACGACAATAAAAGTTCATTGTTATCACCTCTCGATGCATATAGCTTAACTAAGTATGAAATTAATTAACAAATAAAATTAAAATACAATTCAACAATCTCAGCATATTTGTCCTTTACATCTTTGACAATGTCAGCTAGCTTGACGTGACACGACGCGGCGCACTCACGAACTAGCAGTGCGCGCGAATATTCAAATTAAAGAGATCATTCTCTTTACATATATATATATATATATATATATATACATCTAATATATTAGTTTGAGAACTTCATAAAAGTTTTAATAGAAAAAACAGCAATAACATTTTCATTAACATCTTGGAATGTTAATTTTTTATTTGTATATTTTGTGGCTGAGAAAGTGCGTACGCAGTATTCCAAAATGTTGTATTCTTTTGGATTGATTCAGAATTACATATTTTTCAGACGGCTGGCAGCGACGTGAGCAATTGGTTAAAAATGTTGGATCGAAAACGACAGACGTCGAGATGATACGGGTAGAATTTTGTATTGAACGTTTATGTAAAATTCATACATTCCTTACGTCACTCCAGAGAAATAGATGAATATTATTTTATTAGGAACGAGGTTACCCGTATCTAAAATTGGCTCAGTAAGTATTTCTAAATGATTTCCAAAGTCTTTATTCGTAATCTAATACGATTAGTTATAATTATGGTTAAATATAAGTTACTACAGTTATTAATATCAAAGAGTTAAAACATGTTTTGTAACTGTTTATTTTTAAAATGACGGTATTGTATAGGACATTCAAATGCCATTTGGGGCATTTATTAACTTTATTAAACAGTTAATTGAAGCCGTAATCATACAGTAGTTCACATCTCTCTCTCTCTCTTTCTCTTTAGAACTCTCTCTCTCTGAACGTCGTGGTTAGCAAGGAAACATCTGGACCAGACAATCTGTTTCCACCGGTTTCTGTCCAGCGCCTCTTATAACAGTGTTTAGTTTTGAGGACCATGAGTATTTCACTTGATCGGGCCATCTGGTTGGAGAACGGCCACGTCATCTTTTGCTTTCTGTGTTACCAACCACGATCAGTTTTTCCAAGTACTCCACATAAGACAACTTATTTTGGTCTTGAAAGGGGACATAATACCTTCAACATAATACAAACAATATTGAAGATTGAAGTAAGAGGGAATCCTTCAGAGTAAATATGAAAAACAAATGATTGCAATTAATAATTAATTTTTACGGACACTTTCCAACTCTTAAGAGAGACTACAAATAACAGAATTTTTAAAAGAAATTATATTGGATGAAAACCAGTCCATTCGAAGAAGACTTAGCACGTATTGTCCAGTAATTTGGTTTAAATGTGTCTAGACAAACATCGTTACGTTCAAGTTTTTCAGTTAAATATTAAATCAAATTTCTTAAAAGTTTCAGTTATTTTTGTCTAGAGTATTCTAATTTCTTGTAATTTGCTAATTTAAAACTTATAGTTAGTAGCTAATTTTAAAGTTAAAAATAAAAAATTAAATATTTAATGTTAGTAAATGTTATAACTACTATTATAGCAATATTAGCCTAGTGGCTTCAACATGCGACTCTCATCCCTGAGGTCGTAGGTTCGATTCCCAGCTGTGCCCTAATGGACTTTCTTTCTATATGCGCATTTACGACATTGCGACTTGCCTTAGATCCAAAGAGTCGACGGCATGTGTCAGGCACAGATGGCTGACAAATAGATCGACATGATCATGAAACAGATACAGAAATCTGAGTCCCCTAAAAAGGCTAAAGAGTTCCAGACCTAAAAAGGTTCTCAAGCCACAGATTTATTTAAATGTTACTATTATTTAAATATTAATTTAGTTGAAGTCCCAAAACAGAGTGTTAAATTGTTTTACCTACCGTAACCCACATATTAACACCATTATCATTTCGCTAAGAATGAACTGAAAACCTTCAAAACACTTTGCGCCACCAATTAAGCATCATCTATAAGCAGGTAAAAAAGTTGAATCGTTTTAATTAATGAAACTACACGTTTATAGTGTCTATAAGAGTCTCTATTCGCATGAATCGGTATTGAGTAATAAAATGTATAGGAAAACCATTACAGCGTACCGATCTACCTCGTGGCAAGTGGAATTCTATGCGGTGGCGATTAATGACGGGAGGAATATTGAAGGAATTCTGATACAATACAGGTATCCCGTTTTATGTGAAATTAGTATTTGTGTCGTAAATCATTAACAAAAAACAAAGATTTTTGTAGTAAGCGAATATTTCGTAAATTCTTTAAGTTATCTACACCTAGTAAGATGGTCCATGTTATTTTTTTAACTAAGTAATGTTAAGTAATTCTAATTTTTATGTAAGAGTACCTAAATAAATAAAATCTAAAGTATATTCAAGAGCAGTGTTGGCCCAGTGGCTTCTTTTTGCTACTATCATGCTTGAATTCGTACGTTCGATCCCCGGCTGTGCACTAATGGACTTTCTCTTCTTCTTCTTCTTCTTTTTTCGTGCGCATTTAACAATTCCTTTACATAACTCATGTAAAGAAACATCGTGAGGAAACCGGCTTGCCTTAGACCGGCAGAGAGAAAAAGTCGACGCCGTGTGTCAGCCCAGAGATTGACAAATGATCATGAAACTAATACAGAAATCTGAGGCCCAGACCAAAAAAGGTTACCTTAAAAATGAACAATTACGTTAATAAAGAAAGACCAGATTTTAGTTACTGTCACCTGAAACCATACTTAAGACATATACAAACTTAAAGTCAAAAATAACAAGGATCTTAAAATATTTAATTATAGTTCAAATTTTAAAAAATCATAACATTTCCTCAAACTGATTACATTCTATCCTACGTGCTTGAATTTATTTAAGGAGTAAAGTGTTCGCAATGTAAATATTGATTAAATGTTCATATTTGCTTTGTAACTCTTCGTGGCACCCACACCGCGTTTTAATATACTACTACTAATATACGAAATTCCACCCGTATCACCTCGACGTCCGTCGTTCCACAACTGAGCGTTTTTTAAGGCAGTTTTTGCTGCGCACCACCACTATGTGGAACCAGCTGCCTACTGAAGTATTTCCGAACCAATGAAACTCAGCTGCAGGCATACGAACAACTCCTCTGAACACTCTCACACAAGAGTGACCCCACTCTAGGCAACGCCAAAAGGATCAAGCCGCTCGGAGAGGGATTGGGCGTCGACGATTAAAACAGAGATGCTATGCTGTGCACCAATGGACTTTCTGTTTATGTGCGCATGTAAAACTCGCTCGGTAAATAAAGACATCATAAGGAAACCGTAATCTCTAATATCTTGACAAGTGTCAAGCAGAAGGCTAATCACCTACTTGTGTATGAAATAAAAATGATCAAAGTAACGGATGCAACCTGAGGCCAAGAACCATGAAAGGTAGCCACTGGATTATTATTAGGAAATAAATAGTTCTACGAGTAACGGAACGGAAGCTTGGTGTGACTCTAAATTTCTTCTTTGAATGTAAAAACGTAAACGAAACGTATTGATTAATATGAGAAGGCATTTTCACTGAATACTGGGAAGTGGGTTACAAAGTATACCGTTTAAAATAATGAGCTCGATTTGTTTGGTGTCAACTCCCTTAGCATACATTACTGTACGTAATCACTGCAGTTACTCAAGTGGGTGTTGAAAGGACTTAAGAGAAATACATTAGCTTTGTTTACTGTAAAGACCACGCCCTTGGTATATTGTTCAAAGGGTGTGCGGGCTAATTCTTGTGGTGTCCTTGACAAATTACTCTAAGAGAACAATACTGGTTGTGGCGCGTTAGGGAAAAATTATTAGTCATTTTTTACGATGCGCACGCACACCGTCACAAAAAACCGACACCCTGAATATCTGTTCAAACGTCGGTAAAACAGTCTGCTCTGTTTTATCGGCAAGTTGCCTTGTCTGTCATGCCGTAGTGTTTTTCAGTCATGTTTATTTAAACCAAAATAATGATTTCTATACGAGAAAACCCGTTCCAATGTGATAAAAAACATAATGTTTATTGTAAAATATCAAGGTTCGTACATATTATGCCGTTTCGATTGGAAGTGACCATTAAAATGGACAAGAAAAATGCAATTCGAAGAGGGACACGTCCCTCTAAAGTGCTCGAAGAAAATTATTACTCCAAAGAAGTATAACTTTTAACACGTTTACAAAAGTACACACACGTTTTTTTTTGGTGATTCATTATTTATGTGCTTAGAAACTAACCTGAAGTTTTCTCGAGAATGTAATGGTTTCGATGAAACAGACGCAGGTCTTTCAGTCTCATGACTTCAAAGCCACATGAAAGAGGCTGTATACTTTTACTCTGACAGATAGAGCAGATGCCAAAAGGTCACAGTAATTTAGTAGATCTGAAAATATCTGTAGTAGCTATAAAACATAATGATGTATGTGACAAGTTGATAAACAAACCGATAAAGAAAGATATCTGAAGCTATGGTAGGTAGAATAACACTTTCGTACAGTCGCGTTGAAAACGAAAAAAACATATTAAGTGAAACCTTGTAAAGAAAATCGGTACTGTGAAGAAATGTATCTAGAGTACTTAGTTTTACATTAAAAAACATATGAATATTTGATATGACTTACATCACGCATTGCCATGGTCCGAGCAACCAACGCACAACTTTGGCCTGTATGGCAGTCACGAAATGTGACGCGTCGAATCAAGATTTAAATATTCGGTTACAAGGTCTCAATCTGTATGAGACATGGAAGCTCACTAACAACATCTCGCACTGGCTCCAACTTTTTCGTCAACCGGCTTCGCCGTATTCTTGGCTCTAGAGATCTCTAACGAGAAACTTTGGGCGCTCTACCGAGAAACACCGAATAGCCAGCAGATCAAGCGACGCAAGTGGATATGGATAGGCCATACACCCCTAAGAGATTCCAATTATATAACTGCGTGCCTTTGCGCACATTGATTGATTGGACCGGAATTGAAAACCGGAAGCGTGGCCGTCCCAAGCAAACCTGGCGTCGTACAGTTGCAGATGTAGAAGAGAGCCGGAAATACTTGGAGCTAGGTGGCGTACAGGCTCAAGACCGCACGCGATGGAGACTCACTGTGGACACTGTCTGCCCCATCTAGGGGTTTTGGACATTAAGTCAAGTAAGTCATCCAGCACTCACCCTACCGTCTGTTAATTCATGGTAATACTAAACAAACTAACAGATCCATATCACGTCAAAGTTGGTCATCTGGTTCGTTCATGATAGTGGCCTCTGGAACTGACAGCGACTTCGTGCAAATATATAAAATTTAATTATTAAACTTTTTCCAAGTAAGTGTTTTCGTACGCGACTGTACCTTCCCGATAAGTTCTCACACTTCCTAGAAAACTACACACTATAAATACGGTTTTCTCATTTTCTGTTCGATACATTTTCCACAAAATTAACGTTCTTAGAGTCAGAAAGTTAACTTGAGAGCGTGCAATTTAAAGGTTTAGATTTTCTACATTCATCTTATTTTTATCACTTTCTATACCATTTTGTAATGTGTTTGTTGTACTGATTTTATTAAATGATATATTTTAATTGTTATATGTATATTTTTTTAATGCTGTATTGTGCTAACCATACAGCAATTTAGTCGCACCCCTTTTTCAAAATTTCATTTGAACGTCTCTTGATATCCGACCTTTTGTGCAAATGGAAAAACTACTTCCGGTCCACTTAAGTTAGACCGAGCCCTTTTTCTTTAGCCCAAATAAATTAATCGCCCTTCTCTTGTTGTTTTGTGAAGATGCCTAATGAAAGTATTTGGTGACAGCTGTTGTATCTTATAGTTGTTCGTCGAGAAAAAACATGTCATAAGATCTCTAATTATATCATTAAAGTGGAAACGTAGCAACAATTAAGAAATAATTGCTGCTTTTTATTGTTGTTTTGCAATGATTCCCATTGTCCTTTGGTGATCATGTTATTACAAGGCTGACAACACACTGGCGTGCCTAATCCCTATTGTAAAAAATTATATTATAATAATAAATCGTGTATGATGTTTATATATTGCAAGTAAAAACCTAAAAAGTGAATTAAGTTTTTTAGCTAATTATTTCTAACTACTAACGATTACGTGCGTCATACGAATTATTAAATTTCAGCATATTACAAAAAAAATATATATGATGACATAATTGACTTTATTACATGGCAAAATAATTAAAATTCCTGCAATTTTTGCGAATTATATAATATCGTATTCCTAAAATAGATGATACTAATTCTCGATTAGTTTTAGCTAAGTACGAGGTATTTTATTAACTTATTGTATTTTGTCTGTTGTTTTGCAATAAGCCCAATATAGTAGGTAAATACTTATGACCAAAACGCGTATAACTTATGCATTATAACTTTCTGGTTGTTAACTTCTTTTGGCCTTTCCATATTTTATAAATTGCAGCTTTACCAGTTCGAAAAGACAAGTAAATCGCGAAGGCAATAAACAAAGTGAATCTTACGAAGCAATTTCATCGGCTTCCTTGCAAATTGAATGCGTTATTAGAAAAGTTAGAGGAAATATTACTTCGTGAATATTCTATCCAGCCCCGTTTAACCTAAGACAAGAAAAAATGGAAAGTTTGTGTTTGCGTTTATGAGGAAACAACGTACTAATTAGAATTGTTACGCAATAAATTGGAAATTTTATAAGTACATTTTTTTTTGAAGTACAAGCACAGGAAAATACTTAAAACAATATTTTTATAGCTACGATTCAAATTGGCCTTGTCTAGAATGCGTAAGAACCAAGGAAAATCAAGAATCAGATAAGTTCTTTTTCGTTTAAATCAGAAGGTACCGCTTAAGAGTCAGACAAGATTGCCTTTTGAAAGCTTTTTCTACAAAGTATTTTCATGTTGAGGCATTTCTTGCGTTGGTATAAATGATTTTCTTTTAACAATAGCATGGCACATATTTAAGAGATTCTTTCTGTGTATTAAAATCAGAGTTTTCATTTAAAATTTTAAGTTCAAGTTTATCATGTTTGGACATTGATCTTGAACATATTATCTGCTCTTCAATCTTAATGACGGAACGCGATAAACATTTAACTTGATTGTAAAATGGCTATACATATTTAGTTGGAAATGTTGGCGTAACTTCCAAGTAATTTTTCTATAATCGTGTCAAATATACGATCAACATACAACCACATATTTACAGTCGACTTATTAGCCTACTCGGATTTATGCGGATTTATTTCATGACAACACACCGCGAAAACTAATTATAAACTTCCTAAGACATTAGTTTCATACTTGACAATCACTTGCCTGCTCATTTAGTCACGATTATTTCGATAAAATTATTTCTCTTTACTGAGCATCGCTTATTTAAGCTATTTGTTCCACTTACCGCTTTATTTATTTATATATCGGTACGTTAAAAAAAAACAAATATCATAAAAATTATAAGGGATGCAACGGGTGGCCTTATCGCTAACAAGCGATCTCTTCCAGGCAACCCTAGTAAAGAAAAAACTAAGAAGGATTTTAAAAGAGGTTAGAGAGGTAGCCCATTGTATGGAGTCAGGCAGCATATTCCGCAACTTAACAAAAAGAAGCAATAACATGAAGTTGCTTATTCTTAGTAGATTCTTTATTGTATCTTTAAGGAAATCTAAAAAAAAATCGCCGTGAAAACGTGCGGTACGTTGGATAGATACCTTGCTTTTAAAGTCAAAGTAAAAAAGTCAAATCATTTATTTCAATAAGGACTATTGAAAAGGCACTTACATGTCAAAATTACAAGTTAATAATATTTAAAAAAATACTCTAGCTGCCCCTTCCAAAAGGTAGTTTCATATGGAGAAGATTGGGTAAGAAATTTCATATTCCATAAAAACGATTTTAAAAGAGTACTTTTAAATTCGTTTTTACAATATTTTGTATTCGTTGATTTGATAATTATATATGCAGACATGTATCTAGAACAAAAAACTACTATTCTAAAATAAAATAGGCGTATGGTGTTATAAAAAAAACAATGCAGCAGATAACTAAATTATTATGTAGATACATTGTGCTCAAATATTTACAAATATTGCAACTATAGTTATATAAAAAAGGAATAATTAATATAAACAAAACAGCTTCGTCGTAAAGCAAATATAAACCTATAATCTATATAACTAGATAAGTAACCACAGAGAAGAGAGTATACTAGTCTGATACTGATATAGCAAAGTTCTCAAATAAGCCACTACAAAATACACTAGTTTTTATTTAGTTTGAACAAAACGGTATAGAAACAACATGTAACGAAGAAACTTCACTGAAACTTTGTTAATTTAGAGCTCTCGTTTTAACTTAAAATTACCTCGCGTTAATTTTTATTTCACGTGCGCTGTTCCAAATATTGGGTAATTTTATATGAAATATTTTTACACTAAATTTATTTTATTTATTTGTTTGCTTAACGGTATTCCTACAGCTACTTACGAGTACTATACAATATTCAAAAAATTACACTATACATAAAAGCCAAAAACGGAATACACATTTAAACATACACAAAGCACAGTTACACCTATACAAATACAAATAATACAAAAAAAAATACAAAGAATATATGTATTTATAATAAATTCTAAATTCTAAGATTCATAGTTCATGAGGAATAACAAAGCCATTCTATCTAATAAAGGATACTAGAGTTTTTATATAATTTCTTAAGCATTTTTTACATACATTAAATATATCTATTTGCTGGTAATTTCTGTTATAATCTGAAGGTATACGATACATAACTGAGTTACGTAAATAGTTTGTGTTAGACCGAGGAATTTTAAATAGTTGGGTTTTCCTTGTATTGTGTGAAGAAGGGGCGTGAAAAAGTAAAAGCGACAATAATTCAGGACAGTCAATTAAACCGTTGCAAATAGCGTGTAAAAACATAAGGTCGTATTGTTTACGTCGACATGAGTATGTTTACTCATATTGTTTATGAGTAAAATATATTTTTATTCATCTCTATTATTTAGTCTACCCGTATATGTAACATGTAAAGCGTGTATAATAATTATTAGTTTGTCATTTTAATCACGATGTTATTTTCAAGGTTTATACATCCTGTCACTAACCTATAAATATATTGTATATGTTTGTATCATATACATGGTATATATATTATATTATATATATGGTATGTGGTATGAACTAAATCAACCGGCTGACGTTTTATAAGTCGAATGAAATTTAGTTACATACATAATTTCTAATGGTTCCAAAATTAAGATTGCTTCTTTCCTTGTTAAGTATGTTTGTTATATATAGATGTATATTTGCTTTGTATTCTGTTATCTTATCCAGCTTAGAAATAATATCAATATCCTCTTAGCTTAAAGAATATTTTTCTTAAAACCTTTCATGCGCCATTATGTTTATCATTTTTAATATATATATTCTCAGTCGAAGAGATAAATTCGCAGGCTCCAGTTACTATAAAATAAATGTAAGTCATAAATGACCTCATGCCCATTTTGGTATCAATCGATAACGACGAGTCATTCTCGATCCAAGATGACGCGTTGATCCACGGTTTTAGATCGTTAGGTCGTAAATCAACTGGAAATGAGGCTTTGATTCTTAAAGTGACTAACATTTTATAAATAAGTCGAGTAACCTCTGCTATGACTTTTATGTTTAACATACTGTTTGCCAAGTGTAAAGTGTATTTAAATCTATATGTTAACATAACATAACAATTTCTTATCAGGAGTTAATGTAGTTAAATGTAATATTATGAAAAAGTATACTAAAATATGTCAAAGTGTGAAACTGAGAGCCCGACAACCCTACGTAACCATAACACCTAGGTATATGTAGGTATATACACTCATATAAGTATAAAAATATTATAAAATAATAACATTACGTGATGTCTACACCTCGAGTCCTAAGGTAACCTATTTAGAATAGATTTCCTAAAAGCCATCCAGGCTCACCACAATAGCTGAAGACATAATTGAATGAATTAATGATGAATTGCGAGTAATAAACATATGTATTTTCCAAATGTAATACTAATATTTACTATTGTATAATATTCCTTTTTTATCACATATTTATTTTTATATTTTTATTTATTCACTCTTCGTTGCAATAAAAATAAAGAAACACAAATAACACAATACATAAAAATTATAAAGGATGCAACGTGCAGCCTTATTGCTAATAAGCAATAAGGCAACACTAGTAAAAAAATAAACTCATCATGCAAGAAGTGCAGATCCAAATGTTATATAAAAAAATATAGAATCTTAATCTAAAGTAATATAAAAAAAATTAATAACAAACTAAAACTTAAAAGCCAATCTTACAGATTCATGAATAGCGAATAGTGATGCAATACAAAAGAAAAGGAAACACAAGAATTACACAAGTCACGATTGATCAGGATAGAATAAGGTTAAGAAATGTTTAGACAGAAGAGTTTTAAAAGATGATAAAGAGGCCAATCATATGGAGTCGGGCAGCCTAATCCACAACTAATTATTTGGAGTTGGCGTCATTTAATTAAACATGTAGAAACAAATATAATGATATATTATTTGTTTCATTACATTAGTATAATAAGTGTATTTTCATGACACGCTTCACTGACGATAAATGTCCAGTAATGGAGAGGCATCAAAAGAAGAAGAATAGTATCTTTCGTAATTTATATTATCAAATGTGATTCAATACGTGTGTTGTGAACGGGTGCTACTTGTGGTGACGGTCGTACTTGAATTCGTGTATGCGGTGATGTTAGTTATTTTTACTATGCATTTGCGTATTGTTCCCACGAGAATGTAAGTGCGTGCTCCTATTTCACCATGCCTCCTGCTGATAGAGAAAAAATCTTTGTTTTTAATTTATTTTATTATTATTTATTACTAAAGATGTCATGTGGAACATGGTGTAATGGTTGCAGCTCCTTACAAACGTTGTGTAAAAAAAAACACTTGTGGCGAGAGTGACCGAGAGTTTATTGCCAGTTCTTCCGTTCTACGCCCTTGGTTTGAGACCTGGCAGTAAATGTAAAATTAGAAGCATTTAATGTACATTTTTTTTGACGTTCATAAGTGTATATTGTGGTACCTATATGAGTAAATGATAAAAAAAATAACTTCTGAGTACGTATTTTAATAACTTCCAAAAATTAGTTACAATATTTTTAAGGGATTCCTCGCTCCTTCAAGTCAGGTTTTCCTTAAGTACCAAGTATATTAAAATACTCTATTGAAATGTGTTCCACTCATACAGAGAGTAATTAAAGTCGCTCTAATTACTATTCCTATGAAAAACACAAATGCCTGACACGCGAGGTTTGGCTTCATTACTTCGTGACGTTTCAATTATACACATAATATAATTACGAGGATTTGAAGCCTATATTATACAGTACTCCATTCATTTATAATTTTTAAATAATAAATGTACCATATTTATGCAGGACCAAGGGGAAGATGGAGAAGAGGGTGCCCCAAAAACAAGCTGGATAGAAGAAATAGATTCTACAGGAAGCGAATGGAGAAAGAAAGCTATACACACGAGTCAGTTGGAAAAGCTGGAGCTGGGATCGAAACCCCTTCACGGTTAAGGCCTTTTAAGGGGTTTCGATCGACGGTACTGAAGGTATAAGAAAGATAGATAAGGATATATAGGATAACAAGATACATAAAATAATGTATAAAATGTAGAAAATCTAAGCTGTATATTCTTTATTTTTGTCAAGATTGGAAATTAAACGGGCTTTATTATTATTATTATTGTTTTATTATTTAAGAGCATTTTACAGCTTATATCAGACACTAATATTGTGCTGATATTGTTTAGTATTTGCATTTTAAAAATTGAATAAAGAAGTTAATTGTGTCATTACTATTGGAAATGGGTCAGCTTACCTTTGAATTAAAACAATATAACTAACTTAAACTTATTAAATACGTAAAATAAACCGAACTCAAATTATGCCCAACGCATTTTTTTTTAAACAATTTTACTTTGTAAAAGTAATGTGTTTCACGTGACATCTGGTCAAGTGCCAACGGTAATGGCAAAAAATGTTTTATTAGATATTTATTAGAATGTCCGTATTTAGTTTTAATGTAATCATTATATTAATTACATAAATATAGGTAGAAAAGTCATAAAAGTTAAAAAAATGCTTGTGTTTTTTTTTAATTAAGAAATAAAGGATAAACAAAAGAAACGCTATGACAAAATATACCAAAACCACTAATAACTATAACCTACCTTATCCAATAAATTTTCTTTAAAAAAGTCACGCACAAAACACGTTAGAATATCCATTCAACAAAGTAGCACAGTACACGAATTCGTAATTCAAAATTCTTGTAGCACTATACGTAGCGCTGGTACAGACGTCTACGCGGCACTGCTACGCCATACTAACGGCTAGTATGCGCGCGCTTGAGTTTCAAACCCGACTGGTCTTATGACCTATTTGATACGGATTAAAATCGTTCGAATCGTCGTCCTTGCTTGTAATATTGTATGCGTATAACGTTTTCTTGTGTAATAGTATAGGAAATTATTTATTGTTAACGTTTATTTAAAATATTTTATTTAAATACCGTTTAATGTATGTATTTTATTAGGTTAGAATAGTCTTTAGAAAAACAATATGTTAGAAATTATTACTATTTTCTGTAGATATAAAAAATACATTTATTAATTAGTAAATACAACATTTGTTCAACTGCGTTTTAAATATGCGTAATATGACAAAAAAATTTTACAATTTTATATATTATAAAATACTTAAGGTCTGAATGATACAATATTAATATATACTAATATAATAATATATTAGTTTATAATGGATGGATATTTTTTTATTATCTATATTTGTAATCCATAAAGAGCGTACCAATTCTTAATAGGCCGGCCACACACTCGCGAGTCCTCTGGCATTGAGAGTGTCCATGGGCGGTGGTATCACTTAATATCAGGTAAGCCTCTTGCTCGTATAATAAATACGTTTGCCTATTTCAATAAAGAAAAGGAAAAAAATCACAAACTACCTATTAAAGCTATTAAAAAAATATTTCAGCATAAGTAAGTTATATTATTTCTCAGTAGACTTAAATTACTTATTAGTCTTAAGTTAGGATAGATCGTAATGTCCCATTATGTCTTAGTAAAGACTCATGTATAAAAAGAATTATTATTTCTCAGTAGCAAAGGCTAAAATAATTCAAAAATAAATGTCCAGTCGTGCGAAGCCGATGCGATTTACATAATATAATTAGCCCACTTGCATAACAAGTCAAGAAGTTCTGAGCCCAAACTATGCTAATGCAAACAAAAAATACTTTTAATGCGATATTATTAATGAAATAAGCACACGAAACGTGCAAGAGAAGAAACGCTCGAAAACTCGATTAAATTTTAAGCTCCCCTTTATTCGGCTCGTTATGGAATGACGGTCGTAGCTTTTAATCGGAATTTTGTTTTCCATTCGAAAACTTTGTAACCAATTCAAATCGTCAACTGAAATCCAATTAAGAGGTATATATATACCAATCCACTAGGTTAAAACAATTATGTCATATACAATTATGTTGACCGTGAGTTTTCGTTTTAAGAATATAATAAAAAAAAATAGAATTGAAGAAGAAAGAATATAATTATCATCATCAAATCCCTCTAATCTTATATAAGGTATGTCCACAGGATTTGATTTAACTTTTTTTTTAATTTGCCAACCGTTAATCTGTATTCCACTTAATGAAAAATGAAGATGAAGTGAAGTGATCCAGCTCAAAAAATTCAATTTGAGTTTTTAATTATTGCTTGTATAATTGTCCGAAAAACCGTGTGTGAATGACTGATCTCTCATTAAAAACGGAGGTACTTAACACACGAGCAGTGTTGGCCTAGTGGCTTCAACTTGCACTCTCCTACCTGAGGTCGTAGGTTCGGTCCAATGTGCACCAATGGCCTTTCTTTCTATGTGCGCATTTAAAATTTGCTCGAACAGAGAAGGAAAACATCGTGAGGACATCTCTTAGACCCAAAAAGTCGACGGCGTGTGTCAGGCACTGGAGGCTGATCACCTACTTGCCTATTTGATTTAAAAATCATCATGAATCTGATTCAGAAATTTGAGGCCAAGATTTAAACAGGATGTAGGCCACTGATTTATTTATTTTTTATTTACCATGAAAATTCATTAAACAAGAAATTGTTAATCACACTTAGAAAAATAACATCGTTGCATAGACAGGATTCATGGTAGCTGTAGATTAAATATACTAATGCAGCACCATACTAACAGTATTTATTTGTATTATAAATTATCTTTAAAAAAGTAACATAAACACACGTTGACACGTACTCCAAACATTCTTCCTAATGTATACAAAATAGTAAAATGTAAATAACTTAAAATATATATTCATTAATTGATTATGATCATTCGTAGAATATTAATTTAATTAAATCAATAGTTCAGAACTCAAAAGCGTCGACGGTAAGCCTATCGAAAAAATTAAAAGTTACGGCTTCATTCCGTAATGGGGTCCGGCTATTAATTAAATGATTGGATAAACCTACACTGTTATTTCCGCGCCCTTTTTATTGCTATATGACATTCAGAAACGTTATTTCGTTATTACGGTTTTCGGGATTTTAAATGTATTTATTTTAATAGTGATACTTACGAATTATGTTTGATACATTTTTCACGCTATTTACAATTTTCTTAACCTACATTATAATAACAATGAAAACAAATTTAAAAAGTTTGGTCCCAGTGACATTGTACTTGTCGTTCAGCGAGGAAAGCACCGCTCCATCATATATAGTAAATAGCAAACAAATACATAGTATAAAAATTCATGTACATAAAAGGTGTTAAACCTCTAAAACTACCTTCGGATCCGGAGGACAAAATTATGTAGAGATTATTTCATTATGATTAGTATAGAGGTCTCTATCGACCAATCGAAACACGGCATCATATCGTTCTTTTGTTTTAAATTTTCACAACCCCTATTTCAGCCCCTAGGGTTAGGGGGTTAGGGTTGTAGGACTCATTTTCCGCAATTAGACTCCTGAATGGTCCGTTGTGCGTTAAAGTCCTGGCTAATTTAGCCAGCCTAGCTCCTTCCAGAAGCTATTTCGGCCTGAACTGAACCTGCCAAAGTATTGATTATTAATAATTAAAAAACATGATTAAGCGGTGTAGGCAGTTTAAATTGATAATCTCCTCGATATCAATATGCCATAGTCAAAGCTGAGTGCTCTCAATTTAAATTACGGTTAACAAGACTTCAATTTTGACAATCTGAAATTCAAATCATTGATTTCATTACGCTAATGCGTTTCGTATAAACAAATTTACATGTGAAATATCAATGAAAGTGCCTTAAATTTAACATTTCTTTTGTTGATTTTTCTCATTCGGGGATCAAAAACATTAGATGAATTAGATTATGTACTGAGTGTCGCCTTTGTATAAACTCGGGATATGTTTACTCGATGCCAGGGACCGCTTTAGTGAAATTCTTAGAAGATATGAATGTGCCAGTTTGGAATTGAAGAAGTTTTCTTTAACCTAAACTAATTTGATATTTTTATATAGAAGTACAAAGTAAACGTTTTTCTCTTTATCTCATTTTATTTAATATGGCTTCCTTAATAAAAAAATAAATAAAAAAAGCACAAAAAATTAACAAATGCTTGCGTATTAAAAAATGTAATGTTATGTGAAACATGGTGTAATGATTGCAGCTCCTTACAAACTTTTTCAAAAAATCTTGGCGATTAAAAAGAGTGGCGAAGAGTTTATTGCCAGTTCATCTCGTCCGTTCTATGCCCTTGATTTGAGAACTGGCAGTAAATGTAATATTAGAAGCATTTAACATGTTTATTGACATACGTACAATGTACATAAGTCATAAGTGTATATTGTGTTACCTAAATGAATAAATGAATTTGAATTTTGTAATGAAGCAGACTCACAATAGTTATTATTTCCCCAATATTTTGAAAATTGTTTGTATAAAAAAAACATTTCATATTTTATTGACTTTGCACATATATTAAGCAAGGCCAAGTCTAAAAGCCGTTCGGGAACGTTATTATTTGAAAAATAATACAAAAGGATACTCACATTTCATATTGAATGGGAAGGCTTTCAATATAATCGTCAAGATAAATTGTTGCCGAAGAAACGTATGATCACTTATAACTTTTATCCCTAAGTCATACACAATTGTATTATTTATCTATAAATATCGGACAAATTAAATAACAGCTCTGTTACTTTTGGAGGTAATTTATAAATGTATCAAGTAATGATTATATATGTTATAATAATGTATATTTATATTAAATTAATTTATGCATCACAAGTGCCTATATGGACGGTTTGCAGCTGTGGGGTTGAACCAAAAAGAGCTACATCTAAATAATCTAGCGATTACAAAACAAAGTGCTCAGGGGAATACTCAATGCTCCCCAGAGGACCTTCATGTAGAGGACGTTACCAAAATAATTTAAAAAAAACGGTGAGCCCACAAACAAAGGCTCCGCCAACACGTGAATGTCGAGGCTATTCTTCTTCTTGACACCACGGGTTTAGTGAGAAGATTGACAAAAGACAAAACCATTCGAATTAGTGAACTAGTTTCAGTGCACTTTGGTCTTAAGTGCTAAACAGTGGTCAGGGCAAAAAGGAACACAAGAACAGAGTGTCTTCCACTTAATAGAGACTGTATGTAGTGTTATTGGACGCTTTCTTATGTAAAATTACTTAATTAAGTTAGGCTAGATCGTAATGTTAATTTGTGTCTTTGTGAAGAGAAAATTAATAAGAAATAAATATTATACCACGGTTTATATACCGGCTATAGGCGTTATACACGAATGAAGCATTTAACTATGTATTTCCTTGTGTTTTCTGACATTTTCCCGCAGTTTGATTATTACTGTAAATGCAATATAGTTTATAATTGTAATCGTTAAGAAAAACCAACACTACAATTTGCAGTGTCGCTATAGCTTCAAGACGAAATGAACTTTACTGCAATGAAATTGAATTAACTTTTTATTGTGACATCAAATCGCTTAAACAGCTTCAAATCGCTTGTATTCTTTGTGTTATTTCTTTTGTTAGAAATTAATGCAATTATTAATCAAAATTAAATAAGTTTGAATAGATGAATTTAATTTTAATTTTACCTTATCAATTATCAACATTATTATAACAGTAATTTAATTGATAAAAAAGTAGTTGTGTACATAGACGTTATATCCATATGAACACGCTGTTAAGTAGTAATTATCTTTTTTTATGTAATAGGAGGAAAACCGGCAGGAGGCTCATCTGGTGTTAAGTGATACCGCCGTCCATGGACAATCACATTGCCAGAAGGCTTGCAAGTGCGTTGCCGGCCTTTTATGTATTGGTACGCTCTTTTCTTGAAGGACCCTAAGTCGAATTGGTTCGATAATACTTGAGTGGGCAGCTGTGCACTATTCCACATAGTAAGTTTGGTTACAGGTTTCAATTTAAAGAAAACACATTTTTACCGGATTGAAGTTATTTATTATCGTGACCACGCACGCTGTAAAGCACGCGAAACGTCGGTTAAATTTAAAATATGTAAAATAATTGTAAATTTATAATAATATATAACTTCATTCCGGTAAAAATGTGTTTTCTTTAAATGTGTAAAAGTTAAGTCAATAAAAGACAATACTAGGTTTAACTTGCTTGCACTCTGACATCAAAAACCAAACAAAACACCGATAAAATAATAAGAAGCGAAAACTACAAACAAATAAAGAATTTCTAAGAGCTATTTCTTGTACAAACATAACAGTCTATTATATATTTTTAATTACATACTTAGATAACAATAACCGGTTTCTTTAGTCTTCACAATGGATTCTATAAATAGATATAATAACTCGATTGAGGATTGAATGGTCTATGAATAGTTAATTCTGTTGTTTAAGTTACTATTTATATGATACACAAGTTATAAAATAACTTAAAAATAATACTTAGAAATAATGCGATAATTTAGTTCGGCCTTCAGCTTTATTTGCTAGAGAAAAGAGGTAGGGTCTGAATTAAAATGAACAATGTGATTATGAGTACTATGAAAAACAAATGCGAACGGAGCTTCGCGTGACATTTAACGCCCGATACACAAATCCCGTGGGAAAAATATTTCCACGAGGAGGAAGTCGTGGGCAAATCAACTACGAGTAACGGAGGGCAAACGGGCAGGACACTCACCCGATGTTAAATGATACCGCCGCCCATAGACAATCACATTGCCAGAGGCCTCGCAAGTGCGATGCTCTTTTCTTGAAGGACCCTCAGTAGAGTTGGTTCGGAAACACATCGATGGACAGATGGTTCAGTTATGGAACAACTTCGTATTATTGACGTCCGGTGATGTGATACAAGCAGCTTCCCAGAAGTTCGTCACGTTCGTCGAACAGTGCATTTCGTGTTTCTGTGTTTCTGTGTTAGTGGTGAGACATATATTATGATATTATTATTATATTGGGTATAATAATCTCTTTAAAAGGAAACAATATTAAATTTGAAAAACTCAATTATGTATTCCAACCCCATACATTATAAGGGATAATTATAATTTTTCATATCCACAGTAAAATGAATAATTAAAAAACAGCGCAGGTGTTTGCTTATAAAATGGACATGAGAAAATTGTGGTTGGACCGTAATTATCAAGATGAAAGGGGCTGTTTAGTGGTATATGCAATAACTAGAGGTAAAAGGGTGTAATTTTGTCCCAGATAATACATTAAAGAATATAAATATGTAGAATGTAGATATTTATAAGTTAAGCACATTTTCACTTAGGTAGGTGACCCACAATAGATAATATTATTTTTTATTTAGTAGCGCAACTGAGATGACATTAACGATGAAAGTAAGGGGTCAAAATAATAAGAGTCAAATAATATGAATAGCAAGAACAACTTAAATATAGGATACATAAAATATTTAATTTACTGAATTCTTCATTTTTTTTTTCTTAAACATTTTATTAAACACGGACATATCTTAAGTAACACGAAACAATTCGAACTCCTATAAATAATTTCAAGGCAATGTAGTAGATGAACACCTGGCTGAGACGTATATCTGGGTTGAACAGTCTTTGGAAATCGATTTGTCAAAGCACAGTCACGATCAATTTAGGCACGATTTAGTTATTTTCCACCTACCTTAAACTACTAACAATTTTTTGGCAACCTACAAAATAAAAACAACACAGCCTTCCCAAATCTGTCAGAAATATATGCAGTTCTGGTGCTAAACTGAGGAAACGGTTAAGCAAGATCATAAGCGAATCGTTGACCGCTGGCGGAGAGTTCGGGAGCTCAACCTTCCAAGTACTTTCAGGCTTAACGATTCTGGAAGCAGGCCCACGTAGTGTGTTCTATCCCTCAAGTGCAAAGTTGATATCAGATTCCTCTCTCCGTAGTTCAAGTGATTCATCCATCAACGTGCCCAGCAAAACCTCAGATTCCTGTAAAGTTGCATTAAGAAATGTTTTTGTACTTATTCTAGCATCAGCTTATATTTTCGTTCATATAATGATCGCTAATCTTCAATAGGAGACGGCATTATAAGAAAAATAACACACATATATTTACGTTAAATTAATAAAAAAGGGTCATGCCTACAAACTTTAGTTCATAGACAGAAGGCATACATCCCCAGTTCAAATTTTTAGTTCTTGTTTTATTCAAAAACAAGTTCTAAGCTAGCCTTGAGCTCCACTGTGTATCCAGACCTAAAGTATACAAATGCAATTTATATGCATTGGAGTTAGGCATGTTACACACGATTGGTACATTACCAATTCAGATGGGAACGTGAGGGCGATGTATCCTGAGGCTTTTACGCTGTTTGCTTTGGACATGTGTACAGAGCCTTAGCAATTGGCTAAGTGGATACTCGCCTGAGAATATTCTGTCCGACGTTAAGCTCTCGTAATACATTGAGAATTTGTAAAGAGTAATTTTATATGTATACTAAATTCATTTTATAAAGCAATGTTTTTTTAAATTGTGTGTTTTGCTGCAAACAAATCACTTCCCATTAATTTTAACACGTACCTTCGCTCTTTCTTACTTATATTATATTGTCTATAGTGAAATGATACACTCATCAAGTTTCCTACCAACGTAACCATTTTAGTATTCTTATTTGTTTTCTTCTATAGTCTACATTCATTTGTTTATTCGATATAGAACTCTTTATTAACACAAGACAAATCACTATGGACAAGACTAAATCAAATCAAGATCGTACCAATTATTAAAAGGATGGCATCGCACTTGCGAGCCCTCTAGCATTGAGAGTCTCCTCTATTACTTAACATCAGCCTACTGCCCGTCTGCCCCCTAATCCATAAAAAAGTATTATCCACGTGTCCACGTGGATAATGAGACTTCCGCACTTCATTAATAATTTTCAACTAGACCAGACTAGACGTAACAACGTCTGAAATATTTATTAAAACTTATAACGAACAACGCTTTCCACTCGAAGTGATCCGTAGCTAATGCAGTCTGTTATTGGGATCCGAAGAGATAAACCTTTCTAGGGTGAAAAGATACAGGAATACATTACTTGGTAGCACTTTTGTTCAACATCTGTAGCTTTTGCTCTAGGATTTACTGACTTTGTAAAAGACGTCATTGAGAATTTTTTCGTATTCCTCCGCCCGTAAGTTGTTAGGCGTTTAAGATTTAAATATAAACAAGCGGATTAAACATAAAGTTTTCTGTTGTATTACAAAATGGACAACTTCTTTCTCGAAAAGATTCTTTGGTTTCCTAGGCTGTTACTTGTATAATAAATTAAATGAAAAAATTAACATTTACCCACTACCCAAATATGAATGTAAAAAAAAGGTTACTACTTGGCTGAAGACGTTGAGTTATGATGAAACAGAAGATCTAATAACTGTTACTCTGTAACACACCCACTCCCCCACACATATACACACACCCACGCACGCCACACACACTTAGAGAGAGAGACACACACACACACACACACACAAACACACACCAAATTTATTTTTAAGACTCCGTTTGCAATGTTTTCTTTTAGCACTTAATACTTATTTTCTTCTATTGTATCTTATGACAATGACATGATTGTACGTGTTCCGGTCCGGTGTGGAGAGGCTGGCTATCTGTCACTCAGGTCTCCTGTTACAGAGACCAGTCTCTCACATACACTTCCTAATGTTATCATCTTAGTTTAATCATAAAAACCTTGTATGTATATGTGAGAGAAGAAAATAAAGATTATTATTATTATTATTATTAAGATAAAATGAAAATAAAACGTACAGTTATCTCCCTTATACCGTGATTTCGTATGACGCGTCCGTTCCCCATATAACGCGGAGATTTCTTAAGATATATTTCTGTCATTTGAAATTTATAATGATTTGTCAAGTCCATAATTAGTTTTGCGTATTCCGTTTTTTAGTAATTCGTGTTTCTAGTTTTTGAATCGTTAAATAAACGGTTTTACTATAATACTCCTATAACGCGATTTCCTGTAACGCGGTCCGGGCTATATGGCGATTTCTATACTCAAATATCTCTCACTCCAAATTTGCTGCAAAATATTTTAAGAAATAATAGCAATACATTTGTTCCATTTAACTGTGAACGCGGAAAGGGAGAATCTTAAACAGCTTGCTCACCGTTTCCATTCCAATAAACACACTCACACATGCACCCACACACTCACAAACACTCAGTCATACACTCACGTGTGTTACCAGTCGCGAAATGATTTTTGTTAAAAAAATTGTTGTAAACAGTTTAAAAGTTTATAATTGTAATTGAAAACAACAAAACATATTTCATTAACTTTCGTATGGAATGAATTATGATGAAGAGCTGAGAACACTGACACAGGTATTTTTTACTTAAAAGGGTTCCCAAATCTTACACATTGTAATGCATTGTTATAATGAATAAACACATTTTTAGTTTTTTTTTATAGAAAAGGGGGCAAACGGGCAGGAGGCTCATCTGATGTTAAGTGATACCGCCGCCAATGGACACTCAATGCCAGAGGGCTCGCGAGTGCGATGCCGGCCTTCCAAGAATTGGTATGCTCTTTTCTTGATGGACCCTAAGTCGAATTGGTTCGGAAATACCCCAGTGGGCAGCTGGTTCTACAAAGTGGTGGTGCGTGGCAAAAACTGCCTTGAAAAACGCTCAGTTGTGGAACGTGAAAAACGCTACATTATCAGCGCTGGCAGATAATTGTATAATTGGTAATTTCCAATAACGATAGCGATCCTGACTTCAATGAGTTTTTTACCCTTCCTTTAGCAACACTAGAAAAACATAATTGAAGCGTTTAGGTAGTAGTGTAACAAATCTGACTAATCACAATATAAAAGAACATTTATTTACACACAATTATGCATTATTTACTAGACTAATAATAATAATTAAACATTTTATTTATAGACAATTATTTAAAAAAACAAATATAAAAAGTTTGGTCCATGTGGCAGTGTACCTTTAAGGCAGCATTACTCGCTGGATTGCGATACTTATTCGTTGAACGAAAGCACTAGCTCTGGGGTCACCGGTACTATCTACCAGGCGCCAACTTAAATCTTTAATTAGCGCCTGTGCACTTGAATCACGACCCAAGAGTAAACAAATCCAAAGAGGACAAATCAAAATATTGGAGCCATTTTCATTTGTTTTACATCTTCACCATGTGCAGTGCAGACACAACGTATACCTCGAGAAAAGTATACGAGTGTCAATAGAAGAATTAATAATAGTACGATAAACTTACAAGTTGCAACTTGACATCAGAGGCCTGATAAATAAAACATCCCTATCGAACTTTTCAATATGTTGTCAGGAGTTACGCTTTTCTTATACATAAAACATTCACATATATCTCCCACTGTGTTGGCTTCGCGCCAGTATTTTTAGGGTTGTCACCTATTAATTTAAATTATCAGAATTAGAATTCACTTTTATATTATGTGTTGATCTGTACATACTAAAACTATTTAATTTTTTTTTAGATTTTTAAGTGTGATAAGTACAAAAAGGCTATCTTAAAAGTCAGCCTTCCTGTCATTATTGTCAATGTTATATTGAAACTTTCATTTCTTTATATAACGTATTAATTTACAGTTTCATTTTACCTTATGTAATTATCGTTTATTTAATATTGTAGATGTTGCCAGTTATAGGAATTAGAAATGGCTGCTTCTTGTCTGCAAAAACTCACCAAGCGATCAACTCATATAGAGTTCTGGCGTCATTAGAATATTAGTATTACAGTCACTGAGCTAGCGGGCTTATGATTATCGGCCTTCCGAAACGAGAAACTTTCTTCGTTCCCTGCCCTTTGCCACTTCCCGTCAGTTTCAGGCTTCAAGCTGCATCAGATATTTTTCCACTCGATCCAGCGGTATCTGTTCCGGCAGCTTTTATATTATTTTAGTTAATCATACCTATTCGGCTTAATTCCTCGGTCCTTCAAGAAAACAGCGTTCCAAATCTGAAAGCGCAATCACGAGCCTTCTGACATTGTGATTGTCCAACATCAGGCGAGCCTTATGACCGTTTGCCCCTGTTCTATAGAAAATTTAAATTTAAAAATTAGTGTTTGGCAGCCCTAACGTTTTAGATACAATGTCATAACGTGTAACTCCTGTATACACTAAAGAGACTTGTGTAAAAATTGCTCTCGTTATTGCCAAGGCTTCATTCGTATTCTCGTTCATTGCGAGTGTTTGAAGTGTTTTTGACACTTTTGTAGCGTTTGTTAGTTCGATGTATTTTGTTTTCTTTGAAACTATTGAGTGTTTCTGGTTTTCACTTGTACTTTTATGCCAACGATTCTATGCAAGAAATATTGACGTATTGAGTATGAAGTATTGAGTTCTGTTTAACAAAATCACTTGCTTCCATCGTACCGTCCAATAATTGGGCATGAGGCAAACGTATTTGTTTGTTCTTTGATCGTGTTTTCGAGCCATGAAAGTAAAAGTAGTCTTTTATGACTTTGGTACACGTTTAATGAATATCTAAAACGTCATCGTTGTTAGACGCGTTCCCCTCTTTTATTCTATTCGAAGAATTTACCTTATCCAGTTCAGATATTTGCTATATTTCATATCAAGCTGTCAGTGAGTGACTACTGACTAGGTTTGAAGAAGAGAAGGGAGAATTCACAACCCAGAGGTAGTGAGTTTTACTTACCGAAAATAAATTACAAATAAGAGACACAGACAGGTTTTTTCCCCGAGTCCCATTACGGGTTACAGTACTACAAATAAGCTAAGTT
Source organism: Pieris macdunnoughi (assembly GCA_905332375.1). Classification (NCBI taxonomy): domain Eukaryota; kingdom Metazoa; phylum Arthropoda; class Insecta; order Lepidoptera; family Pieridae; genus Pieris; species Pieris macdunnoughi. Next base: position 199,628 of record CAJOBZ010000074.1, on the reverse strand, counting down.
TCTTTAAAACAAGAACAACAAAGAATTATTCACATCACTTATCTTTTTTTTATAGAACAGATGGGCAAACGGGCAGGAGGCTCATCTGATGTTAATAAGCCCATGAATACCCCCACTGCTAAAGGTCTCGCAAGTACGTTGCTGGTCTTTTTCTTTAAATTAAGAATCCTTTACCTGTAAATAAAGAAAGAATAAAGTAACCAAAATAGAAATATATCGCTACATCTACAGAAGAAATCCAAAACCAAAACGACGGCCACATTTTGTATGCAATATCAAATTCCCATACAATTGAACTATGAAGTTCAGTTTAAAGTTCTACATGTTTTATTCATAACTCGGGTTACAGTCGATTAACGATCGACGCGGGAATCAACTTTGCCGCAATGATTGTGCGAATTTCACCTGCACTTGAACATTTCACACTCGCGTATTTGCATCGCCCTTACTACTGTAATTCTGTAAATTGTCAATTTGTTTTAGTAACAAATACTATAAAATTCTAGTTCTGATCAGTTTCGCCATGTTATCTTAAATATTATTTTAAGCACACAAAATCTAAGCCATCAGACGTTAAATGATAACACACGAATGAACTACACCCAGATGCATTTACTAAATAAATCAGTGGCGCTACAACCTTTAGGTCTTGGCCTCAGATTTCTGAATCTGTTTCATGATTATTTTTAAATATAATAGGCAAGTAGGTGATCAGCCTCCAGTGCCTGACACACGTCCACTTTTTGGGTCTAAGACATGTCGGTTTCCTTACGATGTTTTCCTTCACCGTTCTAGCAAATGTTAAATGCGCATATAGAAAGAAAGTCCATTGGTGCACAGTCGGAATCGAACCTACGACATCAGGTATGAGAGTGGGACGCTGAAGGCACTAGGCCAACACTGCTCTATCTACTCTCACCCACATACATTTTTGTATTCTTATATCAATATCTTTAGAAGCAAGTGTCAAACATTTAAATATTGTCAGTCGTAACAATTATACTTTGCGTTTCAATACAAACACAAAGTTCATAGCACGCAAAATACACACTAATATAACACATAGGGCATAATTAATAATAAAATATTAATTTCCAAATAACAAATGCGTCTGAACAAGCGAACAATATTAATGTTAAAATATGTAGGTATATTTATATTTTATTTTATTTATAAAAAAATTGGTTTCACTGAGACTTGAAGTAGAACCCCTGATATGAAAAATCTAGTAGTAGGAGACCCATATTTGCCAGATATATTTCAAACGAATAAATGGACTCGCTTCGATACATTGGGAACACGATTTTTAGCTTAACTTGTGCATACTTTAAGTGCATTGGAATCGAGAATTTGAATTGATGTTTGCACTAAATGTTTGAACATCGAATTGAATTTCATATATCATTTTGTTTACCTTGTATCCGTTGATTAAAGTTATACAAATATCAATATTAGTATGTACTTTCAGCAGATCAGATATTTATTTCGTAAAGTTCAATATTTTTTTAGGTAAATTTTATTGAATTTAGGTTACGTACTATACAATATTTTAACAGTGTTTTCTCTTGATCTAGACTTTTTTTGCCTTAGAAAAATCCTGAAGCAATCTACTTCTTTATTTGTTCGTAGTGTAAGCTTCGTACCTTAACTTACCAAATTCCTGTATCTTTTTAATTAACTTACCAATCAAACAGTCCTGCTATAATGAAGCTAAAGTCTACATGCTGATAAATAGGTATGTAATATTGAGTTACTATCAAAACATCTTCACAAGGACTAATTTAATTAGGAAATTATTACCTGGAGTTTGACACCAATTCGTTGGAAATATTCTGAGGAAATACCCTACATGTTTATAACGAAAAATACTACAGGCTATAACTCATTTACTTGTCATTGGTATGTGTTCAGTATATTTTCAGCGTTAAAATATAAATTCGCGTAATAGTATTTATTACGGTGTCCTGTCGGACTATTACTAATGTATAATTATAGTCATTATAATACATACAATATTACTCAATAAATTATACATATGGGTTTTCTGCTATACAACAAACTATAATGTTACCACGAATTTAAAAAAATAACATTGATGTTTTACTACACTTTTTAAGTCTGGGCCTCAGACTTCTGTATCTATTTCATTTGTAAATCTAAAAGGCAAGTAGGTGTGTGCCTGAGACACGGGGTCGGCTTTTTGGGTCTAAGGCAAGCCAGTTTCGTCACGATGATTTCCTTCACCGTTCCAGCGAATGTTAAATGCGCACACAGAATGAAAGTCCATTGGTGCACAGCCGGGGATCGAACCTACGACCTCAGGGATGAGAGTCGCACTCTAAAGCCGTGGTCAACGCTGCTATTGTCTATCTTTATAGCCTATTTTATATAGACTTTGCTATCTTGTGTTTATTCAAAATCAATAATATAGGTAATAATTCTCGAAGCTACAAGGGCGAATACCCATGATTTATAACGCTTGTCAGTCACCCTTACATTACAAAGAAACCGTAGGTCATAAAAAACGTATAAACTGAGGTGTTAATAAAGTCAGCTAATTACTTTTCTTCGCACTTGGGTACACATAATTACAAGTCGCTTATGAGACAGTTGCGTGACGCCATTTCGGTAAGAACCCTTGTTAATGACACAATAGGGAATTTTAAGGAGCCATTAAATAAGAATTGAAATATTGTGACCGAAATAGCTGTTACATTCGTGATTAATGTATTAGATGTGGCTCCAACTTGTGTGAGGCCTCTATCATACTTAAACTCTCTTAAACTCAGACAGAATATTAAATTAAATAAGAATCTAAACCCCAGTTAGCAACTGTTTATTTGGTCAAATTTATTTCGTCGTAATCGTTGATTTCTGGTTTACTCACCTGCCTTAAGACTGTAAGAAAGTGTACGCACTTGGAAAGAAAAATCTATTGGCTGAACAGAGATTTCAATAGTTTTAAATATGTATAAAATACATAATAAAAAGATGTTTTACTGAATCGGCAATTTCATTACCACCTAAATGCTTTGAATGCCAAAAATGTTTGTAGCCAAGACAGTGTTTGTGAGAGTTGCCAAAATTTAACAATTGTTTTTATTGAAAACTCTATGTAATCTTTTTTAAAGTATGAATTTACTTGATCAAAGTAAATTTTTTTTTTTGTATAATATACATATTTTTATCATGTATTTATATACATGATATATACATATCATACATTTTTATACGTATAATATGTATTTACTATTTTCTTTGTAGGTTATTACTTTGTAGGTCAGGCAGCATTTCCTCGCTGTATTGATACTTATTCGTTGAGCCAGGAAAGCACCAGCTCTAGGGTCACCGGTACTTTCTACCAGAATACATAATCGACTCATTATGTCGAGGCGTCATATTCTAATGTACTTAATTAAATAATAAACAGCAAAAAATACTAACATAGATTCTAAGTAAAATTGTACTCACGATAACATTGGTATTGTTTCGTAATTTCTTATTATTATTTTGTGTGCTACCTCGTAGTATTTCGCAGAAGGGAGTACCCGGAGTACAAGGTTTATAATTGTTCTGTGCAAAATTTGAATATGTTGAATAATTTTGTATTTTCAGCTGGTTTATCGATATCGATCATGCGCATCTAAACTACGTTACTTAAGTTGTTTGTCTGACGCAGGTAATTGTGCAAGCTATAACTGTATTAGCCATAACTCGTTATAATTACAGTTCACCTTCAGTAATGGTGTAAGTTTGATAGTAAAATCATTTAACGACCACTTCCGGCGTCGCTTTTATAGTTCACTTAAGTTTTTAATTTATCGCCCTGTACTTAGTACTTTTATTTTTTTAGGACTAGCTGTTTTATGCAACTTTGTTCACAAATAACTCAATAAATATGATAGTGGACAGATTCTTCAATTGTTTATTTATATTTCTTCTAATCTGTTGTTTTAGTCGATGATTAAAAAAATATTAAAACGAATATTTGTTTAAAATGTAATTCTAGTTTCTTGTCCAGTAGTCTCTAGCCAACCTTTGAGCTCACGAATCAAGTAGGATTAAAAAGTTTCTTTAAAACAATTTTTTATGATTGGACAATTCACACCAATTGACCAAGTCCCATGCTAAGCTGGTGAAGCTTGTGCTATGGGTACTAGGCAACTGATATACATACATATTATAGATAGATAGACATATAAATACATATTTAAACACCCAAGACCTAAGCACAACACCAAATGCTCATCACATCTATGTTTGTCTCAGCCGGGGATCGAACCCGGGAACCATGGATTAGCAGTCAGGGGTGACTAGACCAATGAGCCGTCAAAAAGAAAATTGTACCTACAATCTATGGCTACAATTCCGACCGCTACGGATATATACAACTTTGCGACGTAAGTTGGTGCTTTCGGGTCGGATAGTCACAGTCACAGACAGTGGTTAAAATAGTCTAGGATCGTCCCTTTCAGTCGAAGAAAAAGCGCCTCTCTCCACATTGATTCCCAGTGTTCAGAAGAAGGGCGTTTTTGTTGCCAGCGATGACGTCATCAGTCTTTCCTTAATCATCTCATTGATGCTGAAACAGCAAGTTACAGCCAGCCAGAACTATCAGCTACAGGAATCCTGTCCACTACTTTGCAGGAAGCGCATGCTTAGTTGACCTCAGCCACCGCAACACACTGCATCACTCCAACACGTTTGAGCCACATATATACATTGTACAATTGTACATATGTCTTTTCGCTAAAGATAACTAAAGTTAAGTTTAAAAATAAAATTAAGTATGAATTCTACTGAAATCAAGTTCAAACAAACATATGAATGTATAATCAAAGTCAATAAACCGAGGCGTGCCGAGATAATATTCCCTAGACGTCTTAAAAGTTTCTAAGTTATAATAGCAATTATGAATTATATTTTCAATATTGTCGGGGGATTCATTTCTCAACGAAAATAAAAGTTTTGGTGATATCACAATCTTGAATTGGATAATGTTTAAAATAACGATATTTCTGAAACTCAAAATGTCCATACTAGAATATCTTTAAAGACTTTTATACTTGTATTCGTAGTTCAGTGATTTATTCGAAGTATGGTTTTGAGAGTACTATCAGCGAAATAATATATTTCTCATTGAAGGCACAGGAGGACCTACTTGCGTATAAAGCCAAATGAAGGAAACAGATGTGCCCAATGATACTATATTTCAATGCCCGGCTCATTTTGCCTGTCTTCCTCATATTGATTTTATATAAAACTTGCATGTCATGGTGACAGCATTTATTCTTCTCTGACCTTGTATAAAGCTAAAAGCAAGAAGCTTTTACACGCAGCTTTCTGTAACCTTAAAAAAATTGTTATTTTATGCTACTTAGCGCTACCGGCGCTGACTATATATAGACGTAGACATAACATCTATTACTAACGAAACACCAAATAACTACAATATTATAGTTTTAATATTATATAATAATAATAAAAAAACGACGGGTTGCACTCCGGGAGTGCCGGTAGAAGTGAAAACTTGAATATTTACGTTGTGAATTTTTGATATTTGGAATGGTTAGGGAATAATTTGGCACGAATTGCTTTAATGATCAGTATAAAAGTACTATTATTTATGTGGTAGAATACAATATTTATTTATGGCGCTATCGTAACATGACAATTTATATTACATTAAATACGCCGCGCCAGCTGTCTACTCTCCAACCGTCTTACGAATTTTCGATCAGGTCACGTGTCCTGACGCGAGTTTAAATTTTTTTACCCATTCCAAAAAAAGTGTACAACGCCGCTAAAGTAGTTTTCACTTCAAAAAGAAAAATATATCCAGTAGCTATGTATCCATCTCTGTAATTTCTAATAACAATTGCTATGACTTTGTAGGCAAGTAGTTCTCTCAATATCTGTAGCGCTGATGTCACGCTCGTGGTGTACAAAAACTTAATTGAAGTCGGAATTGCATTCGCTGGTTCTTGGTTTTACGGTTTAATTTACCCTTGTCCTATAACACGATATTGGCGAATTTTATTATAAAGTTACAAGCTGACCCGGCGTTGTTTTGCCATGTATCTTATTTCTAGAAAACATTTTTTTAGTTCAACAAAAATAACTATATTAATAAAAATAGGGGTTGATCGTAGATGGGTGAAAATTAAGAGTTGTATGTATTTATGTATGCTGTATCATAAAAAAATTAAAACACAACAAAAATAACATTTTAACCTTATCACTTAGGGGATTGAAAGATAGATAGTAGTCGATTCTCAGACTTACTGAATATGAATATAAAATTTCATAAGTCAAGCCGTTTCGGAGGAGTATGGGAACGAACATTGTGACACGAGAAATTTATATATTAGATTTATCTGTTTTAAAACTTCATCATAATTCTATATATATATATATATATATATTATTTTTTTTTATATATATGGTGTCGCAGGGATTTATATTTTATGGCGTGAAAATCTAACGGCCAACCCGTTATAAATAACAAACACAATAGGAACGTAAATAACAAAAATGACATTTAAGGCGACATAATCCTAATTTAATGTTTCTTGAATTTGAAAAGATACATCAGGTATAAAGAATTTTCGGGCCCCTACCTCCCTCTAACTAGGATTATTGATTTATATATCGTACTGCGGCACGGACACAGCAGGTGCAGGAAGTTGATCTCGAAACCTCATGATTTGCAGTCCGTATACGTGGGTGACTAATTCCTCTGCGCTGAAACAGCCTCTGCACAAGGGACTTGGTCCATCGTGCCAAGGACAAAGAGATTTAGAAGACCGTGGACCGTAATTGTCCCTATCATTATTTTGAGAGTCTTCGAGTATGCTAAGCACTAAATGAGAAAGAAAGAAAGTTTATTATACACATTAAAACGGATATTTAGGTAAAAAGAAAGTGTACTACCAAACGTACAGATACCGGCAAACATCTTGAACAAATGTCCTTGCCTGCGCAGGAGCAAATTTCAGGTATCACTGGGAGGGGGGAGGGGGGCGGTGGTGCGCGGTGGCAGGAGAGTGACGTGTCGATCGCGTAATTGGTAAATCAGTTGACGTTTGTGTGTGTTTTGTATTAAATGAGAGGCACCATTAAACGGGGCCCCATAAGACAAAGAGATGTCCCTGTGTGCTGCGTATTATTTATCATTCCCTCATATATAAAGGGTTTACGAGATAAGTGATCCGTGTCAGCGATCTTTGAGCTTTTCCTTTACGCAGAACGTCTTTATGGGTTTCTACGTACTTTTAATGTTTTAAAAGCTTTCGTAACTTAGTGAATAACTCATAACACATAAGGTCTAAGGCTATCCGGCGTAAAAATATTTTACAGATGTAGGCAGAATTCTGATTACTTGTCTTGAAGTAATGAATTTAACATTTATTAATTTATTTTCCTTATTTCCTGTTTATACAGTAACTAATACTATTACAATAGAAAACTATACTAAAAACATAACAACTAAAAACTTAACTTAAAACCTAAACCTGTTTATAACTAACAATAAATAAACATTATTGTGAATTCAGCCAGTGTGCAACTAAATATATCCGACTCACAAGCAATAATATTCAGGGTGCGCAAGACACGCGTAAATGGTGCTTCTCTGAGTAAATTTGTACGCGCCCGAGTCACTGCAATTGCGACCGCTTACCACGCCGACTGTGGATATTTGGCACACACAGCCCCAGTCTCTCCAACATTTCCGTGGGTGGGCTAAGCATAGGTTTTAATTATTTCATTTAATTTTAAGCTGACCTCCAAAGAGGAGGAGAATAATCTACGTATTTATGTGTTTTATTATTTATTTACGTCAAAATTGTACAATGAAACAATTATACTGAATAGCATTATGCAGACTTTTTTGGAAACAAACACCGACCGCACCACAGCAAACAAAACGCAAACCTATATATCGCACTTTCTTCGCTTTTTCTCCTTCCGAGGTCCTTTCATCTTTAACCACTCCCTTAAAAACAAAATTATCACGAACATTTCAAAAATCACTTCACATACATTTACTAAACAACTCAAACAATATCTTGTTAACCTGTCAAATGCTGATACTGAAAATATTCTGATTGTGCAAAAATCAAAATATAATCGTGTCGAAATCAATAATATAATTTATAAAATTCCGTTTACATGTCAAAAGGAAGAGACTGGCTGTCCACAACACAGGGAATCCTAGTGGAGGCCAGTGCACTTTAATTAATGTAAATACCCTGTGTATTGTGTATAATAAAGTGTTTTCTTTCTTTTCTTTTCTTTCTATTAATGAATAGTTGTTAACACTTTAAACATACACAATACTAATAGAGATGAATGCAACATGCAACCTTATTCATAAATAAGAGATTTCTTTAAGGCTAAGTTTTGAATGTTATGGTAACAGCAACTATAAAATGAAAGTAATTTGTTATTGATATTTTATTTAGTTTACACACACATAAACGCGATATAATTGACATTATTGGCATAACTGTCACAAACATTTGTTTTGAATAACGAAATGGAACCCTTGAGTAGCTTTTCAGCAATTGTAGCATCATATTATCCGCTTAATTTATGGAGTTTTATTTTCAGTTAATTTTATACTATTGGAGCGCGGCCACACGCTGCGGTAACAGTGCGGTGCGACGCCGCACCGCAATTACTTCGAGCTATAGGGTGCCACACTTGCGTTGCGGTGTGGCAATATATTTTACACCTCCCCGCCTCGTTCCGCAGGTCACAAGTTCGAAGCGCTTGCGGTACGACGCCGCGCGGCGGCGCAACGCCTCGTGTGGCATGGTATAGTAATTTGTATGTAGGATGATGTTCCTGCACCGCTCCGGCGCCGCACCGCACCTCCGTATGGCCACGCTCTCACTGTTAAAGTGTCCTAAAGTATTAGGACACTTTAACAGTGAGAGATAGATAGATAGATAGATACAAATTTATCAAATTCGGCAGATATTAAACCTATAAATAATGTAAATTGGCGCTTGGGTAAGTTAATAACGACAATATCGTTTAAAGTGCCTTGTTTCTAGGATGAGGGTTTTATCACGAACCGTATTAATTTAACATACAATTTTAGTTAAACAAGTAACAGTCACACCGTACCTTCATTTAATTATAGTCGGTCGACGGCTCTTAATCCACTTACTCATGATCATTCGTCATGGAAACAGCATGTTATAGACCCAAAAATACGTGTATTAAGATAAAGATATTCACAATTGTTCCATGTACAATCACTGTTTTTTGTAACATATTCTTGCTATAAATTATTATTATTACTGCAGTATGCACCTTACCAAAGAGGGTGTGAGTAAATATTTTAGGAAGTGGGAAGACTTTTCCCGAAAATCGGGAAAAAAATTCCTGAAGCCGCCATTTTTAATTTAAAGAAAGCTTCGATAAGCAACTATATTTGTCTGATTGACTGCGAAAAGGGTCTCACTGCAATGAGCTTCAGTTTGAACTGGATCGACACAAACAGCCATTACTTTGAACATTATTAGTTTTTTTTTCTAATTTTCTGTCAAGTCAAATTGAAACCTTATTTAATGATGCTAAGTTTTTACTTTTATAAAATAATATAAGTTACTAGCAACAAAATCATTTACTGACTGACTGTACTTAGTTATTGTAGTCAGAGACATGATAAAATAAAAATACCCCTTATGTCAAACAGAAAATGTTTCGTATATTTTGTTTAAAGCCCCGTATTCATGGTAAACATTTGTTTAGCAACAGTTGCTAAACATTGTTGGTGAGCGGCGAGAATGTTGCTAGCAACTATGTTTAAATCAATACAGGTTGTCCACACGCCAGTCTGCGTTAAAATGTTGCCCGAGGAGGTAGTGTTGTTGTGTTCTCTGTATCAGATGTATAGAATCTCTAATAAAAAAAAGAGAAAAAGATGGTGGATTCGAAATTATCTTTTGCAAAGAGAAAATTTGATGAGTGACCTCAGAATGACAGATGGATCATTTTGTAACTTTACGAGAATGTCGAAAAGTGATTTCGAACATCTTCTAGAAATGATTGGTCCATCAATAGCCAAAAGGGAAACAAATATTCGTCAGCCAGTTTCACCTCAAACGAGGCTGGCTATTACATTACGGTATCTTGCAACTGGAGATTCATACAGTTCTCTTTCATACACATTCAAAGTATCAAAACAATTGATTAGCAAAATTATACCAGATGTATGTCAAGAACTAATTAACTCACTAGCAGGATATGTCAAGGTACAAGAACACTATTTGTGTAATCAAGTATTTTATTAATTAAAAAACACAAAAAAAAAACAGTGTATGCTATTGCGTTGATTCATCACTGAGATAGTTAACTAAGTTTAGTATAGCCGAATCTTCTGTTTCGTCTCGTAATGCATCTAGTCTATTTGTTTCGTGTCTCTCAATTTCCCTTATTTCAGTTTCCTGAACATTATTTGGTGTTGATGATGGATGAGAAGATGCCGTTTGATATCCATATGTATTATATCGTCCCATTTTTAATTCATACAGTATATTATTAATATGGTACTTTGCCTGTGTCACGGCTTGGTCATCTTTAACACTTCTTAATTCAGCAGCAATATATTCACCATATATATCAAATGGATCCTTCTTCTCCCTTTCATCCATCTTTTTTCTAGCACTTTTCAAAACCTCTAATATTTCATTTGATTCATCTGTCTTATTTCTTTTCCTCGAAGATGTAGATGTTGTAGCATTCGGCCTTGGTGATTGAGATGGCTCTGACTCCATACCACTTTCAAGTGCATTGTTTTCATCTACCTGTAAATTATTATCTTATTATATATTTATTTATTTTTTAGGTTCCAAGTTCGGAACAAGAATGGAAACAAATAAGTCGTGAATTCGAAATACGATGGAATTTTCCACATTGCATTGGGGCCATTGATGGGAAACACGTTATGATTGTGGCGCCAAATAATTCTGGAAGTGAATACTACAATTATAAAAATCAGTTCAGCATGGTACTTATGGCAATTGCAGATGGCAATTACAACTTTATTTACGCAAATTATGGAGCTAAGGGTCGGTCGTCCGACAGTGGAATATTTCAAGAAACACCGTTTTATAATGCATTGTTAGAAAACTCACTTAAACTGCCACGGCCTGAACCAATAACACAAGGCGGAACAGAAATGCCGTATGTAATTGTAGGTGACAGTGCTTTCGCGCTAACGGAGAACATCATGAAACCATATCCTGGCATTCATGAACGTGGGAACAAAAAAGCGTATATTCAATTACAGACTATCAAGAGCTAGGAGGATTATAGAAAATGTTTTTGGCATTTTATGTGTGGTGTTCCGTGTATTCACTAAACCTATTCCGTTAAAACCAGCCAATTGTGAACTCGTGGTAATTGCTTGTGTATATTTACATAACTTCTTAAGACGTAACTCAGTTTCCAGATCCATATATACACCTCCACAAACTTTTGATTTTGAAGACTCTGAAGGTAACCTATTAGAAGGTTCTTGGCGAAGGGAACTAAGTTCGTTTCCTATGATTGATTTGCAAAGACGGGGCAGGCCTGCATCACAATCAGCTCTTTGTATTAGAGAACAGTTTGCCGATTACTTTATAACTCCAGAGGGAAGAGTTCCATGGCAAAATAATGTAGCGTAATTGTAATAATTTTACAGACAATAGTATAAAACAATTATATACAAAAACAACTTACTGTTTTATTCATAGTATCCGTTTCACCAGAAGTAGTTGCACCACATAACAAAAATTCCAATGGCTCGTAATAAATCCATTTACATTTTTCTATTGCGCCGCTGCCTGTAGTTTTTTTGCCGACATCTTTTTTTTCTCTCTAGTAAATTGAGTACGCAGTACATGTATTTTAGTTTCTACGTCTTTTTTGGGTATATTTAGGACTTGAGAAATTTCTTCGAATGCATCGTTCTTTTTGTTTCTATCTTTGTATTGTTTTATAGAACAATCCCATAATAATGGTTTTGATTGAAATAATTCTATTAATTGCATTATTTTATCATTGCTCCACACTACTGCCATGTTTATAAACTGTTGCAAACTCGTCCACACACGTCAACAATTGTCGCTAAACTGATGTTTACGCTTGTCGGGCGAGAGCTTGTCAACATGATGCTGTCAACTCTGCAACACGCAGTGTTGCCAGCAACATGTTGACAGCAACTCCGCAACACGTTGATTCAACTTTGTTGCTCAACAAATGTTTCCCATGAATACGGGGCTTAACAATGCAATCTGTTTTGGCTTTATATTTGTCTATTTTTTTTAATAATATGAATATATGCAGCTGTAAGATTACTTATAAACAATTAAAGAAACAGATACAGTTTTATCTACTACTGTTTGTGAGTACTGAGATATTTTTTTTAATTGATGTAATTTCGTGTCAATTTGAGTTGCTTTAATTCAAATATTTGAATTAAAGCTACTACTACGAATGTTGCTCAAGACAAAGAGAAATGGAAAAATATGGAGGAGGCTTTTACCCTAAAAGGGGCCATACAAGAACTAGACAACTAAAAAATAAAAAATAAATCTAACATATTTTTTTTTAAACTTATACTAACACAACTAATACTAATACTAAGGAATGCAAACTAACCAATTGTTGTAAGGATTAATAAAGCTTTAATAATTATGATTCAAATATTCGAATGCCACCAACTGGAACTGATAGAAAAACAGACCCCGTTTTAATTAAAGTATCCGTTTAACGATATTTCCTGGCGGTAAGAGGAATCGGATTAGCCATAGCGGATGCTGCGGTAAGCCTCGGGATATTTTTCTTATCTCAGCGGTGTTTATATTTTTTAATAAATGCAAGGTGGACTTTTATATATTTTTTACCTACAGTATTTAAACAATGTTAGCCTGATATTTATTATTGATAGATTATTGACCTGTCTCTTGGGAAGTTTGTAGAAGCACTTTAGACATAGACATACGCCGTGCTGCGCTCGGTGCCATACCATTTTTTTTTACTTGAGAAAGTGCGTTAACGCGGTGCGACTGTATTGCTACCACAAGTGGTATGTGGCACTCGCTACTGTGCATACCCACTAAAATCCTTCGGTAGTCTTGTCCATTTTGGGTACCACCGTCCATAACGCACCACCAATGCTTGTTGAAGTTGACGGTTAAGCAACAAAATATGTTATTTCCTACCTTCCAAAGATTTCATTAAGCCTGCAACTCTTAGGCGTTCGACCTAATAATAATTCTTTATGCCCACATAACACAGCTTGGTCCAAAGCAACGACTGGCACGTACAGTTGATCATTTACTTGCCTATAAGCCATTTGATGGCATCGATGCTACGAACGTTAGATTTAGATATATGAAATTGTTTGTTTGTTTTATTTGAAAGGCAAGATCAGCTTTCTGTGTTTACAAACAAAAAACAATCACGGCTTAGCTTTCATTACCTCCGAATTACACGTGTCTAATGGAACTATTAACATGTCAAATGGAAGACTAGCTGCCCATGATACAGGGAATCCTAGTGTGGGGAAAGAAAAGTCGACTTTATTTTTAACTAAACACCCTTTTTTTAATGTAGAAAGACTTTTCTCTCTTTTTTTAACATATACACAATGTTACATACCTACATTACGCTACCATTTTTAGATATCCATTTTTTATTTCCTCACTTGGTACGTTGAAGTCACAAGATTCCTTGGGTTATAAACTCACTTACATTCTCACCTGGGTCATTAAATCTGTCTATTTTAAATCTCTAAAATACAAGTGATGAGATTTAGAATTGTTTGTCTGATCTTGTAATGAAAGCGTTCTACGGCGTATTTTAATAAGCGAATACCTGGCTGCTTATTAAACTTAATTTCCACGACTCTGCGGGTTGTGTTTACAGTATGATACGAGAAGAAAATGTAATTTAATACACCTAAATTGAAATGTATTATAATGAAATACAGTGTAAATGTAAGAAATAAAATCATCATAAATTTTGTAAGCTAAATTGCTTATTAAATTAGTTTTATGATACTCGCAGGTGGCTTATCTAATTTAACCATTTAGTTTTTTTTAGAACAAGGGGTACTCGAGGCTCACCTCATTTTAAGTTTCGAGTTTCGACAAAAACGCTGCACATCTTCGTGACGTTCTGTAAAAAATTTACCCTCATGCGCCTAATGACGTTTCACTTCAAAAATCTCCTGTATATTAGTAACAATGTAAAATCAGTAGTGACATTCGGACAGGCCTCGTAAAGATGTCACAAGGAACATCTCCCTGACCTAATTCGACGATTTACTCCGGCCTCGCGGGAAAATGTCGATTCATCAAAATGACGATTAAAACCTTTTTTGGGAAATGTATGGAATAAAAGAACAGGGAGTGATAAATACTTTTTGGAGCGAATTCAAAAACCGAAGAGGGTGTGCGTGAAGTTTTTCTCCACAAATCAAACATTAAATTTCTTATATTAAGTCATATAAGAAATTTAATGAACTGATAAAAAGGCCGACTATTAAATACATATGTTACGTTTTTTTCTTAGATCTTTTTTTTTATAATATCTCCTCAATCCCTCTCCGAGCGGCTTGATCCTTTGGCGTTGCGTAGAGATATGACCATGAAGAGTGTTCAGAGGAGTTGTTCGGATGAATACATACAGCTGAATTTCATCATAGACGAAATTCCACCCGTATCACCTCGACGTCCGTCGTTCCACAACTGAGCGCGCACTTCGTCGTTTCCACATAGTGGTGTGAGGAACCAGCTGCCCACTGAAGTATTTCCGAACAAATTTGTCTTAGAATCCTTCAAGAAAAGAGCGTACCAATTGTTATAACGCCGGAAACGCACTTGCGAGCCTGCTGGCAATGTGAGTGTCCAAGGGCGGCGGTATCACTTAACATCAGGTGAGCCACCAGCCCGTTTGCCTCCCATTCCATAAAAAATCCGAAGCTCGGACCTAAAAGGTTGCAGCGCCTCTTGTTAAAACAGGGAAAATTTCCGAGCCTTAAAAATAATTACTAAGACTTAAAACAGCGTGGGGTATAGATATACGAGTATGCTTGAAATAAAACCAAAGCCCATGAACATTCGTGTTCCATATAACTTACCGTTTGAATAGTTTTCAAGTTGACATAAAGTGGATATAAACAGCGACACAATAAATATAAAATTTTTATATCTGCAATAAAAGCTATCCATTTCGGGATTTACTCATTTTATCGTTATAATAAAACGGCTTCAGACTTGAAATATAACCAAAAATGTTTTAAAAATCGGATACCCCGATTAGTCCTATTTTTAAGCTTGACGTGTGACCTTTCCATCGAGATTTGCAAGCTTTTTGACCGACAAAATACACTGAAAGTTTTTAAATTCCACCTGTTTTTTTTGTATTCGCTTTATAATGTGTCTGTTTTAAGTTCGCTCTTGCCCTTAGAACAGTCAATCTTAAGGTGATTGGGATTTTGTTCCCTTTAAAGTAGTGACTCTTGGGGTTCGAGTGTACAGTGCGCTAATTAAAGCCGGCGCCCGGCGTTATATTTACTACCAGTGACCCCAGAGCTGGTGCTTTCCGCGCTAAACGAATAAATACAAAGAGGAAATTCTGAATTAAAGGTATAACGCCACAGGGACCCAATTTTTAAAATTGCCCAGGTAGATTTCGTTTTCTATTAATTTATTATTATTATTATGTAGGAATCATTTACCATTTAGATTGATGTAATAGATCAGGCATCTTAGCTGTAAGGTTTATCTTAAAATTTCCCCTTTACTCTTAAACTAACACAGTGAAGCACCTATGCAGGTTGTATTGATATTATCTAACGCTTAACTAAAATCGTTGCTACAAAAATTTATTAAACTAAAACTTATTTACTGAACTATCTATAATACTTTTTCTGTACTATTATCTAGATTGTCTTGGAAACAATGATGGCTTAGTGGCTTGTGCGTGCGTCACAACCCCTAAAATCGTACGATTCCCTACAGTGCACCAATGAATTTTTATTTTTACGCGTTACTCAAAGGGTAAAGAAAAACATTATAGGGAAGCCGGCATTAGACCCAAAAATGTGTCATTTGGCTCTTTGTTGTATATTTATGTAAAATAAATTAATCAGTTTTTTTAAGGTCTGGGCCTCAGATTTCTCAATCTAATAGGCATGTGATCAGCATCCTGTGTCTGGCACACGCCGACGACTTTTTTGGTCTAAAGCCTTCTTACGATGTTTTCCTTCACCGTTCGAGCGAATGTTAAATGCACACATAGAAAGGCAAGGCAAGTAGGTGATCAGCCTCCTGACACACGCCGACGACTGTTAGTGTCTAATAAGCAAGCCGGTTTCCTCATGATGTTATCCTTCACCGTTGGAGCGAATGTTAAAGGCGCACATAGAAAGAAAGTCTATTGGTGCACAGCTAGATCGAACCTACGGCCTCAGGGATGAGAGTCGCACGCGATGATGTTGAGATGAATAAAACAATGAGTATGTATATATGAATAAACTTAAAAAATGTAATGTAAATACGGAAAATCTATTTCACCATTAGAATACTACATTATCTTTGAGTGAAATGCAAAATTTTCCCAGCGGCGCGAAGCCGAGACAAATAAATTTACATTAATTATGTAATCAGGACCATAATTGACAGTAGCAGGTTAATCATAAAATTGTTAGGGGTAGTAAAATTGTATCTAGACGTGAAAGTTTATGATTTTTTAATGTGCCTGGGACTCTTGTCTTTTCTTAATTAAACATTCCGTGTAGGGTCTGATTACATAAAGCTTTCAAACAAAGAACCGCCAATCCATATCTTTATATATAATTGCGGTGTCTCAGCGCTGAATTTAAAATTAGGTAGTTTTTTAGAAAATGTCGTTTCTATACGCATAAAGAATTTTTGAATCTTGTTTACCTGCTGATATTTCAGTCAATTAACGTAAAACCATTATGATTATATATTGAAATGTTCCTTATGAATCACACAATTTTTTGTATTTGTTATATTATAATTGCAGTAAATTATAATGTTTTAGTGTAGATTTTATGTACAGTATTACACAGTCAAGATGTCTTTCATCACGGTAATGCACTCTTCAAAGCGGACTAGCTAATTTGCAGATATACGCCACAGAACGTCAACGGATATGACTCTCACTTCTGTCGATATTTTAGTCTTCAACTGCTCAAAATTCGTAAGGGGGTATCATAAACTTTTGCTTTGAGATAGCCACATAATAAACTCAGCTGGGGTTAAGTCGGGAGATCTGAGTGGCCACAATATGTCTCCAAAGCGGCTTATGATTTTTCCGGCAACAACGCTTTTAGTGTGTCCATGGAGACCCTATGTGGGTGGCTTAATGGTATTAATTACCAGTTCATAGGTTGTGTTCTATCTATAGACAGAGATTAATTACCTTAGTAACAAATTACTTAGCTTATTGGAATCACAATTAAAGGCCTTATCAAGATGAACTCTAATGAAGCTTAATCTCATTCAGTATATCGAGATATTTCACTTAAATTAATATCCGTGACGCATATCTATCACATCAGGGTCTATTCAAATTCTCTCGTTATTAAACCGGCATCCATTAAGCATTACCGTAAACCAGCTTAAAATTACGACTTACTTTCAAGGGATTCAACCCTTTATGTTGATAAAAATAAAGGCGATGTTTGCGTTGAATAATTTTACAAACAGGTTGGGGTTGTATACCAATATTGCAACAGCCAGCGAAGCGAGAGATATTGCTAGATGTGAGATAATTTTCATTATTGATAAACTTTTTAACTGGAGAAGTTTTGCTACTGTAAAAAAAAATGTTCTAAATTTGAAAACTTACTCGATAACACAAAACTTATTTGTCAAAGTGATTTTCTGTGAAAAAACCGTTATTGTGTGCATTTGTATGTTTGACATAGTCATACAATATGCGAAACGCAATAGTTACCAATTATTTCAGATTTTGTAGACTGTTTATCAAAGCTCTAAAGTTTTACATAAGTAATAAAACGGTCTAACACATTTGTACATTACTCGGGGCGCATTTCCATAAAAATCATTTCCTGTTTCCGGTAAAACAAAAGTGGTCAGACTTTGACGTTATAAATCAACAGATACAGAATTGTATCTGTCACATTGCAATCGAGGATCTATAAAGATCCTATAAACATTACATTAGGCGATGAGAAAATATTTAATAAGTTTTCCTGTTAAACGAATGAATAGCATATTTAATACATAACAGGTATGTGTCATCGATCCCATTGAGTGTTTTCCCAGTCTTTAGGAAATGTAGGATGCAATCAAAGGACTCAGAATGTCATGAAAAATTTATTAGCCTAAATCCGACTATTTACACACCCATAAATCTAAAGATATAAAAACTACATAAAACTTCCATCGTAAATAAATTTTTAAAATGGTATTTTTCTCGCTTCACTGGGAAAAATAAAACACTATACAAGCGAATGAAATCCGTCAAAAGTTTATATGACTTTTCACTTTATTGAATCGCATTACGAGCGACTGCATAGCACGAGACTGAAAGACATGAACGGTAATGTTGTGCTTCTAGTATCGATAACTTCTGTCCTCTTTTTTAATGAGGTGAAAATGCGCTTACGCAAGCCCGCGCCATGGATGTCGAGCTTAAAACGGGGACTGTGGGGGTGGGTCTACACCCAAATCCCTCTGCTATTCAGGGGGGTAGATGGGCCCTCGAGGTTCGCCAGGCATTCTACCCAAGGGACCCGGGCTTATATCCGACATAGAGAGCTCAATCATGACCTGCGGTTCAAGGCCACTTGAGATCGAGACTCCTTGAACCACCGGCCAGTCTACGGTCCCCAGACCTCTTCCGAATGCAGTACAAGTCGCACACGTGCACTCTGTAGGCGCGTTGATAAAGCCAAAGAGTTAAGTAAAACAGTCTTGCGACCCCGTCTCTGTAAAATTATAATTTAGTTTTATAACACTACACTAATTATACATTCCTTTAATAAACGAATCTGTTGTACCTATATGTAGCTTGTATTTATTATTTTTCAACAGACAGCGACCCCCTTTTAAAACAAACTCGACCCCCCCAAGGGTCGCTTGAGAAATGATGCTCCATCCAGCTACATCCAACCAACGCAGCCTCGGTTAATCGGGTATTCTCTTAAGGTTGTGAGTTCAGTAAGGACCTTGGAGTTCTGTCATTCGCCATTCAGTGCACAAGTTCCAACCACTTGAGCCTGTTGCCTTTTATGAATTGGACAATGTTGGCATCGTCAAGGATTATAAAGTTCTTCGTTGAAGCAATTATGTCAAACACTGCCGTCGCAAACAGGGCCAAAAATCAAGATCTTCCTCTCGGAAATGTGGAGAACACGCTCTCCTAAGAGCCCAGGTTTCAGAAACATAAGTAAATAGTAAAAGATGTAAGTATATTTTACGTAAAATAATGGATCGATGTAAATAAAATCCCACTAAGCTTAGCCCAATTGCGTTGTGACAAAAACTGAATAAAAATGTCAAAAGAAAGGGTGACTGATAAGACATCAAATAGGAAACTTCACAGAAAAAATTGTTACGGTGACCCTCTTCACGTTTTGGAAGGGCAAAATTGTAGCATGAAAGAATTATTATTAAATGATAACAACTTGAATTCGCATAATCTACATATTCAAAAACTATACGATTTGTTTGTTATTTTTTTTTATAAATTGTCTCTGCACAAAGACACAATTTAGCTTCAGACTAATAACACTACTTACTAACTGTCTCTACTATGGGAAGACACTCTGTTCTATTTCTGTGAACTATTCCACTATTCCACTGTTTAGCACATCAGACTTACGTGCACTAACACTAATTCACTAATTCAAATAGTTTTGTCCTTTTCAATCTTCGCACTAATCCCGTGGTGTCAAGAAATTGAATAGCCTCGAGATTCATGAGCCTCATTTGATTTGTATATAGTTATATATACAATATACATATATGTATAGTTTAACCTGACCCACGCCCAATTCTATTAGGGCTATCAATTGCTTAAAAATATGTTATTTGAAAAAAATGGGTATACTTAAAATGAGATTAAATTTTAGAGGTTTATCGACATTAGTACGTCCCTAGTAGTGCAACGTTGCGATAGCTTGAATTAGGTTTGTAAGCTATCACAGGGCTCGGGTCAGGCGATATTGTACGAGGGAACAATACGCCTCACGGATTAACTTATTAACTTTGATACAGTGTTTCAATTATTTTTAATCTTCTACTGTTTGAAAGCTTTTATACGGTATTACGGTGAGAGTTTAAATTTCGAATACGTAGAATGACGTTTGAAAATGTAAAGAGTGTATTATGAAAATGAATTCTCTACGATTTGATCAAAATTATTTTCCAAGTAATCAGTGCAATCGTCACAATAAAAATCACCTTAGCTGATGCAATATGTCTGGTTTCACCATAGCGTGAACAATTAGACATAAAAGCTGAAATGTCATTTTTTTTAATTTTATTTATTCTCTCAAACATCACACTAACACTTATGAAAACGTAATATATACGAGTACACGTGTGAGATGAGAACTTACGAATCAGGCGCAGCGCCAACCAGATCCAACTTCCTCGCAATAGAGTAGCCCGCGGCATACAAATCCAAAAGGGGGACTTTTTGTATCGCAGAAGTCGCATAGGTCCGCCCCAAGGCAACTTTCATGAAAAGTACGTATAATTTTATATCAACAGTCTAAAATTTTTTTTAAATAAATTATTTAGTTAATCTTAAATTAAAGGTGTTCTACTTTAAACCTAAATAAGATATTTTGTTCAGTTTACTACTTTAACTCACACAATTGCCAATTTTTGACAATCCTTGCATATTTAAAAAAAGCCCCCTTCGGGTCTGTATAAGAACGCTATAACGCTATAAATTTTAAAAATTCTGATTTCTTTTCTTTTCTGATTGAACTATCGTTAGAATGTGTGATTCCTGCCTTGCGATTCTGTAACTCACTTTTCGAACTCACACAGCGGTTTTCGCATCGGCGGTCGCTCTCAAATCAGTCGTGAAGCAGTCATTTTATGATTTGGTATTCTGATAAACAATAAACTACAAGCTCCCACCT
The DNA here is from genome assembly GCA_905332375.1 of Pieris macdunnoughi. Taxonomy (NCBI): domain Eukaryota; kingdom Metazoa; phylum Arthropoda; class Insecta; order Lepidoptera; family Pieridae; genus Pieris; species Pieris macdunnoughi. The sequence continues at coordinate 178,468 of CAJOBZ010000074.1, read as the reverse complement.
TTCCAAAAAAGTTTATTTTCAACTTAAATGACTGAAATGATATATATTTAAAACCCAATCGTTCGAAATTTATATTATAAAAACAAATAACGACGCAAACCACGATTTAATGGCGATCAGTTAAAATCTCAGTGGACGACAGCACTCGCAATAAATCACGGCATTCAGTGAAAAATGGTGCGGAACATTCTGCGACATCTTTGTTTTACAAACCTTTGTTTTGATTACACGGCATTGTGACTGCGTTTGTCTGCATTTATTCAGTATTTTCTTGATGACTCAGTAGGTCTAGTAATTTAAGACGCATGAAACTTTATTTGAGCTGTGACATAGATATAGACATAACATTTATTACTAACGAAACACAGACACAGAAACACACAAAATAATAATAATAAACAAATGAAAAATAACAATTTTGTTTTTAAAGAATAAGGTACGTTTTGAGTGTGTAATGTGTGTGTGTTGTGGTTGTAATTGGCCCTGGCTCAGCATTATGCTGAGGAGCAGACTGTTCCACAGCGCTGGTTATTCTGCCAGAGACCACAACAGCTAGCGCGTCAGTCGCAAAAAAAAGAAAAAAGAATGTAATAATAATAATAATACTTAGTAAAAATTAGCAGTGTAAGTAAAGAAGTCTTGTGTAAAAGTATATAGTAAATAACAAAAAATAATTATTAAGAAATAGAAGAATAAATATATTTGGGATTATTGTTGAGAAATTAGATGATCTTTATAACTACGGCTATAAATGAGACATACTTTGTTTGAAGCTTTTATAAAGGAATGCATACTTCTATCATTTTATTGCAAGAAAGCCACGTGAACTAAATCCAAGTAGGTCTAGCAATTTAGGCGAAAGAAAAAAACTTCATTTGCACACCAAACCAGATATTCTGTGTTTGAAGCCTCTATAAAGGAAGGCTTACTTTTGTCATTTAAGTAGAAAATAAACTTGTAAATTAATACAAAGTAATAGTAAAGGATTAATTTAAAACAGAACACTTCAAATTCAGTCAAATTACTTAGACAATCAAATAAATCAAATGCGGTAATCATCCCGCATTTGATTTATTGCTAAACAAGTTATTATTTTAACTTCGTTATTATATCTATAATTCTTCGACTTTGTCTACGGAAATCGCATAAAACAGCACCGACCTGAGGTTATTACTCGACCAGGCCAAGGTCTGATGGGCTGTACCATCTCGATGATTATGATTTACCATCCAATGACGGTAAATAATTCTTTACCAACTTTTTATGCAACTTCAAATCTATTCCACTAATCTTTCTGCTCCTCCATTCCTTAATTTATCTAGATGGTTGAGATGCAATTTAATTAACATTTTATAAGGGTTGTTTTAAGTCGGTTATATGATAAAAATATTAGAAAATATTTTTCATTTTTGTATAGCATTGTACATGCCCCAAATTGGAGGGTATCGTATCACATACATACGACTTTTCAAATTAATACATATTTACCAATGAAATGTCTGGACCTGGTTAAAAAAGTTTTAGTGGTCTCATTTCGTTATAAAATTGCTACAAAGTAGGTATGGTGGATAATACAAAGTTTATACATCTGGCAGAAACCCAACTTCTCATACGTGCGTAAAAACAACATATTTTAAAACTAAACCCTGTACTATATAATTGAGGCTGTGGAATGAGGATAAATGTAGGTATGTCGCGATTTTATCTTTAAGATTTTTTTATAGTCAAAAAATTCATTTAAACTATAAACTATATTTTAAAAAATTCATCGTTTTTTGTAGTTTATTTTTTATTTTATTAAAAGTTCTACTAATAATAAATGTTCTATTAATAAATTTTAAAACAGCTCATACAATTTTTATTCCACTAATTTTAACCTGTTAGTACAAAAGGCTATAAACTTTTGGTAATCAATCATTGTATAAACGTTAATGTGACAAGGTTCCAGCCTATTAGCAATTTGTGAGAGAAATGCTAAAAATGTATACGACAGTATGCATAGTAAATAACCATCAACCAATTATTCCACTATTGCCACCCCTAGGTTTCAGCGGAGATTTATGCTGACAGTGCATAGTGAAATTAGAACGTATGGTGAGGAAAATATACGAGCGAAGGGTTAAAACGTACTGAAGTACCGAAAAATCTGTTGAAAATGTGATTAATCTTGTGTAATTTGTATAAACTTCTGTTCTACATTAAGTTTGCTATAGATAAAAAACTATTCAGTAAACGAAAAAAGTGCGTGCGTACAAAGTACCTACACATGTCAGAAGTGAAACTTTTTTGTTATTTAATCATTACTAAGGTAAAAGATGATTATGTACCAGTATATATGTATATCTATATTCACACTATTTACACAGTGTATACGTGTTAATGATAATAAAAATCATTAAAAATTTAATGAATTTAATTGTCATTAAAATATTAAAAGTGTCGAAAATTAATACAAATAATTAATTTAATTTTTTAAATTTATTTTTTAAAAATAGAATTTCTATAAGGTAATTCACCCTTCTCACTCCCTCTCAATCGGTCTCAATCGCTCTCTCCCTTTTCTTCGACAAAAACGATGCACATCTTCGTAACGTTCCGTAAAATTCTTACCCTCATGCGCCTAAAGAAGTTTCACTTCAAAAACCTTGCATAGAACTTTAACCGTAAGCCTGACGCTATCTTTGTCTATGAAAATATCCTTTATAAAAGCTCAAAAACCCTGATGATGATAAATAATCTAAGATTGAGCAACTGCCTCGTCCAGCATTTTTAATGGGATCTGTCACGCACGGCTTTATCTGCTGCTTCTCTAGTGATGGCTGCAGTTAATATAATATCTTTTTGATTTTTCCCATCTCGTGGGTTGGCGCCTTCCACTAAAAATCCCAAATACATAACCCCAGGCCGTATATAGGCAGAAACTGCGAGGATGTTTGATGAACTAGTAATCATACGATTATAATTCCTTCTGTCCTTACAAGTACCAATGCTCCACTTAAAGAAATGCGATTACACGATTATAAGGCAATCAAAAATGGTAGTACGTGCTGTTTCGAACCAAGTAGTAAAATTAATTTATGACCGAAGTATGAAACTATAAATTACATTAACTTGGAAACTTGCATATTTCTTGAGAAACTGCAGCCATTGCACGTAAACTTAAAATCTAATTTTATCCTTTAGGTGTAATAAATTGTAATATTACTTAAATTATTTGTTTTGGAAGTCTCGTAATGAGACTAACGAATTAATGTTCGCCCCTTTTATCGACAAACCACAATTGACTCGCATCTTGTGAGACTAAACAAATGACAGTCGTGTTGCCTAGCAACAGATTTGGAGGGAATTATATACTAATGACAGTTACACACATTTGAAGTGTCATATTGGAACATTCCATATTTGCCATTGCATGCCAATGACGCTTTATTTTAGGTCTGGTCCTCAGATCTCTCTATCTGTTCCGTGATCATTGTTAACACACCGTCGACTTGTTGGGTCTAAAGCGATGTTTTCCTTCACCGTACGTGCGAGTGTTAAATGCGCACATAGACAGAAAGTCCATTGATTCACAGCTGGGAATCGAACCTACGACTAAATCTACATCCCGTGGGTATGACATTCGCACTTTGAAACTGCTACATATTTCCCATTCAAATAAGGATTCGGCAAAAGAAAAAGTAACTATCCGCTAATCGATAAACTTTGTGAGATGCTTTCAAATTGCCAAGCATTACGGATTGAGGTCAAACTGAGATCTCATGATTGCCAGATAACTGGACGGTTAAAAGGGTCGCGAAACTTTTCGACGAATTACGTTTTTAAGAGGTTAAGACTTCGTTAACTTGATACACGGCACAAAAGTTTCTGATGGTTTAATAATGGAAACGACGTATTGTTTATCTAGTTTAAAGGAAAATACACAATCTAAACTTGTTTTATTCCAATTACAGAGTTTAATAAGAATTATAAATACATAATGTATTTTGTTTCATTATTAAAAATTAATTGTGTAGTATTTTTTGAAGGATTTATGCTGGCTTAGTTAGCTAGGACTTACGTACAACGGACCTATTGAGCGTCTAAGTGCGGAAAAAGAGTCCACAAATCATACCATCGTGTAGTATTTACAATACTCTTAACCTACATAGTATAATAATAATCTATATGTATAAAAATGAATCCCTTTTTCCCTTCGTCACGGCATCACGCGTGAACGGCTGGACCGATTTCGCTAATTCTTTTTGTTGTTTGTTATTGTCAGGAGAAGGTTCTTATGAAATAAGAGGGAAATAATAAGGAAATTGCGCGAAAAATTTGAAAATTTAAGAATACTTAACCACCATATTAAGTAATCCTGACTTTTGTTACGATAGCAAATATTTTTTTCAGTGCATAGCGCTTTTACAATTCAAACTTTATTGATGTAACATTATGGTGTTTGACATAACATTGACAGAATGCGTGCTATAAATATCGTCAAAGGGGATGTAAGAACAGAAAAATGAATATCGTTTAAAACAAATGCTTCGATCGGAGTTATTATATTTATAAAATACATCTTTTCCCGTGTCAGAATACCATCAAAACTATTTATATATTAAGCCAGAAAAACAAACAAATAATGTTGTACATCATAAAGCATTAGAATAATAAACACTTCTGATTCTCTAAATATTTTTTTAGTTAATTATACCAATTTGGTGATCAGCCGGTTTCCTCACGAAGTTTTCCTTCAACGTTGGAGCGAATGTTAAATGCGCATATAGAAAGAAAGTCCATTGGTGCACAGCCGGGGATGCAACCTACGACCTCAGGGATGAGAGTCGCACTCTGAAGCCACTAGGCCAACACGGTTCATTCTATTTTCTATCGTCTATTGTATTATTCACGCAAAACATCAAAAACATGTTTTATGTGTTTAGATGGTCATTCTTCTAGAATCATTGCGATTTACCTGAAGGTTGGAAGTTCGTTTAATGGAAATTCGGAACAGAACTTTCGACGTGTCCATTAAAATTATCGGCAAAGTAGAAGAACACACTCAAAAGTAATATACAATACAACTCAAATGGGTTCAAGTTGGTAACAAAATCCAGACGTAATATAAAACCATAATCAATCAAGCACACAAAAGCGAAAGTCACTTTTCATAATCACACTCTTATTCAGAAATCCCAATACATTTGGCGCAATCTCATCTTCCATTATTCTCTGTACTCACTGAAATTAAACTAAATTTTACTGTATTTTAATATAAGGTAAGAGTATAGACTTATTTTTACTATTGTTTTCAAACTGTTTGTTACTTGTTATATACCGCTATTGCTTTGTGGATTTCTTGTCTTTCATTTTTTACCTCTTCCACAATAACCATTATACATAAAACAACACTAACTACGCAAAATCTCAGTTTTGTATCACACAGCCCGGACATACAATGACCAATATTCAAAAATAAACACTTTAACCTTACTCAGGAATCACACTATTCATTGATGAAAACCGTTTGGGGTATGGTATTTCACATACGGAGGTCTCGTTTTTGAATCTAACCGGAATCAATAAAGCAATAAATGGCAAGAGACGAATAAAATAATAATGTATAATTAAGTGCAGTTCATAACTAGTTAAAAAAAACAGAAGTAAGAATATTTGAATAATTCAAACTCAAACTCAAACTCAAAATATCTTTATTCAAGTAGGTAACCAAGTACACTTTTGAATCGTCAAGTTAAATTAATCGTAAATTTACATTTACTACCAGTTCGCAAGTCAAGGGCGTAGAGCGGGTAAGAAGAACTGGCAAGAAACTTTCCGCCACTCTTTTTAATCGCCAAGTATTGTCATACAAATTGTTTGAACTGGAGCAATTCAATCCCAAGGATTAGGATCATTTAAGTAGTCCTCAAATTTATAAAAACCTTTGTTGATTAATTTTCGTTTAACGAGGGCTTTGAATTTATTTAGTGATAATTCTCTAATTTCGCTTGGGAGCTTGTTGTAAAAACGAATACAATTTCCATATAAGGAGTGGTTTATCTTTTGGAGCCTGGTTGGTCGTACACTCAAATTAGTTCTATTTCGCGTATTATACTGGTGAAAGTCACCATTTGTTTTAAAATCGTTTATATTTTTTTGGACATACAACAAGGCTTCAAGAATATATTGACCAGATAGTGTCATAATATTTAATTCCTTAAACTTATTCCGTACCGACTCCCTCGGAGAAACACAACAAATACCCCGAACAGCCCGCTTCTGCAGCACAAATATGGATTGAACCTCTGCAGCAGCACCCCACAGTAAAATGCCGTATGACATAACGCTATGAAAGTAGCTATGGTACACAATTTTAGCCGTGTCCTCATCAGTAAACTGTCGGATTTTCTTTACTGCATATGCTGCAGAGCTCAGCCTATTCGAAAGAGTCTCTATGTGTGGGCCCCATTGGAGAAAAGTGGAGCAACATCATAACTGACTCGTACCCTAGAGATGGGAAAAGGAACAGAGGAAGACAAAGCAAGAGATGGGAAGACGAATTAAAATTAACAGCAGGCTCAAAATGGAGAAGGGTTGCAAGAGACAGAATACAATGGAAATTGTTAGAGGAGGCCTTTGCCAAGAGGCACACTGAACTCAGAGATATTTTATAACTTCAAAATAAGAGTCAACCACAAAGTCAAAGAAACAGTTCAGGATAAGAGGCTTATTATTATTAGTTATTATTCGAAGATGCGTTTATACGTTTGCAGATTAAACTCAAAAAATAATTTTAAATCTCAATAAAATCCCCTTTGAGTTGCTATATAGATTGAAACCACGAACCGTGATAATTAAATTAATTTACCGTTCAAACACGCATCTAACACGTCCACACTGGGTAACCTAATAGGTATTTGGGCCTAGAAGAATGTTAATTTGGGATTTGGTCTGTTTGCCGAATCACCCAGTCTAAAAGGGTTTAAATATATAGGGATTTGTAATAAGTAACTCTTGGTTACAACTAACGAAAGGTTTTATTGAATATACGAGTAGTTTGGTCGTAGTATAGTTATAAATTTCTTGGCCAATCGACACTTTTATTTGACTTAAAATCGAGCCATAATTTTTTATAATTAAAACGTTTAACAAAACTTTGGTTAGGTCAAATGCCTTATATTCAATGATTAAATTAAATTTCAAACTTAAATTATTTACGCATGTGATCCCGGTGTTAATTCCTGACTGAACATCACTAAATACAGAAGATTAATTTAATAAAAGCTTTTACGCTTAAACTTGCTATTCAATTAAAACGCGTTTATTTTAAGTAAAACACATATATATGTTAAAATCTTCAATAATTAGATGCGACTTCTAAGTTTAAATATTATGTCAAATGATTCACCATTTCTAAAGTGATTTGATTCCGATGTTTCAACGTTAAATTAGTTTAGAAGTTATTCCATTTAACTTTGGCATAACGAAATATATCTTCTAAATTTGAAGTTAGATTCAGAATAAAGCGATGAAGCAATGTTGATTGTAGAAATATTTATGTAATATGCATTAAACTACTATAAAAATTAATTAGTTAAATAACGTAGAATCTATAGCCATTATATTTACGGTTTCTTCAACGTCGGACCCAACTGTGAGTCCAAAAATCGACGGCGTGTAAGACCTAGCCATCCTTCTTCACGTTTTTCACCGTTACTAATCCAGAAAAAATACTAAAGAAACAAATATAGGCATCTGATACGAGGATCAATTATAAACAAATTAAATCTATACGAATATGAAGTTGCATTTTGTATGTAAGTCAAAATATCTCAACTAGTGAGATATTTAAAAAAACTTGTTTAGATTACACTTATTAATTATAAAATATTCAAAATTACTTAAATTTAACTATATACTATCCGTTAGTTTTGCCTATATACTAAAGATGCGACGTCTACGGGGCAGGATGCCAGTGGTGATCGCTGGTAAATGATACCCCATTATACTTAATGGCTTATCGTCTCATTCTTCGTAGTCGTAGTCATTATCCGGAGTTTATCTTTATGGGAACTATGGGAGGTATCGGGATTCTCAAAAATGAGATTATTTATTTTATTTTATTTACACTTCGTTGCATTTAAAACAACACAAATAACATAATACACAAAAATATAAGGGAGGCAAGGGGCGGTCTTATAGCTAACAAGCGATCTCTTTCTGGCAACCCTAGTAAGGGAAAACTAAAAAAAGACATATTATGATGAGTAAAATGCAAGATATGAATCGCCGAATGTTATATATAAAAAATTATAGAACCCTAATCTAAAGTAAAACAAAAAAATATTGTTCTTTAATATTGACTTCATTTGAAGGTGCGCTTCATTCACTAGCGAACTGTGGAATCGACTCCCGGTGGGGGTCTTACCTAAGAGATACGACCTCCAAATGTTTATAATTGAGTGTGCTCCTCCCTCAAAGGCTGGCAACGCACCCACTAAAAATGGGTGTCTATGGGCTGCAAAGACTGCCCTTTTTGGTCGTCCCGCAAGCTCGTTTGCCCCCCTAATTATATAAAAAAAGGTATGTACCGTTTTCAATTATTTTGCCATTAGAATCAGTCCCGAGTAAAAAAGGCCAGTTTTATTTCCAAAATCTACCTCTATATATTCAGAGAAAATTAAAGTAAATAAAAAATAATACTATCAAACCCATATCCCTCAATAACAATGGATAAACAGAAAATTAATTGATAATCTTCTCATCGTAAATTTTAATTGTTCGTAGCGTGAAATATCCTTATCGAGAAGATATTTTCAATTTAAATTCTCATTTCAGGCAGACCGATCTATAAGCAAATTTCCCCCGGGTGAGGACCGTAATGTATATGAGTAATTCTTATTATTATTTACCAAATTTTCATCTTTTAATATGTTTCATAATACTTAACGTTGTGCTTAATTATCATTGGTTTGTGGCTTCTAAAACAATATCTTCTAAAACATTCATTGAAAATAGTGCCGACCTTCTTCATCTTTTTGTGCCTCTCCATTTCTGGAGGTTGGTAATGAGGAGGATAATGGGTAGAAGGAAAAAAGATTGGCTTCGCAAGTTTAGGGATTGGACGTGTATAGCAACTGCGAAATAATTGCTGCATCTGGCATACGACAACCGACTTTAAAATACACTAAAAATATGTTGAATATTAATGAATAATTAAGTGAATATGCTTGTACTTATTTGATTTTGTAATTGTATCCTAACAACTATCGAATTTTCAAGGACACTTTTGTTCACAATAACATGTTATAAAAACCGTATTTATGGACAAGGATACCTGAAAAAGCTTCGGAAATAATGAATTTCACAGCAAATTAAATAACTATTAAACAGATAAAAAAGTCAATCAACATAAAATGTGGAAACTCATAGTTTTAATAAATTTACTTCTTTAAATCAGTCGCTTACAAACCGGGAATTAACAAATTAATAACCGATTATTAGAGACATTTTCAATATTCAAGTGGGAAACTGATCCAGGATGATTGGGTCGTCATGTGTTTATCTCATATCACGGGGCTTGTTTGTATTATCAAAGTTTTACTAATTAAACTAGTTAATCATACGTACTATAAACAATTGTATTATAAGCAATACTTAAAAAATAAGAATTAATAAAACTTTGTTTTTTCAATTAAGTGCATCGGTGCGATGTTGCCGAAAGTCCTAAGCTCCAGAGCGGATTATAGATGCAGGTGGCTGCAGGATTAAAATAATAAGAGCGGCGCTGGACATAAACCGGTGAATAGTCCGCTCCAGGCGCTTCCTTGCTGACCACGAGGCTGCTGCTGATTAAAAGGAGAGACCAACGGCCTAGTTAGAAGAAATAGAATAGGACTAATTTGAGAGTACGACCAACCAGGCTCCAGAAGATAAACCACTCCTTATATGGAAATTGTATTCGTTTTTACAACAAACTCCCAAGCGAAATTAGAGAATTATCACTAAATAAAATCAAATCCCTCGTTAAACGTAAATTAATCAATAAAGCTTTTTATAAATTTGACAATTAATTAAACGATCCTAATCCTTGGGATTGATTTGGTCCAGTTCAAACAATTTGTATGACTCAAAACTTAGCGATTAAAAAGAGTGGCGGAGAGTTTCTCGCCAGTTCTTCTTGCGCGCTCTACGCCCTTGATTTGCGAACTGGTAGTAAATGTAAATTTACAATTAATTTAACGTCTTTTTTGACGTTCATAGGTGTACTTGTTTACCTATATGAATAAAGATATTTTGAGTTTGAATGATGAAAAGGTTAAAAAGGAAAATCAGTGAAGTGAAGAAAGTGCCTTCCATTTAACAAAGACTAGTGTTACTAAACCTTTTTTAAATGTTCTAATTTGTAAACCAGCTACCCGCCACTTCACGTGGATATTGCTTAAGCAAGATTTTGCGACCTTTTCAAGGATAATCGTTATATTTCACTCTATTTATATAAAACTATAATCAATTATACACCTACACGGAATCACACTATTTTTTGTTTGCTAGTTTTTGAGGTTATCGCGTTCACACAGACAGGCGATAACAGGAGCTTTATTTTACACTGCAATGATTAGGCTAGTCTAAAACTTGTTTACAGTACATTGTTCTGTTCACTTATGTAAAGAAACAATTCATAAAATTCAAAAACACTTTATTACTAACGATTGTTTACTAATTTCATACACTTCAATTGCTGTTTCAATTTATGGGTCATTGTATTTAAAATTCAAGTAGTTTTGTCATTTACCACCAGCCTATATATTTCCCTAGGGTTGCCCTCGTGATGTGTAAAATAGTATTCTTTATTTGTAACAGACTGGCTACACTGAATTTTGTATTACCAAAAGAGTAAGTTCTGTAGGACATACGAAAATAATAGATTAAATTACTCAGAGCGGAGAACGGAATTTAAAACTAACAAATATATTTTGAATGTTAGTACATAAATACTACGTTGTGCAATAAACAAATGTAAACAGTAACTTAAAGATACAGTACTTAATGAGAACGTGGTGCTTTTGTAAAACTAACTTAATACCACAATTGTTGGTGCTGCACAAAAGCACTCACATGAAGTAAATTATTTATTTATTTGTTTCGTAATCCTACAGCTAATATGAATAATACATAACAAAAAACAATTACATTTACAATTACATATACAAAAGTCATTTGGGAAGACGGAGCTAGTATGTAAATTAGCATATTAAAATTATTGTTTGGTATCGATGCTAAAAATAAATAAATTTTATGGATGACTAATTCTAACAGCTTGCCATCAATGCATATCACTTCATGGATTTTCCAAAGACAAGATGAAAACTAAAACCTATTTGAAACGAGGTTCGAACCACGACACTTGACATCCAGGATCATGGGGTCAAAAGATAATTTTCCAACACTACCCTAAATACGTTAAATAACTTTAATCGCCGACGAAGTTGCTGACATACTCATAGAAAACTCCAATTTTGAAATCCTTCATTCTACCCCTACAATTTCACTTAGCAAAGTAAATATTGCCTTTATATCTGAGTGCCTTCAAATAAGTAATCGTCAATTTAAGCTCTTAATCAAAGGAAACCGGATTACTCATGAAATTACCGCCTCAGGAAAGTTTGCAGCTGTTTTAATTCGATACAATAGTGTAATTAATGAGCACCGAAATTTAATATTAAACTCTCTCTAATAAAAACTTTTTGAGTCTCAAATTGGGTTGTTTCTAGGTTTATTTTAATACAACACATTTGTAGGAAAACTGATCCTGGCCCATTCACTACGACAGTTCTGTGTACGAGTCTTCTGTTCGTTGATTTTTTTATTATAAACAAAAAGTCTGTTTGAACCAATAGTTATGCTATAAATTTTCATTAAAAAATATCGTTTCCACTCTTTTACCTTTACCTCTCACATATAAATATCTACCCGCTCACCGTCTACAATCTAAAGATACGACTAAAGGACTGGCTTATGAGCATACCTTACGCAGTGTTAGAGATGCTTTTGAGACCTAGTATGTAGTTACACACTTTATTCATTCACTCACCCACACACTCACTCATGCACTCAGGCGTGTTAATAACAGTTGAAAAAATCAAAAATAAAAGTAAATAAAATAAAATAAAAAATGTATATACTATATACGTATATAATTATAATTTATAATTCAGTTTTTTATGGAAGAGCTGAGAAGCCTGACACATACCTGACCTGAATTACTTACTTAAAATGGTTCCCATATCTTACAGATTGTAATGCATATGTACTTTTAAAAAAAAGCTTCTTGCGGGTAAAGCAACTTCTATGACAAAATTCTGGCGACGTGGAAGCGTAGATGCAAGAAGATGGAATCCGTCGATTATATTGGTCAGCTCGAAGTTCTGACCTCAATCCAATTGAGCTTGTCTGGCATGTTCTAAGAGATGACTAAGATCAGTGCAACCACAAAACATCAGGGAGCTAAAAACAGTAATTGCAGAGGATTGGGAAAGTATACCTCAAAAAGTTATAAAACATCGTGGAAAACATGACCAGAAGGTTTCATGCTGTGATTTGACATGAGGATGACAGCCACTTGCTATTACCATACACTTGTAACTTTATTTAAATAAAAAACTCTTCTTGTCTTTATTGCCCAACCAATTCTCTTTTTTAAGCTGTCTGCAACGGTTTTAAAGACTTCATCAAAAATTAATAGAAAGATTGGAAAAAAAATGAATTAACACGATTCTAAGTATATAGACTACGTCAGACAAATAAATTATATTAAAATAACTTAAATGTACTGTAGAACGTAAAACTTGCATTCTATATTCAAACTTTAAATTACTCTATGGTAAAACAATAAATGTCATCTGGTGCTGGAGTAATTCAGAACTACCCTCTTCATTAGAGATTAATTTGTCGCTTGTCTACATTTTATGAATCCTTGAAAACGTATTGCTATTCATTTGATGTACTATTGAAATTCAAATGTAACCAACGTTGAACATTCTGTTTATTTCGCCAAACTTTTGACATAAAACTCAGATGTTCTGTTTCGTTTATAAATTCGAAATTAAAATACAGATAAAATACAACTATTTTTTATTATTAAATTACATTATGATATCTTCTTATAGTTTATTAGCTTCGTCTTATCCTTTAAAAGGATTATGACTACTTTGATTTTTGATGCTGCGCTTCGAATGGTTTGTGTGGTGATGAAGATATTTCAACCAAGTACATCCATCATACAGTACATGCAGCCAGCGCCCTAACTTCCAATAGAGACAATAATACTAATCCCGTTTTTGTACACAAGTTGTATAGTTTTCAACATCCGTGTAAGTAGTAGTAGACTCCAGTCTTTTCCGACACTTTCCCTTGTGATTTGTTGTAGGACTATGATTTTGCATTGTTATTTTAATTTCACATAAAACTATTCGTTCCTCTTTATAACTCTGTATGCTAAAGACACCCAAAAAGCTATTATTATTTTAATTTTTTTTTCGTATCAGGTTCCATTATACACTACTACATTTACTCTATTGAAGTATAAAATAATAAGATCAGTTCATGGAGATACGGGAGTTCCATTACGTCTTGATTAAAAAAGATTTCTTCGTCTAATACGAGAAATAAATTTAAATGTCCATTCAAATCCAATCCAAATATTTGAAACTGAATATTCAAAGCAATGCTTCTAAATCGGTATTGTTGCATGAGCAATTCGAGAAGTAACCCGCTTGTTACTAACTTCAGACGAATTAAATTTCGAACTTCTTCCACAGATTATGTAGCCTAACTGTTAACTGCGGCTAACTTCATCCTTTTAACTTCTAAACATTCATTTGAATCACTTCATTTTGAAAATTCTTGGTGTGTTATGATAACAATCAGGCATCGATCAATATCGTGACCAATTTTCTTATATAAGTCGAGCCTTCTTTGCTTCTTGACTCTACTTTTGGGTCTAAAGCATGCCGGTGTCCTCACGATGTTTTACGTCTGCCTTTGACCGATTAATGTAATACTGCCCTTACTCGAGAAGTAAGCAATAAACTAATAGACATAGAGTAACTTACAAATTGAAACTGTAGGATACATATATAATTGTTTCACCTCATTTAAAAAAAGGATATATATGTTTACCTAATCCTAAATCCCGAAAACACCTAGTATTTGTTTTTTAATAAACAAATAATAAACTCGTTACTAAGACTTGTATATTTTATATAGATACCGGGTGTAAAATTTTACGTTACATTGCACTGAGAAGATGGCTATTTATAAATAAAGACATTCAATTAATTGCACTTTAAACATCGTGTGTGTAAAAAATTGAAATTGCTTTCATATGAAAAATGATTCACAATAAATTCAACCGTACGGTACAAAGGTTGTTAATCTTATAAAGACGGGCAAAGGTTTATCCGGGTCAGTCAAACAGGAACCGGATGTACGGTGTTTACCGGATGACCGCCTGCAGTTAACGTGGTTAAAGGAATATAAGCCTTTAACGAAATAACATGTTAACAAAGTTTCAGTTGAGTAAAATATTGGGTTTTCGAAATATTCATTTGTATTCTGTGCTTACATGTAGATTTATAGATCGTATGACAAGTATTTAAGAATAATTCGTGCATAACCGTTAGAACGCACAATTACAATTACTACGCTTACTCTTCTTAATAACACTTATGTTACGAATATATAAATCACCAATGCACCTTGATTCCAGGTATGGGATGCAACCTGTTCAAACACGCTGGCCCCTTCCCATCTTCATGGAACTAACAACAGAGCTTATGCGGCTTGTGAAGCGGCTGAAACAGCTAAAGCATGGAAATACAGGGGTCCAGGCTCCGAATATGATTTTGTCCCATTCGGTGTCGAGACCCGTTGTCCGTGGGGTTCTAGCGCTATAAGGCTTTTTAAGGAAATATCAAAAAGGTTAGTCGACATCACAGAAGACCGAAGAGCTGGCAGCTACCTCGGACAAAGATTTAGTTTAGCTATGGAAAGGGGGAACGCTGCCAGTGTCTTCGGAACCTTGCCTAAAGGGACTCCTTTTAATAATATATTTTAGTTATTATATTTTAAGGTTAGTTGTTGTTCTCTTATTACATTATCTCAGAAATATATTATTTCAAATAATACTTATATAATGTATATATACCGTTGCTTATAGTAGATCAAATATACATTAAGCTGAGGTCTAGAAAATGAGGTCACCTTCAGGTAACAAAGGCTTTAATTAGGCCAACTACGTTTAAAAAGGCGAAACGCATTTCCCATTCTGAATTTCGTAGCCTCTCGGTTATACTAATTAAGAGCACGGAAAAACCGCCCCTATAAGCCAGTTTGCCCCTGAAATGCGATACTGCAAAAATGAATTTCCATTAGGGTCTAAAGTCGTGCGATGTAACGATACAATATTGGGTTTCGGGGAGCGACACGGAGATCCATTAGCGGGCCCTGAGGATGTTGTGATATAGATTCTGGGAGAAAATTCGTTTACAAGCCTTCATTTATTGTCATTTTCCGACACTTTAAAGAATAAATATTTTTACTGCGATTGAATCCTCTTAATTGTGTCCACTGGGATTACTTTTATGTTAAAATAAATCAGTGGCGCTACAACCTCTTTAGGTCTGGACGTCAGATTTCTGAATCTGTTTCATGATCATTTTTAAATCTAATAGGCAAGTGCAAAAGCCCGACACACGCCGTCGACTTTTTGGCTCTAAGACATGTCGGTTTCCTCACGATGTTTTCCTTCACCGTTCGAGCGAATGTTAAATGCGCACATAGAAAAAAAGTTAATTGGTGCACAGCCATCAAACCTACGACCTCAGCGATAAGAGTCGCACGCTGAAGCCACTAGGCCAACACTGCTCAACTGTATACTGCTACGATATTTCTTTAGCAAGAAGAATATCTTACGCCATCAAACTTATGTATCGTTGTTAGTGGTGAAGACTAGAACGTAGTTTTATAGAAAATTTAGTTCTCAATTCTAATTAATAATTTATTATTATTTTGTAATGACATTACTATATTAGAATTTATTTCATTAACCATTATTGATAATTCAAGAAAAAAATCATGGTAGTAACGTAGTTGCATACACATGTGCTAATTATACAGTGTAAAGTATATTTTAAATCAAACATGATATCAGCTTAGAATAATTATTGAATTGGCTTTAATATGTCAATTTTGAATTGGTTAATGGGACAAAACATTGAACGGTTGACAACAATAATTACAATCGCTATGACTGTAGAAAACATTTTAAAATGCTGGAGGTTTTATTATACAACGTTTTACCGCTAGGAGATGATATGGGTGACTATTTGTGATAATTTTTATCCCTTCAATCATCATATGCATTATGATGCAAAAGTGATTAAGTTATCGTGTTTATTAGCTTTTTAAGTCAGACGAGATAAGTCAAAAATCTAAAAAAAATATTTTAAAGAAGTATCAATATAAAGATTTATAAAAACGATCAAACATTGGTTATTTTTCAATAATAAAACAACAGTTATAGTCCAGATTTAAAAATGCGATACTAAAAACGATATTATTTCAAATTTTTTAGAATTGTTTCCACTAAAATGCCATAAAAACAGTATGAATGAACCTTGACTTGCAGATTATTTTGCATAACAGTTTTCTTAGCTCTCCAACAGTGCATACAACTATGAAATTATTTCAAAGACACGGAGAAAATTGCCAATAGTCCGGTATAATAATAAACAAAAGCCTTTTGTATCAGATACTTTTACACCTAAAACTCGTCTGCACTGTGCCACTCTCTGCCATGTACCACCTGCTGTATGCTAAATCTGGTCTATCCATCTTGTAAATAGTCTTCCTCTTTTGCGTTTATTGTGCCTTGGGCACCAGTTTAATACTTTCTCGCTCCACATTTCTGTTCCTCATGCTATGTGCCCCGCCCGTTTCCACTTAAGTTTATTTATTTTTATTGTGACATTTGCTACCTTAGTTATTCTTCTTAATGATGTTCTTTATTGTATCTATTCTTTTCTTCCCTACCATACATCGTTCCATCGATCTTTGACTGTGTATGCTGCGCTCTAGTCGGCGCCTAAATCCCACCGAAATCCTGTGTAATTCAAACATTAATTATGTATATAAACGAGTCTGCAAGGACCACTGCAATATAGTACTTGAATTAAAGACATTATTTATGTTGCTACTGCTTTTAATATATTAAGGTAATATACCTTTTAGATACCTTGAAAAGCCAGGAGAGGGCACTAGTACCATATAAATGCATTAGCCGACAAAGTAGTATTGTGTGCTCGGAAGTTCCGACAAAGCTTCCGGACCGCTTTCAGTAAATATCTCCAGTTAAACATTTTGTTTAAGTTGAGTCTATCGTAAATCCTGAGTTTAAAAAGCTTTGTGTTTTTATTCAAGCTAAATTAAAGGTTAAGTCTATTTACTCAAGCTTAGCTTTTTAATTAAGTTATCGGCCATGTTTAAAAGAATTTTAGAAATTCTTTGCGTTCTTTGTATAGCACTGGATTAGATAATATTCAATAGTATCACATTATATTTGTATAACTTAGAAATGGTATGTAATTGTAGGTGTTGGTATTGCGGTTTCACGTTAACGTATAAGTTACATTGTTAAAATAACTGAAGTAAAAAAAAATGTGTCGTCATAACTATTGTCCCAAGCATGCACAGTAGGCTGATCACCTTGCCTATACAAATAAAAAATGAATAAATGGATACAATCTGCGGCCAAGACTAATAAAGTGTTATAGAACCATTATATTATTAATAATAATTGTCCTGTTCACTAATTGAGACAATGCTGCTCCATTGCATAGATGCTACGTGCTTAATTACCGCTCAACCGCAATTAACATATGCTTCTGACGAAAATCGATAACATGCAGTACAAAAGGTTGACGTGAGTTCAAAGAAATTATCAATTTCCTGTGAAGGGGTAATGTAAGTACGAAAACATTAAGTACGATGAATATATTATAGTCAAGCCCCTATCAAAAAGGAAGACAAAAAATGAAGCCAAAATTGAAATTAAAAGTGCTATAAGCCCGATTTATTTTCAATAAGGATATGTTTCTGGGAAGTTTTTGTAGGCGACGAACAGTCTCAGTCATGTTCTAGCAAATCTGTTGATTTTGTTATGCAATATCTCAATGCTAAACTAGCTATTGCCCGTGTGATTTGTGTAAAATAAATGTCTATTCAAGTTCTAAGTGTAGGTAGTTGGTATACTATATAGAGATTATAATACAAAATCTTGAATTTTTGTCTATGTACAATGCGAATCGACTCTGCGTCAAAGACATATTTTCTTTTCAAACATGACTAGTGACATTTGTCAAATATAGGTCATTGATGTTCCTAGTTGAATCGCATCGTTTGTGGGTAGTAAAATCTAAGCGACATTTTATGAGCAGTGACTCTATTTTGGTGAGCAGGTACTGTATGAGGAAGGAAGGCACTTCTCGTTCTCCGACCTATAGGGTGGCGGCTCGGCCAGTGTTATACTTGGCGTACGGAATATCCTTTTTGTATGATGTCATCGTAGTGATTTGTAGCCGCACATTATATGAGTTGCTACAAATACAAAACTACGTAGTATTATATATTTAAAACTTTTTCTTGAACCACGCTCTATTGTCGCACACAAGCGTAATAAAAATACAAATAGCATTAAGAGACTTTGTTTTATACTAAATAAAGATTTGAGCAGATTAAAAAATACTATTACTTCTAAATGCTATGAATATCTCATAGTTATATACGTTTTTAACTAAATAGTGCCATCCTAACACAATATTTGAACAAACTTAATGTGAAGGGTTAAGGCGGAAAATGGGTTCTTATATTCTTTACATTTGGGATATTACTAATAGTTTTTATACGCAGAATATTATTCTAAATATTTCATCATTATCTGAAAAAAGGCTTTTTAAATCTCACGTCTATTTTTTGAAAAATAAGAACTCCATATCGAACCAATCAGTGCTTTCCAACACGAAACAATTGATTGACTGGAAATATCCCCTAGACTCATAGCGAAATAATATAAGCGTTCGGTGGAATGGTAGACATCATTTATTCACACCTACTTTTAGAGCCGTAACCAAATAAACTGGTACGTAAATTTTATTAATAATAAGTAATTAAGAATAACATATTTACCCATAATATATTTATGACCTTCAGATTTGGATACGCGATTGAAAACAAAAAGCATCTTGATATGACTTTTAATTTTGACGACTCATTGGTCTAGTGGTTAGTACCCCTGACTACGAATCCATGGGTCCCGGGTTCGATCCCCGGCTGAGACGAACATCGATGTGATGAGCATTTGGTGTTGTGCTTAGGTCTTGGGTGTTTAAATATGTATTTATATGTCTATCTATCTATAATATGTATGTATATCCGTTGCCTAGTACCCATAACACAAGCTTCACCAGCTTAGCATGGGACTAGGTCAATTGGTGTGAATTGACTTTAAAAAAAAAAAAACTACAAATTTGAACAAGCAAGCCTAAATAGATCATTACACTTAAGTGTAGTCCATTTCCAACAATACCAAACCAAGAATAAGAGTCCTGTAGCCAGAAATGCGCCTATTTCCCATAGGACAAGAAAAAGTTGTATGTTTGCCGTAAATACAACAATTCATATACTTATCCGTTTCCCCATAAAATGAAAATAAAGTTTATGACCCCAATACGTTCACGATCGCCGTTAAATTGTATTCCTTTGTTTCGTAACATCTAATTTCACACGCAGCAAGGCCCACACGTATACGATTGACTTTTATTGCTTCCCAATTCGAATCCAGTCAACTTAGGTTTACGGACCTTATAAATTGAGTACAAATGATATTAAATACCATATGTCAGAACATTTATTTTCTTGATTTTCTTTTATTTTTTTGTATTTACTATACTATATATATATTTCGTATGAAACAAATAACGCAAAAATTACAATGATTTTTATCCATCTTCAGAAAATAGTTTTTGCCGATTAAATGAGTAATAATATATAAAATATTAACAATTATCATATAGATATACTGTTGTTATGATTTCAACTTTTCATGTTGTTCTGTATTTACTATATTTTGTAAGAAACAAAGAACGCAAGAATTACAATGATTAATTATTTTTATACATATTCAGAAAACAGTTTTTGCTGATTATTGGAATAAAATATTAATAATTATGATATAGTATACTGTTGCGATGTTTTTCTTGTAAAAAAGGTTACAATTGTAATAAAAACATAGGTATAAAGTAGTTAAATAAATAAAACTAACACACGAAAAGATTTATAAAGTTCACAAACAGAGCCATAGATAAAAAACTAAGCTTAAAATATTTTCATTAATAGAAAAAAGATTAGTTACATTTTCATTTGAAATAGATTTTCATTGGGAGCGCGGTCGTTAGTCACGCATTACTCGGAAAACATTTATCAATCTCTCAACAAAAAGCATTACTAGTATTAGATTGCATTTATGTGCTTAACCGACGTGGTAAAAGCGTAATTTTTTCACAAGGGTTTTTAACTTATATTATTAGTACGGTGAAGGAAAACATCGTGAGCATACCTTAGACTTAAAAAATCGACGGAGTAAGAGAGATGGCCGATGTGCTCATTAGAAAAAATGTATCACAAAAATGATAAGGAAATCTAAGACCAAGGGTAGTAGCGACCCTTTTTAATTGTGATTGTTGTCCGTGCAGGGTGAAAAAAATAATGTTGATTTGCAAAGCGTTTTGCAACGTTTTTCTACGACGAATCCATACTTCTATCTTGTAATTAATTTATCTGTTTTGGTTCATGATAATAAATTTGTACTGTAAAGCTTTAAGTGAATCAAAGATAGGACAATTCTAAATACGATTACAAAAAGATTATTTTAAGTTTTCCTAGGAAATTGTAATATATAATATCTATTATATAATATGTATTATATTTCTGGAATGTCGCTAATGTAGGGTATTTACAGCTGCCAAACAGCTGGACAACGCTTCAGAAAATCTTTAAGTTTTTTTATATAAAATCTTGTTTAAAGTTGCCTGATTTTTGTCAATAAAGAAAAATATATCGTTATAACAGTAACTCACTTACACGTTCACAAAATTAGAATCGGTGTTCATACAAAGGAATCTTAAAAACATTTTTCCCCCACATTTCACACAATTCGCACGTTACATTTTCGTACGTAAATTGAGGGCTGTCAAAAATTCTAATAAGAGCGTCGTAAAATTGGATAAGGTAGCAGAGTTTCACGGCCCAACACATTCAATGGAGTTATGTTTGATCCATGAAATAAGCCCTTTGCGGGGTATTTTTACCCATCGTATTTTGTTTTTTTTATTCATATTACACTGTGTCTGTAAATTGTTTTCAATTTCTCGCACAAATGTAAGCATATTATAAAGAACACTACTTTATATATTAATTACTGAATGTTTGGGTTGCTAGTAGCACGTACTTACATCGTACTGACTTTGTTTTTTATTATGATTCAGTCCATGTCATATCAAGTAGTAAGTTATCCAGAAGCAATAGTTGGAACTCCATACAAGAATCTTGTAAAATTAAATATCTGGCGATATGAAAGTGTAAAAGTTTCCTTCTAAGCGTTCTTCACCCTTGGTTTGATCTGAACTGAACGAAATGTAGATTTAGTCTTTTAATTTGTTGCCGTACATAAGTGTACGTGTTTTCTACATGATTAAATATATTTTGACTTTGAGTTATCATTCTTTAGGTATCATGAGCAAGTACTTTAGTATGTTTTTATTTAATAATATCTAAAGTTTTATTTATAAATGACATTTATGGCCGTAACAACGCAAGTGATAACGTTAGTTAAATCGGCGATTTAAATGGCACGTTAAATAAGTTGTGTCACGCATGGGGACATAATTGGGTGAGTCACGCAATCGATTTTAACGTTGGTTAAGCCTTCAACTGTCATTCACCATACAGTTTTGTAAATACTGAATTTTGGAGCTTTTGCATTGAAGCCCGTTGATACTGATCATAGTATAATTACCTTTTGATTCTTTGGTGTTTTGTAAAGCGGTTGGTGGTTGATATTTTGACCAACGTCAACATACGTCTAAATAGTCTAAAATTAAATTAAATCCTAGTCCAATTCTATCCTATATACTTACATAAAATATTATCATTAAGATGATATTATTGCTTATCTATCCGTTGATGTTGCGTACATTACAATTTAGGTTCATTCAAAATCATAATTAGTTTTCGTTGTTTAAATACAAGCTAAAGAAAAATCCCCTAAAAACTTTATTTAATATTACTTAAAGCTATTATACATTCATTTTAATAAGAGAGAAAGATGGATAAGATTCACTACTGAATGGCAGCCCCGAGATGGAAAAAGACCATAGACAGGTCAGTCGATATCATCATTATAGAAGGTATGCAAACCACTGGTGTTCTGTGTGGACTACAGTTGTGATATAAATAAGTGGAAAGTGCTAGAAGATACACTGTAAACGAATAAATAATTTAATATGTAATTGAATCGTCACAGAAATAAAAAAGGTTTTATAACAAAACATATCGCATTATTATCCTAACGGATCGTTTTAGAAAAACACGATGTTTTTAAACATCCAATCTCGTAAACGTCATAGGATAGCTTGCATTATTCAGTATCTCGCCTCATACTGGCCACACTATGTCGCGTCTACATATTTTACCTTGTCTATGGTATAAAAGGTTGTGAGGGTTGAGTCTAACTGTTAGCTATAATTTTTTAACGTTTTTTGATATTTAGACTTGAATAACTTTGATATAATTTGACGCTCAAATCACTAATGTCTAAAAACTGTAGGCATTTGGTATTCTGATACCATCTGATATAAATTAAAAATGGCAGTGAAGTCGAATTTTTACGTCAAATTAAAATTTCTCTACCTCAACCAACTACCTCTTATATATTGATTTCTTCCGAATTTACAAAATAAGTTATGGCAATGTCATTTCCAACATACAAAATTTAATATTAATCACTTGAACTGGTGTAGATTTTTGTTGTTAGATTTCTGAATCACTTGAATAGGTTGCAATAGTTTCATTCCATCTCAATAGTACCAAACACCAGTTAATCTCTCTTGCTACATTTTGTAATCACTCTAACAAAATATTTTATGAAAACAAGTACTACCCTTAGTAAAATTATGAAAATTTAAGATCCATCCTGTTGAGTTTAAATCCTTAGTCCATTCGCTGAGAGAACCGTTAGCTGACTCTGATAATATTTATGTTAAGCTGAAGTTCTTAAAATTGTAACAATCTAGATTATAATCACTTGTTTCGTGCTCAAAATTCAAAATTCAAAACTCAAAAATCATTTAATCATATAGGTAACACATTGTACACTTAAAATCGTCAAAAAAAAAAGAAATGTATATGAAATGCTTCTAACTTTACATTTAGTGCCAGTTCTCAAATCAAGGGCGTAGAACGGAAGAGAAGAACTGGCAATAAACTCTCCACCACTCTTTTTAATCGCCATTTTTTTTTGCTTGCTGAAATATAATCAATATTTTAAATTTTATGGTCCCCCACAAATATTTCACAAACACAATGGCTTGTCAGTTGTCAGGTTATAGTAAATATAAACTCTTAATTGGAAGTTAATAACAATATTCGCATTCGGGTTACTTTCAATCGCTCTACTATATAACCAAAGCCTAATCCACTATCCACAAGGTAAAAGCAAATTTTGGAGCCGTATTTCCTCTTGAATAAAACATGTGCACTGAAAGAAAAAGGAAAATTATAATTTCGCCACATGTAAGGCCGAATACCTGATTCCGGCGTTTAGCTTAAAATTAAAATAATTTTACATTATGGAGATTCTCTTTGGCTAGATGGTCAATTATTTGGTTAAAAAGTCTAGAAGGTTTTGAATGCGATTATCTTTTGGCAGTTATTTATTTTCTAAATGTCACAATGCCTCGAATCTTGTAGACCGAATTTAAATAAAAATTCTATAAAAATTCAAATACATGAACATATTAATAAATTTAGATCGAAGTAGAGTTCCTTTAAATGTTTTAAATTCAATCTTGCCTAGGGCAATACTAAACTGAATTACAATTTCTAAAGCTTTACTCACAAGACTAGACACAACATTACGAAATAAAATTTAGAATTTTTCAGCTTTTACTTGTGACCAACTGTCAACGACTTTATCTATAAATAGGTATTTATAGATTTTTTATTTTTTGTATTAATATAATTTATAGAAAGCTCAAGAAAAGAAAGAAAGAAAAGAAAAGTAATATTTTGTCTCTTTCCGTCAAATTGTTTTTATGCTATCACTTAAAGTTACAGAAACAACTTCATTGATATACATATATTTATATATCCTGAAAGTAGAATACATTTAAATACTGACCATTTTTTGTTACCGTTACTTAGCTAGTCAAATCATGAGCGGTCCGGATAAATAAATAAATTTACAATCCAGCGGTTCAAATATAGGTAACAAAAGATAAATGTGAACGACACCTAATCTTACCACCATTTATCTGATGAGATAGCTGTAAATTCACCAGTTGAAGCTGCAATGACATTAATCTTACTTGAAAATCTCCGATTTTATAGAAAATAATATCAATTATGAAACAATACGGTTAACGATAACATTTCTTGCAATCTATCAAAATTTGTGGCCATCAAACTTATATTTTTATATAAACAATTATAACACACAAAAAGTATCTAATGTCAGATTTAACATTAATGCAAGATTACTGAACCTTTTAAACCTTATTTTTATTTTATTACACCGACTTTAGCAAAATTACTAAGTATAATTAGACGTGCACTTTATCCTTAAGTGCTTAACTGTGGTAAGTGGAAACAAATAGACAATAAGAACAGAGTATCTTCCCCATAATAGAGAAAGTATTAGTTTAGTTATTGATCTTAAGTTAGGCTAAATCGTAATGTTAAACGATGTCTTTGTGACATAAGTGTGCGAATGAGAGAATTTGTATAAAAAAAATTATAATAGTTTAAATTTATTTATTTTGTTATTTTTCTGGAATACTATTATATTGTATACATATTATTAAAAGTAAAACTTCTATCGACCAAGGCTTTGCGCGGTTCCTACTACACAAAGCGCCTTCTATAAAAGCGGCGCTTTGCGGCAAAAGAAAAAACATACAATATAAGTTTTATGTATTGAGGTTAATGTGTCAGAAATGGCATAGACTACAGAGTACTACTATCGGTGGGTTGCATGTGTGTTAAATCTTATAAAGAATTAAAAAGATACAAACACTATTATGACTAATCGACGGTTAAGGTCCAATAGTGTTTATCTCAATAAAGTGAACTTTTCAGGAGATAAAAAAAACATTTCTCGACTTTGAATAGAAAGATACTTGAAATGTTTATATATGTAAAAATAGAAAAAATATGCTGAAATACGATAGATATCCTAGCATTAGCTTAAGATTGGCCTAGTTAGAATTAACGTGAGATAGGTGGTATTGGTTTTATTAGTGTAAATATTTTTGAAATAAGTAGTAGTTAGCCGTTTTTGAAATAAAACAACACAATGAAAAATCACATTTTTTAATAAAGTTCACAATGAAAGATGAAATCATTGTGTTCTAAATAAGTAAAAAGACTTCTTAATAACAATTATATACTTTAATAACTAAAAAAATCTTCAAAGTAACTGAAACGAATCTTTAAATTTAGTAGAAACAGATACAAACAACAAAAACAACTGACACTCACACTCTACAACCATTTGTAGTGTGTGGGGCAGTGTATCATAAAAATTATGACATTCGTTTGGTAGAATTTGTTTGAGGTCTTGGAGGTGCTGGTACTTCGAGGCAGTTATAGGGGTTATATCTTTTTGGTCTTTGTGGCAAGGCAAACCAATCCTGGTCGAAATTTAGTTTTACTTTAATTGTGTCTTCTTGGTTGTAAAAATAGCTCTCCAGGGTCACCAGCTTTGCGTCCTGGCCTTATAGTTTTGTAAAGCCAAGTAGATCTATCGGCATAATTTTTCACAAAACTATGGTCAATCTGAATTACTTCATAGAGATTTGATGCCCTTGCTTCTTTAGTTACCGAAACATAATCACATGGCAAATGAATTACACGATTTGAGAGCTTCCGTTCAATCGCACTATTTACCGAATCACACTCCATTTGAGTGTGATCACGTTCGAGGAACTTTTGGGTGATGGTGATTTTGTGTTTTATACTTAAGTTTAAAAGCGCATTTGCCATTATAACGTTCCGATTTTGGTACGTGCAACCATCGGAATAAATAATTATTGGCATTTTCTTCGGCAAGCAATGGCGCCCTAAGTAGTCTATCACAAATGACACGAAAGTACTTCTGTAAACCAGTAACATGTGCAATAGCGTGAAGTCAAATCGAAGAGTGTAAAGTTATGACATATCAATTTCGTTTTAAAGTATAAAGCGCTAGCAGTGGAGTAAGGGCAAACTTTAACCGACTCTAAGTCCATCGTTAATAAAATGCAATGTCCCTTAGCTGCATCCTCTTTATCCTTTGCCTTCTCTACCCTGGCTCTATTTTCTTTAATAAGATGCTCTCGATAAATATGCTCATCGATATTACCTTCATTTAAAACTTTTATCAAATGTGTATCTAGATACAGCAGGTATATTATTGTCATTGCAATGTTGTGTATAGGCATAGGCGTTAAATACATCAGATATAGTACGATATACAGGCTCCAAGTACAATTTTCTTGTATCCTTACGAGCATAATGTGATGGCATTTTGGGACACTTTTAAAATAGTAATTTAAGGTCAAAATCTTTGCGTTTTGTCTATTTACCTGGATAATCTCCTGATTTTCAGCGTCCACATTGAAACTAGCGTCTTTAACCCACAGCTGAACAGTGGTAGGATTCAGTGACAGAGTATTCAAAAACATCTGCTTACAAACTTGAATTTTACCTTCATTCCCTGGTTTAGCCAAAAAATAACTTAATGTGCCCTCTCGGCGAGAAGACTCTTCACCTTTCGTTTTCTGAGTAGTCATAGTACGGTTCACATGTCCTCTGACATACATTTTTCTTTCACCCCAATTAAGAGTTTTCCAGAAGTAGATGACGCTAGATGCGGCGAGGTGCAGCCGCAATAGAGAAGAGATAAACAGTATTGGCAGAAAAATAAACGCGCTCTTAACTTAGATGGTATTTCTACAGCGAATAACTACGACAATTTTGTGAATTTTGAGATAGAAGCCTCAGTAGGCCAAGCCAAATTAAACTTTAAATCTACCTGCATTAAAAAGTGAAAAACGTAAAAAACTGAGATAGACACTATTGGTTCTTAAACGTCGTAATACTAGACCTACGAGTACATAAGCTACCAAAAAAACGCACTTCGCCCGACGCTTTCTCGTTTAGACCCCTTTCATCTTTATCCAATGTCTTAAAAACCAAATGTTTCTACATTCACTAAAAATCTTAAGCAACAACAACTGGCCTATGCTGTAATGGATATGGATATTGTAATTGTTATGCAGAAATTATTAAGTCAAGCACCTAAAATCATTAATAAGTCAAATCGAAGACACTAGCTGCCCACGACACAGGAAATCTTAGTGTGGGGGCTAGTGCACTTTCAGTGATAACTATACATGCTTTTATATGATGTGTAATAGACTTTTCTTTCTATGCTTCAGTAAACTCGCTCCTTAAAGGTGAAAAATATTGACCCTTTTGACTGTACAGCCTTGTGATTCTGTAACTCACTTTTCGAACTCACACAGCGGTTTTCACATCGGCGGTCGCTCTCAAATCAGTCGTGAAGTCATTTTATGATTTGGCATTCTGATAAACCATAAACTTCAAGCTCCCACCTTTTCAGTATGCCAAATCATTAAATGACTGCTTCACGACTGATTTGAGAGCGACCGCCGATGCGAAAACCGCTGTGTGAGTTCGAAAAGTGAGTTACAGAATCGCGGGGCAGTAAGTAGATACCAATCTTTATGACCATTTTTAATTTATACAGAGCTCTTAAGTTATTTTATTGATTTACATTTTACGCTATTTGCAATTTTAATTATGAAATTAATATTATCTCAAATATTTCCAGTCCATAACACTGTTGGCACAGTTACAATTTCAATCGCATGAAAATTTTCAATATACCGGAAAATGCACGAGGTTTACGCAGTCAAATCACTGCAGTTTTCCATTTAATATCAGACAATAAACGTTAATATTCTGTCGTCAATAAAGAACTTATTTTATTTTATCATCTTTTGTTTATTACTAAGATTTTATTACAGATTTAAACATGAATATAGTATATAACTAAATACAATTAGTACATAGTGAATGTTTATATGCCTGTACTATATTTAAAATAATTACTAATAATATTTATATTGTATATATTAGTTGTATAATTCGTGACGTATAAAAGTTTACAAGGTTGGTGCAGTTCGAAAAGCAAATCATTGTTATTTTTTTTATTTAAGCCAAAAACTTGTATCTATTTCTAAAATAACCCTTCAATGCTGCTAGGGCAACTGATCGTTTGCCATATTATTACACTTGACTTACACTTACTACACCTTCGGGTTTCTTGAAGTCTCTTAAAATTACGTATCAAATTATTAAATTAACTAGCTTTTTTTATACTGTAAAAATAACTGTAGAACATTATGTCTACACCCAGTAAGCGTTATTTATACGATATCTTTGGATATTTTCAACGTTTGAGATATGCTTGCGTGTTACAGTAAAATAAATCATTCGCTTCAAGCTGTGGCACACCATCACTTACGCGTAAATTATAGATATTTAGGGTCCTTGTGTATTTTCTTAGGAGTTCAGACTAGAATATCAAATTAAGCTATTAAGTAAGACCATAATGAGGTTAATCCGGCTCCCGGAACAACGAATATGACAACTTCGTGTTCACTTGTCTGCTTTAGCGTCTTATTTGATAAAAAAGTCTCCGCTAAAGGTTAAAAAAGTTTAAAGGTTGGTGGACTCGGTCTCACTAGGTCCGTTGTATGTATCTAAGCCAGCCTGGCTCCTTCCAGAAGCACAGAACTTCTTCACGGAGCCTGACTGCTCCGAGGATTTCTGTACGTTGGTTAGCCACAGCCTCGCGTTCCAGGACTACGTGGGTGACTGATTCCTCTGCGCTGAATACTATCCCCTAAGTTGAGTTTTTATTTACAATTATATGTTTATATTATCTAAAGAGTTATTACGTATACAATATAAATATATGTGCTATTTTGTGTTTTACGTACATACGTTTTAGGTGTTTTGACACACCCTTTTTCCAACCAAAATAAAACGCGTCTTCAGATCTCACTATAGCCGCAACCTAACGCTTAAACATCATCCGAGCCATAATTTATTCGCCACTGAAAAAGACACATTCATTGTTTATCTACCTTTACGAATAATCACCCCGATTTACACATATTTTCATACCCGTGGCTGTGTGGGAACAAAAGATATCATACTATTTAGATACAACCTCTTTCCTTACCTCTTTACTCTACCCTACTAAGTTCTCGATGGGGGTGATATATAGGGTACGATTCACTAGAACTTCGTAGGGATTTAGCTTTGATCAATTTTGGTTTAAGCATATTGAATAACGAAACAGAAAGCACATACTTGCTGGGAGAGATTATGAGACTGTACGTTCCGGACAATTATCACCAATGCCGCAAACAAAACCTTTTTGCTGTGTATCCGACTCGCACTGTCCAGCGTCAACATGCTCCCATTTCCCGCCTACTCTCGCAGCTTAATAGTTTTCTCGACTCTTCGCCGGAGAGCGACTTATCTGTGAAGCGTATCGGGGTTTTATACTATGATTTAAAAATATACTTACAAAAGATTTATAGATAGGAAAAGGTTTTCTGGTAATTTTATAAAAATGACTTAATTGTATAATAGTTTTATAATATTTTAAGTTGAAATTTGGCCATATAAGCTGTGAATAAATAAATAAATTTCCGATATAAATTCGACATTCTGAGTTTTTTTATGTAAGAGGCAAACGGGCAGGTGTCTCACCTGGTGTTAAGTGATACCGCCGCCCATGCACACTCATATTGCCAGAAGGCTCGCCAGTTCGTTGCCGGCCTTTCAAGAACTGGTAAGCTCTTCAGTGGGCAGCTGGTTCCACATAGTGTTTGACTCTAGTAATCGGAAATAAAAATAATAACAGAGCTCTATCTTACATCTTTATACAGTACATACGCCTTCATAATAGCGAACATTTACCATATTAAGTAACATACCATTATATTAGAGCAATCCTTACACCCTACTCAATACAATAGCCAGATAAAAGTATTCCCATTTAACCCACGTAGACACCAAAAACATTATTCCCTAAATACATTAATTGTACAATTGTGAGTCTTATTACTTTAACATAAGGTACAAAATTTAAAAAGCCACTAATCCCCCTATTTGTATTCGCATCACCTAAGACTCGCCCAACAATGACGAAATTATACCGGGACATTCGATAGTGACCTCACTCTTTTAGGGCTATACACTAGGGACCCACCCCGTCTTTGCTTAAGCGTGCTGTATATATTAATAAGTATAATAAGTGGGATATACAAGGCAACCGTGGATGGTGAAGTCGAAGCTTGGACCAAGGCACCAGGGTGTCTGTGAAGTTAGCAGAGCACTTACCAGCAGAGCACAAAAAAATTAGAGTTCTGGCAGCACACTCAATAGTTCTATAGTTCCTGATAGTTTTTAGAAAGAGTTCTGGACTTTTTAGTCCTTAGTAGTAATTTTTTTAAAATTGTAAAATGCTCTGCCAGCTTCCCGATCACAGCAGAGCATTTCTTACCGATTTCGATAAATAAGGTCTCATTAAAACAATCATTTCAATTGTAACAGTTCCCTATCATTTAAATCCAAAAATAAAAAGGTTTAATTATCAAAAAAAAAATAAAGAAGAGTGAGAGAAAACGAAATAATGAGCATTTTTGAAAGATTTTACTAAATGAAAAAAAAACCATATTGTACAGACATGGGAACTCCGCGGTTCCTATTAGATCTATTAGATGTCTAGGCAACACAATTAAATCCTAGACCAGAACTCTTCGCTTTCTCTCAGCAGAGCATACCTCTATGATGAAAATTGGCAATTTTTTAACTTATTTTAGAAAAATTCAAAAAAATATTAACTTTTGGGTCTAGACATGGGAACTCCGTGGTTCCTATTAGATCTATTAGATGTCTAGGCAATACAATTAAATCCTAGACCAGAACTCTTCGCTTTCTCTCAGCAGAGCATACCTCTATGATGAAAATTGGCAATTTTTTAACTTATTTTAGAAAAATTAAAAAAAAATTAAATGTTGGGTCTAGACATGGGAACTCTGCGGTTCCTATTAGATCTATTAGATGTCTAGGCAACACAATTAAATCCTAGACTAGAACTCTTCGCTTTCTCTCAGCAGAGCATACCTCTATGATGAAAATTGGCAATTTTTAACTTATTTTAGAAAAATTCAAAAAAATATTAACTTTTGGGTCTAGACATGGGAACTCCGCGGTTCCTATTAGATCTATTAGATGTCTAGGCAACACAATTAAATCCTAGACCAGAACTCTTCCCTTTCTCTCAGCAGAGCATACCTCTATGATGAAAATTTGCAATTTTTTCACTTATTTTAGAAAAATTCAAAATAATATTAAATGTTGGGTCTAGACATGGGAACTCCGCGGTTCCTATTAGATCTATTAGATGTCTAGGCAACACAATTAAATCCTAGACCAGAACTCTTCGCT
This sequence comes from Pieris macdunnoughi, assembly GCA_905332375.1. Lineage (NCBI taxonomy): Eukaryota > Metazoa > Arthropoda > Insecta > Lepidoptera > Pieridae > Pieris > Pieris macdunnoughi. The sequence continues at coordinate 146,560 of CAJOBZ010000074.1, read as the reverse complement.
TTCTCTCAGCAGAGCATACCTCTATGATGAAAATTGGAAATTTTATCACCAATTTTAGAAATATTCAAAAAAAAAATAACTTTTGGGTCTAGACATGGGAACTCCGTGGTTCCTATTAGATCTATTAGATGTCTAGGCAATACAATTAAATCCTAGACCAGAACTCTTCGCTTTCTCTCAGAAGAGCATACCTCTATGATGAAAATTGGCAATTTTTTAACTTATTTTAGAAAAATTCAAAAAAATATTAACTTTTGGGTCTAGACATGGGAACTCCGCGGTTCCTATTAGATCTATTAGATGTCTAGGCAACACAATTAAATCCTAGACCAGAACTCTTCGCTTTCTCTCAGCAGAGCATACCTCTATGATGAAAATTGGAAATTTTATCACCAATTTTAGAAATATTCAAAAAAAATTAACTTTTGGGTCTAGACATGGGAACTCCGTGGTTCCTATTAGATCTATTAGATGTCTAGGCAATACAATTAAATCCTAGACCAGAACTCTTCGCTTTCTCTCAGCAGAGCATACCTCTATGATGAAAATTGGCAATTTTTTAACTTATTTTAGAAAAATTAAAAAAAAATTAAATGTTGGGTCTAGACATGGGAACTCCGCGGTTCCTATTAGATCTATTAGATGTCTAGGCAACACAATTAAATCCTAGACCAGAACTCTTCGCTTTCTCTCAGCAGAGCATACCTCTATGATGAAAATTGGCAATTTTTTAACTTATTTTAGAAAAATTCAAAAAAATATTAACTTTTGGGTCTAGACATGGGAACTCCGCGGTTCCTATTAGATCTATTAGATGTCTAGGCAACACAATTAAATCCTAGACCAGAACTCTTCGCTTTCTCTCAGCAGAGCATACCTCTATGATGAAAATTTTCAATTTTATCACCAATTTTAGAAATATTCAAAAAAAAATTAACTTTTGGGTCTAGACATGGGAACTCCGTGGTTCCTATTAGATCTATTAGATGTCTAGGCAATACAATTAAATCCTAGACCAGAACTCTTCGCTTTCTCTCAGCAGAGCATACCTCTATGATGAAAATTGGCAATTTTTTAACTTATTTTAGAAAAATTCAAAAAAAATATTAACTTTTGGGTCTAGACATGGGAACTCCGCGGTTCCTATTAGATCTATTAGATGTCTAGGCAACACAATTAAATCCTAGACCAGAACTCTTCGCTTTCTCTCAGCAGAGCATACCTCTATGATGAAAATTGGAAATTTTTTCACCAATTTTAGAAATATTCAAAAAAAAATTAACTTTTGGGTCTAGACATGGGAACTCCGTGGTTCCTATTAGATCTATTAGATGTCTAGGCAATACAATTAAATCCTAGACCAGAACTCTTCGCTTTCTCTCAGCAGAGCATACCTCTATGATGAAAATTGGCAATTTTTTAACTTATTTTAGAAAAATTAAAAAAAAAATTAAATGTTGGCTCTAGACATGGGAACTCCGCGGTTCCTATTAGATCTATTAGATGTCTAGGCAACACAATTAAATCCTAGACCAGAACTCTTCGCTTTCTCTCAGCAGAGCATACCTCTATGATGAAAATTGGAAATTTTATCACCAATTTTAGAAATATTCAAAAAAAATTAACTTTTGGGTCTAGACATGGGAACTCCGTGGTTCCTATTAGATCTATTAGATGTCTAGGCAACACAATTAAATCCTAGACCAGAACTCTTCGCTTTCTCTCAGCAGAGCATACCTCTATGATGAAAATTGGCAATTTTTTAACTTATTTTAGAAAAATTAAAAAAAAAATTAAATGTTGGGTCTAGACATGGGAACTCCGTGGTTCCTATTAGATCTATTAGATGTCTAGGCAATACAATTAAATCCTAGACCAGAACTCTTCGCTTTCTCTCAGCAGAGCATACCTCTATGATGAAAATTGGCAATTTTTTAACTTATTTTAGAAAAATTAAAAAAAAAATTAAATGTTGGCTCTAGACATGGGAACTCCGCGGTTCCTATTAGTTCTATTAGATGTCTAGGCAACACAATTAAATCCTAGACCAGAACTCTTCGCTTTCTCTCAGCAGAGCATACCTCTATGATGAAAATTGGAAATTTTTTCACCAATTTTAGAAATATTCAAAAAAAAATTAACTTTTGGGTCTAGACATGGGAACTCCGTGGTTCCTATTAGATCTATTAGATGTCTAGGCAATACAATTAAATCCTAGACCAGAACTCTTCGCTTTCTCTCAGCAGAGCATACCTCTATGATGAAAATTGGCAATTTTTTAACTTATTTGAGAAAAATTAAAAAAAAAATTAAATGTTGGCTCTAGACATGGGAACTCCGCGGTTCCTATTAGATCTATTAGATGTCTAGGCAACACAATTAAATCCTAGACCAGAACTCTTCGCTTTCTCTCAGCAGAGCATACCTCTATGATGAAAATTGGCAATTTTTTTCACTTATTTTAGAAAAATTCAAAAAAATATTAACTTTTGGGTCTAGACATGGGAACTCCGCGGTTCCTATTAGATCTATTAGATGTCTAGGCAACACAATTAAATCCTAGACCAGAACTCTTCGCTTTCTCTCAGCAGAGCATACCTCTATGATGAAAAGTGCAGATTTTGAATATATTTTAACAATCAGTAAGAATCATTGAATTTAGATTTGGTCGCATTGTGTGTATATAATTAAATGAGGGCTTATTTTTGTGCGGTCGTTTGTGGTTTGTGTAGTTTTTAGTAAGTCATCATATTTAGACCAATTTTTTCCGGAAAGTGCGTATGTCACGTAATGTTTTATTTCACCATTGAAGTCTATTATTGCCGTTAAAGCATATTGTTTGTTGTCAAGTTTTATGGTTTTTTGAACTGAACCTAATCGTGGAACGGTTTCTTTAGTTTTGCTGTCTTCTGTGTTTAACGATTTCTGAAAAATTGGGTCTGTAAATGCACTTGTATCGATCAGTAAATGAGGTCCGTACTCTAATGTGCAGTTAGTTTTAATTTTGCACTTATAACAGCTTCTAGTCGGTGATAGACAATTTTTAGCTGCTTTTTCAATAAACTGGAGACCATGAGAAATTAATAAAACTATATTAATTGGTAAAAACGTATATTTTATATTATTACTGTAACCACATTTGCACATGGAGCTGCAAACGTAGCTTGGCTCATCTTCAAGAATATACTGACTTAAGTGGGCGACATTTGAATTAGTGTCTAAGTTTTGTATATTTCTTTCAAATTTGTTTTTATGTGTTTTAAATATTGGTATCGATTGTAAAATTTCGGCACGTTGTACGTAATGTTCTTTTAAAATTTTTCTTTTTTCGTGAACGCTGTGTGCCATGAAAATTATTTTACAGTGTGAGTTTGAAGTCATATCATAATACGTTTTGTTTGCAGCTAAACTACTTAATATTGCCTGAAAAATTGAGTCAAATGCACATGTGGATGTTAAATTTAGTATAATTCTATTTTTAAATGCAATGGGCCGGCAATATTGCCGTTTAAAAGAATCGGTAACCGCTGCCGCGTTGAATACTTAATCAGATCCCATTCGGGGCAATCATCCAAGCACGTTACTTGGGATCGCTTTGCTTTAGATGAAGATGATTTCACTTCAGGAGACTTTCTTTTGTTGGTATGTAAGCCCCCCCACTCTTCTTGTATAGTCCAAATGTTTTCACCTGGCATATTATCATCATTAACAAAATTGGTTGAAGTTAATTTTGTCGGCATTTCAGTTAAATCGCTATCGTTTTCTGAATGCAGAATCGGTATTTCCGGTAAACAGTCACCGGCATTGGAACGCTCGGTTATTTTACAATGCAATCGTTCTATATGCTCTTATACAAACCTATCTATTCGCATAGGAAGTTCTCCTCGAAATTCTCGACATTTAAGGTCTGCAAATTCAGACTCTACAGCTGCTGACGTAGCTTTTATATAACCCTTTTTAAATATTGGTACCATTATAGCTGTCCAAAGAGGTACATATGGTAATAGATATCTTATTAGATTTCTTGCGAAGTCTGGACTGTAGCACGCATTAATTGTATCACCAGTTAAACACAAATTGCTGATATCTAATGCTTTAACATAAATATTATCTCGCCACGTGATCCAACCAATCCCATGAATTTCCGTTTCTGTATCAACACAGAAATTATCGGAGTCTTCTATCATGTCTTCTAGTTCACTATCGTCATCACTCTTTTCGAGTTGGAAAGCAAAACCTTTTATATGTTCATTAAGAAATTTTAATCTATTGGATGACGGTAAACATTTATTATTATCATCTTCACCTATATACTTACTCAGTGCAACTATTAAAATTGACTCTATAAAATTTGTAAGCTCGTCAAAATTAACTATTTGTGAGGCTTTACCAATACACCTTTTGTAAAATCGTCGAATAAGAGTTTTTTCTTTGCCTTTCATGCTAGGCCACCGAGTTATTGAAGATAAAAGATGACATATGTCTAGTCGCATATATGTCGATGGTAGAGATTGGTTTTTATAAGTAATGGCATTGTAGCATTTTTCTAAATAATCATTGAAATTTGCACATTGGCCAAATATTTGAGCAACGGCAATTAATAACGACCATCCAAAATCTGTGACCACTACGGGTGGAATTGGTGCATTTGCCGCCAGTATGTGACTCAAAAATGACGAAATAATAAGAGATCGTTGATCTGCGGATACCATTTGAAAACATGGGATACTTCCGTCCTCCGTGATTAATACACATTGGTATAAAAAAATGTGCGGTGCCCCAGCATTCAAACGTTTTGCAATACTACCAGTAGCATCTATTGCCAAAGTAGCATTGCTATCCTTGCGACATCTTGAATTATACATTTGTAATTGCTGTGGTAACCAATAAATGCAATTAAACTTATGTAAACCTATAGATCGTATTGATCCTACAAGCTTACCATATTCCGCAGATTTCAATAGGTTCAATGCTGGGTCACCAAATTCTAAGCCATACTTTTCTAAAAGTCTTTGTTCTTTTGCTTTACGTACCACCACTGTGGTAGGCAGTATTGGTGGATCATTGGCGGCAAATTTTTTGATACGGCTAGCTTCATTTCTTCGCCATGTAGCGGCGTCTTTACCAGCGTCGATTAGATAATTTGCAACTTCAAGGCGACGGTTTCCTCTTAACTGCCTCCTTTTATTTCCTGAATGAGATCTTACATCGATGTCCTTGATGTAACTATTAAGAACTACATCATTTTGGTTTGGCTCTTTTAATAATGTGCATTGAATTTTGGATGCACATTCATTACAAAATCCATCTATTTTCAAATAAAAATTTGCTGCTGAAGATAGATAAATGTTATGATTTTTAAAAACAAAAACACAATTTATATTTTGTTGTACACATAATGCTTCGGCTATAACATCTGCCCACCCTTTTGTAACTTCCAATATGTGCGCTTCCCATATAACTTTTCCCTGGGTTTGATCGTTTCCCACTTTTGTTGAGAAATCACTAAATTAAACTTTCGTGAAGAAAAGCTATTATCAATAACATTGTCAATCAAATTTATTGTTTCTTTACCGTAATCAACGTCACTTTCTGGTGATGCACTTTTTTCACGCACATTGATTGCAAATTTTTTGATAATCATGTCCTTAAAGCCATTGCGATTGTTATTTATAATTGTATAAATATGTTTTGGTGAAATAACTGATCCACTATTCTTCATTAAATCTGATATAGTGGTGTATACTTTATGTGACGGAGGATACGTACGACCTTCATCGTTAATAGTTCTAAATTTTTCGTCCGATAAGACTTCTTTAAGGGCTAATTTATTATAAACATTCGACATTTTTAAGTAATTCTATCACAAAATAAAACTAAATGATTAGATTCAATAAAGTCAAAGGTTGTTTCCTTCTTCAAATTATATATTAAATATATAAACAAGAAACGTTGATATTTTTAAAATATGGAGTCTAAAATCAAAAACCCATTGATGATCACATATACAACGTAAAACTTAATAAATAAATGTGGTTAATTAAGAATACCGAAAGATTACCATAACAATAATACGACAAAACCTATTAAACTTATTCACCTAAATTATCTTAAATTTAAAATAACCAAACATTTCCTATTAAAATATTAATGATATTATATGTTTAAGAATATAAAAAAAACAAACTAATATTTGTTGTTGTGTTGAAGAGATGGCATAAAAAATCACGAAAAATCTAAGACAATTCCAATGTGTAACATAAATTATTATAAAAATCAAATACGATAATTACCAATACAGTGTTATTTAATATTAAATAATTTACTAAACAAAACTACTACAAAACTACAAAAGACAAGACAGCTCAAAATATGCAAGACCAAGTGACCAACCGCAAACGATAGAAGTATTAGGAACATGAAGTTCAAAACGAGCAACGCTTAGACAATACGAATTGTAGGTATTTAACAATAGCTGCGTTTCTTTATATGGCGAGCTCCAATTACAACGATACCGCGTTTTAACAAAAGATCGTTTCAACTGCGCCAGTACATATTATAAAGATTTGATTTTTGGTTTGAAATGACATAACTCAAAAACTATACAATCGATTTTAAAAATTCTTTCACCACTATAAAGCTACATAACCAACAAATCACAAAAAGTATTAAAAAAAAACCTTGCGTTACTACAAAATATAGAAACAAAGCAAGAAAAATAAATGTAACAAATAAGTGCTATATTGCCAATTTTCATGATAGAGGTATGCTCTGCTGAGAGAAAGCGAAGAGTTCTGGCCTAGGATTTAATTGTGATGCCTAGACATCTAAAAGATCTAATAGAAACCGCGGAGTTCCCATGTCTAGACCCAAAAGTTAATATTTTTTTGAATTTTTCTAAAATAAGTTAAAAAATTGCCAATTTTCATCATAGAGGTATGCTCTGCTGAGAGAAAGCGAAGAGTTCTGGTCTAGGATTTAATTGTATTGCCTAGACATCTAATAGATCTAATAGGAACCACGGAGTTCCCATGTCTAGACCCAAAAGTTAATTTTTTTTTGAATATTTCTAAAATTGGTGAAAAAATTTCCAATTTTCATCATAGAGGTATGCTCTGCTGAGAGAAAGCGAAGAGTTCTGGTCTAGGATTTAATTGTGTTGCCTAGACATCTAATAGATCTAATAGGAACCGCGGAGTTCCCATGTCTAGACCCAACATTTAATATTTTTTTGAATTTTTCTAAAATAAGTGAAAAAAATTGCCAATTTTCATCATAGAGGTATGCTCTGCTGAGAGAAAGCGAAGAGTTCTGGTCTAGGATTTAATTGTGTTGCCTAGACATCTAATAGATCTAATAGGAACCGCGGAGTTCCCATGTCTAGACCCAACATTTAATTTTTTTTTGAATATTTCTAAAATTGGTGAAAAAATTTCCAATTTTCATCATAGAGGTATGCTCTGCTGAGAGAAAGCGAAGAGTTCTGGTCTAGGATTTAATTGTGTTGCCTAGACATCTAATAGATCTAATAGGAACCGCAGAGTTCCCATGTCTAGACCCAACATCTAATATTTTTTTGAATTTTTCTAAAATAAGTGAAAAAAATTGCCAATTTTCATCATAGAGGTATGCTCTGCTGAGAGAAAGCGAAGAGTTCTGGTCTAGGATTTAATTGTGTTGCCTAGACATCTAATAGATCTAATAGGAACCGTGGAGTTCCCATGTCTAGACCCAACATTTAATTTTTTTTTAATTTTTCTAAAATAAGTTAAAAAATTGCCAATTTTCATCATAGAGGTATGCTCTGCTGAGAGAAAGCGAAGAGTTCTGGTCTAGGATTTAATTGTATTGCCTAGACATCTAATAGATCTAATAGGAACCACGGAGTTCCCATGTCTAGCCCCAAAAGTTAATTTTTTTTTGAATATTTCTAAAATTGGTGATAAAATTTCCAATTTTCATCATAGAGGTATGCTCTGCTGAGAGAAAGCGAAGAGTTCTGGTCTAGGATTTAATTGTGTTGCCTAGACATCTAATAGATCTAATAGGAACCACGGAGTTCCCATGTCTAGACCCAAAAGTTAATTTTTTTTGAATATTTCTAAAATTGGTGATAAAATTTCCAATTTTCATCATAGAGGTATGCTCTGCTGAGAGAAAGCGAAGAGTTCTGGTCTAGGATTTAATTGTGTTGCCTAGACATTTAATAGATCTAATAGGAACCGCGGAGTTCCCATGTCTAGACCCAAAAGTTAATATTTTTTTGAATTTTTCTAAAATAAGTTAAAAAATTGCCAATTTTCATCATAGAGGTATGCTCTGCTGAGAGAAAGCGAAGAGTTCTGGTCTAGGATTTAATTGTGTTGCCTAGACATCTAATAGATCTAATAGGAACCGCGGAGTTCCCATGTCTAGACCCAACATTTAATATTTTTTTGAATTTTTCTAAAATAAGTGAAAAAAATTGCCAATTTTCATCATAGAGGTATGCTCTGCTGAGAGAAAGCGAAGAGTTCTGGTCTAGGATTTAATTGTGTTGCCTAGACATCTAATAGATCTAATAGGAACCGCGGAGTTCCCATGTCTAGACCCAACATTTAATTTTTTTTGAATATTTCTAAAATTGGTGATAAAATTTCCAATTTTCATCATAGAGGTATGCTCTGCTGAGAGAAAGCGAAGAGTTCTGGTCTAGGATTTAATTGTGTTGCCTAGACATCTAATAGATCTAATAGGAACCGCGGAGTTCCCATGTCTAGACCCAACATCTAATATTTTTTTGAATTTTTCTAAAATAAGTGAAAAAAATTGCCAATTTTCATCATAGAGGTATGCTCTGCTGAGAGAAAGCGAAGAGTTCTGGTCTAGGATTTAATTGTGTTGCCTAGACATCTAATAGATCTAATAGGAACCGCGGAGTTCCCATGTCTAGACCCAACATTTAATTTTTTTTAATTTTTCTAAAATAAGTTAAAAAATTGCCAATTTTCATCATAGAGGTATGCTCTGCTGAGAGAAAGCGAAGAGTTCTGGTCTAGGATTTAATTGTGTTGCCTAGACATCTAATAGATCTAATAGGAACCGCGGAGTTCCCATGTCTAGACCCAACATTTAATATTTTTTTGAATTTTTCTAAAATAAGTGAAAAAAATTGCCAATTTTCATCATAGAGGTATGCTCTGCTGAGAGAAAGCGAAGAGTTCTGGTCTAGGATTTAATTGTGTTGCCTAGACATCTAATAGATCTAATAGGAACCGCGGAGTTCCCATGTCTAGACCCAACATTTAATTTTTTTTAATTTTTCTAAAATAAGTTAAAAAATTGCCAATTTTCATCATAGAGGTATGCTCTGCTGAGAGAAAGCGAAGAGTTCTGGTCTAGGATTTAATTGTATTGCCTAGACATCTAATAGATCTAATAGGAACCACGGAGTTCCCATGTCTAGCCCCAAAAGTTAATTTTTTTTGAATATTTCTAAAATTGGTGATAAAATTTCCAATTTTCATCATAGAGGTATGCTCTGCTGAGAGAAAGCGAAGAGTTCTGGTCTAGGATTTAATTGTGTTGCCTAGACATCTAATAGATCTAATAGGAACCGCGGAGTTCCCATGTCTAGACCCAAAAGTTAATATTTTTTTGAATTTTTCTAAAATAAGTTAAAAAATTGCCAATTTTCATCATAGAGGTATGCTCTGCTGAGAGAAAGCGAAGAGTTCTGGTCTAGGATTTAATTGTATTGCCTAGACATCTAATAGATCTAATAGGAACCACGGAGTTCCCATGTCTAGACCCAAAAGTTAATTTTTTTTTGAATATTTCTAAAATTGGTGATAAAATTTCCAATTTTCATCATAGAGGTATGCTCTGCTGAGAGAAAGCGAAGAGTTCTGGTCTAGGATTTAATTGTGTTGCCTAGACATCTAATAGATCTAATAGGAACCGCGGAGTTCCCATGTCTAGACCCAACATTTAATATTATTTTGAATTTTTCTAAAATAAGTGAAAAAAATTGCAAATTTTCATCATAGAGGTATGCTCTGCTGAGAGAAAGCGAAGAGTTCTGGTCTAGGATTTAATTGTGTTGCCTAGACATCTAATAGATCTAATAGGAACCGCGGAGTTCCCATATCTAGACCCAACATTTAATTTTTTTTTTAATTTTTCTAAAATAAGTTAAAAAATTGCCAATTTTCATCATAGAGGTATGCTCTGCTGAGAGAAAGCGAAGAGTTCTGGTCTAGGATTTAATTGTATTGCCTAGACATCTAATAGATCTAATAGGAACCACGGAGTTCCCATGTCTAGACCCAAAAGTTAATTTTTTTTTGAATATTTCTAAAATTGGTGATAAAATTTCCAATTTTCATCATAGAGGTATGCTCTGCTGAGAGAAAGCGAAGAGTTCTGGTCTAGGATTTAATTGTGTTGCCTAGACATTTAATAGATCTAATAGGAACCGCGGAGTTCCCATGTCTAGACCCAAAAGTTAATTTTTTTTTGAATATTTCTAAAATTGGTGATAAAATTTCCAATTTTCATCATAGAGGTATGCTCTGCTGAGAGAAAGCGAAGAGTTCTGGTCTAGGATTTAATTGTGTTGCCTAGACATCTAATAGATCTAATAGGAACCACGGAGTTCCCATGTCTAGACCCAAAAGTTAATTTTTTTTTGAATATTTCTAAAATTGGTGATAAAATTTCCAATTTTCATCATAGAGGTATGCTCTGCTGAGAGAAAGCGAAGAGTTCTGGTCTAGGATTTAATTGTGTTGCCTAGACATCTAATAGATCTAATAGGAACCACGGAGTTCCCATGTCTAGACCCAAAAGTTAATTTTTTTTTGAATATTTCTAAAATTGGTGATAAAATTTCCAATTTTCATCATAGAGGTATGCTCTGCTGAGAGAAAGCGAAGAGTTCTGGTCTAGGATTTAATTGTGTTGCCTAGACATTTAATAGATCTAATAGGAACCGCGGAGTTCCCATGTCTAGACCCAAAAGTTAATTTTTTTTTGAATATTTCTAAAATTGGTGATAAAATTTCCAATTTTCATCATAGAGGTATGCTCTGCTGAGAGAAAGCGAAGAGTTCTGGTCTAGGATTTAATTGTGTTGCCTAGACATTTAATAGATCTAATAGGAACCGCGGAGTTCCCATGTCTAGACCCAAAAGTTAATATTTTTTTGAATTTTTCTAAAATAAGTTAAAAAATTGCCAATTTTCATCATAGAGGTATGCTCTGCTGAGAGAAAGCGAAGAGTTCTGGTCTAGGATTTAATTGTGTTGCCTAGACATCTAATAGATCTAATAGGAACCGCGGAGTTCCCATGTCTGTACAATATGGTTTTTTTTTCATTTAGTAAAATCTTTCAAAAATGCTCATTATTTCGTTTTCTCTCACTCTTCTTTATTTTTTTTTGATAATTAAACCTTTTTATTTTTGGATTTAAATGATAGGGAACTGTTACAATTGAAATGATTGTTTTAATGAGACCTTATTTATCGAAATCGGTAAGAAATGCTCTGCTGTGATCGGGAAGCTGGCAGAGCATTTTACAATTTAAAAAAAATTATTTTCTGGACTAAAAAGTCCAGAACTCTTTCTAAAAACTATCAGGAACTATAGAACTATTGAGTGTGCTGCCAGAACTCTAATTTTTTTGTGCTCTGCTGGTAAGTGCTCTGCTAACTTCACAGACAAGGCACCAGGCAGGTACTAGACAAGGGACAAGTTAAAAATACCTATAATCGGCGAGCAGGCATCGTGAATGTTATAAAAGTGGATGACGCGAGAGATGTATGTGAGGACCGTAACAAGTGGAAATCCGTGGTCTATCTGCCTACCCTGGAAACAGGCTATCCTACTAATATTATAATCGCGAAAGTTTGTAAGTATGAATGGATGTTTGTTACTCTTTCACGTAAAACTACTGAATGAATTTTAATGAAACTTTACAATAATATGGCTTATGCATCAGAATAACATATAGGCTACAATTTATAAAGATATTGTATGAATTGTCCAAAATATCAAGTAAGTAGGAAAAAATCTACCATCTGCGAGCTATTCTGGCGTGCGCTGCCAAAACCGCTAGAGTTACATATTATACGAAGCGAAAAAATTTTACGACCATTATTTAAACATTTTTTTTTTTACACAATTAAGACGGTAGTTCGAGAAAATTTCGTTAGTTAACAATTGTTTAACTTGTTGAAAAATTAACTTTAAGTAAAATTTCCAACGGGAATAAATTAATTATAGTGTTCAGAACACACCATAATTTTTTCAAATATTAAAAAAAATATTCAATACCTTAAATAAATTAATTAATGTGTCGTACTCGCTTTTGACGCCACGCGCGAATCCTAAAAATGTCACGCGCAGACCTATTTTCAGCGTTAAATTAAAATTATAAATAATGGAGATAGAGTTCCGGGAGTTAAAAGTTTTTTATTGGAAATTTCCTCCTCTTTCAGAGTCTTTGAAATTTCTTAAATATTAATAGTTTATTAAATATTGGCAAAAAACGAAATGCCATTTTTTTTTCATCTTTAATTGTTTTTAACTTTTGAAATTTTTTATGTGCTAATACACGCTTTTGGCACATTGTTCTAGACGTCATCCAATGAGCTATCGCCCATAATTTTAAGAGCAGTATCTCTATTTTGTACCATTTTCAACTTGTCGACTAGACTATTATATTATGTAATGACATGATAGAAATGTTTTATCTTAAATAGTCCTACAAAAAAGCCTGCCACAGTATATATCTATATCGTGGCTAGCTAGTATGATATAAATAAAATATTTTTTTCATCTTTCTTTTTCTAGACTGACTTGACCGCTATAGGTTTTTCTCCGAGCTATAATCTATAGGCACTGACAGTGTTTCCCCATAAATTACGTCCCATAACTCTATTATCTACCAGCACTAAAGGTACACTGCCACAGGGACCAAACTTTTAAATCTGTTTTAATTTCCTTTTTATTAATTTTAAATTATTTTAATTATTACTATGTAGGCTAAGAAAATTGTAAATAATGTATATTTGATTGTAATAAATAAATAAATACCCAAATTAATTATAAAAATATATCAGTAAACATACGTAAAATGTTTCCATTAAAAAGCCATCCGCACTCAAAATATTTATCTTTCATTTCCCGACGGGTTATGTTTATGAAATAATAAGAAAAAATCTTCAGTAAAAAAGTAGAGGAAATACACAATACAAGCCACCTCCCGGGGCGCGTGTTGCACTGAATTCTACGCCAATATTTTGTGTGTGATTTTATTTATATCACAGGATACAAATTGTATTGTAAATAAAATCCTGTACTTCCGCGTTAGACGCATTAGCATTTAAGTGGCATTTAGATCCCTAATTAAACCTCCAAAGAAGAAAACAATATCTTTAAAGATCAAAAGCCCATATAAATAAAGGACAAAGGGAGAATGTTTGAGTTCGCTCATTCGTTCAGTCCCTTCGTTCATTATTCACTCTCTCGCCACCATATAAGCTGAAAAAAGTTTAATATGAGGTTATATTTTATGTAAACCAATTTCGCCTATCTCATTTAATGAAAGATATTTTAATAATTTTAATATTAAGGTTTATGAGTGCCTTGTTATTTATTTTCTGCGAAATTTTTAAAATAAAGCTATTACGATATTTTGCCTATAAGAATGTTTGAATAATTTTTACTTATAAGATATTTATAACGAAAAACGATAATAGCTTATAAAATCAAAGTCAATTTTATTAAGAAAATATATAAAAATCTTATTTCAAAACAGTACAATTTTCTTTTTATATAATCACTCGTACAATTCCAATCAAGGAACCTATCTTCTACATAGCTACAGTAGGACTCATCTCACAAAAAAACAACATTTTATGATACCCATGTATAACACATATGACGCCTCGCCCCCAGATAGTAAAGATAGTCAAGTAGGGATACTTTAACATAAGTACTGTTTCGTCTGTTTCTGTCAAATTTTATTTACACTGTGATGAAAAAAGACAGATGAAAGGAAACAAAAATCAATGGCTTTTTATAAATGAGGACTTATACCGACAGAATCTTAGCCCTAATTAGTGCTATTTAGCTAGTTAGTACTCATAGTATTGACATAACCTTTACACATTTAAAGAAAACACTTTTTAACCGGATTAAAGTTATGTATTATTATAAATTTACAATTATTTTACATAATTTTAAATTTAACCGACGATTCGCGTGCTTTACAGCGTCAGGTCACGGTGACTGAAGACAAAGGTGTTGAATGTCAAAAAAAAGTATCACAGCTGTTGTAAAAGTTGCATTATCTGTATTTATTTCCCCGCAGTTGATATCGACTAAAAGATGGAGGGTTTTGGCAGTAATGGCTCACGGTGTCCTCTATTTTCGCGGATTGTTTATCTTAAGATTTTAAGTTAGTACTCCCTTAAATTCAAGACATGATTAACTGAAACTCCTGATATATATTCGTTATATATCAGCCCTATATAGGCATAAATTTTATACGGCCGTTAGTAATCCTTAGATCAAATTTGAAGGGACCAGTTTTCAAACTTTAGACATCAAAACTTATCAAATTAGTGGACAAAGATATTGAATAGATTACGTATCACTTAGAGATTTAAAAGACTTGATGAAGTTTTGCAATTTGAGCATATTTGTTAAGGACAAACTACGAACAACAAACAAAATTCGTGAATCGTTATATTCAGTGTTAACTCCGTTATGGAAGAGCTGGGAACCCTGACACAAGTATTTTTTCTTCTCTCTCTCTTCAGTCGGTAGCTCATGTCTTAGCGTCGTGGACAGCAAGGAAACATTTGGACTGTTCCTATGCGCTAACGGGAGGATCCTCGACCTGTCTAACCTCTGACTGGCTGGCCCCAGTGGCCCCAGCTCGAGAAATTGAAATAAAACTACCTAGTACACACGAGTACGCATTATTTTAGTTAGTTAGCCTGCTCTTTTAAAATATACTCTGATAAAACAATAGTTCCTGTCATTTGATTTATCTATGAATAAGTATTTATCTTTAATAATCAAAATTATAACTCGAAATCCAATGACATTTTAAATTTGTACTACTTCATTGGTTTCGAATCATCCGTTGTTCGGTTTAAATTCGTTCGACACATTGTTTATTCAATCGTATTGTAAAACAATACGATTTTAATTTATGTTTAACGTTTTCATTGAAGCCTTGCAAATTAAACGATAAACATATCATCGTATTAATATGGATTAAATAAAGACTTTTCATTAATTCAAATTCGTTACTGTTCACCGTCAAACGCAGATTCATTTAAACCAAATGATGCGTAGGATTTTAAATAGTAGTGGCACATGATAAATACTGAGATACTGACACTATACAATAGAGGTAACTGTATATAATAAATTGCTATAGAATGACGCAGCGTCCACTCGCTAGTATTAATTTTGATTGAATTTAGTCAATACTTTATTTAATATTGAGAATGTGAATTGTTAAGAGTGGCATAAATAGGGTTGCCCACCTGTACTGCATAAAAAAGTATTGTACGTTATTTCATGTAATTATACTCTTTAGTTTATGGGAACAATAAAGTACACGAAAATACTTATTTTTTTAGTCGTAAGTACATATGTTTTCGTTTAACGAAATTTACTTTTTTATTTTAAATAAAATCGTTTGGCGCTGAATCGATGCACCCGCCACGACTCTCCAGCGCCACACAGCCACATCACTTCAGTGCTCATTATATTTTTTTTCTTTTTATTTATTGAGAAAGATTTACAGCTAACTAACTTACTTACTAAATACAATGTTCTTTAACGCCAATAAATAAATCTTTACAAATAGTTAAGTACTAATAATATTAACTGGATTGGTAACAATAAAATGATTTTATTCAACTATATAAATATATATCAAAGAAAGTAATAAACTAAGTAAAAATTGCTTAAGTAACACTTAACAGTATGTAATAACAAATCTTTTTTTTAATATAAAAATTTATTGTACTTCACTTTGATACTATGTACTTTTTTTTGTGTACTATATATAAAAAGGGCAACCCTAGACATAAATGACAATACACATTCTCAATTATGGCTATGTACTATCCTATAAAGGAAGTCAATTTAACCTCTTAACGCACTTTCGGATCCAAAGATTTTTGTTGTTATTTATCGTTACAAAGGCAGATGTCAAGTAACGACCAATTTCCGTTAAGTATGACAACGTAGTTCAATATCCGGCGTACGTGAGGCTTGAAAAGTCCTTGATACCTGTATTTTACGAAGGACATATAGAGGACACAATAGGGCTTACGTGACAACTGAATCATGAATCATTTATTCACTTAAGATAAGAAATTAAAAAAATTAAAAAGTACAACTTAATAACTAATTTTAGTACCTCCAACAACGTAAATTAATAGATACAGCCTAGGCGTACGATTGTAATGAATATCAAATATGCCTCATAATTTGCGATCAACGCCCGAACCCAATAATTAATCTACAATCTCAGATTGAAAACATTCATCAGATCAGATCAGATTGTAGATCAGCACGTGACGTGAGTCGATCGATCTTTTATCTGCATCACAATAACCAAACCCTACGAAGACAATCCATTTTTGGCAACGGATAAAATGCTCTTTGTCGTTCTATTTCACCGAGTTTTCACTCATATTTGATAATCAATGTAAACCAAATAAAGTAAATAAAACCGTACTAATAACATTAAAATATACAGGTGTGTGTTTAAAATATAACAAACAGTTTTTTTTAATTATTTAAAAAACTGGTGTAAGTTAAAATCTGTTAAAATAAACTGTTGAAATCGAGCTTTAGTCAACTGTCATTTTCATACAAAGGTCTATCCACAGACACCGATACGACCTCCCATGGATAGCTTGTATCGACAGATGGCTATTACAATCCGTCGATTAATGGCACACTTGTTACGACATTTGGATTAAGATAACTATCTCAGATGGTTGATTATGGATTGAGTTAGGTTATTGGGTGTGGGCGTTAGTACAGTCGCCTATAATATCGAGGATACTGTTCCACTGCCTCGCAGCCCGCATAAGTGTTTTTTTTATTTTAATGTAAGGGGGCAAACGCTGCTCACTTGATGTTAAGCGATAGACATAGACACTCACATTGTCAGAGCTCGCAAGTTCGATACCGGCCTTGACAATTGTTACGCTCTTATCTTGAAACACATCAGTGGGTAGCTGGTTCTTTTACGACGGATCGCCCAAAAATAATCAGTATGAAAACATGCCGGTAGTTTTGCAGAACCGTGGCAGGCCTAACAGAATCCCAAGCCTTTATTTGGCTTCTGACTCCACCAATGAGAGTTTTGTGAGCGCATAGTGCACACTTGTTCACTGAGAAGATTTTCTGCCGACTATTGCTAATATGGACGGACAGGAAAATGTTGTGCTTTGTGCTGCAGCTTGTGTTATTATGTTGTGCGCGCACAATTAAATGTTTTCGCTTTGGTAGCGGAAGCGAGACTGAGTTCGCGAACAACGAGTGTTTGCGCGTCGATACACAAGTGCACAGTTGTGCGCGAACTTTGCTGAAATATTCGCTATAAGATATACACAATCCCTTACTTACGACGTCGACTATTCACTCTAAATTCTGATTTTTATTTTTTGTTTTCAATTGATCTTCAATCAACTTATATGTATTTGGCATGCATCACGTTGAGTTTAGTTCCTTATAGTATTGTCTTTGATTAACATAACTTTTATTCATTTAATAAAACACTATTTTGACCGGATTGAAGTTATGTATTATTATAAATTTACAACTATTTAACATAATTTTAAATTTATCCGACGTTTCGCGTGCTTTACAGCGTGCGTGGTCACGGTGACCGTTGTTCGGTTTAAATTCGTTCGACACATTGTTTATTCAATCGTATTGTAAAACAATACGATTTTAATTTATGTTTAACGTTTTCATTGAAGCCTTGCAAATTAAACGATAAGCGTGGTCACGGTGACCACGCACGCTGTAAAGCACGCGAAACGTCGGATAAATTTAAAATTATGTTAAATAGTTGTAAATTTATAATAATACATAACTTCAATCCGGTCAAAATAGTGTTTTATTTAGTTCCTTATCTTTGAAGAAGTTTTGTGTTAGTTCATAGGATTAGTTAAATATTATCAACGTTCATTCTATATGAAATAGCTTGGGGTGAGTTAACATTAATTCTCAAAGTAATAATTATTCCTTTTAAAATTACCACCCGCGGGGCTAATTGCCTTTGTTCTTCACGTTTTATGCCCCGGACTTAGGAAAAATATTTTAATGGTAGATTGTGGATAGATTTCTTTTGCAGCGTTGCAGCAGAATTTTTAATGTTAATGTTAGAAAAACTAAGGGGTTTCACCGTGAATTATTTTATGCAAATTACTTAATAAAGATTTTGTTGAAGTTATACTTCTTTTGGCGCGTTAGGCAAAAATGATGAGAGTAAATTTTAACGATGAGCGCGCACACCGTCACAACAAACCGACACCCTGAAATTCTATGCTCTGTGGTAAAAGTTTTAGTTTTTCTACAAACGTAAAATAAAATTTTTGAAAATATTTTTATCAAATAAGTATAACTTGTAACGCGTGCATTACTTGTGGAACTAGGCTAGTTATAATTATTACTTTTTCTTCCTTCTATTATAATTTTCTTATTACTGTATCACCGAATAACAGTAACCCCTTTAGTTTATATTTCTGTCTTAAATATCACTGCCTTGTAAATGTTCTGTGTGTTTGTTATTTATGTAGTTGTCAAAGACCTTGATATAAGGAGACCATTAATCAATTTTGAGCTCGAAAGCTTATCAAACTTCCCTTCATAATAGAATTTTGATATGACATCTCAAAATTATTTTTTGAAATATTGCAATCAATATTTATTTTATTTTATATAAATATTTTTAAACAATGTCAAATATTTGAAGAGTTTTATCGTTTAGGCATCAAAGTAGTTTTATGTTTTATCGATACTGATAGCAATCGGCGTTACCCATAACTTTTACCACAGAGCATAGAACAATGGCCGTGAACCAGGAAGAAATTAAGAAGGAATTCTTATAAATAGTAATTTCTTTTTGCACATTTAAAGTCTCCCATAGGGTAAGAGTCACGTTATAATATTTAAAGTTAAATCGGCCCATGCTTGGTGGTACAATTGATTGTGCTTGTGCATCGGGAAACTCTCTCCTTTACAAAATGGCCTAATCGCGCATGAGCAGCCATGCGCCGGAACGGGTGCTACTTGTGGCAGAATGCGTTTATGAGATTTATGAGAGTCATTGGGCGGTATCACTTAACAAATAACCACACTCGGCGTGGTAAACGGTCGCAATTGCTTGCGGTGCCTCGGGCGCGTACAAATTTACTTAGAGAAGCACCATTTACGCGTGTCTTGCGCACCCTGAATATTATTGCTTGTGAGTCGGATATATTTAGTTGCACACTGGCTGAATTCACAAGAATTGCATTATTTATAATTAGTTATAAAAATGTTTTGGTTTTAAGTTTTATACTTGTTTTGTTTATATTGTGTTTAGTTTAGTTTTTATATTAATAACTTTCTATTGTATTAGTATTTAGTTACTGTAAAAATAGGAAATAAATAAAATTAGATGAGCCTCCTGCCTGTTAGACCTCTCTTCTATAAAAAATGTATTCCTATTTCCTTGCCTACTGTTGGTAGATTTTTTTTTTATTATAGTTAATTACTTCAAAATGTCATATGATGCATGACATGTGAAGCTCCTAATAAAGATTTTGTGAAACAAAACGTATCGATTAAATAGAGTGCTAGAGAGTTAATTGACAATTCTTTTCTTATCTACGCATTATCATTTTTTTGACATGTTTATTATCTTCATCATGATTGTTCAACTCATCTATATATCACAAAGCTCCTCATGGTCTTAGACCGGCTTACCAACCAGCTTCCTCTAAAAAGAAGGTCCCCAAAAATTGGTATTGATTATGCAAAATATTGTCTAGTCATTTTTATAGTTTCATAACTGACCGTCTTTAAGCTGTCTTTATATCGGAACATAAACCCAGCCAATCTACAGGAAAGAGCAATAAAATTTGTGCCTAGTCTGACTGTCGGGAAATGTTATATTCATATAAATTTATCACT
Organism: Pieris macdunnoughi; assembly: GCA_905332375.1. Taxonomy (NCBI): domain Eukaryota; kingdom Metazoa; phylum Arthropoda; class Insecta; order Lepidoptera; family Pieridae; genus Pieris; species Pieris macdunnoughi. Next base: position 126,355 of record CAJOBZ010000074.1, on the reverse strand, counting down.
GGATTATTCATACCTGTAATTGTAATATAAAGGAGTTTTATTCTCTTCAGTATTAAAAAGTTATCTATAATTATTCAGTTTGTATATTATTTATCAGTTGGTTCCCACGACTTCGTCTGCGAAGGGTTCAAATAATATTTGTCCAAATCATGTAGCGTGAAAGACATATTTTATCAACTTTAAATACCAGAAGCGATAAAAGTATCTATTTTCATTTAGGAATCAATTTATACTACCAAATGTGCATTAAAATAAATTATGTATTTTTAATGTTGTTATGGTTCACTATTATGGCTATAATGGCTTACACATAAGATATATACTGTGGCGGGCTTTTTTTAGGACTATTTAAGATAAACATTTCCATCATACATTGCATATGTGTAACTCTAGCGGTTTTCGCAGCGAACGCCAGAATAGCTTGCTGCTGGTATATTTTTTCCTACTTGATATTTTGGACAATCCACATAATATCTTTATAAATTGTAGTTTATGTATTATTCTGATGTAAGCTATATTATTGTAAAGTTTCATTTAAATCCATTCAGTAGTTTTTACGTGAAAGAGTAACAAACATCCATCCATACTTACAAACTTTCGCGATTATATTATTAGTTGGATTGATAATTATAATCTAGTGGCGCAAAAACTAAGTCAAGACAAATGCTATTTCTGCTAATTTTCATTGTAGAATCTCTCAGGGAACTATTTAAAAAGCTTAATATTATGACAGTACCTTGCCAATTCATTTATGAAAATATTATGTATGTAAGAAAGAATCTACATCTTTTTAGTAAAATAAATGAAAGACATAATTTTAGTACTAGAAATAAAGATAAAATAGCTCAACCATCTTTCAGATTAGCCAAAGTTCAAAATTCATTTATGGGGTACTGTGTGAAATGTTACAATAAAATACCTTGTGACATTTTAAAACTAAATGAAGGAAAATTTAAATGTTTTATTAAAAGTACACTTTGTAAACAAGCATATTACAAATTAGATGATTATATTCAAGATAAGAATGCTTGGAAACATGCTGGTCCTGCTCCATAGGACAATCCTATGATTGGCTCTATAGCCTGGACAAAATCAAATTGGTTGCTGATTTTTTGCTAAAAAAAAATATGTTAATTTTTGTTATTATTATTATTTTTTTTTAATTTATATAATGCTACAAATGTAATTATTTTTTTTTTGTATCTCACACACTGTTTTGTTGTGTTTTTTTAATATTTTTATTACTCTTTAATGTTAATATTCTAAGGTTTCGATATTTGTAAATATGTGAGGAACATGTATACTAACTTTTTTAGTATAGTAGTTTATTCTAAGAGTACATTGTCTTCACATATAATTATTTAACAAATGTAACAAAATATTGTAAACCTATTTTAAAAGAGTAAGTGTGGAGTTTCTTGCCCATTCTTCTCCACACGAAACTACCTTTTGGAAGGGGCAACTAGAATCATCTTTATATTTTATTTTTTTTTGACGTTCAAAAGTGCCATTTTAGATGGTCTAATTGAAATAAACGATTTGACTTTGACTTTGACTTTGACTTAGATAATAATTTGCTCATCAGGCTTCTGTGACGAACACAATATGTCGCCGTTATTACCTACACCGTTCAAGCAAATGTCTCGAGCACCGGCGGGGTTTGAACGCACGACATCAGGAGAAGAGTGCTTAAACCACCCAAAAAAAGTCATGTATTCTTGAAATATTTCTCCTAAAATTTCATGTGTGATTAAAAAACATTCGGTATTTCATAATTGCCTTCATAATGTTATTCTGTAAGCGGAATTTACTATTTCAATTTCTGTTTGAGGAAAACGAGGAAATTTCCTTATTTTCCCTGTGTAAATAGTTTTTGCATAAGAATATTAAGTAAATCTTATAACATTGCTGAGGACAACGATTTTCATTAGTTACGGGAAAAAGAGCCAATTGAAATGTTGCCATACTAACGCCATCGCCATCGAACGTGTTTTTTAATCAACTCTAATTGTGTTTTTTATTTAACCGTACCCCTGGAGCTGAAGTGCTTAAAACCTGGTTCCATGTTGATTTTTAAACGTAAAAAGCAACTAGGTTTTTGGACTTACAAGCTATCTGAAGCCATTTTCAATAATATTATCAAGATGAAATGTTACATTAATTTAAAAAAAAATTAAGAAAGAAAGTTTAATTTCATTGGTTATACATAGTGTTTTGTAAATACTTATTACCCACGACACAGGGTATGTGGTACAGAATTGATTTTATTATTTATTTTATTAGGTTATATTAAATAATAGACTACAAGCCCATGAAAAAAAAAACCTGTGAAATGAACCAACGTGAATAACGCTTAGAAGGCAACGTTGTTGCATCTTTCTAAATTTTATTAATACATCCTAAAAATGCAAATACATAATTTAAGTTAGATAGTTAGTTAAAAATTAAATTATCTAATTAATACGCATTCTTTTTCATTTGTTTTTAATTAGTTAACATAGGTTCCTTAAACAATATACACGTTATCTATATGTATAACTAAAACAATGTCCATTTTTATGCACAAGTGTCATCGGCCCATTAGCTCAGTTGGTTAGAGCGTCGTGCTAATAACGCGAAGGTCGCGGGTTCGATCCCCTCATGGGCCACTATATATTTTTGTTTTCAGAGTTTGTTTTATTTAGATTTTTCTGCACCAGCATTGATTTTTAAAGTAGATTATCCTAACTATTCATAGTTCGGGAATCGAACCCTATACGCCACGTGTCTTATCTACATAATCAACAAACAAACAAAAACATACAAACAGCGAAATCACACCATAATGACTACAGTATTAATTACTAAAGAATCTAATTTCTATTAATTTTTACCATCAACGCATCTTGGAGAATGTCTCACGAATAAATATTTAAAACATATATAAATTGATAAATTTTCCAATAGCTTAGATCTATGATTACACTAAAACTTGCATTTCCACCGGAAATTAAAATCATGGCACCCTTTTAGGTGCATTTTAAAATGTGTCTTTAGTAATGTGGCATTCAAATGCTCTTTGGTACCTATGCAAATCGTGGCCCCGAGTTGTTCCAAGATTGAATATACGCTCGCAACTGGTGTAACCGAGGTGTAGCTAAAGAGATGGTAATGTTTTTCTTGGGTAAAAGTTAATTTAGGCACGTATTATAGTTCGTGAACCAATAAGTTCATTCTCAACCAACCAAGCAAGCAAGACTGTCAACTATCATTTACAAACGTATGCTACTTAGAGAGAGAACCGAATAGTCTCGAAGCTAGTGATGTTAGGAAAGGTCGGGGTCGATCGCCTACCCGTTGGTCTGACCAAATTAAAACAAGATCTCAACATCCCTATAGATAGAGTGGTGTCGAGGCTGCAAGTTGACGTATGAGTTCGGGATTTGCAAGGCAGGCACGACCTTCAGTAATGGAGACTACGAATTAGAAGAAAAGAAGATAGTTCGTCCAGGTGTGCTGGCTTCAATAATCGTACATATGAAATCTTGAAACCAAGCAAAAACTCTCCAGTTTTGTTTATAGCGACAAACTTTAAAATAACTATTATGACATTAGTTAACAGTTTTCACATTTTTTAATAAACTTAAACTCAAAATCTCACTGATTTATTAAAACATCAGTTTTGTTGACTTACGGCCGCTTTCTATACTCAATCCCAATCCAATTCTACTACAAGAGATTGATATTTCAATCCTTTTCTCATAAAATACTTTTAATAACCGATCGATGTAAACCATCTTTGGGAGGACCGATCGGTATTTTGGATTGATATTTGAGGCGAATTACCTACTTGCTAAAAAAAAATAAAAAAAACAAAAATATGTTTATTATGGAACATAAGATCCGACAGACATCCCTACTCATCTGCACAGAAGACAGAGGGTGTAGGCCGAGAGAAAAAGCCGGCGTAAAAAAACTCTCGGTACTCTTTTAAAATAGCAAATCATTAAAACAGATCACGATGTTTGAGGCCAAGACCAAGGGTTGTAGCTCTACTGGGTTTTTTTCGTCAAAGCGCTACATAGAGTTATCACTTCAAAGGCCAAACGCCTCAAACGATTTTCTTTCCACACAGTCGTAAATCCCACCTTTACTTTATACACATCCCTAGTACCAGTAAACAAATAAGTATTAACTTTTTAATAATCTACTATCATCTCCTAAACTAAAATCTCCTATTGCTTGAGATCGCAGCATCTGTTGTCGTGAGTACCGGCAAAGTGCTGGGAACAAGCAAAGGATGCAATTTATTCCTGTTTGTGAGACGACTGTATTAAATAGAAAATATTACAATCTTAAGTGCCATTATTTTCTCAAATCGGGAAAATTGTTTTGTTTACGCAATTTTCGTATTTTAAAACGTTTAAGTAATTATTGAATGAGCTGTGCGAGGACGCAAATATTTAAGACCTTGTGTAGCTGTCGCAGCCAACAAGCTAAATTAGCCATTCAATCAACAGCCTAGCCGCCTAACTAAACAGCGCCGTTTAACTAGCGGCCGTTATAACATTTAATAAACTGGCTGGTTAGCTTAGGTTATGCTTAAGCCAGAAAGACAGAAATAAAACGGTGAAACATCTGACATAAACAATTTAATATATTAAAAATGTAACATATAACTGGTATTTGAAAATCTTGAGCGACGCCATATTGACAGTTTGGAAAGTTTCCGCGTTAGGTGGCAATAGGTGGAACTAAATTGAAATGTACAGGCTAGACAAGTATTGAAATTTTATCGATTCAAGTTATTTAATACTTGCCTAGCTGGTTTACCAAATGGCGCTGTTTAGTAAAAAGGCTAGGCCGTTGATTGAACGGCTAATTAACCATTGGACCATGGCATATAAAAATTATTTAGATACCTACTGTATTATTTTAATTCTGCAGGCGTTCGATGTTGTCAAGCATCTTCATTCATATCGGATTTTTATAACAACAATCGGATTTTTGAACAATTGTAGTTGGTATTTTTATAGCGTTGTTATTAATTCATTATGGCTCAGTATACCTACATATAGTAAAGCGTTAACTGATATCTATTGTTTCTAAACTAGGAACAGCTTGCTGTGCAATTCAATTAAGCACGAAGCCCCTACATAAGATTTAATTAATACGTTCGATCAATACGAAAACAAGTGATCACTGTTATCGCAAGTAATAAATGCACTGCTTACGTATACTCGATATTTACCAAGTTCGAGACGTGATCAACATTGTAATGGCTTGAGATTATGAGGTTATTTTCGGTGAGATTTCGCCTTTAATAATCGTATTTACTAGTGTACGTGTCTAAAATATTGTGTTTTCATTTACTCCTTGTGTAATAAAGATTGAAATGATGACATTTGGGAAAGGCATTTGTGTGAACTGCAATAATAACTACAGAAAGTTTTAAAATGTTAATAAAAATGTGTTTAGAGGCCAGGTGATTTCGTAATGTATATAAAGATAAAATATATGCGTTTCAGGGATTTTGTGGAGGAAGGTGTTGCTCTTCCTCCGACTTAAAGGGAGGATCTTTGACTAGTCGAACTACTGCCTAGCTGGTCCGAAGTTCCCAGTGACAAATGTTGAGAATTAATACTAGTTCTACGATCCAAATATGTTTCCGCATTTCAGTTACGTCATCGTAGTGATATGTAGCCGTACATAGTAAATGTATAACTATTCAAGGCAAGTAAGTAGTTAAGTATAGCAGACATATTTCTGCGTCTAATAAAGTTTCTTAATTTTTGCTTTCGTACATTGTTTTATCGGCATCGAACCAGTTATAATGTGATGTATGAGGATATTATCAAAACATGTTTTCATAGAATATTTATGACAAAGTTGGAACATTAAGTGCTGGCATTAGCGATGTCGAAAAGTTAAACCTGAAAACTTGTTACATTTTAATTAAAATTCTTGTAATACTTTTAGCCAGAGATGAGCTTAGGGTAAGCTCACACTAAAGAACTTTTTATTTAATTTTGGTAGGAAAGCTGCCTCCCGGGCTTAAAAAACAATAACTCAAAGATTCAAAGAGAAGGTTTTCTTATAGAACAGGGGGCAAACGGGCAGGAGGGTCACCTAATGTTAAGTGATACCGCCGCCCATGGACACTCACGTTGCCAAAAGACTCGCAAGTGCGTTGCCCGCCTTTTAGGAATTGTTATGCTCTTTTCTTGGAGGACCCTAAGTAGAATTGATTCGGAAATACTTCAGTGGTTTCACATAGTGGCGGCAAAAATTCAGTTGTGGAACGACGGACGTCGAGGTGATATGGATGGAATTTAGTATTCTGCCTGATGCCCAATGATGAAACTCAGCTGCAACTGCAGAGAGACAGAGAAACAGTTAAACCCAGTAAGTAAGTTTTCTATGAAGATGCGTAAGTCTAAGATGCCAAATTAAAACCTCTGTTATACATAGTATTATACTCCTAATTCAATAAATGTTAAATTCAATTGACGAAGTATTGTAGTCTAGTCGACAAGTTGAAAATGGAACAAAATAGAGATACTGCTCTTAAAATTATGTGCGATAGCTCATTGGATCCGGAATGACGTCTAGAAAAATGTGCTAATTTAAGAAATTTCAAATAAAGATTCTGAAAGAGGAGGAAATTTCCAATAAAAAACTCCTAACTCCCGGAACTGTATCTCCATTATTTATAATTTTAATTTAACGCTGAAAATAGGTCTGCGGGTGACATTTTTAGGTTTCGCGCGTGGCGTCAAAAGCGACTACGGCACATTAATTAATTTATTTAAGGTATTGAATATTTTTTTTTAAATTTGAAAAAATTATGGTGTGTTCTGAACACTATAATTAATTTATTCCCGTTGAAAATTTTACTTAAAGTTAATTTTTCAACAAGTTAAATAATTGTTAACTAACGAAATTTTCTCGAACGACCGTCTTAATTGTAAGTGAAAAAAAATGTTTAAATAATGGTCGTAAAAATATTTCGCTTCGTAGAGCCTTTCTTACATACATACTTAACCAGATCGTGCCATAAAAGTTAAAAGAATATTTATACTTTGTTTATAACAATTTTTTTAATTAAACAAAAACTTAAAAATCCATGTAATGTTGTTAAAAAAATTTTTTTTTTCTAAATCATCATATAATCGTTTTTTTATTAATACAAGACATTTATTGATTTGCAAAAAAAAAAATCCCGCCATTTGTTGATAAATTGTTTTTAAACAAATTGATTAAATCAATATTTTTTAAAAAAAATTTAACACAACTTTATTACAAAAAATTTTGTGATTTAAAAAAAAAATTTTTTTCCTTAATAACAACTTTTAATTGTTTATAATAGTTTTTTTTAATTTTCTATTGTTTAAATAATTAGTTAAGAAATTTTTTTTTTCTAAAAATTATAATTGACAGTCCTCTATAAGGTAACAGAAAAAAAAATTTTTTAATCAACAATTCTATTGTTTATTAACTTACCAAGTTGTTATAAACAAATATTCAACTTTTTTTTATTTTTTTTCTAAAATTTCTAAAATTAACAAGAACAACCATATATAACAAACTCTTCTTTCAGAATCTTTATTTGAAATTTCTTAAATATTAATAGTTTATTAAATATTGGCAAAAAACTAAATGCCATTTTTTTTTCATCTTTAATTGTCTATAACTTTTGCAATTTTTAATGTGCTAATACACGCTTTTAGCACATTTTTCTAGACGTCATTCCGGATCCAATGAGCTATCGCACATAATTTTAAGAGCAGTATCTCTATTTTGTTCCATTTTCAACTTGTCGACTAGACTATTAAATCAATATGCCATGTTGTCTAAGTTCTTCCAATTGAGTAGGACTCTATATAACAATCATACCAATTAAAAGGCCGGGGTCGCACTCACGGGCCTGCAAAGTGTCTCATGGGCGGTGTTATCACTTAATATCAGTTGAGCTTCCCACCCGATTACCCGTTCTAAAAAAAGTAAAAATATACTGTATTACCGTTGTAAGACCTGTGTAGGAAGGCTGCTCTTCGTCCGACCTAAAGAAAGAATCCTGGGTCAGTATAATCACTGACTATCCCGTAATCCTATTATGCGGTCGGCAAAAATTCGTTAGCGCGATTCAGGGTATAAAGTCATCGTACTGATTGCACCCGCTATCGTAGGTGATTAGGCGTAAATACCTTTCATAAAAATATTACGTATAACTTGATAAGATTACTTTCTGTCATTCATTAAATATGTTGGTATAATCCAGTAATCGACTAAATTTATTAATTTACAATATCTAAGACATTCGTAATTTTCCTTTGTTTTGATGTTATATAAAATAAATAAACACATCTTAAATTATCGAATATTGACGATGGCCGCTCTTTGTAGCAATATTATAAAATCGATTAAATGATACCCCATTTGGATTTAAGAAATAGTAAATATTAATAGGAGTATTTAAAAAGTTATTTCGTTACTTCCAAAATATTGAGAAACGTAACAATAATTGTAAGGCATGTCTCTCACCTACGACTTAAATAAATAAATTCCTTAAAAATCCGTCTCCAAAATACATTAAAACTATATTATTTTGGTTGAGACTTACAAAGAGAATTAAATTTTTAAACGATATTTAATTTTTATATATGTCTAGTTATTGTTTTTTGCTGGCGGTTCCGTGGTTATAATTCCTTCATCTAAACCCTAATCTAATCATGATGCGCCGACGCGAGATTTTTCATAACACATTTCAGTTAATATCCAGAAAACTATCAGTCTGATTGCAAAATCCTGTCTATGGCACCAATTCGCTAAAACCCGAACCATTTGACGGACAGAAATAACACGGTTCGGGCCAAAAAATATACAAACTAAAACACAATAACACTTACTTTATTAGAACCAGTGATTTTATTATATCGTCTACATAAACATTACAACAGTCCGTTTCACTAGACACTTTCTTCAGCGAACAAGCGAACTGTGGAATCGACTCCCGGTGGGGTCTTCCCTGAGAGATACGACCTCCAACTATTCACATTTAGGGGTACTCCTTCCTGAAAGGCCGGCAAACCACCCACTAAAAATGGAGGTCTATGGGTTAAGATGACTGCCCTTTATGGTGGGACCCCCCGTAGGCTCGTTTGCCCCCCTATTATATAAAAATAACATCCACTAAATAATATATGTTCATAAGACAAACTGCTGTCGCTTTTAATAATCATTTTCATCTTTCAACATTAGGAAACTGCGTAAATATCATCGAGATTTGATGTTTACTCGTTATTTTGGGAAGCCGAAAAATAGGTCACGAACTCTAGAGGATAAGTGTTCGCACTTATTGGTAAAGTACGAAAAAATTTCAATAGTGCCGTCTCAATTTAATATTATATTATTTCAAGTAATATTGAAACGGTGTTTACCTACTTGAACAACTCCAGTTCACAAAAACTAAATCTCGTTGCACTCTTCTATGATTTTTATACTGTCACGTTGTGTTCACGCTGATATAAAGACTGAGTACATTAGTTTGGACTATTTACTAGCGAAACAAACAATTTATGAGATTCATACAATACACAAAATAAAATAGATTATAAATTCTTCCACAATATTATCAAATAATAAATAATAGTTAAAAAAAACTTAAACAACACGCTTTTAAAGCACATCAAACTAAAAAGTGAAAAATAATTCCTAATTTAGGCTGAAAATGGTAATGAACAAAAAATACTGGTATTATTGTGAAAAAGCTTGGGGCGCTCTGTGCCATATTTTTCGTCTATAGATGAATATGTTTGTATGTTTTTTTAGTTTTTTAAACTATTATTTATTTTTTATTTTTTAGTTAAAATTTTTTTATTTTTTTTCGAATTATTGCATTGTCATCGATCTTTGACAGGTGCGCAAAATTTGAATAAAATCTGTCCGTTTAAAGTGGGTCAAAATCGAGTCCGAAGGAGTCGGTTACATACATACATACATACAGGTGAAGCTAAAGCGTGTAAAAATAGTTTGTTTACTTTCTCCATTGTTTTGCACATATGTATTAGTTAGATAGAATAGTTATCTTATAATAGGCTATCACATAAATTATTTAATATTGAGTCAAAAATAAATTGTATTTATTTATAAAAAACAATCCTGTCCTAACAGGTGACCGTAATTTACAGAAGAAACAAAACAAACATAAGAAATTATTTCCGAAAAACAAAATTTCTTAATAAAAAATCCAAAAACTAACTTACTACTATAGGCACTAACAAATAATAGAACTTTTACCAGTTCACTCAACGGTAAATGAAAAAGGTCCGTTTATCTATGTAATTTGTTAACTAAATTAATACACCGAATCATATGTGCCCTTTCAGAAGGTTAGTCCTAGCTGTGGGCACATGAAGTAACGGCGGACGAAGTACTCATCAGGCACAGAAACTATGTCACTGTAGTACTGGCGAATTACTGTCCTTGCCATGTAACAATTTTATGAATTACATCACAAGCGCGAATTCTCGGCGACCTCTAAGCTCGTTGTAGTCCACAGAACCAATAATAAATAAGGTCGGATACACGAGTGGGTAAAAATAATTGAGGCACGCGGAATATATGATAACCACACTTATATGTCAATATATATATAATAATAATAATAAAAGCCTTTATTGCTGTAATTACGTATACCTATTAGTACATACAAATGTGAAATACAAAAAATTTACACTAAAAATAAAAATATAAATACTAATAATTAATCGGCAAGCCGGTTGATTGGTACTACTAAAATAATAATAACTAAAACTAATATCGAAACAAATCTACAACTCAACGCGAAAAATACAATAAAACATATTTAATATATTGGACCTTAAATATACGCAAATTTAAAATCTCTGTCTCTTATTTTAGTTCATATGTTTAGTTGTTATGAAATGTCAAGCCAGTTTTAGCTAAAAAATTTGCAAATCTTTGATAAAAAGCAAACATACTTTATATATATTCCCCTTCCGAACATAGTTCTTTCATAATATCATTAAATAAGACTTTCATAACATCAAAATATAAATCTCTATGAACAAAATATGAACAAAGTTTCCTCCGCGAAGTAGGTAACTTGATTTTGATCGCAAACAACAATATTTGCCGCTGTCCAATCAAATGAAGCAATTCTATTTACGGACAAAATGGAATTATTTTGAGCTTTATTGTATTGTTCATCATTTAATGGTTTTATATATTAGGTTTATTTGGAGAAAAGGTAAGTAAGTACGAGCTTGTACTAGATGGGCAGATGAAAGATGTCTGGAGACAATTTAGAAAATTCTGGAATCTCTAGGAGGCTTTTACTCGTAGAGTTTATTATAGTAATGATTATATAAATTATTGAGCAGTGTTGGCTTCTGCGTGCGACTCTCATCTCTGAGGTCGTAGGTTCGATCCCCGGCTGTGCACCAATGGACTTTCTTTCTATGTGCGCATTTAACATTCGCTCGAACGGTGAAGGAAAACATCGTGAGAAAACCGGCTTGCCTTAGACCCAAAAAGTCAACGGCGTGCGTCAGGCACAGAAGGCTCACCTACTTGCCTATTAGATTACCAAATGATCATGAAACAGATACAGAAATCTGAGGCCAGACCTAAAAAGGTTGTAGCGCCATTGATTATCATTATATTATTATTTAAATTATATGTTTTATAGAATAAATATTTTCTTATTATTACATCCTATAACCAAGTACCAGTTAGCACTAATGATTTTAGCTTTTTAATATGGTATAGACAAAAGGAAATGCTGCCAGCGTTAAAGGTACACTGCCACAACTTTTTAAATTTGTTTTAATTTTCTATTTATTAATTTTTAATTATTATTATCATTACTATGTAGGTTAAAATATTGTAAATACTGTATATTTTACAAAACACGAAGGTTTGTGATGTGGCAGAAAAATAATTTGTTTTAAATATATTTTGTTACATTTTTTTAAAATTAAATTGTAAAATGTTTTGAAGTTCCAACTCGGGATACATACAAATTTTGCCCATTGTAAAATATTGGTCTATCATCAATAGTTTCCACGATGACAGATTTTTATTGATAATTTTTTCACACCTTGGGTTATTTATTGCAATTTTACTAAGGATTTTTTAATGTAATATAGCCTTTGTTAGTCAGTGCAGATGCAGCTTTCTAATGGTGTAAGAATTTTTGAAATCGGTCCAGTAGTGTTTGTGTGAAAACATTACAAACATAAATACAAAAATACAAATGTTTCCTCTTTATAATAGTATAGATAGAATAAAACAATGAACAATAATTGTAGCTAATTTGATTGTAGGCCGTACAGACCAGTCTAACAATACGTAATTTAATAGCCATGTACGCATATTAAGTTAACCCGTCTATTCTAGTGTAATCCGCCCATACTCCGAGCTTCTAATTAGGGTGAGATAGACCCTACGATCACCTTTAGTCTGCTATCACTAAACTAACAATTAATTCAAATATAACTGTCAAGAGAAATACTAAAGAAATACTTAAATAAAAAAATCTTTAAAGGTGTCAAGGGACACCCGGATGGAACGAAATTCCTTTCGATTAATTTATATGTTAATTGGTATCATAACAGTATGATAGATTTTCTCGACACCAATCTTACGACGAAAAAAAAAAGCCAACATCACGAGATGTTCCCAGGCGGTCATCCATCCTAGTACTGACCTCGCCCGACGTTGCTTAACTTCGTTGATCGGACGAGAACCGGTGTATTACAATAGCAAATAGCAAAAAAGTGTCGTGACAAGTTTTTGTAAGAATTTTTTCCGTCTAGCCCCCTTTCACAACGCGCGATAAGGAACTTCGTTCCAAAATCGCTGTATGTGCTTAATATAGAAAGCGATGGCGAATCACTGTGGAAGCATATAGGACGTTAAGGTAGTGTTTCCCAACTTTTGCCATGCCCCATATAAGGCGCTCAAAAATTCTTATGCCCTGTGTAACATACATACTTTTGTATATTAAAAGCTGAATGGTTCTTTTAAGAAACTTAAATTACAGGTTATACGAAGAAAACACTAGGAAATTGTTAACGAAACACATTAAGTATTCAAACATATAATTGAAAACGAGAGTACATTTTCGAATTGCCTCCTGTGGGGTGTGGTTGAATAAGGTATTAAATGCCAGCACATTCTCGATAAAAATACTTTGCTTCAAGCGTACACTACAATTAACGCTAATCAAATTGGTATGGAAATGGTCACGTGACACCACATCTGCGTTTATTATTTGTATGAAATATCCTATTATTCGCTTTTTTTATCACCAAGTAAATACAATTTGACGAAGAGAGACAAAAGAATGCTTTAATTTAAACAGTGAATTGGTTACCACCGATTGGTTTATATTAATTTTTCATACAATTATTGCATTCTATTAGTTTTTTTGTTGAACAAACGGGTTCAGCTGTTTATACTGCCGCCCATGGACACTCTCATTGCCAGAGTGCGTTGCCGGCTTTTTAAGAATTTTTACGCCCTGTTCTTGGAGGACCTAAAGCGGTTCGTAAATACTTCAGTGGGAAGTTGGTTCCATATAGGGATGGTGCACGGTAAAAGCTGCCGTACTTAACGCTCAGTTGTGCTACGGGTGTAATGTTGTATTCTGTCTCGACGTCCGATGATGAAATTCAGCAGGTCAGTCCGAACAACTCCTCCGAAAACTCTGCATGGTAAATGCAGTAGAAGATGCAGATACCCACTGTACGCAACGCCAAGAGATCAAGCTGCTGCCAAAGTGACTGATCGACGATTTGAACCGCTCTTCATTGAATAAGTTTAATATTTTTTGTTGCCTGTTTGGTTACAGTTTCAAATTGAAGCATTCACAACTGTCACACTAAATATCTCAATATGTTTAGTGTAATATATTTTTTGTACATACATTTTTATAGAGAAAACAACGCTGTCAGCGCGTAACTAAAAAAAAAACAGTAATTGTCTTAGTCATTTCTTTGCCTTATTATGATTGATATGGGTCCGTCCACTCAAGACAAAACTTCAATCATCATGTAAATAATTATTATTGATTCGTCGCAAGTTATCAGTTACGTGTCGAATTTGACGCATCAGTAGAAATGTCACAAAAAGGTCTAATGTATTTCTCTTGTTAAGCGTTATTTTTAGAAATGGCCAGAGTTAAGTTCGGTGGCGGATGTTTGTGGGATGTTCAAATAAATTTTACATGAATCTTTGTTTGACGCAACTGGCTTTAATCGTTTAAAACATGAACTTATAACTAACATGAGCAGTGTTGGCCTAGTGGCTTCAGCGTGCGACTCTCATCCCTGAGTCGTAGGTTCGATCCCCGACTGTGCACCAATGGACTTTCTTTCTATGTCAGCATTTAACATTAGCTCGAATGGTTAAGGAAAACATCGTGAGGAAACCAACATGCCTTAGACTCAAAAAGTCGACACAAGACGGCGTGTGTCAAGCACTGGAGGCTGATCATCTACTTGCCTATTAGATTTTAAAATGATCATGAAACAGATTCAGAAATCTGAGGCCTAAAGAGGTGGTAGTGCCACTGATTTATTTTATAACTAACATAAAATTAGGGGTAGTGGGGTTGCGACGCTGGATTAACAAAAAACTAACTTGAGTTATTTTGGGTTCTTAAATGTTAGTGACACATCTGTTACCTATAAGGAATATAGGTGTAGTCGACATAGAGTGTACAAAAAAACTAGTGTTTGTGGCTTCAAGTGCAAGATGATTGTTTAAATTTGCGCTTCTAATTATTAACTAAAATACATATATGTAACTAAACCAATGTTAGGTTACATAACATCAGTTTGGATTTATTTTAAACAATACAGATTAATCTATAACCATTCAAATTTCAATACACAGTTGGCGCGATTAAAATACGTTTGGCCTACTTTATAACTGACAATAAATTATAGATTTGTGCGGTATTTGTTAAATCTCTATTTGAAATTAATTGTTGTTGTTTATTTGTATTATTAATTGTTAATAGTCATCCAAACAAATTAATTATATATCAATATTACATTAATTATATATCAATATTTCTATACTAGAATTGTTTTATGTATATCTAGACTTGTTCAGAGCAGTTTGTACTAGTGGCTTCAGCGTGCGACTCTCATGCCTGAGATTTGAACACCGGCTGTCCACCAATGGCCTGTATATGTGCGCATTTAACACTTGGTTGCGAAAAACATCGCGAGGAAACCGTCAAGCATATTAGAAATATATCACGAAATAGATCTGAGGCCCAGACCTAAATAACTGGCACAGATTTTTTTAAGTTGTTCTGCATGTTCAATGCTATTCGCAAACATATAACTAACGAATCTGTTACTAAAACAAACTATGTCTATGTAAAGTATACTTTATAACTTAATACGTACGAGATCCCGCTGCAGGATTGGTGTGCTCATCGACTATTTGTTTAAAACCAAATTTTTATGTTTATTTATAATTAAGAGAATATATATTTACTAGGGTGCCTATCAAAATTTGGCCGCCATTATTTTTAAAAAATTAATATTGACTTGATATATCGACGGTCTAGTTAGCAATTTGTCTAACTCCATTTTAGAGAATCTTTTATTTGTACGAAAAAACAATGACTTCAAAATTTATTATCATTTTAAAAAACCATTTAATATCATTAATATCTAATAGAGATATAATATTTAAGTTTGAATCATTCAAATAATTTGTAATTGGATTATTGCTTCATCAAAATGTTAAAAAAATCACCCTCTAAAAAATAAGGAGTTAGACAAATTGCTAACTAGACCGTCGATATATCAAATCAATATGAATTTTTTGTTGCAATTTTTAAATTTGTCATTTTGAAAAAAATTACATATTTTTTGGAGTATTTATTATAAGTCGTCTCTATTACTCCCCGGTGGTTGAGAACACTAACGTTCGACGCATGCGCAATGGCTTAAAAGCGTCGCACAGCCGACAATCGCTGTCCTCGTCGACAAATGATGTTACGCGCTAACTCTCTTTCACTCTACCTTAAATATTTATTATCTTTTATTTGCGGCCAGATTTAATTAAGCAACTTTATATGATAATTAATAGAAAAAAATTAGCTTCAATTTGACATATAATTAATAAAAATAGGTTATAAACGTATAAATTTATCGAAATCATACCTGTTTACACCTGGCTGCAAAGAGGTGCGGCCAGGTGCGCAACGGCACCCGTGATTTTTTAGAATCTTCATATTAATTACCGTGATGTAGACGTTATTTTATTTAAAAAATAAATGAACGAAATTTTTTACCAAAAATCAATTAAAAATAATGGCGGCCAAATTTTGATAGGCACCCTAGTAGTAAATATATATTCTCTTAATTATAAATAAACATAAAAATTTGGTTTTAAACAAATAGTCGATGAGCACACCAATCCTGCAGCGGGATCTTAGACCATAAATTCAACATAAGAAAACAAAAAGTACCTATCGAAGAAATCTATGTAAACAAACAAGAAATTAAAACTTTGTCTTTGTGTGACCTGACGTGAATTCTGAATCCGTCCATGTATTTTTCACGTAAAATACGTGATACGCACGATAATATCATGTACGTATCAAACGTAATAATCAAATAATCATAAAATTTTGTAACATTGATATATAATTTTATATTTATTACATATAATACAATTCATATTTAGATAACAGTATTGTATCTATATTAAGAAAAGAAATGAAAAGTTAGAATGTTTAAACTAATTTCTAACTACTAACTTGCCTCCCGGTGGTACAGGTTTCCATGGGAGGCTCTTGTCCTTATTCTTATGTTGGATAGGTCATATGCTAGATGTATATTTGAATGGCCCTTGCTATGCCAAGGTCTATTCCACATCGTTCGTGGCCGTAGAGGACTGGCCGTGAGTTTAACGGCTGATAACGTGGCGGGATGCGGACAAGGCTACGCTGTTACCGTGTCCTGCCCCGGGCGATTGCTGGTGGCGCCGTGGGGTTTTAGTGGGTATGCACAGCAGCGATCCCACAAAACCCTTCACCATGAGGTAACCGTGCCGCGGGAGGGTATACGTAACGCATTTACTCACGAAAAAAAATGCTATATATAATTTTATGGTACCATTTGTCTCTTTATGTTCAAATTATGTTAACGCTATATAGGGTTATGGAATATTAAGCATTCCAGTTTGAATTTGTTTGTATATGATCGTAAAGTCACAGAAAAACCCGAAGAAAAACTTAATAAAAACGAGAAACTAAACATAGCATAATCATAAATTTTTATGATGATAACGCCTGATCGTATTGTACTAAATATTCTAAAATTGATAAGAAGTATTGATAAAAAAATAAACGCCCAAATATCTGCTAATAAATAAACATAGCAATTGCCACATCCAATCACTTGTGTGAATATCAGGTAAGAATAATCATGACTCCATTATTCATATTTATAAAGCACTGACTAAATTCATACAACAGTATATCTCTCTTCGTCACATCATAAACACAATTTGACAGAAAGAGTATAGTTAAAAGAGTGCAGTGACTTAGTTTAAGTAATTAAAGGTATTAAACTATAAATGTATTGATAAAGATTTGACCAAGTATGAAGAAGATGTTTGACAAGAGTAGAAACAATTATCTTTGGAGTCTTTCAAAATATCCTGGCTATTCTAATTTTGGTACGTCCCTATTCAGATTAAGCAAAAAAATTTACAAATGGATCTAATATTTAAATTGATATGGTGGCTCCGGCCATGAGTGGTGGGAGGCAAATGACCCTCAGCTCCTGTATAGGTAATTCAAAAATTACAGGCATAATGAAATTCCTTGCTGTATTCGCTGCCCTTCTCGCCGTCGGCGCCGCTTCCCCGGTAGCCTGGACTCTCCAAGAAATCGATACTGCACTACAGAACCCTAGCACTGACCCAGCAATTATTCCCTACCTGGAAGCCGCACTTGACAAGATCATGAACGCCCTATACGAAGGATTATCAGTTGTAAGTAATAAGTTAAGTAACTGGTCCAATACTGCGTGACTCAAAGTTTGAAAGAGTAGACAAATTTCTGCGTAATTTTTAGCTGATCCACTTTTATCACATTCCCGAAAAAGTTGCATCACTGGACAACCCAAGACTCTAGCATCTTAAACTCTGTTCGTTAATCCACGGACTGAGTAAATTGTTACCTTATGGTATTGAATATTAATATCCAGAAGTTGACGAATAGCCATATTATGTCTTAATTGGCATAGATGTCTTCCTAATTTTGAACAAGATTCATATTAGTTTGATATCTGTTCGCATCCGTTTGTTAGAGGAATGGATTGTTCATACAAAAATATTAGGTGAAAGTTTAGGAAACTATTAAAAACACTTACTACTATTCTAGTACATATATAACAGATTAAATTCAAAATTATATATTCTTTAAGGTAGCACAATATACACTTATGAAAAAGAAGAACTCTTTTTAATTGCCGAATCATCATAGAACCATGTTTATTTAATTCAATACCCTTATCAGGAATCCATTGTCATCCCCATCCCCGGTGATGTCGAGAAACCACAGATCAACCCTTCACCTGCTGCTGTCCCCGAATTAGGACCTATCTCCGCTCCACTGGTACAAGTCATCGTAAACATCAACAATGAACAAAAGGTGAGACTCAAGATCTGTAATCTCAACCAGCGTGTTCTGTGCCTGAACCAGCCGACTTTGTTTCACTATATAAAAATCCCAAGACTTTCACCCCCCTGGGATTTATTCTTTGATACTGACTCAGCTTTCCTTGTAAATGTTTATTCCCATTGCAAACCAGGGATAAAATACTGCCGGCATAGCATTTGCCTTGGGAAAATTTTCTTTGCATTACATAAAATGTCTACCAATATAATTCTCCTGTTTTTCTAAGCTTTTTTATTTTGCATATATTTTTATTAACAGAGATATATACATAGTCTGAGCGTAGTGGTCAGCAAGTAAACATCTGGAGTGGACAAGCTGTTCCCACCGGTTTCTGTCCAGCACCTCTCTTATAACAGTGTACAGTTTTGAGGACGATGAGTTTTCACTTGATCGGTCTATCTGGTTGGTGAACGGCCACGTGATCTTTTGCCTGTGTTACCAACCACGATCAGGTTCTCCAAGTTCTCATAGCTTCTGCGCATTGTATGGCCGAAATATGATTTAATTCGTTGTTGGCTTATGGTAGACAGCCGAGTTCAGATGCGGAGTTGGGTCAGGTCGATTCCACCGCACTCCATAGATCAGTTAGAACTTTTACTTGTTAACATTTTCTTACTCTTCTATAGATTGTCCCCGAAACCCCAGCCATCATTGAGGAGGTGGAGAATCAACCAATTGACAACAACCCAGCTCTGATCCCAGAAGGTCCCAGTGGTCCAACTGACATCAATCCTATTGACGTAATTGCTGTGAACCCTGGACACTAAAGAGCCAAGGCGTCATAAACGCCGTCCTTATATCGTATAACATAATGACATTGTAAAAATTACTTGGTATTGACGACATATTTCAAATCAAGTGTTAATAAATTAAAAATTACTTTTGAAACTTACTAGTTTTCATTCCTTATAATATAGTAATCATTCCTAAGACCTATTTTGGGTCACTTCAAACGCGTAATTGCAATAGACTGTTAAGTTGTAACAAACACAAGCCAAGCCAACGAGTATTCGTATAATATTTATTCGTCACGAAGGCTTTGGTGATGAAGGGATTTTTTTTAATTCGAGTTAAAATAAAAGATCAAAAAAGAAATTCTGATCATTCATTATCAGTTTTTCAGCACGTACATGTAGTATGTAATCTGACCAAAATATAAAATTCTCGTAAATATTCTTAAATAGTGAGTGTAAAGTTTATACTCCGCAAAGTAAGAAGTACTTTCGAAAAAACTTCGCAGAATTTCCACTAAATTTTCACTCTCTTAGAAAGTACTAACTTAAGAACCGAGTAAAAAGTTTATTGGTCGTCAACTGAGAAAGACAAATTCAAATGAATAGATTAGCATAAATCTTATTTTACTTCAACTTAAATGGGATGATTTATTTAATTTATCAAAGACCCTTGACGACTTTATTTATTGAGGTATTTTGTAAAGCTTTTCTTTCTCTTATTGATTGTGAAATATAAATAGCATTAGTTCATAACAATCAAATATACAGTATTTACAATTGTTTTACCTACATAGTAATAATACATATAATTAAAAATTGATAAACAGAAAATTAATACAAAATTTAAAAAGTTTGGTTCCGGATCCCTTTAACGCTGTCAGAATTTCCTCGCTGTATTGCGATACTTATAAAACTATAAATATAAAACATACACAGACACACACACACCCACACACATACACATAATTTACACATACACACATACCCCATGTGGTTTCCTCTATATATTGTAATGTATTGTATTGTATAAGATCTTCTGTCGATCCGAAGTGGTGGAGGCCTGATGACCTGTAACACAGGTACTCTTACCTTTAGCAGGCATCAGTCTCACACAGACTAGCTTTTTCCATAAACAGAAGTAAGAATATAACTGTCACTTACTTATGTCCTAAGTTTAAGTTTAAGAAAATAAATAAATAAACTTATTCGTTGAGCGAGGAATGCACCAGCTCTGGGTCACCGGTAGTATCTACCAGGCGCGAACTTAAATCTTGAATTAGCGCCTGTGCACTTGAACTCCACGGCCCAAGAGTATTTACTCCAAAAGGAACAAAGACTTTTTCTTATCTTAATTTTTTAGTCTATGTTTACATAACTTCATACAGGTTAGGTCTCAGTAGCATTTCCAACTCTGCGTAAGGTGTGTTCAGTAGTCAGTCCTTTAAAAGTTATTTAAATTGTGGACCCACCGTCCGTTAAGCAGCCTATTTCATTTATTGTAGATGTATCTGCTCATATAAATTAATAACAGTCGCTAATGTTTGTTTTATAGAACAGGGGGCAAACAGCCAGGAGTCTCACCTGATGTTAAGTGATACTGCTAATGGACGAGATAGGGCTCGCGAGTGCGTTGCCGGCCTTTTAAATTGCTAGCACACAGACTACTGATACTTTTCCTTGTTTTGTTATCTTAGATTTCTTAAGCTTTTGCAACATTTGCGTAATGCCTTTTAAAGTGAAAATATTTCGACTGTTATACTCGTACAGACCATTTGTATTCATCAATCAACGTCATATCTAAGTTATTTGAATTTTTATTACAATTATGCTTTACAAAGTCTTCTAATGGTATAAGTACTGAACTCAGTGCAATGTTTAACGGTCTACGACGGAATGTTTTATAATGGAAACCTCGAGTCAAAAGACCGTGTTGCTGTATGGTTGCTGAACGTGGAAAGTTACAAAGAGCACCACACAACAACACAAGGTCTTCGTGAATCGCAGCCTTCATGAATCCTTGCCCGAGAGAATCTCTAACCATCAGATATGGGAGATATGCATTGCGGTGCCAATGGGCAGGTATATAAAACGCCGGAAGTGGAAATGGGTGGGCAATACGCTTTGCAGAGATCCAAGTCACATTGCCATGCAAGCTTTTGACTAGAACCTGACAGCAATAGCAAACGTGGCCGCCCAAAACAGACCTGGAAACGAAGCATCATCGCAGAGGGGAAGGAAGCTATGACGTGGAGTGAAATGAAAAGAGCCGTCCAGGACCAATCAGGCTGGTTTTCTATGCTAATTGTCCTCTGCCCCACTTGGGGGACATAGGACTTTAAGTAAAAAAGTATAGTGGAAACATCCACATATATTAAATTATTTCGCTTAAATTATATTGCAGAGTGTTAGTGCACGTATGTCTTCAGTGGTAAACATTGGCAAGCGAAAAAGAACACACGAACAGAGTGTCGTCCGCTTAATAGAGACTGTAAGTTGTGTTATAGGACACTTTATGTGAAATATCCTTATTGTTAAATTTGCTTAAACTTACTTATTAGTCTTAAGTTAGGCTAGATCGTAATGTTCCATGATGTCTCAGTGAAGACACATGTATTAAAAAAATATATTGCAGAGTAAGTTTTAGTTGCGGGAAACGTAAATGGAATTTAAAAAATGGTTGGACTACAAAAACCTTTGCGATACAATAATTTAAGCTTTTACTCAATATTTCAATTTATCGAGCAGTGCTTGTGTGAACTAACCAAATACTTTCAGTTCGAAATAAAGGGATTCGGTGAATGCGATGTTTTTGATTGGTGATCTGCTTATGACACGTTTTTAACTTCTTGAGTCAAGAGTTGCAGATATTTCACCCTGGTTTTCCTTCACCATAGAAACAAATATTGCGCAGATCCGAGAACTGGATAAAAACCGTTAGTGCAGACTCAGATAAATTTTGAAAATGACTGCACGCTAAACAAATCAACACCATTCTATTTTAGATATATCATATATATATCTTTCTGTACCAAAATATATATGAACATGCAACATACATGAGCGTCAAACAGCCTTTTAACTTGTGAAATAATGTAATTTAATGTTTGCCAGTTTAATCACGAATTAAACAGTGTTGCAAGTTAAACGAAACTTAGCGTTTCTGTTTGGTGAAATTCTGCTTTGTAATGACCCAACTCACTATGGCCTAATTAGATTAAGCCAAGTGTATCTATACCAATGTTATTAAGCTGAAGAGTTTGTTTGTTCGAGCCACTCTCCAACTACTGAAACGAATTGAAAAATTCGTGAAAATAATCCCAATATCCAGGTTTATCTCATGACAGTGAAATCGCGGGTTATTATAATTCCACACAAATATTCACGTAATATCTTATGTATCTCGTTTTATTGAAGTAAACACAGGAGGAAAAAGAGCGCTTACAAACCCAATGACACCTGGAACGCCAAGGGGGGGATATTGGGTATGTTAATAATAATAAAGGCACTTTAATTCCTAAACTAGGTGTTAGTTTTCATATTACACATTAATTTAGTTAGGTTTTTATTATTTCCATCACGTCGTTTGGGTAAAAGCCTCCTCCTGATCTTTCCTTTTGGATCTGTTCTTTGCTTTCTTTATCAATCTCTCCCCAGAAACCTCTATAATGTCGACAGTAGTAACGTTTATCTAACGTTTAACGTTTAACGAGTATGTTCCTTTAAAGTAGGTACGTCGTTTGAAGGCGTCTATGGCGCATCGGTTAGGAAATACCTCTCATATCTATTCCACCACAATGACTCGCGACATGATACGTCTGGTACAAGATCCGTTTTTCCAATTACAATTAAATACACTTTCGTCTTTTATTTGTTATTCTTACCGCATAGATGGGTCTTATTCGAGAGTTAAAGAAGTGTTAATTGTAAACCTTTGAAGATTTTTTTTATGCAACCTCAGAGCTTAGGAAAAGTCAAAGCTTAATATAGCCTTAGCTAGCATCGGAATACTGGGCGTTGGCAAATGACGTTCAGTTTCGCGGTCATTTGGAAAGAAATGCTAAGTTAGCCGCTTTACAAAGCGCAAGGCCACACATGGAGTACTGTTCTCACCTCTGGACGGGCGCTCCCCAGTAGCAGCTCCTTCCACTTGACCGTATTCAACGAAGTCCGATTCGAATCGTCGACGACCAGTCACTTTCCGAGCGGCTTGATCTCTCTGCCTCTTCTACTGCATTTACCATGGAGAGTGTTCAGAGGAGTTGTTCGGTTTAAACTGCAGTTGAGTTTCATTATCGAACGTTAAGGCAGAATACAAAATACCATCCGTATCATCTCGACGTCCGTCGTTCCACAACTGAGCGTTTCTTAAGGCAGTTTTTGCCGCGCACCACCACTATGTGGAACCAGCTGCCCACTGAAGTATTTCCGAACCAATTTGACTTAGGGTCCTACAAGAAAAGAACGTACCAATTCTTTATGGGCTGGCAACGCATTTTCAAGCCTTCTGGAATTGTGAGTGTCCATGGGCGGCGGTATCAATTAACATCAGGTGAGTCTTCAGCCCGTTTGCCTCGTGTTACATTAAAAAAACTAGTACTACTGGTACAATATATTTCAATTTCAAATTATATATTACGCATTATAATATTAATTAGTACAAGGTTCTAATTATATTATAATTAATTTATAACATATCTTAATATGTTTGCCAATATGAAGTTGTGACCTACTTAATCAGCTATAGACAATTTTAATTCCAACCTCTTCCTATAAACGTGTTTAATACGACACTGTCACTATTTTGACAATTAACAATAAACATCCAATTTGAATTTATAACTTATTATATTTATATTATAATCATGAATTATTTTAGAAATCTAATAAACACAGCGCGGTGTTACAGCACAGCAAAGCAAGCAAAGCCAATAAAACAGGTTGATCCAAGGCGAGTATTTAAAGTGTATAGATTCGACGGTATCCTCACTAAAGGCGCGCCACAAATGAAGAATTATGACCTAGATGTGTCTACGTGCGGTAAAATGGTTCTGGATGCCCTGATCAAGATTAAGGACATGGACCCAACGCTGGCTTTTAGGCGATCCTGTCGAGAAGGTATGAGGGTCATATATGATACTTTATGGTTATTGTATAATATAGATAATTCTTGCTTTATATTATAGACCAGTGTCGATAATTTTTGAGACCTAAAAAAATAATAGTAGGATGAAACCTATTGGAAAGGGAGGATAATATTATAAAAATTAAAGGAAAAATAATTTATGGGCGATCTGAGGTCGGGAAGGGAAGGGGGGAGTTTTAAGGGTAAAAAACGGTTTATCTCGATTTCCGGCAAAACTAAAAGTCCTATGGAAAAAAGTCAAGTTTTTAATTTTTATCTTTTACAAAAAAACATTTTTTTTAAACGAAATTTGGTAAAAACTTACCTTTCTATGTCCCAAATACGCTGTCATTTATTTGATTAAAAATATTTATTTTTTCACCTTATTTTGAATTAATATCGAAAAAACACCCTAATTTTCAAGCGAAAATTCACCCGTCAAAATATAATTTTTTTTCAAAAAGTTGGTGTGCTTTCAGTTCGTTGAAATCTCTACTTTCCTATAGTAAAAAAAAATATATATATTACCATAGTATATCTTCTCAGAAAATGCAAAAAATCGTATGCAGTAACGCCCAGACCCGTCATCCCCTTCCCTACTTCTCCATGAATCTTCTTTAAATTATAATTAGATGCCTATTTATTACTATTTTAAGATAACTTATATATACCTGAGTGACCTAAAAAAAATTTTTACCTTTAGATGGGCTAAAATTTTCGTATTTCATTTTTTTCCCTTTTTATTTTTTTTAAAGGCTATCTGCACTGGTCTATTAAGTTATTATTAGGATTCAAAATGTATAAGACCCGTTTTAGTGAAATCTCTTCAAGTCTTTAACGACTTCAGTTTCATGTTATTACTAGCTGCCCCCACGAACTGCGTTTCTCCTTAATGTGATTTTATTTAGCCTACCTTTTTAGTACAAACCAACATGGAACATTTTACTTGGCTACCCCAGAGACTGTTCGGTTTTCCGGATATAAACTTTTTAGGTTTTTCTGTGAATTTTTTTCTCTATATAAACCTCAAGACATAAGTTTTTAATTAACAAATTAAAAATAGGAGTTGATCGTAGAGGGGTGACAATTAAGGGTTGTATGTGTTTTTGTATGTTGTATTATAAAAAAATAAAAACAAAAAATTTTATCTAAAAAATTAAAATTAAAATTTAGGGATGATCTTCTCATCGTTTAAAACTACTGCAAACTTTTCGGTATATTTGAGAATTTTGAACTCTAGGTATCTGCGGTTCCTGTGCTATAAATCTCCAAGGGAAGAACTGTCTCGCTTGCATCACAGAGATACCACCAGATAAAAAGATAACAATCTACCCTATACCCCACATGTACGTCATCAGAGACTTGGTCGTTGACATGACTCATTTCTTCAATGGGTACGACAGCATTCGTCCGTACCTTATACGACACGACCGACAAAAAAAGTTGGGATCATACCAATACGCCCAAAGTGTTGACGACAACAACAAAATGGTCGGCTTATACGAATGTGTGCTTTGTGCCTGCTGCTCCACGTCTTGTCCAAGCTATTGGTGGAACGGAAGGCGGTTTCTCGGCCCAGCTACATTACTCCACGCCTATCGGTGGATCATAGACTCTAGGGACCAGGATTCGGAAGCCAGGCTGTACGATTTGAAAGACGATTTCGCCGTGTACAGATGCCATACAATTATGAACTGCACCCTTGCTTGTCCGAAGGGCTTGGCTCCTCACGTACATATTGCGCAATTGAAGAAGCTAATTTCTCGCCTCGCCAAAAAACCTCAACCAGGTATTGACACGATGCAGTTTTCGAATACAAAGACCTAAATTGATTTGTTTACTTATTAAAAGTTTTTATAACAGTCTTTGTGTTGTTGCTACGAAGTAGATTACTGTAGTTTTATGGAAAAGTCCAAACCATTTATAAAAGCAATGTAATTTGAGCCTCCTGCCCGTTTGCCCAACGCCTATCCGTGGATCATAGACTCTAGGGACCAGGATACCGAAGCCAGGCTATACGATTTCGCCGTGTTCAGATGCCATACGATTTTGAACTACACCCTTGCTTGTTCGAAGGCTCATCTTCCCTCTGATCTATAAAAAAAATCTAAATTTTGATGATGGCTACATGGATCAACCCTTTCATTTGAGAATAGCCATTATTTCTATCATTCGGCGTCCTCATACCCGCACTGTCGACTACGCGCGTGGTTCAATCTTTTAACTTAGACATTCTTATTTCACTGTCTTGATTCATAACTACACCGGTTACTGACTCGATATTATTTTATTTTATAGTTAGGAAAACTTCTCAATATAGGTATTTGAAATGGAGCTTGTGATTGAACGTCGACATCTATTCTCTTAGCCTTACTCCGATCAATCAGTTCATTGATAAATTGGTACTACGTGACGTTACAAAGTTGACACGGTTACGAATTAGCATCTACGCTTGTAGAAATTCTTGTTTCTATTATCTTTGAATTTTCATATATCAAGTGTTTAAAATAAATATTTGGTGACAATGGTTTAGTAAGAAATAAAAGTAGCACATTTATTAAATGACAAGTTACATCTCTCATCTTAATATTTATTTTTAAACAAAATAATTCACATAATAGTGATTAAGTTTAAAACACGTTGATATATAACAAAAATCTGAAACAACATCTTGTCAACCTGTCCTATGCCGATTCATTAAATATTCTTATTGTTCAAAAATAGTACAGTAACATGTCAAATGCTAGCTGCCCCCGACACAGGGAATCCTAGATTAGCCCCCACTCTGTTCACTTTTTTTTACCAAAACATCCTGTTATTGTGTATAATATTTTTTCCTTTCTTTCTTTATATGATATCCATGACTTAAATAATGAGATTTGAATAATTTAACAGATTTAGTGCTTTTATGGATATTTTAGGTTAACACTGCAGTTAGCTCAGGCTAAAAGTCGCGTATAAAACACGCTCAATATATTCATGTATATTATTTCAACACATTTTCGCACTCCTCTACAGCTACATTTAAGAATAATTTAAAACCACAATTAATGTCCTAATCCTTGTATCTTTCTTCTTTATTATAGCTTCTTTATTGTAGATATCAGTTTGTTTCTTCGTTCTCCGGATTTAAAATTTTTGTGCTGTCATCATTTGTTTTGATTTGTTCTGTATCATATTTTTGAAGTTATACTTCTTTAGGCGCGTTATGAAAAATTGATGACAGTGAAATTTTACGATGCGCGCGCACCGTGACACAAAATTAACAAAATGAAGTTGCGCACGGAAGATGCTACGGTATTGGACATAATTTAAAAACAACATTCGAATAATAATAGAATTTAAATAGAGAATAAGAGAATAGTAATAAATATTTAATTTTTCAAATTTAAACTGAACTTTATTGACTATAATGAGTCCTTTTCCAGTCTTTGATTATTTAATTGTAATTAATTATTCGCATGCAATCAAAAACTATTTTTAATAATGCCAAAGAAGTATAACTCCTTACGCGCGTACATAAGTACACGCACCCTTTTTTTATCAGTGAAACTTTTTGTGGATATATCCAATGTGTTTATTTTATGTTTTATTGTATAGAGATGTATCTGTTTTTTTCCCAAATAAATAAACTCGCAAATTTAACCTAAATATTGAACTGGTATGGATCGATCACATATAATCAATAAAAACAATCACATCCCACTTATCAAGGGATATAACGAAAATGGATGTGAAAGTGTCCCAAAAACAAATTATGATGTCAATACATTGAGATCTCGCGATTGCCTTTGACACGGGTTCATCAATAAATCCGGATATAACCGGCCGACCATAAAAAAGGACCCTTATCACGTAAACTACTCGCTGCTAATACATTTCCACCACTCCCCAGAGATAAAGCCTCGGAATATACTAGTTTTTAATTTATATAACGATACGTGCTGCGAGACAAAAACGGCATTGTAATAATTTTTATTTCTTTAACAAAATAAGCTACCATTAATAGTTACTCTAATGCGGTAACAATTACATATACATCACATACAGAACAATAAATACACATAGAAAAACAAGTGCGTGCGTACAAAGTACACATGTCAGAATTAAAACTCTTGTTCATATTTATACAAATCTAAAACTTTAGATTTCCGAGACTTGGAGGGAAAAAGGAAGATATGTTAGGAGTGTGTTGAAAATTAAGGCAAGTGAATCAACACGGGAGTATTTGGCCCTGTCATACCGAAAAGATTGTCTCTCTGGAAATTGGAAATTAAAACTTCCTTTTATAATTAAGGTCGGTAGCGTAACTAAGCCACTAAGGCAGCTTAAGCTATATTGTCAGATGTTATCGCTACGTGTCAAAATTATTAATTTTACATCAAAATTTTAAGCAATGTTTGGAAGTTAACGTCAAGTTAAAGAAATATTAGAAGCTCGTAACTTTAACGAGCAATCGTAAGAGGGAAATCACACGGGAACAATTATGTATTTAAATATGCTAATGTTGAGTTCATCCGAGACTTATAAGATTCAAGACGATTTAGCTTAAAACTTTATAGGAATATTTATTAGATTATAGAGACTAAAAAACTCGAAAGTGCCAAGCGAGCCGGTTACTTAAATAGATGTATATAACATAGATGCAAGTAGTTTCTTTAAATTATTCATTAGTTGTTAATTCATAAGAATTCAAAATATTATACAACGTAACAAAGCGATACGGCATTTCTTTTGTAGAGCAAACGTATAGGTGTATTATGCATATTTTCGTAACAATACAATGAAAATGTAATTAACTAAAAATCATATTTTCGTATACAAACACATTAACATAAAATTAGTCGATAAATTTTACACCATTGCAAATTCATTCATACTAGACGACGCCCGACGTGCTTGTTCGGTAGGATTGAAAGAAAAGACCGGGACTAAATATAAACGCGAAGTTCACTTGTGTCGAAATCACAAACAACAAATTCATCAAATAGTATACGATTGTTTACTATTTAGATGGTCAGAAGTGTCGTCGTTATGATGTACTAATTGGTAATTAAAGATAATCGTCCTTAAAATAAAATGCACTTTTTGAACGGAGAACTTAGCGGCACTTCACTTAAATATAAATTGTCATGTTTGTGTACGATAGCGCAATAAATAAATATTGTAATCTACCACATAAATGATAGTACTTTTATACTGATAATTGAAGCAATTCGTGCAAAATTATTCCCTAACCATTCCAAAATATCAAAAATGCACAACGTTAATATTCAAGTTTTCACTTCTGCCGGCACTCCCGGAGTGCAACCCGTCGTTTTTTTTAAACATCGCATTCGCGTCGGTATGGCGGGCTGTAAGTCACACCGGAGAAGTATGGCATGACACTGCCGCCTCTTATTTTTGTATGGACTATCGGAAAATACTAGAATTTTTGTGGAACAAATCGTTTAAAAGTCGTAAATAATCCGACGACTTTTTTTAATTTCGTAATAAGATACCTGTAGAACCGCCATACTGGTACAAATGACTAACTATTTTGTGTCACTATCTCCCGGCCTATGTTGTTTGTTGTAAAAACGAATAAACATTATTGTGAAACGACTTAACAGATTTTATTCAAATTTTGCAGATCGTTTCGATCGTTAGACCTATCTACTTTATCACGGAAACGAAATAACTACACAACAGATTGTATTAGTTTTAACTCATTCCCCAGTGCTACAACCTATTATTTCTATATCGAGCTGACACCAGGCAAGTTCAAAGAAAATTAACAAGCTCAGACGAACCTATTATCTCAGGGTTGAGAATTGCAGACAGTGATAAATTCTAGACCTACATCTTTCATAGGGGACATCCAATACGTCAGGACTAATTCTCTTTCCCTCATAACACTCAGAAGTTTGGAAGTAAGCATAAATGAAGACGGATGGCCGAGACATCGATCACACAAAAGCTTTTCGATGTCAGATATATCCTTGGCCATCCTGATTACAATTTATCTAAATGTAGTTATATTAATGTAATATACAACTTATAATATAAATCTACTAAATTAGCAATATTTCGTACTTTTAATGTTTATTTTTCCCGAAATTTTATAATTTTCATTTATGATTTTTCACTTTGTAAAAAGATGTAAACGCCAAATGTAGTTTAACTACTAGTACAGTGGCGTAACTATACCACATGGGGCCCGTGGCAATTCTTTTGATGGGGCCCTATCAGTAAAAATGGTCACGTTGTACTCAGTTTAATTTTAATAAACTTCGAGATTTTCAGCGTACTTACTCAATTACAAGTTGTATATTATGTCCGAGTAATGGCCATATACCTCTTCTCTTAGGCGAGAGGGAATGATCTGTAGAGTCCCCACGCTAGACCAATGCGTATTGGAGACTTCACATTCATCCATAGAACATAATATCTCTTGGGCAGGGGCCCTCCTGGGTTGGGGGCCCGTGGCATTTTGCCAGCCCTGCCACCCTATTGTTACGCCACTGTACTAGTAGTGAGTTGGTAATTTTGAAATTAGAATATTGACAGCCTTTTCCTTTCTAGTATCATACATTTTTATTTATGTTCTCCGCACGTTACATTTTGTAACAATTTCAAACAAAAGTATCAAATCGAAAACAAATAGTATGGTTATACGATCAAAATCCATTTAAGAGCGAGATGAGGATGATTTACGGCTGTTAACCCTAATTAATCTGCCGTTAACCTGGCGTGGTGTAACCGAGAACCCAGGGCTAAGATAATTACCATCTGAATTTTCACTTGGAGATAAATATGTAGGAAATACGACTAATTGTATGATTTTACAAATGATTGCAATAGAATAACTTTGGCGTAAATAATTCGGTGCCGCTGTAAATCCTTAGATCTGACCTTAGATTTCCGTGTATCTTCGAAGACAACTAAAACATAGCATTGATTTTTGTTTATCTGCATTGTATGATCACGCACGAATTGTCTATTGGTGCAGACCAGAGGATTGAATGCATCATTTAGATTCATTTGAATCATAACATAGCATAACAAAGCCGAAATAAAGCCACTTAAGTCAAACAGGATATTGATTTGAGGAAATTAGGTGCAACCTTAACTTTACCTACCAGCTAACAACTATAGTTTCGATTTTAAATGAATATGAATGCAGTAAAACAAATTTACGGTCCATTTTTAAATATAGAACAATGAAGCGGTTTGTTAGTTTATTTTTAGAGCTATATTGTTTTGCAAAATGCATTTACGTTGGCACAAAACTTTTTAATCCACAATTCTAACATTTCACGGAAATGTGCGGAAATTTATTAAAGCACTATGCATTCCAGGAACGCTATGCAAGTGCTATTTTTAGTTAATTTATGTTTTTTCTATTTGCATAATAATGCGAAACCCTTATAAAATGTGAAATAATGGTTTAAATTATATGTATACTTGTAATATGCTGTTATGCTCAATATATGTTTTTCGTAACCCAATCTATAGAAGCTACACCCCTGTGCCGAGCGTTATGTGGGGGGCGACAGCTTCAGTCGGAAAAATGTTTTTCAAAGATGCAAACACTGCATACAAACAAGTCAAGACAAGGCTGGAACACAAACCGGACCGGCAAGAGACATCAAGCCCACCAGACCTACTTTAAGTAAAAAGGGATTTTTTTAGGAAAGTAGAGATTTGACACTCCCCTGCTGCCTCTCGGCCACAGATCTGCTTTAGTGTTTGTTTTTGTTTAAAATGGATAGATAAAATTCATTCATTTCATTTAATATTTAGTTTATCATATAGTAGAAAACTTAACGATTACGAAAAAGTTGAATACAGATGTCAATTTTCGAACGAGTAAATTAAAAATAATTTCACTTATTTTCTTACAATATTATTTACTTTTATTACCTTTCGTATCACTAACCAATTCATTGTGTCAGGAGATAAAAATCTTAAATTTTTTAAGTGTAGCAGTAATTATTTTAATGTTCTATTATTGTAAGTAATATTTGTAGTGGTTAAGTTTTTGTAGATTCAATTTCAACGATCAATTGGATGATGTTGGCGTCGTCAATGATTTTATAAAGTTCTTTATGTAGGTACGTCTTTATTACGTACGTATACGAACTTGTACGTATCGCGTACGCGTACTCGTACTACGTACGCGATAATGGCAAGGCAATATCAAAACAAAAATAAAAGACTGTTTCATATAATATAGTATATTCCACTCCGTTAAGACTTAATCTAAGAACAAACATCAGATAAATACACAATTATACACTGTATCTACATAATTTCAATAGTTCTGGCAAATTCTCATCACCTTATTCATAAAAATTATCAGTAATATTGTACTTTCACAAACGTACCTATGTCTCTATCTATCGCAGGGTAAACACAATTTGACAGAAAGAGACGAAAGAGTACCTTAGTTAAAAGAGTGCTTTTGATTTAGATAAAGGCGTAAGTGTTTCAACAGGTATGTTAATGGTAAAAAAATGAGATTGATTCCCCTATTCAGTTTATTTACAAAAGTAATACTTACAGGTAAGTTCTTAATTAATATTTAAATTTTACCAAATTTATAAAACTGAAACCACCAAAGGAAAATTTCGAGAATTATTTTTTTATTTATCAAAATCTACAAAAAATTTGATTAACTCTGAAATACATTTAAGATATTTATTAAATGTAGTTTTCAAGTCTGTTTTATTTTCTATACACACTTTTGATTACACAATTACCGCCACAAACATACTTAAACCAACAACCAATCTATTTAATATGTATTTGAAGTATAACGATATTTGTCTTAATCGACTATCAATATATCAGTAATTCAATTCAAAATTTGAAGTGTGAGTACGTACGTATACGTGGGCGCAAATTCATATATAATGATTATATTTTTACAAACACATAAAGATTGGTATTTATTTCAAGTAAGTATTTATTTGCTTCTATTATATATTTATATATGGGCGCAAACTCATATATAATGATTATTTTGTTACATAAATATAAAGATTGATATTTAATTCGAGTAAATAAATATATTCAAGATAATAATAAATAATATTAAGGATTGATAGTCTGTGGTTAATTCATAGCATTTATAATTTATGTTTAAGGAATGGTGTTGATCAGCTGCTATTGTCATTCATCGTCAATTGGTAATATCGGGATCAAATTAGTTCAAAACCGTTACATGGTTTATTTTATTTACCAATATTAATGGATCTGCAAATTAATGACTATTTGATAGTCTGTAGTCTTTATTATTTATATTGAAGAAATTGTGTTAGTGTCAGCTGTCATTGTCATTTAAATAATGTCAAAGTCAAATTGGTTCGAGGCCGTTAATACGAATGGTTTATTTAATTTGTCAATGTTGCTAGATCTATAAATTAACGACTGTTCAATGGTCGATAATAATAATGACTCCATAGTCATTATTATTATTATTATCAAAAGTAATTTATCACTTTAAACATTTAAAACTTATTGATAATAAATATTAAAGTAATCTTTGACACTCGTTTCTATGACTGCCGTTTGACTCTGTGGTCGATTCGGGTTTTGTCGTGGAACGAGTACACGAAATGTTACGAAACTTGTTTATCACAAATTCTGGTTGCTATATATATGGGAACTGGTTGGTGCGGTGTTTAGTTCGGTTGAGCGGCCGAACCAATCAGAAGCCTTTAAAAGTGGACTTTAATGTCGAAAGTAAATGGCTGGTGCCAACAAACTAATTTATGACGACAGTATTGCTGACGTCATTATCTTCAACAATTCATCGTGGAGTCTGGACAATATAATTACGGCGTTCAAACGCCGACAGCAGCGGTGGGATAACAGCCCCAAGAGACTTCTGAATCTTCGAATGGCACAACCTTCGTTATGTAACAAGTAATGGGTCTCTTGACCTCCATTAAGACTGCTGCAACGAGAACTGAGATTGGTGCGCCAACGTGGACGAAAATATCACGAAACGGATGGTACTTTCACATGAATCTCGAATGAAGGCCATGCTGTAGTTACGAGGACGAGTTAAAACATGGGCCGACAGCTGGTTGTTGCATTCAACCAAGAGAACAAGTGAAGGAGGAGCTTATCCATACATTTGGCAACGTGTTTCGGTATGTGAATGACGTGCAGAAATGGTGCAACTACAAGCGAGCTGCTACGCAAAGTACGCTACAACGGTATGGACGCTTTTTCAAAGGATCCGAGCAGTAGCTACCGACGCCGAGGTAATGATGCGATGATCACAGGTATTTACTTATATTTTTGGTATTTATGAGTTTATTCGATCTGAGTTGCTGAGTATTACCCTCCATTAACTTACTAAATAAGTATTCGTTTTTGAAACGTTTTGTAAACGTAAAATCGAAAATAGTTCAGATGAGTCACGTGTTATGGTATCTTAAACGATCAAGTCGTTTGTTTCACTTGCAATAAACCAGTTCATTTGTCGCGAGACAACATAGAGAAATCCCAAAAATTAAGCTTATGTTATTTAGTAACAATCCAGTAAGAATAATTCCAGTTTTTGTGGCACTTTTAATAATGCTCAGGTTATTGAATGATTACTGTCATCGTCAGAATCACTTCGAGAAAAATTGCTACCGTCGTCAAAATGACGAACGTGACGCCTTAAATAAATGAACTAACTATTGTTCATCTGTTGAGGGTAGTACGAAAACTGTGATTGTTGGTAATTTGTTACCATCTTTTTTATACTGGTGCAGATCGTTTCTTAATTCGAGAAAGCATTGCTGGTTTTAATTGTTAATGCTTGGTAAACGTAAACAAGTTGACGTACAGTTTATGGGCATTGAGGGTCAAAAGTTTATCTCAAAGCAAAGCATTACAGCTATGGTAGAAATCGATAGTGTCATTTTAGAGCTAGCGTTTTATGTAGTAGGTGACAACTAAATTCAATTTGATATTTTAATACGGTTTAATCTTCTTTAAAAAAAAATACCCGGCCTTAGCGTTACTTTCAGCGAAAACGATATGTCTATTAATCGTTAGTTTATTGAGTGTTCAAATCTGACGCCCCCTATTAAAATAAATACCGATTAATGAAATCTACAATATCATCAATGAGTCCAAAGATAATTTTACTTCTGTCAAATCATGTTGTACGGGTAACAACCGGTGAGCTAAAAATTAGATTTAACAGAATCCCGATAAAATTGTACAGGGGAAATGTGGAAATTATTCGAGATTTAGAGGAATATGGCATATTAAGAGATAGCTCTTCCCCATTCAGAGCTCAATTTTATTAGTCGAGAAAAAGAACGGGATGGACCGACATTGCGTTTATTTTCGCGTATTAAATTCAAATACGGTTAGAGATAATTATCCTTAACCTTTAATTGCACACCAAATTAATAGATTAGGCAAAGCCCGTTATTACAGCTGCCTAGATATGGCAACTAGCTTTCACGGAATTCCTATATTTATTTATTACATTTTAGGAAGATTTACAGTATTTTAAAGAAAATTAAAGTTTGTAAATTACGCTTACAAAAAAAAAAAAAAATTAATAACAAATATCTACCTAGAGATATTCCATAATATCTTAGGGACAATAGGAAGAATAAAATTGAAATGAATAAATATGAATTTATAAAAACTACGAAACAGTTAAAACATTTCAATTAGGTATGAAAAAGCAGATTTAAATTTATAACTATTCTAACGGAAATAGCCGGTGTGTGTGAGTGTGTGTCACACAGTCATTTTATGAACAGAAAAGATCGATGTCAAACTGGGTTGAATATTGGTTGTAGGTCTGTACATTTCGAATCATGAATGTACTTATCAGAAGACTGTATTGAAAAACTGCTTTCGTGACACCAGATAGACAGTTTGAATATTTAGACATGCTTTTCGGTCAATTTATGTATTTTTTTGATTTTCCTCATCGCGAAAAGCGATGAGAGCATTTTATAATGATCATGATAAACATTCCATATGTTACAGATATGGCGAAGTAAGATTCAAATCAAAGTTGTCAATATAAATTTGTACCATCCAATATTTTTAGACGTTTACTGTTCACACATAAAATTGAATTTGATTAGTCATAATAGTGTTATGACAAATATAAATTTTGTATTAATACTCAATACGAAATGCTTTCTCTTCAGCTCAGTTACATTCTAAACATCAAAAAAGGGTGATGTTTGTCTACCGTACGTAGCGATTTCTTTCTTTCCACTTTTCGGTCTTATTCTATTTTGTTGGGTATTACTCATCACTAAAAACCTAAGCGAGCATTTTATATCGATCATCATAATGAAGGATCGATGGGTGAGATTTAAATCACAGTTGTAAATATAAGTTTAAAATTGAACCTTCTAATATTTTTGACGTTTATTTGTTGAACATCAGGAATGTAATTTGATTTAAACCCCTAAAGCCGTAACAGTGTGACGACAAATATCATGGTTTTTGTGATACCATTTTACCGTAGGTTTTAATTTTTATTTATTTTTTTTAAAGAGAGATCGGTTTCCCGTATATTCTTATATTCTGTCATTTATACAGCTTATAAGAAGAACTGTTTCATAATCCTTAACCTAGTTGTCAGCAGGCCGAGGCGGTTTTGTTGTCGTTGGATGAATAACCAATTGAGGCAATTGTTTGAACGTCATGGTAAGTTACCAGTTCAGTCGAATGGACCGTATGGGCGGAAGATTCGTCAGAGCGATTTACGTGAGTAGGCTTCTACTTCCTGCTAACCTGACGTTGTTGGACCTAGGTAATTGCATTATATTTATATAACTTTCATGACGAAAGATGATGTTTATTTTATGTATGCGCATTGATGCGTTTATACAAAATATTATATTTTTCCTATCCAAAACATCCTTCCTAAAACGCTGGCTGGCCACCATGCGTATCCTTGATCCTGGTCTGGTTGGCTAGATCTCGTAATGAGTGATGCCTTATGGGTTGGCTAGATCTCGTAATGAGTGATGCCTTATGTGTTGGCTAGATCTCGTAATGAGTGATGCCTTATGTGTTGGCTAGATCTCGTAATGAGTGATGCCTTATGTGTTGGCTAGATCTCGTAATGAGTGATGCCTTATGTGTTGGCTAGATCTCGTAATGAGTGATGCCTTATGTGTTGGCTAGATCTCGAAATGAGTGATGCCTTATGTGTTGGCTAGATCTCGTAATGAGTGATGCCTTATGACTTATGTGTTGGCTAGATCTCGTAATGAGTGATGCCTTACGTGTTGGCTAGATCTTGTAATGAGTGATGCCTTGTTTAAAGTTGTAGCAATCTAAAACAGCGCAAGGGACGCGCTGGAGTCAGTATGGCCGTGTGGGCGCAAATTCATATATAATGATTATATTTTTACAAACACATAAAGATTGGTATTTATTTCAAGTAAGTATTTATTTGCTTCTATTATATATTTATATATGGGCGCAAACTCATATATAATGATTATTTTGTTACATAAATATAAAGATTGATATTTAATTCGAGTAAATAAATATATTCAAGATAATAATAAATAATATTAAGGATTGATAGTCTGTGGTTAATTCATAGCATTTATAATTTATGTTTAAGGAATGGTGTTGATCAGCTGCTATTGTCATTCATCGTCAATTGGTAATATCGGGATCAAATTAGTTCAAAACCGTTACATGGTTTATTTTATTTACCAATATTAATGGATCTGCAAATTAATGACTATTTGATAGTCTGTAGTCTTTATTATTTATATTGAAGAAATTGTGTTAGTGTCAGCTGTCATTGTCATTTAAATAATGTCAAAGTCAAATTGGTTCGAGGCCGTTAATACGAATGGTTTATTTAATTTGTCAATGTTGCTAGATCTATAAATTAACGACTGTTCAATGGTCGATAATAATAATGACTCCATAGTCATTATTATTATTATTATCAAAAGTAATTTATCACTTTAAACATTTAAAACTTATTGATAATAAATATTAAAGTAATCTTTGACACTCGTTTCTATGACTGCCGTTTGACTCTGTGGTCGATTCGGGTTTTGTCGTGGAACGAGTACACGAAATGTTACGAAACTTGTTTATCACAAATTCTGGTTGCTATATATATGGGAACTGGTTGGTGCGGTGTTTAGTTCGGTTGAGCGGCCGAACCAATCAGAAGCCTTTAAAAGTGGACTTTAATGTCGAAAGTAAATGGCTGGTGCCAACAAACTAATTTATGACGACAGTATTGCTGACGTCATTATCTTCAACAATTCATCGTGGAGTCTGGACAATATAATTACGGCGTTCAAACGCCGACGTATACGTACGTATGTAAAAGTATTTTTTAGTATCTATTAATTTCCGGTATCAAAAACTATTTATATTTAAATGCAATACTTAAATTAATTAAAAATGAATTTCTCCTACTATATTTAAGGCTTATACACATAAAAAGATAGTCACATTTAGGGCTTTCGCCCACTAAGCTATTCTCATATATTGTTCATATCGTATAAGACTTGGGCGATTGTTCGCGATGCTTCAACACTGCTTAAAGCTATTGATGCAAGATGGGCTTCGTATTGTCTGAGCATTCTGAAAAAGATATATATTAGAGATAATATTCATTAAAAAGTACTATGAATAAATTTCTTAAATAATAATTGATAAAAGTTTTCACAGGCTGTTAGAAACTCCTTAGTTCAAGGACGCTTAACCATATTCGCTTCATAAGATTTTATATAACTGACTGACATTTTAATTCTAAAATAGCCGACAACGCACACGCGAGAAATCTGGTAGTATGTCCATCGGTGGCGATATCACTTATCAGGTGAACATCCTGCTCGTTTGTCCTTGTTTAATAAATAAATTGGATATATTTTGGAATGCCAACACTTGATTACCATCACATACGAAAAAATAATTTTGATACACTCTTAAAAGTTCTTCACTATCAAGCACGTAAAACTTAGTACAATTTAAATTGTGTAAAAAAAAAATTTTTTTTTTTAAAAGCCCAACCTAGAAAACACTTAGTATATTGTATAATAAAATCATAATCATAAGTATTTTTGGCGAGAAAATAATTAATTGTATTCGTTTATAGTATTAGTCTTACCGTCTTCCTGTATTTGAGTAAATGACGATGTTCCTCAATATAAGGGCAGCTGTTAGGCGGATGCTTTTCGTCACCGGTCCCTCATTTTCATCCTATTCACAACAAATTAATTTTCATTAATATAGTTTACATTACACTTGTGATGACCAAGCTAACTTGTTTCTTACGTAAACCTAAGATATTTGGGCGCAATTATGATTTCTCACTTTTTTAAACTCCAGCACAAGATAGTTAATTGTTTGTAGTTTTTCGACAATTAAAAAACATAATTTTAAGTATTTAAATCTGAAGTATATTATATTTTTAAGCGAACATAAAAAAATATTTCCATCAGTCTCAACTTTTAAGACAAAATTTAATAGAGAAAAACATGAAGTACAGTCGAAAAGAGTTCATTGGTCAGTCTTCTTTAAATGAAGCTTTAAGTATTTCTCTAAAAAAACAACCCAAGAGCTACGGATCGTACACGTTCGAAAAATAAATAAATGTTTAATATATGCTCACATAGTTGACAGGACATGCAAAGTATACTTTTGTCTCGAAATATTATTAGAAAACATTGGATTCATACAAAATCGAATTTTTAGTTAAAACGGGTTAAGTTACAAACAACAAACACACAAAAAATAAAGCAAGACAAAATGCATTCAGATATTGTAAAACCACAATCATTTCTCGTATCTTCACATGTACGTACATTTAAATGCACTATTATAATAAATTACGTATATTATGTTCATTTAATTTTTTAAGCCATCACACACACACAATAAACCTCACCCCTTGGTCCATTGCGCGATCGTTCTTGTGCTGTTCGCACACAAACCAATATTTTAATATCTTAATTTTTTTGATTGAAATGGTAACAATTTATTTAAATATATAAACTTCTTCGTACTTTAGAAAAATTGAATTATAATATAGATAAAAATATATAATATATTTTTTATTATATTGCAGCTGTTATTAGGGAAAGATTCAGAAACGAGAAATACACAGTCAAAAGTCTCGTTTCTATATCCCTCAGCCGCTCTCATCTTTAAACCAATTTTGACAAAGTCGTAAAAATATTACTGATATAATATATTACTCATAAAAGCGATTCGGAAAACGTCAATGTGTGAATCTATTAACCAATAAAAACTAAATTAGGCCATGAATTGAAGTTGCATCGTCTACATAAAATACCAATAAAATAGACACAGAAATGCGTCTACCCCTTGCCCCGTTGGGGTTACGGGAATTATTTTACAAAAACCTAAACATATTTTATATTTTATTATAACCAAAACAAAATGTAATGCCGTTTTTATAAATTTGTATAAATTTTTATTTGTGTTAAATTTCAGCAGATAATTTAATAATTTAATTACATTGCGACTTAGACCCAAACTCCATAAAAATCGGCTCAGTAGTTTTGAGATATTCCCGCAATTTTTTTACTTCACAGGAATGATTTTTTTTTATTTACTTACTAAAAAATACAAACTGACCATAAGCTCCCTGGGATTATACAAGTCGGTCGCGTGCTTATTAAGAGCCGCGAGAGCCGCGTTAGGTGGATAGGCGACGGAGACCGGCTTGTTAGCTTCTGGCTCGGCCGCAGCATGACGTCGCGAATTGTATATTGCTTTCAGAGCCTGAAATTTTCAATTACAAACTTCAAGTTATATTTTTGTAAAAATAACGCTATCTATAAGTTATGTTAAAAAAGTAGATAGCTCAGTTATTTTTGTATATGAAAACCAGGACTGTTCACAGTTCACAGTATTGCAATATGCAGAAATACATTCTCAATTATTATAAGAAGAATTAAAGATAAATGAATAATTAAAAATTATAAACAGCGCAATTGTAGTACTTTACCAAAGTTGATTTACCTTAAAATTGTTTTTTTTAATGCTATGTGATATAGATTGAGGAATTTTATTCTCGTTAAAAAGTTAACGTTCAACATTTTAGGCTCCATAAAAAATCCGCAATAGGATTGACCGTATAAACCAATTCATTGGACAGCCTTTTAAATGAAGCAATTATTATTTCTCCAAGAAAACAACCCAAGAGCTAAGGATCGTACACGTTTGAAAAATTAAGTAGAGTAAATATCCAAAATGTCCCATTAAAATTAAAAAGTTAATATAACATCACAAGGTATAATTTTAGGTTATAATTGTAATATTAACTGAACCCAAATTCGTAGACATTCGTTGACATTATTCGTATTTGATAGATTTAGAGCCAATAGCTGTCTTACAAAGGATATTCTAAAAACAATGACGGTAAACAAATATTACCTGCTGGGTACAATGCTTGTCATTGAGATGGTTCAACAAGGCAAATGTCTTTCGCGGCACCCGATCACAATCGATCCACATACAGGGTGCCTCACCCCCCGCACCCCCCGGGCAATGCGTACGCGCCGCATGCGTGAACACGCTTGAAGCATTTGTAAACGTTCTGTAAAAAAATAATTATATTGACTGATACGTTTTTAGTATTAGTTTTATTAACATTGGTCCTTCGAGCCGGATTCATATTAGTTAAGTGAGGCACTTCCCTCCCCCATTCCCTTTTAGATTATTCATCGAAGGTTTTTCATAGATATCAAAGAGATCCACATAAAGTTCGAATTCAAATAAACACAGAGATTAAACGCTCATCTAGAATTCATCTCTAAATACATATTACTATGAGAAAAGCTACTTCGTAAAATAATTGTTATTTATAGATTATTACATTTTTTTACTTTAATATTTATATCTAAAAAATACTACTGTTTTATAATTTCATAAATATGTACATACTTGCCACATCCTTTCCAATGGCATATCCATGGCGTGTCCTCTTGATTCTGAGATGTTGTAGGCTGAGGTGGTGGAGTAGGGTCAGACTTTGGTGGCTTTTGCTAAAGTTAGTCATAGAAAATAAAATAACTTGTCTTTAGTTTATAGAAAAGGATTTCATTATTGCACAGATCAAAAAACATATTAAAAGGTTATCTGTACATAGACAATGAGTTTTTAACTCCTACTTTTTAATTACTTATTTAATATATCAATTTTTTTTTTCTTAAACCTCTATAGGAATAGTGTCACTGTACTGACGACATAAAACTAGATGCCCAAATGAATGCGGATTTAAAAAAGATCAACATCTTCTAAAGATTACCTCTGTGACTGGTTGTGAAACAACTGTTTCCTTTTCCCCAATTTTGGTGTTTCCAACCATCACTGGTTGCCTGGTTATAACTTGCCGCATTACTGGTTGTTGAGTTTTCTAAAGAAAATATAATTTTTGATTCTATAAAAACGATCTTCACGCTAAGCAAGGGTTACAAATATATTCGATAAAGTAATATAGGTACAATTTTGTTTTTCTAGTTTATTATTGAATAGGTTTAAATAGGAGCTTCCCGAACTATTTCGAACTCAAACTCGAATTTATATAATTAGAATCCCAGATGATCGAGTCTACGCATAAAATCATAAATGTCTAACTAATTATGGTCTTGACAAATCATTATAATTTTCACCCTACAGAAATACAACGTAAGAAATATGCGCGTTGTATGGAGGACGGAAGTCGCGTTATAGGGGGGATAACTGTAATCAAAAACACTTACCGCAGGACTTTGCACAACAGATTTACTTTCAATCTGCACCGGAGCTGCATTACTCACAGTTGTTTGAATCCTCTGTGGTTGCACAACTCTATGAACGTTTTGCTTCATGGGCGTATTCACTATAATCTGTTGATTATTTGACACCGCAATAATTTGCTGGTTGCCTTGTAGTAGCTGTTGGTTGCCTTGAATAATCTGTTGGTTGCCAATAGGGTTGCCAGTAGTCGTGCTTATTAGGGCAGGTGGTTGTTTTTGGGAAACAACTATTTGTTGGGGTTGTTGGTTGACGATCTGCGCCTTGTGTGGTTGCGGTTGAGTTGTTATAATTGGTTGCTGACTTTGCGTTATTTGGGGGGAATTCTGAAAAGTTTGAGTTGTTTTTAGAATATCATAAATAAGAGATGAAAAGCCTAAAGCGACATAGATACATCGAAACCAGCAAATGCCATATATGAAATCCCAAAAATAAATACAAAGCGTAAGGAAAAATAATATCTAATATATCCTCCACCGTTTGGCTTCAACAAACTTTTCTTAAAATATTTTCGTAAATAATTTAAAAGTGTATTGTGATTTTCCTGATTCATTTAGCTAATTGGTTACTGAAGCAACATGATTTTAGTAAAATAAAAGAAAAGGCAAGGCGAACAATTTATATATTTAAATTATATTATTGTATATTAGTTTTATAACACCTTTCTCTTGCAATGAGTTTAGGCTACAGTAAGTCCTATCAAATTGCTAACGCTACGCTAAAAAAACATTTAGTACACTCGATTAGCAGTCAATTTCAACACGTTGCTATGGTAACCATTGAATAGACTATATACAATATCCATGCACAAACTACGATACAATGTGCATGAAACCTGCGCAATGGCCGATTTGACGACGGCGATCGGTTGTGAGGTGCTGACTAACGCTGATTGGCTCACAATCACTCTCTGTGTTGATTGTATCACACCCTTGTTCTGTATAATTTAATGTCAAATGTAGAACAACAAAAAATACCCTCAATTGATCTATTCATTAAAAAATGATTGATA
The DNA here is from genome assembly GCA_905332375.1 of Pieris macdunnoughi. Taxonomy (NCBI): domain Eukaryota; kingdom Metazoa; phylum Arthropoda; class Insecta; order Lepidoptera; family Pieridae; genus Pieris; species Pieris macdunnoughi. The sequence continues at coordinate 81,992 of CAJOBZ010000074.1, read as the reverse complement.
GCATTAGAGATAGAAAGATGTTTTGTATAGTTGCGCATACAATGTGCTATTTTATCTATTCTAGCCATAAAATAACGAAGTGTGATTGGATGTTATGATGTGATACATTGAAGTGTGATTGGATGTTATGAAAATGATACATAGTTGGTGGTCTCAGTTTCCGCACTTAGACGCTTATTAGGTCTGTTGTGCGTACATAAAATGATATATAAGAATAAGAGATTTCGAAAGAATGATAGTAGTTGGAATCAAGGGCGTTAAGGGCAACCCTAGAGAAACGAAAAATTTATTTTTAACTAATTTGTAAAAATAGTGCTTAAGATATCTTATCGGTTACTATGTTTTATTAATTGTAGAGTTTCGTAGAACTCATACTTTTCCCATACCTACTTCTACGAGATGGGTTTGAAGTACAAGAAGGCTCTACGGTACTCACGGTAGATATGGTACTCCAAGGGGCCTTGACAAATCCGCTGGCGACAACCTCGGTTTTAATTGAACTTTAGACTAACGATTTCCGCGCGCAATATCAGATTTTTAACTAAAGTTTGCCGATTGTTTCCATTTGCATTTTTCTTGGAAGGACATATATCTACTAAGATTATTATTAAACGTTTCTCGTATTCGGAACTATTAACTTTTTTTTTTGATAAAACTATATCTTATAGAATAATCGACTTCCAATCTACAGGAAAATAATTTTATATGCAACAAGAAACCAAATTTAATACTACGCCACTGACAAAATCGTAAATAAAATTGCCAAGCATTGTTCGTACTTTCATCGATAATAATCTAACAATATATTAATTAAGAGTAATGAGCGATAGGTCTCCCAATATGTTAGCAAAATAATGAAAAACAAAAATCAAAGAAATGGAATGATCGCGTGCTAAGCGTGTTACTTGTTAGTAGACAGGGACAAAAGATATGTGAACCAACGAACAGAAAGAGGATAGCAAATGAAAAGTGCTAAGCATCTATTGCTATTGAACCTGTATAATCTGTTGTTGGGTTATAGCCTCTGTGGCCTGCGCAATAAGGCTGTTTAGTGTCGCCTCGTCCAAACCGCTCGGGTTGTTCACCTTTCATTAAAAAATTATCACAATATATTAAATAAAGATCCTAAAGTTATATAATATTAGGACTATTATCCTCAAAAATTAAAAATCGATATTATATTGCAAGTTATTAATTAAGTGGTCGTTTTTATCAAACTAACCGTTAATGTTAGCGGTCCGCCACTTGCTCCTTGTACTATTATAATGGTTTTCTGCATCATATTTCCTGGAATATTCGATGATAGGTAGCCGATACCCCCTGAAAAAGAAAGGAAATTTTCAAAATATAACAAAAAATGTTTAGTATGGAATATAAGATACAGGTATCATTTATTCCACGTCATTAAATTTGAATCGGTAGACATCCCTACTCATCGGAAAAGACAGAGGGTGTAGGCCGAAAAAGCAGGCGTAAAAAACTCTCGGTACTCTAAAATATCAAATCATCATACAAAATAAAAATGTTTAAGTTCCAGAACCCAATGTATTTCGAGACAATCTCATGGCAAGTAGGTCACCCTCTATTTTTTTCGAAAAAAAAAAACGGAACTGGTCTCTTTGACCCGGTAAAATACAACAGGAAGGCCTTGTAGGAATTGCCCGAGATGCTTTAAGTGGGTATTTCTCACCCAGTTTCTGAATCGCAGAGTTTCTGGTGAGTCCCACCCCACATACCCCTACTTTCGGGGGCAGGCAAATGCATATCCACCTCGGAAATAAAGTTTTTTTGGCAGCATCGAACATTTTTATAGAAAAATGGTTAAAGCTTTTAGTTTCATTCATTTTATACTGAACTCAACTTTGCAACTTAATATACTTTTCATGCAAAAACTTTTTTAAAAATCATAAAAAAAGAAGTTTCCAATAGCTTGGTCATAGTTTTCTGTCCACCAGAACGTCGAACAGATTTAAATCTTATATACTAAGACAAATGACATAGTATATAACATGGGTTTATATTTATTATATTGCGCGTATAACGACACAACGCTCCATACGTAGCCGATGCGAGAAACCTGTTATTGACGAATTCCTATGTTACTAATTAATATAATTAATTATTATGCATTAATAATTATTTGTTTTATGTAGTGATTTTTGACGTGACTACGTCTAATAAATCGAAAACTGTTTCGCTCATTATACGCTTGCGCCGCATCTATCTCTCTTTTACTCGATTAGCCTATGCGTCCGAAGATTTACTCCTTCTTTGTATACAAAATATTCAATTTTATTCATAAAAGTATGCAATAATTTCAACAATATTTTGTTATGACGTTTTCACGTTAAACTATCGTCTGTAAACCGACTTTACAGATAACCATTATTTTTAAATTCAATTTTAATACATCGCAAAACTTTATTAATTACATTAATTTAATAAATTTATGGAATACTTATAAAACAACATCACGACATCATCATATCTTTGCAATTATTTCCGTAAATAGACAATTTTCTCATCAAGACATTCAAGTAAGTAGTTTTTTTGTGAAAATAAATTTAGATATAATTTTAATGTTTTTATTGATTACACATCTATAAAATATATTTTTCAAATGCTCTTACCTTGTGATGTGTTTGGTGTCGCAATCAATTGCATTTGCTGTTGGACAAATTGAGGCTGAGATGTAACTGTTTTCTCTGAAATGTGTAATTTTCAATTAATTCCTAAAAAATTGGAATTAATTCAGTATAGTATTTACTATAATCTCTCTTTTGTTTCGTTCTTTTTTTCGTATTAATTGTATTTTTTTTACTCTTTAGTTATAAGGAATTAAAATTTGTACTGTGGTGTAGGCCTTAAAGGTTAAACCCCTTAGTGATTTTTGGTGTTTTCTGTACTTTTAGTTTTTTTTTTAAGCAATAATAAATAATTTTAAAATTAAAAATAAATGAACAAATGTACTCATTTGGTTTCTCAAAACCGTGTGAGGTGTGAGCCACAAAACATTGTAATTCTATCCTATGTTTAGGAAATAATTCAATAAATAATAGTAAAAAATTATTACATTTTACTCCTATGAAGGACGCTTTAGTACGTCAGCCATAAAGATGGCTGCAGCCATAAAATCGTAAGAATTATAATTTAAGAAACGTAGTATTGTCTTTGATTAACATAACTTTTATTCATTTAATAAAACACTATTTTGACCGGATTGAAGTTATGTATTATTATAAATTTACAACTATTTAAAATTATGTTAAATAGTTGTAAATTTATAATAATACATAACTTCAATCCGGTCAAAATAGTGTTTTATTATTTAAGAAACGTTTTGAACTAAACAGTTCATTTTTACACAACATATAATCATAATGACCATGAATATAATGGGTTATTTTATGTTTTTTAAATGTAATGATGTTAAGTGATACCGCCGCCCATGAACACTCACATTGTGACAATTGGCACGCTCTTTTCTTGAAGGAATTGGTTAGGAAATACTTCAGTTATTCAAATGTGGCATTTCATTTAGATTTTTCATAGGCTGTAGACAGCTTATACTAAAGATTAAGTTATGCTTTATTTTATAATAAATATTTATTTATCAATAAATAAATATCTGTGGTCATAGATCAGACAATGATGAGTACATTCATTCATATATCGAGTGTTTCATATTTTAATAGAGCCTTCAAGATTTCTTAATAATTTAATTGCCTGAAGTAATGAAATTGCATTTATCATATTCTGCCCTATGGCCACAGATATATACCTTGTAATATAAGCTGTCCAGACTGAGATGAGATGATATTTTGAACATCCATGGGTTGCACTTGCAACATTGGCTGTTGCATTTGATGCGGCGGTTGTTGGACCTTAAAATATTAAAGAGAAAATAAGACTAAGAAGAATAAGTATAAAATAAAAAAAACTGTAGGGGAATTCTACGTGCATACGTAGAATATGTAGAGAGATCCCACATCTCTACGCCAAGGGATCAAGCCGCACGGAAAGTGACTGGCTATCGACGATTCGATTCGTTCTACGTTGAATACGGTCAAGTGGAAGGAGCTGGTAGGTGAGAACAGTACTCCATGTGGGGCCGGATTCGCGCTTTATACAATTGTAGTTATGTATAATAAACCTAAATGAGACGGCCTTATCGCTTATAAGCGTTCCCATCCAACCCGGGCTATAATGATAAAAATTTGAGCTATGACTGAAAAGTAAAAAAAAACTAAAAGTGAAAAAAATTAAATATATTTTATTTATTTATAAATAAATATATTTATTTTACCAAAAATAAAAACAGGCAAACAGCCTTATACTTAATAACCATTGCTAACAGACTTCATACACACATTTATGTGATTTAAAAAATGAGGGATATCATTGATCAGCTATTGCAAAATGTTGGAAGGCAAACAATCTAATCTATTTTCTCTTAATTTATATTAATTGATCCTACCTGCATTGATGATTGCTGAACTTGCATTGATGGCTGTTGTACTTGTAGTGTCGGCTGCTGTACCTATTAACATTTTTTTTTGCATATAGATAAACAAGTACACTTATGAACGTCAACAGAAAAGATGTTAAATTGATTATAAATTTACATTTACAACCAGTTCGCAAGTCAAGCGCGTAAAGCGGGCGAGAAACTCTCCGCCACTCTTTTTAATCGCCAAGTTTTGAGTCATACAAATTGTTAGTACTGGAGCTAATCAATCCCAAGGATTAGGATCATTTAAATAATCGTCAAATTTATAAAAATCTTTATTTTTACCTTTTACGAGAGGTTTAATATATAAATGTAAAACATATTTCGAATATAACAATGAAGGAACCACTCTAATAATTTTATTAGCCGTTACAAACAAAGGTAAAGACATAAATTCTGAGTAGAAGTGTATGAAGCTTACTGGTCTTAGCTATAGATCAAACTATACTTCCCACACAGAGTAATAAAGCATGTCTCGACACTATTGTTGACTTTAACCATTCTTTCGTTCTATTCAAAGAAATACTAGCCGATAAAGATGTTCTAGAAAATCCTGAGAAAGCTCATTATGGACCGTAGACGCATACCAGGCAACATGATAGGTAAGCAACGGATATTAGAGATAAATGTTATAGAATACAGGAAATAAATGTTAACAGGAGACACGGATTGGAGACAAGAGATGGGTCAAAGGAGGAATGACGACCACAATTACCTGTAAAATCGGCTCCTGGATGATAACCGGACTTTCCCCTGCACCGCCGACTAACACCGGTTGTTGTATTGCATCTGAATTCTCTGGTTTCTGTGGTAACTGTATTCAAATACATTAAATGTGTATGGGGCAGACTAGATCTAACCTTCGGATATAGAGTGGAGAGTCTAAGTGTGACCTTCGAATGTCAACGAACGGAACAAACGCAAGCTGCAATTTCCCCGTACTAGACTATCTAAAGTTAGTAACTCGTTTTTGGGAAAAGTGATACTTTTCTTTAATAAAATCCCAGAGGCTCTTTTATCTCTGCTCTTTAATTAATTTGCGATATTTGTTTTAAAATAAGTGTTGTTTGCCATAGTCATTTTGTATGATGATCTGCTATTTTAAAAGAATACAGAGAGTTTTTTACGCCGGCTTTTTCTCTCGGCCTATACCCTCTGTCTTCTTTGCCGATGAGTAGGGATGTGTACCGATTCAGATTTAATTTAATAAACATATTTTATTTTTATAAACGATTTGAGGTACGGTCGCACTTAGCTAAGTTTCGACTCTCTTTGCCCAAAAACACATAAGCCATAAGACTTTAAATCATAAATTTTCGAGTGAGCCTCGAAATTACATAAAACCATGAAAATAGTAATAAAATAGAAACCTTCGAGGCCATTGGGCCAGATACAAGAATCCCACGGGGACGCTTCAATTCCAGACATGAAAACAATTTTTGACATTGAAACTACAATTTTTCTTTACAAGAATTAATTTAAAATTATGGTTCCAATTTCATACCCATTTAATTTAGGGCTAAAGATAGAATATATAATAATAAGAGATTTATGATTAAAGTCGCAGCTAGGTCGGATGCTTCGCTACCAAGACACTGTGTTAAGCTATGTATGTATGTGTTATTATTACGTAAATCATTAAGGAAAATATTTCCTAATAAATTAATTATAGACTAAGTCTGAATTAAACTTATATTATAATATTTAGCCAATAAAATTTTTAACCGTTTTAGAACGTTTGGTCACTAAATATTTTCATCATATATATCACACTAAGCACATAATATGATAAAACATAAAAATACGTTACATGAGTAGTCGAGCAGATTCAATATACTTAAAATTTCAAGAACATTTGGTCCATTTATGAATATTAGTTTTAATAAATATAATCCCGATAAAAAACCAACTTATGTAAATGAAAATAACAAACTATTTTACCAAATCCTCTTCATCCTCAAGAGCTGAAGCTGCGAGCGCCGCGTACAAATTTGCTGCTGTTTTTGAGACGCTTTCTTGCGGTGAATTATTCTGGAACATTTGGACTATTTTCATACATTTTTTTTTATTTTGACGGATTTTTTTATAATAATAGTATTGCATTTCGTCTAGAATAATGGGATATAGTAATTAAATAACATCTAGAATAGGTTTCTCATTGATATATATCAATGAAAGGTAAGCTGTTATCAGCTAGCAGCAGCCGACAGCAATTTTAAATGTACCCGACACATTTTAATTTTTTGTATCCAAGACATGTTTTCGACGAGCAAGTAATTGCACATAACGAAAGATAAATCTGTGCACAGATTTGAACACACGACCCCTATAAAGCTTTGATATATTTATAATTCTGAAGCTATTGAACCTAAATTGAACGATTTTTATTATTATTAACAGTTTTAAAAGCAGTGTTGGTCTAGAAGCTTAAGCGACTCCGTGCATTCGAATCACGGCACGAATGGGTTTTGTTTTTAATAACATCAACACTTGCTCATTCAATATCGTGAAGAAACCGGGTAAAAGACAATAACAGGCTGATTATTGGTTAAATAGGCGTGGTCTCCAATAGTCCGCATCTCACTAAACATCAGGAGGGATTGTGGGTTGAACGTCGGTCCACTTTTGTATAAAAGAATTTAAAAAAACGTGTGTGTACTTATGTACACGCGTTAGAAGTTATACTTCTTTGGCGTAATTATTTCTTCGAGCACTTTAGAGGGACGTTTCCCTCTTCGAATTGCATTTTTCTCTTCCATTTTAATGGTCACTTTCAATCGAAACGATATAATATGTACTAATCATGATATTTTACAATAAACATTATGTTTTTTTATCACATTGGAACGGGTTTATTTTGGTTAAAATAAACACGACTCTTTAAAATAAACTCTACACCACGACAGACAATGCAACTTGTCGATAAAACAGAGCAAGCGCCAACTAGCGGCCCAGACTGTTTTACCGACGTTTGAACAGATATTCAGGGTGTGGGTTTTTTGTGACGGTGTGCGGGTGTCGGCTTTTGTGAAGGTGTGCGAGCGCATCGTAAAATTTTCTGTCATCATTTTTCCCTAACGCGCCAAAAGAAGTCTAACTTCAAAACACCACGTCCACTATTCAAGTTCAAAAAATAAAATTAATAAAATATACTGACAGTCTGAAGTCCTATAGGGTTGTAGGACCATTCTATTACCTCAGTCTTGTCCTCCACTTTAGGCCTCTTCGAGGGCGGCTCCGTATACGAATGGTCCGTAACGATAGGGTCAACTTCAGTTTTAACACTCTGTATAACACTTTCATTTTTAATCTGTACCAATTGCCCTTGATCATTCTTAAACTGTATCACGCCCTGATCGCTCTTCAACTGTATAATCTGTCCCGAATCATTTTTTATCTGTATCAGTTGCCCTTGCTCGTTTTTAATCTGTAAATATGGCGCCGGTTGATCCGGGTTAACTATGACCTGGCTCGCATCCGGTTTGACTTGAACGATTTGCCCGGTTTCGGTTATTTGTATGGTCGGTGCGTGCTGGTTCATTTGGACTACTTGAACGGGTGGGTTTGATTTCTTTTCTAGGAGATCGGCTAACATTTTGTTTTGCGCGGTCTTCTGGAACACATTTTTATATTAAAGTAAAATTAAATGACCAAATATAATTTGCACAAGCTTGGCTCCGATTGTCTTTAAAAATGAAGGCCGTCACGAGACGACTGGCCTGTTTTGTACAAGTAATATAAAAAACAACAGATTGACGAGAGGAGCTAGACAAAACAGAATGAAAAAAATATTACGTAATGATTAAATTAAAGTAATACGTACTGTACTACATATAGACTGTATATAAATATTCGTCATTATTCAAAACAAAAATTATATATATATATATTTATATTGTAACTTTTATTATAGAACAGGGGGCAAACGGGCAGAAGCCTCATCTGATGTTAAGTGATCCCGCCGCCCATGGGCACATGGTAATGTAGAAGATAAACTCTAATTTATGCTTTCGCTGGCCTAAGGATTATCAATCTCTATAACATCTAGAAACGTTTCGTTCGACCCATTTTTGCCCGACTTACTTTCCGGATATGAGAGATTACTTTCTACATACAAACGTTACCTCTTTATAACAAATGCCACAAAAATCTACTCACTATAGTCAACTGAGCTTGTTCATCAATTTGTATCTGGACTGGTGCTTCTTTCGGAGCTGGAAGAAAATGTATTTATTTTAGTATTAACTTTTATATCTGAATTATTGAAGTGAAACTTCTAAAGCAACTTCCAACAAGGTTGCGTTTTTAACGATCCTGGGGAGGTGGAATAGAAAGAGACAGAGCGAGAGTGAATGCGTGGCACTCGAACGCATGCGCCTAGTATACCTGTTACAGGCCAGCGCAAACGTTAGCAACAAGTAGCGTGCAATATTCCAGGGAGAGAAAGAAAGATAGACAAAGGTACAAAGTAGGAGAGAGAAAGAGAGTGAGTCGGTAGACCCCAAGCATATGCGTGTGGTATTCTTGCTATGCAGCGAAGTAAACAGCGTGAGCGTCGTGAAATTAGCTGAAATACGTACTTGTTGTTCTATTTTAATTTATAATAATCATTATTTCATTTACAAAGATGCAATCAATTGTGAATTGTAAGCAATATTAATAAAGTTTGTCTTAAACAAACAATATGATTTCACTAAAATCAATTTCTACCCTTCCTATTTTCATTTACACATTACGAAGTTTCACTTCTTCCGCGCGGAGGTACTCGACGCACTATTTTTTTATATATTAACGTATTTGTTGTATGTTATGTATTTGTTGCCGTAAATTTGCTAAGAAAGTTTTCACTCACCACCAATATCTTCTGCAACATTGACCTAAAAGAAAAATACTTATTAAAACGTTTCGTTAAAGAAAACAAGTTGTTTGCCATAATAAATATCTCACCTTATCTTGCAAAGGCGTATTACTAGCAACACCCCCGGGAGTAATTGTTGTACATTTTATTAAAGTTTCCGGGTCCACTTCCATTCCCTACAAAAAAATATTTATTTATTTACATCTAACTTAAATCCTATATATAAAATTCTCGTGTCACAATGTTCGTTCCCATACTCCTCCGAAATAGCTGGACCGATTCTTATGAATTTTTTTATGCATATTCAGTAAGTCTGAGAATCGGCTACTATCTATCATTCAAACCCCTATACGCCAAATTTTTTATTTTTTAGAATTTTTTTTTTGTTTTTATTTTAATATGATACAGCATACAAAATAATATACAACACATAATTTTCACCCCTCAACGTGCCATCCCTATTTTTTTATTATTGTAGATAGTTATTTTTATTGAACTAAAAAAAATGTTTCCCAATATACATGGCAAAACAAACGTTTGCCGGGTCAGCTAGTTGTATATAAAAAAACAATTATACAAAAGATATAGCCAAAAATGGAATACATAATAATATATACAAAAAAACATTTACGAAAAGAAAAAATCAATATAAATGATTAAATACTTTTAACTAGTACCTAATTCAGGTGTGCTGTGTGATGGTGTGAAAGTGAGGATATGTATGAGAGGGTGTGTGTGAGGTGTGTTCATGCTCCAGGATTTAGCGCTATGGAGTTTCTTAATACTCAACTGTCAACATTTTAAAATAAAAAATGTAAATTTCTTTAATTATGTAGAAATACTTTTTTTAAATATTAAAATAAACTTTATTTAACTAGATAATGCGATATAGTAAAACTTTCAATGTATTAAATATCTCTTTTCTATTGTTAGTGTCGTTTTTCCCACAAACGTAGAATAAGGCGAAATATAAAAATTTTAAAAAAGATTTTTATTTTGTTACGCCGAAGTATAACTTCCAACGCGTGTACATAAGAACACACACATGTGTTGATGTGAAGATTATCAATATTAATTAAGACATTAACGAAGATACTATTACCGTATTCGTATTTGTTTGAATCACAACGGCACCTGCTGGTGGCGCTCTCTGGTTTTGTCTTTGCGCGACCTAAACATTAATAAATACATATTATCTATTAAATAATAAATAGTGGCGGAATAACTGTATACAAAAAACTATAATATAAAACATTTCTTAAAGAACTTTCAAGTCTGAACGAATGTCATTTGTTTTTAATGATAATCAAAGAAATTAAGGAAGTTCTGAAATCTACATCGATATCGTAACGAAACGAGAGACCAGTCTTAGAACAAGACAGAAATTTAGCGTTCAGTCTGACACCAAAATCCAGTTTTGACATACCAAGTCTCGTTTCTAAGTCTTCCTAGGCCAAAAAATCGTTGACATTTCTCAGGCTGGATCACCTTCTTGCATATAAATAATGTGTTTATTTGTTTTATGGAAAAAATAGACTCTAGATCTGACTCCAAGACAAGATAGTCCATATAGAATTTTGATATTCCGGTCGAACCCGGTAAGTATTACACTCTCTTAACATGCTTTACAGCGCATGCACGTTTAATTTGGTTAATTTCATGCAAATTCTAAACACTACTAGATTGCCACAACGCGGATTTTCAAATAGTTTTATAATTTTCGTGAAGTGTTAACATAACGATTGGGGGCTGAAGATCCACCATTACTCTAAACGCTAAGAGCTTCATATATGTATGACTTTATTGAAGTGAAACTTCTTTAGATGCATGAGGGTAAAATTTTTAACGGAACGTCACGAGGATGTGCAGCGTTTTTGTCGAAGTTTTCTTCGGGAAAGAGCAATTGAGACCGATTGAGAGAAGGGTGAATTACTTTAAAAAAATTATATTTTTTAAATTAAAATTTGGTAAAGAGAATTAATGAAATATCAATTAGTATTTTATATTTTATGCAAAATAATTTATGGAAATCTCAAATGACAAATTGTAAATTAAAATGCCAGGTGTTTTTATTATCAAAGAAATAAATTTAAAAAATTAAATTTATTATTTGTATTAATTCTCGACACTTTTAATGACAATTAAATTCATTAAATTCCTAACATATCTTCCTTTTTCCCTCCCTCTAAGTCTCGGAAATCTAAAGTTTTATATTTGTATAAAAATGAACAAGGTTTAAAAATTAGTTTGCCAAAGAAGTTTCACTTCTGACATGTGTACCTTTACCCCTACTACTTAAAATTCATAGAAGAGCTGGTTTATGTCATGGCTAAATAATTATACTATAATTACGACTGTATTTATATTTAAACTGTTTTTATATTTTGATATTTGCATACTGATTTGACATATTGTCTTTGGTTTGGCGTCGTAATAAAACAGATATGAAATAACATCACTCGAAGTTTCGAGCATAGACTGCTGCATCAAGTTGACAGGTTATATGAAAACTAGCTCCGTCATTCATACCTTCCATCACAGCGTTAACAGAATGTGATAGACAGAGACGACTATATTTCAAGGAGTGCAGTTAGATTTAGTTTTAGTGAATAAAGGAACTAGTTTTCATGAAGATTTTGTCATACGTTTGTACGTTATACGCGTACATCTAACGTGCGATTTGTTATTAAATGAAAATCACACACAAAATACGTGCAGGTTAATATTAACTATTTAATTTTTTACCATGTGTCGCTTGACTACTTTGAAGTAACTGATAAATTGGTGCTCTAGTAAAAAATAATAAAATATATAAATGAACAAAAAACTCTTATACAATGGGGCTATAAAAAAATATTATTTAAAAAATCTATAAAATCTGACAGCTAAAGACGGCAATAAAATGGTATCAAAGTATTTTATCACAGCTATAAATACTAGGTATTCACTGTGATTTTTCACTACAAAGTATTTGTCACTGTGATTTTACTAATAGCAGGTTAGTGGTGTTAGTAGGCACTTACTTGCGTTTGAATGCCGGGGCTTACTTTATGGGCGAGTAGATGCTTTATAAGCGATGTCGACGTATTGGCGGTCGATTCTAACGCTTGCGACAAATGCGGATGGGACGCTGGTTGGGCCTGAAATTATTTTAAAAAATACAGCGGTAATTTCTCTATTATAAAATAAAAAACTCTTCTCTTAAATAAAATAAATCAGCGGCGCTACAATCTTTATATATCTGGGCCTCAGCTTTCTGTGTCTACTTCATGATCATTTGTCAATCTAAATAGGCAAGTTGGTGATCAGCCTCCTGTGCCTGACGCACGACGGCGTGCGTGCTTTTTGGGTCTAAGGCAAGCCGGTTTCCTTCACTGGTCGAGCGATTGTAATTATCTATTACCTATTTTTTTTTTATTTAATTCCACACTTATCGTGTGCATATTATGAAAAAAAAATTATAATGAAATTTTTCATTAAAATGGTGGCAACCGAATTAACGGCATAGGACCCAGCTCATTGATTAACATCCTTAGAAATTAATTAATATTTTTCTTTCGTGACACATAAAACAAAGATAAAAAAAAATCTTTAATGTCATATAATAAACAGTATGAATAAAGCGTTATATTGAGTAATCGCGAGATTTTTATGCCAGTCACGTGGCATACATTAATCGACAATGACGTAGCATGATTGTAAATAATTCTAATACTGCAGTGTTTACCAACGAGGAGCCTACAGAGGGCTATTCGAAAATTTATTAATTTTTTTTGGAATTAATTTAGTAATTCGTTACAATTTCCTAGTGAGTTTCTTAAGTGAACAATTAAATTTGTAATATGATGTATAATATCATTTTTAATTTAATAGGGGGGGGGCATAAGAATTTTAGAAAGCCTGAGGTGGATCATGGCCTATAAAAGACTGGGATACACTGTAACTGTCTTCGAGATTAATTTCGCCGGATACTGTCTTTGATGGAAATATCAAAAACAGTGAAAAATTTTGACGTGTGACAGAAGCATAGTACTATATAGAAACTGGTGATTCTTAAATTTAACTGTTTCATTTTTTTAACAATTTAAATCTGAAAGGGTTTTTTAAATCTTCTCAAATAGCTACAGTTCGATTCCCGAACACAACAATTTTCTGGACACATCTATTTATTTACTAATTATATGTAGTATTTAAATAATGTGAGTTACCTGGGCTTGCGTAACAACTGGTTTGACGTCATTCTTATTTGTTAACTGTGCCTTCAGAATCGGTGATGACGGTCCTGTAAATAAATATCATTTATAAAACTTCATTTTCATTTTTGAAGTGACAACGTCTTATAATTCGATGGAGCCGGCTGCACGCACGAAAAAACATGACTCATGCGGCGTTACCTCGCTCTGAGGCGTTCCATTTAAGGCTTGAAGTGCAAGCGAGAGCGCGAAGCGACAGAGAGGCACAATCGGACTCCGCGCTCTTCAGCGTTCGACATCTGTCTCTCTCCTACTTGAGTGAGCGATTCGTGACGTTGTCACGTTCAACTATCGTCAGTAAACCGACTTTACAGACAACCGATTTTTTTTTAATAAATTGATAAAAAAATATATAAAAAAATGATAAAAAAATATATATTTATTATGGAACATAAGATACAGGTATCACTTAATCGCTAGACATCCTTACTCATCGGCAAAGAAGACAGAGGGTGTAGGCCGAGAGAAAAAGCAGGCGTAAAAAACTCTCGGTACTCTTTTAAAATAGCAAAATCATCAAACAACACTTATTTTAAAACAAATATCGCAAATTAATTAGAAGTAGCCTGTCTAGCACTAGTCCCAGGCCCTTTCATCAACTAGATAATCGTTAACTTTATTGTAAGCCTTTTTTTTTTTGGGCATTTTCCCCTGAGCACTTTCTTTGGAACCCTTAGATCATTTGGATGTTGCTCTTACTGGTACAGCCTCAGCTGGCAACCACAAGTCCATACAGGCAACAGGATTTGTTTTGATTAGCATTTAATTTTGTACTGATAACACATAGCAACAAAGTCCATCGGTGCACAACCGGGAATCAAACCTACGACCACAGGGATGAGAGTCGTACGCTGAATGTCTTACCAGCGGGTGTAGTGGTTTTTCCCGTATTCTTTGCTCGTATTCCGACGTACAACTGCTGCATTTCGCCACTCGATGTCGCCACCGTATTAGGGCCAACCGTACCCCCAAACACAGTTCTGGAAAATAAATATTATTACTGGCAACTATTTTGATTAATTTATGTTATTGTATCTAAAAAAAGCAAGCAAAGAGCATTGTTAGTGGCTTCAGAGTGCAACTCTCATCCCTGAGGTAGTAGGTTCAATCTGTACACCAATGGACTTCCTGTCTATGTGCAATAAGGAAAATATCGTGAGGAATCCGGCTTGCCTTAGACCCAAAAAAATTGACGGCGTGTGTCAGCCACAGGAGGCTGATCACATATATATTATATAAAATTGACAAACGGTAATGAAAAAGCTACAGAAATCTGAGGTCCAGATCTAAAAAAGTTTTAGGGCCACTGATTTATTTATTTTTTTTATTTTATCTAAAATATATTGCAACATCATTAAGGAATCTTCTAACAAAGTCTTGTTGTAATATAAAAAGACATTTACCTGACCAATCTCGGGAAGTGCGCAGGCGCAATAATCCCCTTACGTCCGACCTTCGTGCAACACGTCATATAGTTGCGATACATCTCCGCGGCGTCGCACGTACTATTATCGTTCGCTGGTAGCGGCTCGTACGTCGATCGCAACCACGCTTGGGCAAAATGCTCGTTTTCCTATAAAGAATCAACAATATTGATTAAATATCATTAACTAGATATTTCACCCTCACAATTTGGTCGCTTATAGGTAATATATTCGCACTTAATTTTAAAAAAAGGCCTTACAACCTTCGGACCTCGGTTGGTCTCAAACTATCAGTGATCAGGCCCCTGTGCCTGACACACGTAAATATTTGTATCTAAGGCAGTGTTTCCCAACCTTTTTTGGTGCCATGTCCCACCCTTACCCTTTAAGTACACAGCAAGTCAAAACATAATGAAAACTTAAATTCCAAATGTTAATAAATTTTCGAATAAACCTTAACAATCAAATTTAATTTAATTTGCCCCCCTGTGGGGCATAGGCCTATAGTTAGGAAACACTGGTCTAAAGCATGGTGGGTTTCTAACGAAGATTTCCTTCATTTTTGACATTTACTTGCTGATAATGTAGCTTTGGGTTGACATGTACCACGATACCTAAAGAACAACACCCTGGTGTTGTCGACCACCCAGGAAAGGAAGAGTGGGCAGGCCAAAATGATGCCACCATCATGGCTAGCTGGTGACTTACTAAAAATAACAAGAAAATAACGAGATACTGACTGTTGACAAAGATCGAGACATCGGGAAAGAGTTGGAGCCTTCAATCAAAAGGGGTCCATATCCGCAGGTGACCAACATATTACTACTTACATTTAAAAAAATGCTTTATTATTATTAATGTGTCTTTATGGTCAAAATCGATCCAGAGTTTTAGAGTTTATTTTTTGCCAGCTGTTAATCTAGTTAATGTATAACCTGCACAGTTCTCTGATGCAAGTGCGACACCTGTATCGAGGAAAGAGAAGTGGTGGGCGTGACGTTGGGCGGGGCTGAGTTGGACACGATGATGTGGGCGTGAGGGCTCGATGACGTCACCGGCTCTTGGGGCTTCACTTGCACTTGCGGCTGAAATATTAATTAGTTATAGTAATGAACAATGTCACGCTATCATAATTCTTGATCTTGATCACGGTTATTGCAGGAGTTATTTTTTGTAGAGCAAAGCGGAAGTATAGATATATTATGTTGAACTTTAAACAAATATTTATAAAAATAAGAATATAACTATATAAGAATTTAAATAAACACTGTAATGAAAATTGTTCAATATACAGATGAAAGAGCTCGCAAATCATAGACTAATCAAAAGATAATAGACTACATGATGATGTATGTTTTATAGAAGACATCTTTGGTGTTATTTAGTTATGTACAGATGATTTGGTGTTTTGTAAATTTTTATAATTTCACGTAAAAAAAACACAAATTGGGTTATGTCTTTCAAAGTAGCTTTGACGCTTATATTATTTCTTTCTTTCTTAATTTTACAGAAACCTAACACTAATACAATAGAAAACTTATTAATATAAAAATTAAACAAAACAAGAAAACAAGAAATCCTAAACCATTTTATATCTAATTATAAATAATGGAATTCATGTAAATTCAGCCAGTGTGCAACTAATTATCATCTCATTATTAAATGTAAACTGTCAAAACGACAACTGACATTTGACACGTGTACGCCGCAAATTGAGAGCGCTACGCAGAACAGGGATAAGACAATTGGTATTATGGAACAGAAGGCAAACAAGCGAGTCACTTAGAAGTGCTTAACCGTCACTCAGGGACACCTGCATCGCCACGATGCTTAAAAGTGTTGCCGGCCTTTAAGAGCCCTACGCTCTTGAAAAATCCTAAATTTAGGTTTTGAAATACCACTACTGACAGCTGGTCTGTGGAACCGGCATGAACCGGGTGCTGGCATGTGAAACCAGTGTGAGGGCCCAAGGCCCGGTATCAGTTAACACAAAGGTCTCCTTCTAGAGAGTTCTATAAAAAAAGAGATTCATAAAGCGATACAATTTAGTAACAATTACCTGCTGTTGTTGAGGTTTCTCGGACTCCCTTTCAGAAACAGCGGCGGGTCCACTCACAGTTTCCACCACACGCATTAGTATACACGCGCGTGGACCGTAACTTTGGGCCTACAATATGTAATGTCAATAAAAATCACACATTTTGTAAGCTCTCAAATGACCCAGAAAACAAAACTGTATATGTATTTGTAATATTGTAATCAATTTGTTTTACTGTCACATTTTTTTTGTACTTTTTAAAATTAGTAAATAAATTAATTAATAAATGTACTCTTTCGTCTCTTTCCGTCCTTTCGTCTTGATATCAGACGAGCTCAGTTTTTATTAAAGAATATTTCTGAGCATTTCTCTTCTGCCTCGTAATTAGCTACTTATGTAAACTAACCCTAAGATTAGCTTTTGCTTTTGTATTAATATTATTTTTTAGATATAGTTTTAGTTACATTACGAGTGTTGTGTTTCTGTATTTTGTTAATTATTAATGCACTTCCTGTACTTTCTTGTACCCTCCTCAGTAGGTACGTATTATCCTCTCAAATATCACAACATGTTTACAAGGAGGACAATCGGATATTAGGATTATGCAAATATGTTATAGAAGCGATATACACGTGTGAAAATTACATGAGAACTTAAAAATGCGCAGCGCTAAACAGAACCATGCAACTTGCTCACAATCGAGTAGCTTGCAATATTCGAATCGTAATAGTTACGAGTATATATTTCTTCTAGTGTTGTAATATAATTCGTATAAGCCAGCCTTGAGTTTTGTGGTTAAGTTGATTAAGCTTTTGTTTTATCCAATATTGCCTGGGCGCAGGGAAAAATAATATTTTTTTGTATATAGCGAAATGATAAGTGAAATTCATAGAACTTTAATTATAACTAGGCATATTATAAGCATATATTTTTTTATTATATACTCAGGCGCATAAATTATTGCGTTTTATAAACGTTTTCTTAATAAATTATTTTTTAACATAAACATTATAATTTCGAATAAATAAAAATCATTTCAAATTCTACTGAAAGTAGTTTTTAACATACCTCAACAGTAACAAGAGAAACCAATGTATGAACTAAACCAGTGACTCTCGCTACCGCTTCGCTTGCCGCTTCCCCCAAGGAAGTTAGTGCGTATACGCACTCCAACGTACAAACGAGCACCATTATATCACGTAGAGTTAGCAACGAACACACGTCACTATACACCTGCAAAATATCTAATTTAATATGGGACTAGAAAATTTGCTTCTACCCTCCTAACATAAAACAACTGTTGTACCAAACAAATTGGGGGAAAATATATTCTAAATCTTCATAGCATATTTTACAAAAATATTAACTTTTAATTATAAAATATAAAATGACTGAATTATACCTCATGCAAAAATAGCTAGTTTCAGACCCGTATTCTGGAACGTCCACCAAACTTAAATCTAGTTAAAGAGATTTAAACTATTAATTCTATATGAAGTTTGACATATTTGTAATTAATATAATATATATTAAAAATTCATAACGAAAAAGAAAAAAAAAGGGTGCGTGTACTTATGTACGCGCGTAAGAAGTTATACTTCTTTGGCATTATTAAAAATAGTTTTTGATTGCAATAATCAAAGACTGGAAAAGGAGTCATTATAGTCAATAAAGTTCAGTTTACATTTGAAAAATTAAATAAATAAATATTTATTAATATTATATTTATTATTATTTTCTAATATTAATTAGTATTGATTTAAATATTCAATTTAAATCACTTCTGATTATAATTCAGACGCACATATAAAATTCGCACAAATAATATTTTCACTTACCTTTGCCTCAAGGGACCTCAGCAACGCCTCTTCATTGGCCTCATTCTGGGCCAATTTGTTAAGTAACTCCAGCGCGGCCAAAATCCTCGCGCGATCGGGCGACGATAAAGCAGTCTGTATCGTTGATAAAACATGCCTCGATATGAGACAGGTAGCAGGATCCTAAAATGTACGACAACATTTAAAAAAATCATCGAACCATTTTTTTAAATTATTTATTAATTATAAAAAAAAAGTACAAAAATGTACGTGATGGTGGAACATAAATTGGTCACAATTTCTCCGTCCACCGAAGCGTCGACATTCATTACATATTTGGTTTACAATCTTAACGTACAAAGTGACAGTAGGAACCTGTTATTGACAACGGACACGGTTCACGGTCTCGAGGTAAAATAAAAAAATGTGTGCGTGTACTAGGTGTACACACGTAAGAAGTGAAACTTATATAAAACCTTTGTTGTACGCAGAGCCATAATTGGTTTGTTTTAAGTTTAGAGGTCCGAAACTATTTCTTTAAACACAGTAAATTTTGATGCACTGCCTAGCATACAATTTACAAATTAATTGCTGCAAATTGCGATTAGCAAATTTCAAGTCGAAAATGTAATCCGTTGTCAAACTTCAAAGTCAAAAACATACTATATGTCATATTTTAACGCCGATAAAGAAGTTTGACTTCAAAAATCAACATGGCGCGTAACGGAAAAATGTGACGCGTAACGCAAAAATTTTACACTAAATTTTTTTCCAACCCCGATAAAGAAGTTTCACTTCAAAAATTTAAAAAAATCGGTGGCGCTACAATCTTTTAGGTCAATCTAATGGGCATTTGATCAGCGTCCTGTGCCTGACATATGTCGACTTTTTGGTTCTAAGGCAAGCCGGTTTCCTAACGTAAAAATGTTAATGTAAAATCCTAAAGTATCGAGGTAGGGTGTCTTTAAAGGTAAATATAGAATTAAAGAAAAATATTGCGAATACGTTTCGGTTCGTTTTTAATAGTATATTAGATATTTTTGTTATTCATATTTTTTGGTAATTTCTTAAATTATTTCTACTTTAAACTGTTATGTTTTTTTCTTTATCACGAGATGGAGTAACTAGTAACAGAAGACTTCATTTTTTTAGGTAAACGTACTAACAGTACATTTCATGAAAATAATATATTAGACATTATGTTCCAAAATTTGAGCTCCATTCATAGAACCATTACAAGTTTGAAAGATTTCTTATTACAAATATTGGTAAAATAATCACATGAATCACTCATAATATTACCTTAATTATAAGCTCAGTTGATATATTTCCAAGAGTGTCCAAACCACTTTGCCGTAGTGTACCCACCCAACAATTTGCACAGAGTAATAAAAACCTAAAAACAATATTAAAATAACACGTAAGCATACCCGCAAACGATAAGGAACAGTGATAAAAATTATTCATTAAATATATTACGGCTTATATTTTAATTTTTATTAAGAAAATTATAATATAATAACTAATTTATTGTCACACACACAGGTAGGTACTACTACTCAAGTTTTTACTAAGAATTAAAATTTTCCCTAAGGGAGGGTTCAAGTATTACGTAACGAAATTGGGGGGGTCCTTTTTTTTCGTTACGAGGGGGGGATTGAATAACCCGTTATTGTTAATATAGTTTTCGACTTTCCAGTCCTTTTCACCACATAATGGTAACTTTAAGGTATAACGAGTCACTGAGTGGTCACGAAAGTCTATAATCTCCAAAAATTGCGTGACGTAATACGTGAACGCTCCCTAATAAAAAAATCCTTGAAAAAAATAAAAGGAAAAATTATTTTTTTAATAATTATATAACTACGTACCGAATAAGTGTTGTATTTCTGGATAGATATTGCACATTATCCTCATGGAAGGACAGTGACCGTACAATAGACGCTATTTGCAAGACCCGCTGTGTGTACACACAACTGGCTCCACCGGGTAATTCTGGTGCAAAGAGCTGATCTTCCTCCGACGGTTCCGTCACCCAATCTTCCATCTCCTGTTGATGAAGCTAAAGTTGTTGGTAGAGATGATGTTCCGAAATAAAAAGCAAACAAAAACATAAATTAAAGTAATAATACATTTTTATTGAATGCTTTAGTGAATGTCTCAAAATTAATAACATAGGAACAGTGTAAATACCAAAAAAAACTAAATTACATTTTTGTATGTTTATATATTTATTATATTGGTATATACCATATTGGTATATATGTTACAGCAAATTTTGTCTCAAAACTGAAATGTATAAGCTCAAACACCCAAAGAGTACTTCTGATTCATATACATATATGTGATATGGTTGGAAATAGATAATATTTGAGTATGATGATCTATTTAAATTAACTGTATGTATTGTTTGTAAGCAAATTTTTCAACACTAAATGAAATCAAGATGATTTTGATTCAAATCAAGAAATTAGGTCAACTTAGGGACATTATCAATTTCATCAAAATCGATTCAGTATATATATACATGATGTATGCCAAATTAATATAGGTACATATACTGAAAACAATTTTATTTTAAATTTTTCTTTATCAGTTGGTTTATTGTTAAATTATTATTATGCCAAGCAAGACATGCCTTGTCCATAGTTTTGCATAAAAACCTCTCTTATAAAAGAATATAATCACTTACATCTTCAACAACTTTATCCAGTACATCATCATCATCTCCACCGTTCATGAGACAATCTGTCAATGTGTTATGTGCCGCTAATGCTTGTACCATCAATTCAGGCTGTTCGATTCCAGGTTGCATAAACTTAGTTTCATCAGCCAATTCCTTAGCTCCGCCGCCTCCAGCACGCATTTCCCAAAAATCATGAGGATAACGACCACGCGCTTCATAATATGAACGACCAATTGTGTCTCGAAGACTTGCTAAAAAACATACAAAACCTGTATAAATTTTTGTTCCGAGGCATTGACTTTGGAAGTTTATCTGTTACTTATTCTAGTGTTAAAACTAAAAATTGAGTTACTTAAGACCTCAGGTGTGATCAAGTTAATTTAGTTCAAAGATAGTTAAATTATTACTAATTTTGTATTAGAAATAACTTACTATCTGTAAAAAAAAATCTTGAATGTATCTTAAGAATGGCTAAATATTGTAAATGTTACAATAACAAATGGTGATTAAACTTACACAAGAACAAAATAAATTTAGAAAGTAAATTGGATAGTTGACAACTGGAAACAAACTATACTGTATCTGCCCAATATTGTGATGTATGAAACTAAACATAGCAATACAAATACAAATATATCTTACAATGATTATATACTCCAGCATGTGCCAACAAAAAATCTAGTATGTGTGGAGTTGTATTCAAAGGCAGCCTGTTTGAATGGTCCGCAGCCAAAACAGTACACACATTGATGGCAAAGTCCTGTTCATTTGGCATTGGCGATAACAATGACAACGTAAGCCTCTCTGATGGCCCCGCAAATTTAGGAGTTGTAGTTTTTAATTGTTCACCAGATGCTAGAAGAAAATAGATAATAAAATGATTAAAATACATAGACAGAAAATCTCTTTAAGAAATATTATTTGATAGCCTGATTTTCATAATTATGTATATGTTAATGCTACTGCTAGCCTAGACTTTACAAAATGACACAAAAACAAGCATTCATTCATAAAAGAGATTATTAGATATATACCATATGTTGACGATGTGATTCTATCAGCTTAGAGGAAGAACAGAAGCTAGGCTAGATCTTGAACATTAAAACAAATTACCAGAAATATAAGTGCCACTACCAAAACTAATTCTAGGCATGCCGCTACGACTCCGCCTCGGATCTTCATCCATGTCATTATCATCATCCCTGCCTGGTGGACCTTTTGCTCGTTCATATCTTAAACACAAAATACTAAAGTCAGCAAAAGTACCTCAGTCAAAAAATTGGTCTCACCTGATATCAGAACAGGTATATCCCATGTTACTTTACTGTGGGAAAAAAATACATAAAGCTAGTAAGCTTCTTCTTGTTTATGAATTACTATATATGTAAAGTACAAATAACTCTGTCTTTTATATAAACCCAAACAATAAAATTTACTCATTTCTATAAAAAGGGTACATTGTAAGATAAAGAATGCATTCAAATCCTGGCTTTGGAACAATGACTTATTCTATCTATATGCACTATATCTATAAGAACTTATTCTTGGCCATTTGAATGGTGCTTTATGAATGAAGCAATGCAAATGCATGAAAACACTGAGAGGAGACCAAGGTTTGAGACTCAAAAATCTAGGTAAAAACAAAAAATCCAAAAGACATTTACACAATGTGTTTTTCCTTACATTGTCAGCAGCTTAAATAATTTAAAGAGTTTTACATTATGATGTTATATGAACTCACTTTTCAAGATACATGCCATAGATCCTTCTTAAAAGTGTTGACCCATTTACACACGGGTAGGGCAATTTGAGTAATCGCAGAAATGATTCCCATGTGTCTGTTTGATTGACCTTAAAAATTTAATAGTTATAAAGTATCAACAATATTATTATATTTATTTAATACTATAAGAGATCTGAATAGTATAGTACAGGACATTGAAGTTAGTTGAAAAGCTTAATTATGAAGTTTTAATTCATAAAAACATAACTATAATAAATAATAAGAACAACAAATGGTCATTTAAACTTACTCTACTCAAGCCACCTTTTTGTTGAACCGAGGCATAAAGTAAATATAAATCAATTTCAACACCATTCACTACTGGCACTCTGTATGGTATACTGTAACAAAACAAGAATAGAATATGTAATATGAAACTGCCAATATCATAGTATGGGGCAAAATTAATGCACTTTACTTACTTTTTACTTTCATTAAACTGCTTCAATTCTTTAAGAAATGTTTCTTTGTCGTTAAGGTAATCCCTTGACTTGGTGTTTATTTGAGTCTTACCCATTTTTGTATTTATTTCTATTAGCGGCATCGCTGAGACGCTAAGCGTCGGCAGTCGATACCAAATTTGCACTTATTTTAATACTGTAAAGATAACTTGAGTTTAGTAATCGATCAAAAAGCCATGTTATAGAAAATAATTATTTAAACAATTTACAATCAAAAGGAATTACAATAAATTTCAAAACTTATCAATAAGTTACTCAGAATAATTGGATTTGTAGCCGTAGGTTTACTTAACCGAACTTCATTCTTTGATAGATGACAGTGACACTAGCAGTTATATGAAAATGTGATCGGGACTTCAACACACATGTAAGTAGTCTGTGCATGTAATTTCAAAACATATGAATCCAATCTTGAAGGGTTTGGGGGCCTCATAGCCTAGCGGTCTTATTAAGTGGCAGCTAGGTGAGGGGTACCGGTTTCGATTCCCGGTTCGAGGGCAAGTTTTAATTTAATTTAAATTTGTTCTCGGCCTTTGGGAGGGTTGTGCGGTACCGGGCGAGTGCCTAAACCGTACATGGAGGACATGGTCGAAATTTCTAAGGCAAAAAGCACGAATTATAAAAATCTTGACGCTGGCTAATGCACAAACCGTGCCAGAGCGATATAAATAAAAAAATGGTGCGTGTACTTATGTTAAGTTATACTTCTTTGGCTTTCTTTATTTTTTTAAAATATTAAATAATTAATAATAAATATTTAGCGTTAATAATTTAACAATATTTAATATTTAGTATATTATTCAATTATTAACTAATATTATTAATAATAATCATTATTATTTATTATTTTATTATATTATTCATTCAATTTAATAAATAGGTATGTTTCATAACCTTTTAACTAAGTAACAATAGGTCTTTGTGAAAAAAGATTGCTAAATTTCTTTGAAAAAATAATTAAAACTCCTTTATTTGTTTAAAAGCTAAATGTCATTATGTTCATTCAAAATTCTTGGCATAGCTGCTAACTTCACGCATATTCTATTTCTTTTTACTTGTAGATTGTCTTATTCCCATCTCGCTCGCGCACGCTATAATCACACTGACAACTTTGTGTCACGGTGCGCGCGCATCGTAAAATTTCACTCTCATAAATTTTTCATAACGCGCCTAAAGAAGTATAACTTCAATAAAAAACTTGAAGGGCCTCATAGCCTAGCGGTCTTATTAAGTGGCAGCTAGATGAGGGGTACCTGTTTCGATTCCCGGTTCGAGGGCAAGTTTTAATTTAATTTAAATTTGTTCTCGGCCTTTGGGAGGGTTGTGCGGTACCGGGCGAGTGCCTAAACCGTACATGGAGGACATGGTCAAATTTCTAAGGCAAAAAGCATGAATTATAAAAATCTTATACTTGACGCTGGCTAATGCACAAACCGTGTCAGAGCCATTTAAAAAAAAATCCAATCTTGTTGAGGACCGATTAAAATTTTCTAATTGATTCTAATTCAACTTATGGTCTAATTCATTCGTGGTTATAGCTCTCAAAATAAGATATAAAATATTTACGGCCCTATTACAAACGTGGATTAACGTTACGATGATTGTTTAAGGAAAATCATTTGACTACGTTAACAAACACTCTCATGTTGTTGTTGACTTTCCAAGCGAGGTTTGAAGACATATTAAATAATCTGCAATGCAATATCTAGAAATTTCGTGGACTGAATTTCGTACAAACGTCTCCATACTTCAAGAACTTGGTATTAAGCAGCGTCTGTTCTCAAGAGTTCAATCTCCCATCCTTACATTCTTCGGACATGTATCTGGGCGTGTTGATCAGTCCATAGAACGCCTTGTTGTCCAAAGGAAAATGGAAGCCACTAGACCGCGCGGAAGGTCACCTACGCGTTGGACGAACCAGATCAAGTCTGTTGTAGGAGGTTCACTCAATGATTGCAGCACTGTGAAGACGTCATGCACAAAAAGGAAGAGGCGGAAAGGGCCAGGGAGGATGATCCTGCAGCCCACCCGCGTCGCCGTAGGAGACCACAGCGCCGCCGTTGCACCGTGCAACCCCGTGTGTAATCCTGGGCACGCAGTTGCTCCAGCGGGGGAACAGGGGTCCATGCGTCGAAAAGAAGGGATGCTGACGCATCCCTGCAAGCATCGTGCCCGACCTCCCCCAGCTTTATAAACAGGGTGACTTGGCCGATGTGAAAGGCCCTTGCTGTGCCAAGGTCCATTCCACATCATTCGTGGCCGTAGAGGACCGTGATACTAACGGCTGATCGCGTGGCTGGATGCGGACAAGGCCACGCTGTTACCGTGTCCTGCCCCGGGCGATTGCTGGTGGCGCCGTGGGGTTTTAGTGGGTATGCACTGTTGTGCGAGTCCCACATAACCCTTCCCCCCAAGGTCAACCGTGCCGCGGGAGGGTATGCTTAACGCATTTCCCCACGCAAAAAAAAAAAAAAAAAAAATGATTGCAGCAGGATGCTAATAATAGGCAACGATGGCGAAACGTGGTGAAGCGCATCACATCTGTTTCTTATAAAATTACTACTACATAGCGATCACGACTGCTCTGTCAAGTGTGTACCTACTGGATAAGAAGAATCTGCAATGGTCTTAAAAATTTGTTAATCATGTTTTAAGATTATTGTCTGCATGTATTAGTATCATGATATCAAATTCAAATTCAAAATTCAAAAATCATTTATTCACGTAGGTAACACAATGTACACTTGTGATTCGTCATTAAAGAAATAAATATTAATGCTTCTAATTTTACATTTACTGCCAGTTCTCAAATCAAGGGCGTAGAACGGAAGAGAAGAACTGGCAATAAACTCTCCGCCACTCTTTTTAATCGCCATGTTTTTTTTTTTTTTTTTTTTTACAACGTTTGTAAGGAGCTGCAACCATTACACCATGTTCCACATGACATTTTAAGTAATTAATAATAATAACATAAATAAAAACAAAGACTTGTCCCCTATCAGCAGGAGGCATGGTGAAATAGGAGCACGCACTTACATTCTCGTGGGAACAACACGCAAACACATAGTCGAAATAATTAACATCACCGCATACACGAATTCAAGTACGACCAGTCACCACAAGTAGCACCCGTTCACGAGTATGACGCATGGCCAGCCATCGGCCCCCTCGCCATATTTTAGAGAGAGAGACAACCCGACGCATGGACGCCGCCACAAACAATGACATTTAAGCGAGCATGACGATCTTTGAAATGTGGACTTGGCTACATAAGAAAATAATAATAATACTGAAATAATTGGATACCACATGGATCACGGTTTGTTCCCACTTTACATTAAAACAGTCGTGGATGTTGACGATCGCCCCAGAGTCTGGAAATGCAGCCGAGAGATTCAGTCGTGTTACCTATAATATATACTGGAGCAACTCATATCCAAGCACTAGGATCGTTTAAATATTCATTTATATTATAATAAGCCTTAGCAAGCAGTTTTACTTTAATGTATGATTTAAATTTATTTATTGACAACGCTTGTATCTCACTAGGGATTTTGTTGAAAAAACGTATACAATTGCCTTGGAAAGAATTACTCGTTTTATGCAGCCTTCTGGTTGGTGCGCTAATTTTGTCTTTATTACGAGTACTATAATTATGGAAGCTACTATTCTTTTTAAAGATATCTATATTTTTCCGCACATACAAAATATTCTCATAAATGTATTGACTTGCCAGAGTCAAAATATGTAATTCCTTAAATTTGCTTCGGACCGACTCCCGGGGACAACCCACAGATCGCTCTTATAGCCCGCTTTTGCACTACAAATATCGATTTAATGTCAGCTGCATTACCCCACAAAATAACACCATATGACATTATACTATGAAAATAGCTGAAATAAACAAGCTTTGCTGTGTTCTCATCCGTAAGATCGCGTATCTTTTTTACTGCGAACGCTGCGGAACTTAGCCTATTCGAAAGACCTTCTATGTGTCGGCCCCACTGGAGTTTACTATCTAAAGTAATTCCCAAGAACACCGCATTATCAACAAAGTCTATTTCCTCGTCTTTAATTATTATTTGAGAATGACTACTTTTTACATTTGTAGTTACAAATTTAACACATTTTGTCTTCTTTTCGTTTAACTTAAGATTATTTGTATTAAACCAGTGAACTACACTGGAGATGGCACTGTTTACGTTATCAAGTGATGGATTTTGTCGTTTCACTTTAAATAAAAGCGAAGTGTCATCAGCAAACAGTACTATCTCGTGAAGCTCCTTTACAAGAAATGGCAGGTCATTTATATAGACGAGGAATAAGAAGGGACCAAGTATGGAGCCTTGCGGTACTCCCATAGTAACAGAGGATCCCTGTGATATAGCTCCATTTACATTTACCTTTTGAATTCTATCGCTCAGGTATGATTCCACAAGATTTAGCGCTTTTTCGCCAATGCCATAGTGTTGAAGTTTCTTGATTAGGATTTCGTGATGGACACAGTCAAAAGCCTTTGATAAGTCGCAAAAAACTCCAATGGCATCATGAGAATTTTCCCAAGCATTTAAAATCTCGGAAATTAATTGAATGCCAGCATCTGCTGTGGAGCGACCTCTTGTAAAACCATACTGCTGGCTATGCATAATTTTATTATTATTAAAATGTATCAATAACTGTTCAAGAATGATTTTTTCAAAGATTTTACTCAAAGCCGGCAGCACAGATATGGGTCTAAAATTTGTGGGGTCCGAAGTGCTGCCCACTATCTTAGTTGAAATGAACAATTCATAAAAAGTACTAAAATCTTGGCAGACTTATTACTATACATATTTATAAAACCAAAAGCGAAGATAATCTAGACTTCTTATGAAATGTTTTTTTTTAATTTGTGGTAATGTCAATGATTTTAAACGCTTTAATATATATTTTGTATTTAATCACAACTACGTATCTCACTATGTTGTCGTTCCTAATAATCATAAGAGTTTTTATTTAGTTTAATTCCAAATCTCATATTGAATCATTTTCCTATTTAATTATTTAAACTTAAAGGTCTGTCAAATAATCTCGGGGAATACTTTTTTCTGAGAGGTCTCCTGTCAAAACAAATTGTAAAAGACTTCAACAATGTACTTAGTACATAATGTCAAAACTCAAAAGTTCAAAACATTAGCATGTGTTTTTAGGTTATGATATCCTGAAAATATAAAATAAATCACTTCCTATTCTTAACAATAATATAAAAACATAATAAAATAGAACAAAATGGTTAAGAAGAAAATTGATAATCGTATTCGTGTAATGATAGAAAATGGAGTAAAACTTGGACACCGAACAATGATTTTACTTGTGGGTGATAAAAGCAGAGATCAAGTAAGTTAACTTAAACGTTTTACATAATTGACGATAATAACAGTAAATTATCAATTAGTAAGTTCAATAGATCGATTAAAGTCCTCTCGAAGAAGTTGTCAACTGTTACATCTCTATTCCTCTGCGCCTTTCAGGTACCGATTTTGTATGATATGTTAGTGAAATCAACAGTCAAAGCAAGACCGACAGTGTTATGGTGTTATAAGAATAAGGATGAAGCTATTAGCAAGTGAGTATAGTTTTCACTGCAACTTGAATTAACAATTATTTTGTATGGTTTTATCATAACAATATTACATGTAGCTGTTAAAATATATTATTGGCTTTAACTCTTCTATTCTATAAATTGTATAATATTGCTGCTTTATTACTTGGTGTTTGATGCAACTAATTTAAATAATTTTATACAATTGTTATATTGTAGTCATGGACGTAAAAGAGCAAAAAAGATAGCAGCAGGTAAATTAGAAGTATCAGAAGAATCTCTGTTTGATTCATTCCGAGTAGCTACAACCATCCATGGTAGATACTATTCTGAAAGTCATGCTATGCTCGGACAGACTTATGGTGTTTGTGTTTTACAGGTAACACAATTTATTTTAAATTAATTTCTTATTTCATTGTACAAGTTATTGAATGGTCTGAAATTAAATTATGTGGGTTGAATTATAGGTTATTTTTATTTACTTTTGTAGACTGTAAAGTATGTTTATAAAACCATTATTTCTGCTATTATTTATATTTACCCTTTAAATATTTTATCAAGAAATAATTTTTATTATTCTGTAACTTTAATCTAATTAATCTGGAACAATTGTTATTAGGTATGTCAAAACAAGATGTGATTATAAATATACATCTAATTACAGGATTTTGAGGCTCTTACACCAAATTTAATGGCACGAACAATAGAAACAGTAGAAGGAGGTGGATTAATAATATTCCTATTGAAATCCATGAACTCATTGAGGCAGTTACACTCAATAACTATGGATGTACATTCACGGTAAGATTTTATATAAAACAAATTATTATTTTCTTACTTTAAAATTCCCTTTTTTAACCCATTTTTGTATCTTCAGGTTTAAAACGGAAGCACATGACACCGTTGTGAATAGATTCAATGAAAGGTTTCTACTATCTTTGGCCGACAATCCCCGATGTCTGGTTTTAGATGATTCACTCAATGTACTGCCAATATCCTCTAAAACAGCACAAGTAGATCCAGTAAATGCAGTGCCAGAGGTAAAGTATATACAGTATTGGTATTTGTAATTTATGTTAGAAATATCTTTTGTTCTTGTATCCTAGACTTATAAACCCCCTATTCCTGTTTTCCTTGAGGCTTGAATATATCTGAACATTTTTGTGCAAAAAAGGATATATGATACTAACATTTAGGAGCCTCTTTTGCATGCATTTTTTTCCATATTTGTAAAACATTTATTAATAATATATTTACAGTTTTTGTACCAGTATTTCTTATTCTGATGAGTGTCTTTTGTATACATAATTGAATTTTCATAAGAACTTTATTATGCCCTTGTATTAATAAAGATCTTCATTGCAGAAAGTAAATCCAAAACTGACAGAACTAATACAATCTCTATCAGACAGTCCGCCGGCAGGACCGCTGGTTGCGTTGTGTAGAACGTACGATCAAGCTACCGCGTTAGTAGCACTCATTGATACATTAGCCGACAAACAGTCTAGGTATGAAGAATTTTTATTTTACTTATAAACAAGAGATTTCTTTAGCTTATAGTAGATAATAGCCATCTTAATGGGTGAAGGTTTTCGGTAAAGAAGGTTAGTTCCAACTTTCCTTTACTCGGCGTTCCAAGTTGGGTTGCACTAGGTCATCATGATCTACTATTGAAAGTGTAGTGTGGACTAGACTTAAATCGATAAATTTGAATTTTTGTTTTATTTAAGAACAGATCTTTTTTTTTGAACTAATTACCAACAGTTTTTGGTCATTTTGATTAATTGGTTCATCCCATGGTTAAAGCAGCGTCAGGTTTTTCCGACTACCACGATAAAATTGTCTAATTTCGGGTTGTTATATGACACCCACAAATGACGTGACGTGCTATTGGTAAAAGAATTTTCGAAATTGGTTAAGTAGATCCATAGTTTATCTCCTACAACCTTACCTATATATTTACTAGCTGACCCGGCAAACTTTGTTTTGCCATGTACCTATATTATTTCTAGAAAAAAAATTTTAGTTCAATAAAAATAACTATCTACTATAATAAAAAATAGGGGTTAATCGTAGAAAATTTAGGGTTGTATGTATTTTTGTAATGGCACATTATAAAAAAATTAAAAATTAAAATTTCGTCCAAAAACAACAACAACAAACAAACATTTTATATGTTAGGGGTGGACAACCCTTATGACTTAGGGGTATGAAAAATAGATAGTAGTCGATTCTCAGACCTACTGAATATGCATATAAAATTTGATAAAAATCGGTTGAGCCGTTTCGGAGGAGTATGGTAACTAACATTGTGACACGAGAATTTTATATATAAGACTAGCTGATCCGGCAAACGTCGTTTTGCCATGTATATCATTTATAATAAAAAAAGGGGTTGATCGTGGTCGGGTGAAAATTAGGGGTTGTATGTATTTTTTAATGCTGTATCATAACAAAATTAAAAATTAAAAAATTATCTAAAAATTAAAAAAGAATAATTTAGGGATGGACTACCCTTAACATTTAGGGGGATGAAAAATAGATGTTGTCCGATTCTCAGTCATACCAAATACGCACACAAAATTTCATGAGAATCGATCAAGCCGTTTCGGAGGAGTTTAACTACAAACACCTCGACACGAGAATATTATATATTAGATATATTGATACCTGCTACATGGTTACCGTACACCTATCTTTTATTATTAATTTTTTACATTATTTACTTGAGGTGAATATGAACGATACCAGTGCTTCTTAGCAATCGTGGTCGAAGAACGTTTTTATTCGTAAATTTTAAATAAGTCCTTCTAATTATTGTTTTTTTTTATAATAAAATATTTTTTCAGACCACCCCACTGCCTTACAGCCAGTCGTGGTCGTGGTAAGTCGGCGTGTCTAGGCCTGGCCGTTGCGGCTGCGGTGTCACTGGGCTACGTTAACATCTACGTCACGTCTCCACACCCAGAGAACTTGATTACGTTATTTGAGTTCGTCCTCAAGGGTCTCGACGCCTGCTTGTACCAGGAACACATAGATTACAATATTGTTCGATCAACGAATCCAGATTTTAAGAAGGCCATTGTGAGAGTCAACGTTGCGAGAAATTCGAGGCAGACTATTCAGGTAATTAAAAATAATAGTGTTAAATATATTTTATTAATTATTATAAAATAAAACGTATCGCTTATAATATTTAAATATTAAAAAATAATAAGTATATATTATTGTATATTATTATTTAATTATGCTTCGTATATTTCTTCATTATTTTTATGCTGCTTAACATCAGATGAGCCATCTTACCGTTGTTCTATAGTAAAATAGTAAAAAGTTTTCTAGTATAGTGTGTAAAATTAAATATATCTTCTTGTTACTTCAGTACATAACCCCAGACGACCACTCGTTGCTATCTGCTGCTGACCTGGTACTTGTGGACGAGGCGGCTGCCATTCCTCTGGAACACGTGGCTGCTGCAGCCACCAAGGCTCCTTTAGCCCTTCTATCCTCGACAGTTTCAGGCTATGAAGGAACGGGAAGGGCTCTATCTTTGAAACTCTTCGCACAACTACAAAATGAACATAATGCCCCTCCACCGGTAAGTTGACTCTCAAGTTGGGTTTTATTGGAGTAAAATTTAATAAGTTTACTTTTTATTAGTGACTTTAAGTAGGGTGTACTTATTTTTTTATATTTGTAATTAAATAATACATTGATAGCAGTATTTTCTATGTATATGATCAATTCAGTTTTTAAGTATTTTATATTTTACCAAAATATAAAGTTACTTAACGATGAAGTGTCATAGTAGGTACTACTAAAAATACTTTGAAATAAAAAATAATTATAATAAAATTGTATTTTAGTAGTCACTTTTGAATTAATGTCTCCGAAGTGATAAACAATTGGATAAAAATCTGATTTTATACATTATATTTTTGAAATGTTATTCTATGTATTTTATCCGGATTTAAAAGAAGCGTTATCAGTTTGACCTATATGTATGTATAGATTATATTTCAAATTAAAAACAAAACATGCTCAGGTGTTAAATTATAAATGTTTGCATATTTATCCACAAATTACTCAGAAACAACTAGTACTACTCGTATGAAGATCATCCTAAGTTTCATGAAAATCGGTTCACTAGTTTTTGAGATATGGGTCCACGCAATTCTGGGACATGGATAATAGTTAACCTATCTAGGTAAATAAATTATTTTTCCTTCATAGTAGACAATATTATGGGGTGGATAAAATAACCACCATTTTAAATCAATTAATTAATTTAATTTTTTGTTACGATTACAAAAATAATATGAAAAGTTAACATATGAGCATCCAATAACAAGTCACCAAGCGCACTGACTCACGTACCAGTCAGTTACCTGCGTGCACGCACACATACGCGCGAAACGTGCAAGTCCGTATAGTGCGTATTTGTGTAACGATAAAAAGATGTATATGATTTTTAAAATTTTAATTTTTCTAGATCAAACTAGAAGAACCTATTCGTTACCGTGCCGGTGACTCTATAGAGCGCTGGTTAAACTCCGTCCTCTGCCTGGAGGCTCCTCCGCCAACTCCTGGCGCGGGAGCTCCACCCCCTGCCGCCTGCGAACTGTTACGCGTGAACAGAGATGCTTTGTTTTGCTACCATAAGGCTGCTGAAGCGTTCCTTCATCGGCTGGTGGCTATTTATGTGTCTAGTCATTATAAGGTACAGATATTAAATATGTTTTTTTTTAATTAGAAATTTAAATAGAAACCAAATCATCGCAATGGTCACAGTCGGATGTCACTTTGTATATAATAGTTTTAAATACATTTCAGTTGATTTAGTTTTAATGAGACTGTTATTACAATAATTATACAATATGTATTATTTTTACTTCTATTTTTGTGTTGGCCTAGTTAGTGGCTTCAGCATGCGATTCTGATCCCTGAGGTCGTAGGTTCGATCCACGGATGTTTCTATTTGCTTTACCCAAAAAGTCGACGACGTGTGTCATGCAGAGGAGGCTGATCACCTACTTGCCTATTAGATTAATAGTAGTTAAATTTCTCTTGAATCAAAAGATTGTTAAATCAGTATTCGCTCATAAGTCAAAAATTGTATTTATTTTTACTTTGAAAACTGATTTTAAATTTCATATTAAAAATCCTTAGTAGATGAAGAAATGTCTGATCGTTTGAATTATTTTTTTCTAAATCTAGAACAGTCCAAACGACCTCCAACTACTAGCAGATGCGCCTGCGCATTGCCTCTTCGTATTACTCGCGCCGACTCCACCAAAAGCCACCTCGATGCCAGAAGTACTGTGCGTCATACAGTTGTGTCTTGAAGGCAATTTGTCTGACAGGTCAGTATGTATATACTATGTATACAGAAATAATTCTATTTCTTTTGGATTGTTTATTGTTAGTTGTGTGTGTTGAAAGTTTGTTAGTCTGTGAAAAAAGACGCGAGTTTTGGATTGTCATTTGATTTTTTACGAGAATTTTTGTTAGAACATTTGTGGATATTAGGAATTCGAATAAAATTTTGGAGAACTTTTATTAAACTCAAAATGCAGCATTTAGTCTGCTGTTCTATTAATATTTCAGCAACACATTGGAGTTTCAGTTATATTTCATCACAATTAAAAAATAAAATATCAAAATAGGTTTATTTCTTTCCGTTACAATACTTATTTTTATTTTATTTATACAACTTTCTGAGTTTTTTATTTTATGACCAAGATACTATTCGTTATTACTACAGTTGCTAGAAGAACGAGTAGTTTTGACACAGCTTTTCGTTAATACATTTCTTAAATTTATTAAAAGGCTCTCTGCCTTTTAAAAGAGCCTCTGGGATTTTATTAAAGAAGACTATCCCTTTCCCCAAAAAAGAATTACTAACTTTAGATAGTCTAGTACGGGGAAATTGCAGCCTGCGTTTGTTCCGTGTATTAACATTGTGCGTATGTTCTATTCTAGTAAACTTATCACTATTTTTGTATACATACATAATATTTTCATAAATATATTGCGAGGGAAAGGTAAGTATATTAATTTCCTTGAATTTATCTCTCGGAGATTCCCTACATTTTAAATTATAGATTGCACGAACAGCCCTCTTCTGCAGGATGAAAATAGTTTTGAAATCAGCAGCATGACCCCATAATAATAATGTAGTCTATATGTTACAAGTATTTTTCCCCAGATCGGTAAAAGACAGCCTCGGACGCGGTCGCAAAGCCGCAGGAGACCTGATACCATGGAACATTTGTGAACAATTCGGTGATAAGGACTTTCCAAAGTTGTCTGGAGCTAGAATTGTAAGGATCGCCACACATCCTTCGTATCAACGGGTACGTGACTGTTTGTACGTAGTTTTACGAACGCATTTGAACATATTTACATGTAGTAGTGTTAGCAGTGCTAAAGTATTCTCAAGGTGGACGGACGATTGAACCCCGGCTGTGTATATTTCTTTCTAAATAAAAGCGATAAGGTCTTCCTTTTCGTTGTTCCATCACCCCCAATAGAGTATGGGGCAGATATATTTTTGTGTCTATAATTCTTCTTTATAGGAAAATCCCTCGCGTAAACATAATACTAATAGGAATTAAATTTAAAAAAAAGAAATCATCGCTTGCCGATGAAACCTTTTAATATTAGACCATATATATTTTATATACTTAAAAAAGCAAAGAAACACATTTCTTAAAAAATTATCTCCCTAACCAAATTATTTTAGATGGGTTATGGCAAGCGGGCCTTACAACAACTGGCCGCATACTACTCCGGTGACATTCCATGTCTTGATGAAGCAGCCAGTGATGGTGATGATGAGCAGAACGCACAGAATGAATCGCTTCACACGGAGACCATTGTACCTAGGTAATTGGGGGTATGGGATACTGGGGCAGTACATCTCTCGTTCTCAATACATTGTTTTTCGTCATGAGCAAGGTTTATTTAATATTACTTTTATGCATACTCATATCTTGAAAACCACTGAATCGATTTAAAAGTGGATATAGCTGATTTAAATTTAAAAAAAAAAACCTAAAAAAATATGTTATCAAGATAACAATAAAACTTTTTCCAGGGCAAAACCACCGACCCTCCTACGTCGTTTAACAGAAGTAAAGGCTGAGCATTTGGACTATTTGGGTACCAGTTTTGGACTTACAGAAAATCTCTTGAAATTTTGGAAATCACAGAAATATGTTCCGGTATATTTAAGGTATATATGGACCCTTTAAGATTTACTAATTTAGATTTTAAATAATATTCTAGCAAAAATTTAAAAGTTGTTTACAATAGATTCTGATTCAAAATTCAGAATCTATAGGGCAGGTAGTGGTTAGCCCCAGAAATAATTATTTATTTATTTCCTTATTTACTATTTTACAGTAACATAATACTAATACAATAGAAAACTTATTAATATATAAACTAAACGAAAAATATAATATGTATTTAAAAAATCAAGAAAACATAAAACCTAAACCTTTTTATAACAAATTATAAATAAAGCAATTATGTGAATTCAGCCAGTGCGCAAATAGCGCGTAAATGGCGCTGTAAGCAATTGCGACCCAGTCTCTCCGACATGGACCGTCGCCGCCCATGGGCACTCACATTGCCAGAAGGCTCGTAAGTGCTAAGCCAATTCTACCACTAAGGACCTTAAAAAATTATAATGTGATAGTAAGGTCCCAATATAATTGCGTCTATCATCCCTGAGGTCGTACCTTGAAGGGTTACGGATAGATGTTACGGAAGGCCAAGACGCAATATAAAGGGCTCTAGCGCCACTGTATTATTTTTATTATTAATAATCTAAATAAATAACAATACCACGCCTTTTATCTTCGTTAATTTTTTATTTTTATTTACAGTCAAAAATCAAACGAATTAACGGGCGAACATTCGTGTATAATGCTTCGATCGATGGGTGATACGTCCTGGTTGGCCGCCTACAGTGTTGACTTCAAAAAGAGATTTTCCCGACTTTTGGGGAGATCATTCAGAAAACTCCCCGCTGCGTTGGCACTCTCTACCCTTCTCAATGACAGCGTCAAAATTGAAAAGCCGTGTAAGTTTTATTTATATTTACTGGCAATATTTATACTTTATTCATAACTAAATTAATTATGATCAAAGATTACAATTTCAGTGAAGTACTTATCCAAATTTAGTTCTCAGTTCTCTTGTGTATTTCTGGAATCCAGGAATTTTTATTCTATTTATTTCGTATTCCTACAGCTATCATAAATTATATATGGATAAAGATGGAATACATATTAATAAAAAAAGGATGAAACATTTACAGTTATCGATATTTAAGAATAGATCCGATGCTTTGAAGAGGGATTGAGGTAACAGTTGTTTAACTCTCTGCCACTCTTTTAAATCGCCAAGTTTTGAGTTATTCAAATTGTTTGAACTGGAGCAAATCAATCCCAAGGATTAGGATCATTTAAATATTCGTCAAATTAAAATAAATTAATAAATTCTGGAATTTGGAAGAAAATAATTTTCAGCGTTTATCGAACTTTTACATTATTACAAGACACTTTTTACTATAAAATTTATATTAACAGATTTTTTAACATTCCAGTAGCAACAAAAGAGCTGATCCAGCAACATCTCTCCGGGCACGACCTCTCTCGTGTAGAGTCGTATTGTCGGCAACAAGCCGACTACAGGCTGATCACAGATCTCATAGCACCTCTGGCATATCTCATCTTCCACACGAAGATCTCACTCAAATTGGATGCTGTACAACAGGTGGAATATTTTTGTATTTACACTTGAGTTTTCAACTTTTTACTAATATCAATAAAAAATGCTAGTAATGCTGATTGATCATAAATAGTTAAATAATATGTAAAAGATATATTTTACTTTAGAAGGAAGAACAATGTTACAAAGTTGTTATTAAATCCAATTTTTTATATATTTAAATAACGCGCATATTCCTCCCTCAAAGGCCGGAAACGCACCCTAAAATGTGTGGTGCGGTGGCCATGGGGCGTCTCATAGGCTCGATTGCCCCCTTATATACAAAAAATAAAAGAGAAATAACGTAATTATCAAGAATTTCCTAAATTTACTTGTTACTTTAGTATAATATACTAAAGTAACAAGTAAATAAATATTATTTATTTTTCTTAACCAACGTAATGGGGCATGGGGCAGACATCTCTGCAGTTTGGTGGATATAATATTTTTTTTTCAAGGTACTTTTCATAGCAATGGGATTCCAAATGAAAGATGTGGACGATATCGCATCGGAGCTTGGCCTCCCCGGTTCCCAGATTTTAGCGAAATTCTACGAAGCCTGTAAAAAGATAAATTCGGCTCTCAACATTATATTAGAAAACACCGTTGCCAAGGAAATCGGTATCGAAGATAAAATCGCTGACGTCAGCACTGGAGGACCCATCAAACAAAGCCTCCAAGACGAGTTGTCGAAGGCGGCCAAGGTACTTGCATTTTGCTCTTTGGTTTATTTTGTATGCAGGAAAATTAAATGATTGTATGGAAATGTGTTTTAATAACGCGACAAGTATTTTTGTTCTTGGCTAACGATTTCTTCCTTCCTGATTAGCCCACTTAGATAAGAAGTATATTATTCCATAGTCAGGATTCGAACGAACTACCTAAGGTTCAAAAAGCGCGGTCACGGCTATAAAAAGGTGACGATGCGATTATATTTAGCATTTTTTAACATTACGAATAAAAATTTCTCTAGAGTTATTGATTGGTATATCTCCAGTGGTCTCACCCAAGATGAGAAGCCATTTCTGAAAGATTATCTATATTTTGTCTGTTTTACTAACTTAAGATATTCGTTATTAAATTTCACACTATATTTTAACCGACTTAAAAAAATATTTATTAGGTCGATTAGTATGTGTGTGATATTGCTGGAAAATATTGAGTATGATGTGTCTAGGCTTCCAAGTGTGCGTGCATAAGTGTGTGTTTGTTCGCAAATTTCAGGAAGCCACAGTCGGTCCATTTATTTCGTAATCCTAACAAAACATAAATATAGCCAAAGATGGAATACATATTATTTACAAGAAGGTTGAAACATATACAAAAGAGAGGAAAGAATAAAAAATATTAAATACATTTAACTAAATAATATCTAATTTGGCTATGATGTGTGATGGTGTGTATGTGGGGTATGCTCTTGATTTGAAAAGTATCCACCATAAGGTACAGTCCAAGTTTCATCAACATCGGTTTAGTAGTTGAAATTTCCACGTAGTTCCCTTTCAGTTAGAGTTAGAATTATTAAAATAATTTAATAAAATCTCACGGTCATAATTTTGTATTTAAATTTCTCTAATATATTACGGAAGTGTTTGACAAGTTCTTTTAAAATTTATTCATATTTGCAGGAGTTGGAACGCAAACAACGTAAAGAGTTGTCTAAACTCATGGGAGAGGATCTCGCCCAGTATCGGATCAAGGGAAGTGACCTGGATTGGGGACAAGCCCTTACGACGTCCAATCAAAAGCATCTGGTTTCTGTGAAAAGGTAAAACAAATTTATACTATTAACAAATATTTTGAATTAATTTGTGTTAGGTTTTTTATAATTTTTGGTCGAAGGTTAATTAATGTATACTCTTCATATATTCCGAGATTCAAAATTATTTTATTATTTTAGTGGTGAAAAGCGACTCGGTGATGACAGCAAAGAGATAGATGACTTAATAGAACACGGGAACAAGAAGAAAAAGAAAAAACATGTTAGGAATAAAGATTAGATTAGATAATAAACTTTAATGTTTTAATTGGGTTTTATTAACTCCCTTTTGTTTCATTTTCAGCTAAATTACGCACTAAAACTCTTTTCACCTAAGGAAGTTAACGTTCTAAACACTTTTAATTTTTCGTGAAATTTAATTGTCTGACGTCCGTATACTTATAATACACGTATTACACGATTATGATTATGATTGTCATTTTAGACAATTTCTTTAAAACCAATGTACACGGCCAAACAATAAGAAGTGATCGGCAAAGTTCGAGAAGTTTTTTCTCTCTCATATATTAAATAAAATTACAAATGCAAAAACCTAATACCCAGTGTGACCTCCTCTTGCCAAAATCACATCTTGAAACATTCTAGGAATGCTGACCACGATGTTTTTAATAACGTTTTGAGAAATACGTTCCCTCTATTCTGCAATGACTCTTTTTAGCTCCGTGTTTTGTGGAGCAGGTTGGACTGATCTTACTGGTCTCTTTAGAACAACCCAGACATACTAAATTGGAAGGACTTCGACCTGGCCAATCCCAACGACGCATCCCAACTTCTTGTAAGTAAGCTTCCACGTCCACAGAACGGAGTGGGCGAGCATTGTCTAAAAAAATGGAATCTTTATCAACAGCCGACAATGCGGGATGTACCTACTACGATATCTATTGTGTATGATTTAATGTTCCATTTTCTACGAAAACTAATTCCGTACGCTTTTTCCCAAAACATAACGGAGCTTCCGCCATGAGGAGTGATTTTTCGAAACACATTTCCGCATAGCATTTCCGTGGTCTTCGCAGCAGTTTATCAGAAAATAATACTTTATTCCAGTCCTCCAGAAGCACAGTTTCGAGCAAACTGAAGTCGACCAACACGGTGCTCACGGAGTAATGTAGGTCCCCGGGTGGGGCGGTAACTTCTGATAACGGCAGCCAAAATCCTCCTACTGACCGCCTACAACCTAACTTCTACTCCTTTTATTTCTTATGGTCCACACTTGACGCCCTACGATTCGCGACGAAGCGGTCACATCTTTCGTGCATCGTTTTTTTCCCGACTCGAGTCTTCTTTTGAGCAGGCGGTCTCTTGATACCCTTGTCAAGTCCTCTGGACAGTTGAACGGTTTACATTTAGCCGCCGAGTCACGAGTTTGCGAACAACCTTCTTCAAGTAGCGTAATAAAAGTCCTATTCTTTGGCGGTTTCAAAGAATTCATCAAAAATTAATGAAAAATTGCCACAATTGACTTTATGCGTATTACTTTACACGATTATAAGTATACAGTCTACGTCAGACAATTAAATTTCATTTAATTAACTGAAATCGACGTCAGGATGTAAATTCATTTAGGCGCTTTTTTTTAAATGTATGTATTCTGGGACATTTTAGGTATGTGTTTACAATTTAAAATACCTAACGAAATCATTTTCAAGGAGCTACAAAAAGAAAACTCAAAATTCAGTAATAATTTCTATAATTATTGTAATATAAAAAAGTGTCGGTAGTATTCAACCCTTGGAATAGACAATAGATATTTCTTCTTAAACATAACAAATACGTGCGTTGGTGCGTTGCGCACTTCGGGACGCTCGTAAAAAAATATCAATTTGTTTGTAACTCGACAACCCTGCGCACGCA
Organism: Pieris macdunnoughi; assembly: GCA_905332375.1. Lineage (NCBI taxonomy): Eukaryota > Metazoa > Arthropoda > Insecta > Lepidoptera > Pieridae > Pieris > Pieris macdunnoughi. Next base: position 40,166 of record CAJOBZ010000074.1, on the reverse strand, counting down.
CCATACGCACGTACTCCTATAATTTACCACTTTACAATATAATGTGATCTAAGAAAAATAATATTTTCGTCTAACGCCCGGTAAACAGGCGTGGTAACTTTACACTAATCGTTCAAATGCACTACGGTTAAGTGATCGGGCCCGACGGCTCTTCCCCTCACGCGAACCGTTGACAATTCAAAAGCCGTGAACTTCGTAAAAAACATCTAAAAGGCTTGAGAGCTCCGAGCGGTGCTAACTTCGCGCTATAGTTACGCTTCGACAATGTAACGATACGAACGCGAAGTGTTACTTTAGCGCGTGTAGGTCTAGTTCCAAAGTCAAATTAAATTTTCTTATGAATGTTATTGTGTTAGTACACCGGCCTTCTAAGAGTTCTACGATGTAAACAGAGGTACAGTAATTGAGAAGGAATTGCACTTATAAAGCGTCGCGTTGGCACTTAGTCTTATACTACAATTGGAATTTTATTTTATCCGTCGCTACAAACAAACGATAGCAGTAAGAATTTACCTGCTGTGACCAAACTTAGCGAATCACCAATTTGAAACGAAACCGTATTTTAGTAATTACACGAATTTTTAATTTATCTTACCAACGCATAGTTTGGACCCAGCATTACTCAAGCGATTGGTCGGATCGAAGATACAGGAAACAACTACAACACCAGCGATAAAACATAAGAACACGAACATCGAAATATTAAAATTCTCTACTTATACTTAATCCGTGGAATTAAGTAATTAAAATTATACATTAAAACTGGAAATTAGTTTAGAAGCAGTATACAGCATCCGGTTCTCTAACGAGGACGAGAAAAGTACAATATACATCTTATTTAATATTATTCAAAGACACAAAAGCAAAACCACTAGACCTTATTGCCACGCTTAAATTATTGCTACGACATATACTCAACTACATATAATGTAAATACTAAATAAAATCAATTATTCTTTACAACATTTTATAAAACAAAATATTGTTAAATCTTATTGCATATTCAAGTTTCTCAGAAAGGGTCAAACAATTTAAGCATCAGTAAATCTTAGACTAAGATTGACATTGATACCTATTTGAAAATGTATCGATCTCTTTACCTCTTTTCTTTCCTTACTCCCAAATAAAATTAGGTTTCCATTCACTAAGGCACAATTTGAATTTAATTTTGAACTTTATTCAATACTAAAATAAATGATACTATCCGCTTAGGATTTACATTCACTAGCTGCTACTACAATTGATTTTAAAAGTTCAGACACATAAAACTTATAATACGCCGACTTATATTAAATCTAACATCAAATCAATGTAAAAATATAGTCGATAATGTTTAGCTTAACAGTAATATATAACACTCTTATTACATAGGTGGTGTTATTGTTTTTACAAAATTATATAATTGAGTAATAGGTATTAATTACAGAAGCGCTTAAAATGTTTCGTACTTTTCTCCCATTAATTTGAAAACTGTACTTTAATATACAGATGACATCAGCTACGTAAATATGTTATAAACTAATATAGTACTTTCATATTGGCCAAATTTATTTTTTTGCTTTTCAACAGTACGGGAGCCCTTTTTGTGATACGCCAAGATATATTTAGTAATAATGTCTACAAAATGGCATACATAACTTATTTAACAACGCAAAGGCGGCAATAAATATATATTTCTCGACCATTTAAATTGCATTCAACAGGTACTTAGATGATATCATATCAGTAATAAAGGCCAATAACAAGGCGTTATTAAACAAAACGGTATCTCGTGTAGCTTAACTAATCGATTCTTAAAAGTTAACCACTAATTTTGCGTTTTAATGATACGTTTTGTCGCTTTTCGCTGCACTGCTGTTTTGTGTACTTACCTATCGTATACAAAGCGTTAATATAAGCTAACTGACATAAGCAGTTTATGTACTTATTCCAAAAGCAGCCAGAAATTTTTTGTATTTGCTGTTTGAACTTTAGACATTTCTAGCTGCTTGACCGAAGTATGTCGTTGTAATATACATATACTTTAAAAATATACGAGCTTGCAGCGATCCTTTGTATATACGTAGATAAAATATTGACAACGATATTATATTTATAGTTCATCCATTGCTCAATATTGCTAACGTTTTCATTCAGTACCGTTTAAAATTAACGCCTATCGAAATATTCTTAGCAACGTTCCTTGTCGTGGCTTCCACTCTACACTTTCTTTTGAAAAACGAACCGTTGTATTTTTTAGACAACTAAAACAATAAATTAATTAATTAATTCATTTCATTATGTGGTAATCACGAAGTTCTCTTGTTAGATTCAAAGTGGATAGCCACCCATAACTTGACTAGACCATTTCCAATCCTTTACTTCTATAAAACTGTATATGAAGTATTAAATAACGGTACTGAATTATTATAAACTATTGTGGCAGTTCTGAAAGACACTTTGCATAAGGCAATCTTGGCTTATTTCACTAAAACTACTTTATTGTATTAAGCGCATAATCATGGCGGCTATATTAATAAAACTCGAAAAATGTTAAAATTTCGTCGTAGCGTACGACATTTTGATATCGAGTTGTTATTCCATTTTGTGAATTGATCCTTGGTAAATCTTTGCCAATAATTAAGAACTAGCATTTCTATGAGGTGTATATTATATGTTGAAATTGACTAATTATTTGGCAGCTTGAAAAGGAAAGGAAAAAAAATAACCAAAAATTATATATACATAAAAATTATTGTATTCTATCATCAATAACATAGGTTACACAAATAATAAAATTAAAGGAAAAAACAAATTTATACATATAATTAATTAAATCAATAATGTAAAAAAAAACAAATCATACATACTATCAACACAAGACTACTTAAATGACAGAATAAGAAAACAGACTTTACAAATTACCTAAAACAATGTCGCGCCGAGCGGCGTACTCGGACCATTTTCTATACAATCATTTTAATAATTTGGTTTCAATTTTAGGGATTTGATATAAGACCACGCCCGAATCGGGACATAATAGTATTTACAATTACTATGAAATATTTGTGATTCACAATTCTTTACAACTATTGACATAACCTACTGATAAAGAGCAACAAATGTAGTATGACATAATTATGAACTAAAAAAAGTACAACAAAAACAAAGTACATAAATGCGAGTTTCGAAAGGAGATGAAAGAATAATTTTGAAATAAAACTTAAAGTACTTACATAAAAATAAACTAGCGATTCCAAGGCACTTGAGCGCAGATCTAACTGTTTAGGCCTCGAATGAACGCTTTAAGAAACGCAAAGACGCGTCTTACAAAGCGTTTAATTGGACGAGGCCATAAATATAACTAAAAATGCACAGTGGGCACAACGTAATCTCAAATGAGTCGCGGTTAGAGCGATTTTAGTTAGTCTATCTGAAGAGCCCGAATCGCGACTTATTAAGTAAACTGCGCTATTATTAAAATAAATTACAATTTGTGATAATAAATAACGAATAAATTATAAATAGTTTGTGCATATAAGTACCGATTCATATGGAACAAAAAAACCGATGCGTTAAGCGAGCGTTGTATACGCAATAAATATTTAAGTAGAGAAGTGATCTTCTCGTGTCGTTAGCAGGTAACTAGCGTAGGGTTATATAGGAACCGCGGCTCGGTACGCGATAATCATTAACTTGACGGTTTGTCCAACGGGAAGATTCAGTCCATACTTAGCTCTTAGACTCGACTCTGAATCTTACCCTAAAGGACAGCTTCTAAACACCTAGTTGCAAGGTCGGTTACCTAAACGTGATAACGTAGTCAAAATCTGTAACACTAAATTATACTAATCGAACGCTGCAAGCTCCTCTCAACACTCGACTCGGAAGACACGTCAGGCCTCACCACGCGTCCCGATCGCTTATGTCAAATATCTTGTCCGCTTAGCAATAGTTTAGATAAAATATAAAGTGAAAACTACATCTTAATATACTATATACAAGGCATCTCAATTTGCAAGAATTTCATTTCTCGCACGATCGCTGAGTTGCGTACGCTCCGCACGTGTCCGAGGTCCGCCGTCTATGGTCGTGCGTTCGTTAAAATGCCCGTACTTCGTCCTAACTTTTATATAAACATTCATACAAAACCTATCTGGCACTAACATGTATATGCATTACAAAATGTATATATTTACAATCACAACATAAATTTAAACAACCGAGAGATAAAAATTGGTGTTAGAGATTGAATTGCATCGCGACCGATTTTAGAATGTCTTGTACTCTTTGTAGTTTCATCAAAATTTGCACTTTACCATTTGTTCGTATTATAATTATATTAAATTTTACATTTGGAAAAATTTAAAATTTTCACTTAGTTGACTCTCCTATGTTTATTGTCTTTCGCAATGTATAAAATAAATTTAAATGAAACAAATATTTGCTCGACTCTTGTTCCGGAAAAATATTGTTCGCTTTTAAAATTCTATTGAAAACAATTCACTTATTTTATATATTGTTATATATATATATATATTTTTTCACAAAATTTAAAACCTAAAACTGTATGATAACCCAATTCAATATTTCAAAACCGAATTTCCGAGCATCGCTAAGAAGAAATGAATATTGAGTCACGTTTATGGGTTTTGTGAGTTCTTCGTATCGCAAAATAGTAGCGCAATTAAAATATTTTACACATTTATATATTTCTACTTCAATCAAATAATATTCTCATAAAAATAGTAATTTTAATAATATTGCTTACATTTCATTTAGAATTTATTACGGCCAATATATTTAACTAACAAAGAAAAGTTGAAGTTATTTCATTAAAACACTTTTAGAACACGTTAGTTAAATACATGGTTTAAGTACAATTATTTGCAAATCGAAGGCTATGTAGATTTTTCTATTAAGGATTTTTTCTATTAACAACTACGATTCGTAGCTATCACTATTGGTATCCATATAGAAACCCGACGCGAGTGCGCTAGTCTACTTGTCTCAGCCGTATAAACGTATCAATGTCACAAAAATCGATAAAAATAAGGAATCACAATATTATGTCATATTCAGTAACTGTAGTATGAGAAACTATGGTTTAATAGCTTTAGCAAAAACAATATATTAAATCACATAATAATACCAAAATGGAAGAATGTGGGCATATTTGGAACCAAACAGACAGCATTCAAGAGATAAACTATACCAAACGTATGAAATGAGATGACAAAACCGTTTTCACTAAACGATATTGAACGTAAAATTTGCAATGTTCTTTTCATAATAAAATTTGTAAAATTGTGATGCTTCTGATATATGTACAGTACGTATACGTATACGTAAAGTTACGTGTACGTTCGCGTTGAACCATACTTAAAACTGCTAAATAGTTTAGGCCAAAAACTTCGAAACACGTTGGTCCGCTCAAACCGGCCGCGTCGGTCGATATCCCGACTGGTTGTTTCTCTGCGTTCGTGTGTGAGACTGTGTGCCTCTCTCTGTGCGAGACACGCTCGTGTGTCTCTGTGTGTGTCACTGTGGGGCACTCTTTAGAAGAGAGATGGCGTAACGCACATATTGTACGAGATGTCTGAACGTCGAGAAGAGAGTCAGCGGTCCGCATTTTCGGTCCACTGCTATGAACAGATCTGTAGAAAAAAAGGAACTATTCAATTAATTTGCCTAAGAGTTTGATTTCAAAGTCGGTATTTTACATTTAATTCGACTGTTTAGTATCTTGCTAAATTAAGAATATTGTTATAACAATAAATTCGTATTATTAATTTGGAAACATTTGATACAAAAATATAAATTTTACTGGTTCTAGTAAAAATAAATTATCTAAAATGTATGTGATTTTATATAATTAAAAAAAAATATTTTGTCATACAAGAAAAGAAGAGATTCCTAAATTCCTAATTTTTATTTCTGTCAAGCCAAAAGGGAAGTCGAAGTTCGTTTTTACGAACCTTGATTAGGCCTCAACCGGCACAAACAATCGGCCTGTTCCCATAGATCGTGCGCGACGTACAGGAACGTGTAGTACTTGGTGAGCTGAAGTAGGGCGTTGTGCGCGTGCGCAGGAACCGCGTGCGCTAGGGAGCAGTACCCGCTCGACGCCGAACCGCCCGAGCCCACTGACCCCGCGGGAGAAGGCGTCGGAGACAGGGGGGAAACCGACTCGGCGCATGCCGGCTGTGGAAATAACGAATTTCTGAGACACAATTTTAACAAAATATTAATGAAGATTGTAATATAGATAGCACGATATAATTAAAAATTAAAGTATGCCATGATGATCGCCAACCTTCGAAAGGAGATGGCACTATATGAGGAGAAGAATAATAAATTTCACCAGAAAATGCTCAAATATTTATCAAAATTGAGATCCATATAAAAGCTGTGAATAAAGATTTACACTTACATTACCGACCTTTTGTTGATACTCTTGCACGATCTTGTAGTACTCCTTCACTTCACGATTGTACATCTTGAACATGCGCAGGTACAGCAGGGCTTGCACACGCAGGCTGAAAGAGTATTTATTTATTTACTTATGTTAATTATACATTAAATGTTGGGTTAGTATGCACAAATTTATGTGATATACAGTAATCCCCCGTATAACGCATTTTTGTATAACGCGATTTTCGTCCTCAATATAATGATATTTTCTCGATATTTTCCCCATATAACGCGGAGATTTCTCAAGTTATATTTCTATTGTATTAAATTTATAATGATTTGTCAAGTCCATAATTGTGTTATAAAATTAAACTTTATTAAAATCGTGTTCCTAGTTTTTGAATTGATCAAAAAACGGTTTTGCGAGAATACTACTACAACGAGATCCTATAACGCGGCCCTGGTCTACCGCGTTATAAGGCAGTTTACTGAACTTTTTGTTAAAATAATGTAGAATTTTACACATTTGTATTAGATCAATGACGTATTGTGGCAAAATACACATTTATTTATTTAAAAAAATGCATCATACGAAACACATACAGATACTTTAGATAAGTGTTACACTTGGCATCAATGACAAGTGTGCACAACATTAAATATACAAAACAATTATAAACGAGAAAAGAAATAATACAATAAAAATATACGACAATTAACTAAATTAAGAAATGAAATGAAATGAAATATGAAATGAAATAGTTTATTCTTGCAAGTAAGACTATATAAATCACTTTTACAATGTCTTCCTAAACTAGATGAAATCGACATTTCCTGACTGCCCTGAGAAGAAATGTCGAAACAAACTCGGGGGTCTTAGTCTCTTTTATAGTCCAGATAATACAATAATAAATTAATAAATTGGTGTAAACAAATGCAGAGTATTTACTGGACTGGTCTTTGGAAGAAAGAACCAGATCGATCTGAGCAAGCCTGTGCCAGTTGCCATACAAAAGGATACGGGATTAAAGCAAATATGCAATTTAATTTTGATATATTTCTTCTTTGCAATTGTTATTGGTGACGGAACAAAGGGTGCAGCATCTTACGTCTGACTGTAGATAGAGATCTGTTTAGAGGAGAATTATTACAACAGACGTTGGTCCTTAAGGCCCGAACGTAAAAAGGACTGATGTGTTTCTTGTGTTCAAAATTAAGTCGATTTAAAAAAATTAGTAAGTCTACCAAGTTATAAAAAAATTGTAAACAAAGAAAATGTCCATCAGGTGGCGTCTATCGCGGAGTGATTGTAAAAGAAAGAAAGCCAGTCATTCTCATTCTCTACCTCAATATATCCAGTTTGCTGAAAGTAGAGTGAGGTTCCCCTCCCTTCTTCCTCGCTTCGGCCCTGATCCTTTGCGGCATCGAGTGTATGGACTTGATATACTCGATGGTCTCCCGGTAAATTGTGAAGGCTCTTTTGGTGTCCAACTCCAGTTCCAGCACGCGTCCGGTCAAAACGAAGCAAAGCACGGACTCCAGGTACAGCATGACGCGTGGCAAAGCGTGCTGTTCGCTTTCCGCCGCCGAGCGGAGGCGTTTAGCTTCCGCGAGGTAGTATCTGAAAATATTAGTCTTTGAACGAAGGGATCTTTTTTAACGTCTGATAAAGAAGTATTGAAAACATCAAAATTAAATGTACTTTTGTATTTTATAAATGTTTGTCTACTAACTTGTGGTCCCGCTCTTCATCGGAAAGCGCGTCAGCGGGCAACTGTTCGAAGTACGAGTAGTAGATCGGAGTCTGGCCCAGACACGGGGTCGGCCGCTCGTGGTTCGTCGCCGCTACTTCGCTCTGGAGAAATAACTTTTTACATAACAGCTCGATATAAAGGAAAAGAAATTATAAAATTGCTGTGCAATCGCTCAAACGGTAAAGGCAAACATCGTGAGGAAACCGGCTTACCTTAGATCAAAAAAGTTGATGGCGTGTGTCAGGCACAGGAGGCTGATTAATTGCCTATTAGATTGACAAATGATCATGAAACAGACAGAAATCTGAGGTCCAGACCTAAAAATGTTGTAGCACCACTCTGATTTTAAATATTCAATTATGGAACTTAAATGGTTTAATTTATGCCACGCCCATCATCAAAGTCAAAAGTCGATATTCTTTTCGTAAAAAACCGGAAGACGGACATTCAGAGAATGTCTAAAGCAATTCCTATCACGATGTATGTAATATGCCTCTATTGTTTATCTGTAATAATTTACCTGTAGAGGTGTGTTGACCTGCGCCGGTGGTGGGCCAGGTCTTCTCGGTGTACGCAAGGCACGGACCAGCTCAGCTCGGAGACGTCCCAAGGGAATACTCACTAATACTCTGGAACGACTGCGGCGCTCCGACACTGGAGAAAATTGGAATTCTCAATTTTTATTGAAATAAGATTATATGATATATAAGTATCTTCACGTCCCAAAGTAATTGTTCTAAGTTCTTTAAGTATATGTATATATAAAGATATAATGAAACTATATATATAATATATCTGTGATCATAGATCAGACAATAATAAGTACATTTATTCATATATCGAGTTTTTCATATTTTAATAGTGCCTTCCAAGATTTCTTAATAATTTAATTGCTTGTCCTGTAAAGTAATGAAATTGCATTAATCATATTCTGACATATGGCCATATAAATATATCGTCGCTGTAGAATGATAACCTCTTATGGCCAGAGAACCAAACATTACAGGAAACGATATTATTCTTTTTAAATTTCGTCAATGTTAAAATATTATTAGGTATTTTTGTCCATAGATTTAGGTGGTAAAAAGGACTTATTTATTAATAACATAAATAATTCCTTACTTCATGATTATACCAGTTAAATAACATGAGTCTAAGAATACAAAATAAATGGTTTTTTGACATACGAGGTTATTCAAAATTCAAAAATCATTTATTCAAATAGGTAACACAATGTACACTTATGATCGTCAAAAAAAAAGAAATGTATATGAAATGCTTCTAACTCTACATTTAGTGCCAGTTCTCAAATCAAGGGCGTAGAACGGAAGAGTCATAACTGATTTACTCACCTATAGGCACAGGACACTGAACAAATCCAACATCGGCCTCTGCTCTCTCCGGCGTGATCCTCTCCACCCGGTCCACAGATATCTTTTTATCACTCGACAACCTATCCAACTTGTCGCTCGACCGGTCGATCAACATTTTGTCGCCGGATTTCCGATCCATTCGATCGCTCGTCGACAATCTGTCTGAAGACCTGTCGGACATACGATCAGGGGAGATGAGATCGTTCGACAATCTATCATTTGATAATCTCTCTTGCAGTCTGTCGGAAGAGAGTTTTTCTTGGAAGCGATCTGTGGAAATTCTATCCTGGAGTCGATCTGTGGATATCCTTTCCTGGAGGCGATCGTTGGATATTCTGTCTTGGAAGCGGTCGTTCGATAGTCTCTCCTGGGCGCGATCGTTCCGATCCGGTCTATCCGGGGGCAGTCGATCTGTGGACCTCCTGTCTGAAGGCATCCGCTCGGGGACTAACCGATCATTGGTTATTCTGTCTGGTAGTCGGTCTACCGAAGTGCGTTCTATAGTCGGTCTGTCTTCGGTGCGGCGGTAGTCCGGCCTTTCAATTGGAACTCCTTGTATCCTATCGTTAGCGTTTCTCTCGGCATCACGCCGTCTGGTGTAGGTCTCTGATTCCTGTGGAGGAGAGACCCTGGCAATAGCTTCTTCGGTCCTTCTTTCGGTGGAGCGGTCCCTGTGGCGGTCGTCGTCGTCAGCCCCGGATTCGGGCGCCGTCACTTCGATTATCGTCACTTGACCTTTACCCTTGCCTCCTTTTCCTTTGCCTCCTTTGCCACCCTTTCCTCCACCCTCGTTTTTAGGGGTGAAAACCTGAAAAATTCAGTGTTGAAAATAATTATAATTATCATGTAATACTGTGTACATGTAATGTCAACACTGTTATATTTTGGTTGATTAATTTAAAAAATATAAATCTCTTAAAACATACCAAAAAGGGAGGGATCTCATAGTCAAAAAATACGGGAAAAATTTGTGTAAGTTTGGTGACACAAAAAATGAGGTCATTAAGATTCTTTTGATCCTGGCTAACAGCAGAGTCGCAGGTTTTCCTAAAAGAAATCATGTTAGTATGAACCGGTATAAGCTGTGTTCTCACCTTACGAAAGATATGCGTCTTAGTATCCTGTAGAGCATGATGTACGGGAGGATCAGGTTCCGGCTCACTGTCAGGTGGAGCCGGCGACTGTGGGCGGGTCTTCTTTGGGCGGCCGCGCTTCTTTTTGGGCGGGCGTTCTTCCGACGTTCGCACTTTGGGCGGCCGCCCACGTTTGACCCCTGTGCTTTGAGAACCGCTTGGAATTGGTGGTGGCACGCTTGACGATGCTTGTGGTCGAACCTGGAAGGAGATTATGAATTTTAAATAAAGCTCAAATGTAGGCGAGGCGATAAGAAATATTTTGGAGTAGAAAAAATAAAAGGAATATAGTATTGTTAAACATTATAGTGTTATCCCAAACAAATGATGTACAGCCGACTGACAAACATTGTAAGATAATAATGATATAATAATGATCCTTATAACAGATATATAACTCAGGCACATGATACTATAAGTGTATGTTACCGGCACTGGTCGAGGTGTTTCTTCATCACTAGATGCAGTGGAGATGCGATTGGCAAGAGATCTGCGACGTCTAACCCCCGGAGATGGCGACGACGCTTCGGAATCCGACAGATCCGATATCGGACTCTGCTGAAAATACAAAATACCATTGCTTAAATACGATTCCTACTTATAGTTTATCCATTTATATTACTCCATCGCATCTAAAGTCTAAAGGGTATAAAGATTTCTATAATTCTAAACCTCAATGGCACTCATCGAAGTAAGATTGCCGTGAATCGCCCCCACAGCCCTCCACAGCGTGTCCTTTAATCGAAAATACTTAAGAAGAATCCTATTTCTATCCCGGCAAGGGATATCATTCAAACTATTCTCGAAGGATCTCAGTCCGGATCTCAAATTGGACTTTAGAACCGCTAACTTGATCCATTTCCTCTGAATATCTTTATCTTTATTGCTGTCATATAATAGATTAATAAGAAATTGGAAGATATTCTCATCCATGTCGATGGAAATTTCCGATTCACTTGATAATTGGCAATAAAAATTTGCGATAGCGTTCCATTAACACTAAACCGCTGCTTGGTTGGTACTGATTTATAATGGCGCGTCACATTGAGATCGGTTTTGTGCTGACTCAGCTATCCAATACAGCGAAGTGATTATCTCAAGTAACAAGACACCTGAGAAAGCTAATATGTACTAAAACTGCGCGTTTGCATAAGTGAAATAATTCAATTTTTATTTATTTAATTCAATTTTTATTTATTTAATTTAATTTTTTTTATGTATTTGTAATAGTTGTTAAGAAATAAATAGCTTTCATTTTTGGTATTAACCTAGTGCCAATTAATTCTTAATTCTACGAAACATTTATTGACAACATTTTAAGTTTGTTTGTTACAATTAACGTCAATTATCGTCTAAGGATTGTATTTAATAATTAAGCTATGCGTACTTATTTATAAACTAATCTATATATATAAAAATGAAACCCGTTTTCCGTTGTCACGACATAACATGAAAACGGCTTGACCGATTTGTCTGATTCTTTTTTTATAATATTCCTGGAAGTACGAGGATAGTTCTTACGGAGAGAAAAATTTAAAAAAATGAGTGAAAACGTCTAAAAACAACTTTTCTGTATTCCCATACAAAATATTCGTAATAATACTTAAAAGTCAATTTGAACTTTAATACCATATCATAAAGTTCAAATGTTAGTGGAGGGGTTCCGAAGAAGAAGAAGAAAAAACTTTATTATGCACAATATACAAGATATTTAGATAAAGTAAAGTGCACTGGCCCCCACACTAGGATTCCCTGTGTTGTGGGCAGCCAGTCTCTTCCTTTTGACACGTAAACAGTATTTTTAAAAATTATATTAATTATTTCTACACATTTATATTTAAACTATTTTTGCACAATAAGAATATTTTCAGTATCAGAATAGGACAGGTTAACAAGATATCGTTTGAGATGTTTAGTAAATGTATGTAATGTGATTTTTGAAATGTTCGTGATAATTTTGTTTTTAATGAAGTGGTTAAAGATGAAAGGGCCTCGGAAGGAGAAAAAGCGTTGGGCGAAGAAAGTGCGAGTTTTGGGTTGCTTATATATGGGTTTGCGTTTTGTTTGATGCGGTGCGGTGGGTGTTTGTTTCCAAAAAAGTCTGCATATTGCTATTAGATATAATTGTCTCACAGTTAAAAGTTTAGTTTCATTGTGCAATTTTGAAGTTGAGTAGCGGAAAGGTTTCTTATATGAAATCTTAATAATGGCACGTTGGGTGCGCTCAATTTTCAGCATTGAAGACAATGCCGCTCCACCCCAAACCGATATGCAGTAAGATAATATCGACTGGCATAATGCAGTATACGCTATCCTGATTGTATGTGGATCAGCAGGCTTTCTAAGGCGGGAAGGTAAATTTTTATTTTTTGACATAATGTATTTTTGTTGTCTTATCAACTTTCTTTTTTTTATCTTATTAGCTAGACCGGTGTCCCGAATAGCAGAATAAGTATTTAAAAAAATAAAGAATAGACTGTTAGGCGGTACGATGTTCGCCAGGCCAGCTAGTATCTAATATAGCTATTAAAAATGGGTGGTTCCTGGAAGAGGAATGAAAATAAGATTTTTTTTAAAATACCAAATCATAAAACAATTGAACACAAATTACTCAGATAATAAAAATAGTAGGTATACAACCTATTCTCAAATACTGAATGTGACAAAAAAATTAAAAATAATTAGTACACTGTAAAGACAATTTGATATATATAAATAATAATAGCTGCTCTGAATCAGATTCATTATTAAAAGGTTACCTGGGTTTTATACAAAACTACTCACCGGTTTTCCCTTCGCATCAGCCAGTACATTTGTCAAATCCGGATGGTCGGGAGGCTCCGGCGGTGGAGGCGCGAAGTTCGAAAGGCCCCAAGAGGGGCGCTGCGCGGGTGGAGGCGCTGGTGCAGGGGCTGGCACTGGAGCCGTGGACTCAGCTGAAGAAGACTCTGACTCAGAGTCCGAAGGTGATGATTCGCTGCCGGAACTCGGACTACCACCGGAGCGTATCGGTGAGAGGATTCTGTAAAGTAAAAAGTGTTGATATAAGCAATTCAAAATGCGTAGGTACGGTGGCGAGATGAAAGTAGATAGAAGAGTTATGATGTGAACACCGTAGATTATTAATAAAATCAGTGGTGCTACAACCTCTTTAGGTCTTGGCCTCAGATTTCTGAATCTGTTTCATGATCATTTTTAAATTTAACAGGCAAGTAGGTGATCAGCCTCCAGTGCCTGACACACGCCGTCGACTTTTTGGGTCTAATACATGTCGGTTTCCTCACAATGTTTTCCTTCACCGTTCGAGCGAATGTTAAATGCACACATAGACATAAAGTCCATTGGTGCACAGCCGGGGATCGAACCTACGACCTAAGGGATGAGAGTCGTACGCTGAAGCCAGACATACTCACGTAGTATGTAGATTATTAATATTATTACTCTTATGAATCCCTTACATTCACTACGCTTCTATAAGACATCAATTCATTTATAAACCATCTGGGCCTCGCGGTTTATCCCGCTTTAGTTAGAAGCGTAATGTTATATAGGCTAAAGCGTTCCATGATAAACGGTATATTCCACAAAATTAATGAATTCGAAGTAATTCTGTCGATTAACGCGTTTAGCCAAAATAAAATTGAAGATATTTAAAATCTAGAATAACTTACGGCTCTAGCCTGGTGGTGGTGGCTGCGACCTCGTCATCACTCTCAGACAGACCAAGGTCCTTGTTCACTACGTCACTGGAAAGAATAATTTATTTAATACAATGATGAAATTAATTAATTTGCTGACAATAAGCGATCTATTTCAGACTCTGTGTATTCAAATTTTAAATTAAATCATTTATTTCAACTAGACCTGTTTAAAAGGCACGTTTAAAGTCAAAATAATAAGTAAAAAAATTACTCTAGTTGCCCCTTCCAAGAGGTAGTTTCATATGGAAAATAGTGGGCAAGAAACTCCATACTTTTAAAATAGGTTTTATTTTGTATACATTGATTTGATAATTATATGTGAAGACCATGTGCATAAAAATAAAACTACTATGCTAAAATAATGTATGGTGTTATAAAAAACAATGCAGCAGATAACTAAACTATTATGTAGATACATGGTGGCTCACATATTTACAGTTATATACGATTTCTGACGTTATTCAGAGTGATTGTTATATGGAAATAATTCTATAGAATAATTTCATTCTAATGAGAAGGCAAATCAACCAGAGTGCAGTAATTTCGACTTGATTATTAAGATCACATAAAAATGCCCACACACTTACACATTCGCACACACACCTCAATTAAATTAAAAGTAAATTGTCTTTGTTAGTACATAATTTTCTTAATGGTGTAATCCGTTTAGAATTTAAAAATTTATTATAAATATTATCTTAACAAAAGCTGTGGATTAATAATAAATAATAATAAACGTTGAATTAAATGGAGTTACGGAGTTGATTTGAGTGTTGTTATGTTAAAAACGTCTGTTTACTATACATTCACGTCAATTATACATTTTGATGAATACATAGAAACATACTACAAATAAAACTTAATTACACAATTAACGCCTGCAAAACTTTCAAGCGATTGCGATTTTAGCTCAAAAGCTCAGTTGCATCCAAATATGTTTTACGTCAGCTTGAATAGCTGTTATTTCTTATGAATTTTCAAATTTTAAAAATCTACGACAAAACACAATAATTAAAAAACGCCGTATTGCTAATACATATTATATACTCCGATATACTTAACGCCTTAATCATATGAATTGTAGCAAACCTTATCAACAACTTAAATATTAAATTAATAGATAAAATATATTCTGTTTATAACATTAAACTTACGGTGAAACTGAATTCCTAGAGTTGGATATCCGACTGTCCAAACCTGAAACAAAAGAAACAATAATTAATGACTCAATAAAAATGCATTGTAGATTTAAAAAAAACTTTTAGACTTTAGATCCAACATTTTCACTCCATTTTTTACCGCTTAGTTGTGAGCACCTGGCGTATAACCTGAGTGGTATAAGGATTCCAGAATAAACGATTATTGTTTCGTATTGAAGGCCACAGACAGGTATTTTATAAAGTCATACAGAACCTAACCAAAAACTTCACACTATAAACAGTGTTATTTATATTTAGTATATTTAGCTAACACACACAGTTCAAACGAATTTCAAATTCAAATAAACAGTAGGACAGATTCGATTTCGGTCGACAACCTCCTTATGACTTTCAATGGCGAGGCTTTCAAACGAAGATGCCGAAGCATTTTAAATAACAAATGTAGGTCACTTAAAATGTCATAAGGTCATTAATCAAAGGTTAAAAGGGAAATTAAACAGCTGGGTAACATATTTAATTGTATCATAACATATGAGGTATCTATTTCCTTTCAGTTTCTATACTGAAACATCAAACGTCACCAAATGAACGATCACTGAGAGGCGCGTTATGATTGAATCAGTGATCAGGGAAAAGGCGATTTACGCTTTTCGATTCCTGGAAAATTATTTATTTATTTCGTAATCCTAAAACTAGCATAATATATATATTATATACAACAAAAACAATTATACTTAACATATGGCCAAATACGGAATAAGTAATACAAAAAGTTTCAAACTTTTACGAAAGGAAATAATTATTAAATACCCACGTAATACCTAGTTTGGTTTGGTAAATAAATTCAAAGCCCTCGTTAAACGAAAATTAATCAATAAAGCTTTTTATAAATTTGAGGAATACTTAAATGATCCTAATCTGAAAAAGCCTACTAGTCCAGTATTTTTTGCATAAAAGTATGCTTGTATGCAAAAAATATTGAACTTGACATCGTATGTTGACGATTATCTTAGGAAACATTTCCAAAGTTTAAGAAGAAGAAAGAGCTGACTTAAAAGATTAACAACGCTACAGGTTTATTGAAAAACTAGCTGACCCGGCAAGCGTTGTTTTGCCCTGTATATTATTTCTAGGAAACATTTTTTTAGTTCAATAAAAATAACTACCTACTACAATAAAAAATAGGGGTTGATCGTAGAAGGGTGAAAATTAAGGGATGTATGTATTTTTGTATGGTGTATTATAAAAAAGAAAAAGAAAATTTTGCAGTGAATACCCCTTATTACTTAGGGGTTTGAAAGATAGTAGTAGCCGATTCTCAGACTTACTGAATTTGCATAAAAATATTCATAAGAATCGGTCGAGCCGTTTCGGAGGAGTATGGGAACGAACGAACATTGTGACACGAGAATTTTATATACATAATTATAGGAAAATAACCCAAAAATTACTTATAACAGACGCATAATCATGACTCATACGTTATTCAGTTATAAATTGATTTAATTCATATATTCGATTTATACAGCGATTTAATAAAACATTCCCAAATCTCATTAACTCCACATCAAAGTCTACAAATTCCATTACGGTTTGGGTCTAGGTCTGAAAATCTAAACCGAAATAAGTCGCTGATAGACAGGTCGAAAGAGGTCATCCACCTAAAGACAACTAAGGCATTGCAATTAACAAGTTCTGTTTACGTTTTAATTGCCAAATTGCTTTTAATTATATGAAAAATGTCCGTTTGTTTCAGAATGGATAAACCTAACTACTTATTTGTTTTATTTAAATTTTGAACCGACCTTAGAGGCCTTCTAGCTTCTATATACAAAAATCATAATAAATCCTGATCCCATGAATTTTTATCATTCGCCTGCCAGGCTGTCCCGTGACGCTCCAACATTACCGCTACTAATGCAAATCATCCCGTTTTTGCTCCTCACGCGACGTCTCCACGTGAGAACTAGCTTTTGTTCTGGTTTTATTACCAAAATCCTTTAGTTAAAAAGAAAAAAAAAATGTTTTTGATAATTTTTTTTAGTTCCTATTATTCATAATAAAAAACCCAGATCAGTGTTATTGCTGTAGTCTCTTTCGTCACAGTCAATTTGTATTTAAGCTGTGATATACCTAGACAGTATATATATGTATAGAACATATTACATTGAAGTATCATAACGATGAATTTAAAATCTCTGATATAGTTTTAATAAATAAGAACTAGAACTCTATATTATACAAGAACCATTTGAATAAAATCCCGTAGATTTATTACGTAATTTGAATTAAATTAAGACTTATGTTATTCTATACATACTAGTCCAACATATCAAAATCAACATATTAAATAAATAAATATTACATTCAACCTTAAACTGAAAAAATGAAGCATTAACACACATTTATTGTTATGTAAGAGATTTTGAATGACTGCTGTGGAAAATTTTAACAATTATAAAAAGGTCATTGGCTTTTGTTTACGCGTACATATGACATCATTATTAACGATTTATGGATTACGTGACCTAAAGACAAGCTTCACAGTCATATAAAGATAGGTTCTAGAAGAAACGAGACTTGGGTGTTACTTTCGTATGCCAAAACGCATTGGGTTTTAGGTGTGTGTGTGTGTGTGTGTGTGTGTGTGTGTAAGTGGTGTGTGTGTGTGTGTGTGTGTAAGTGGTGTGTGTGTGTGTGGGGTAACGTTTACCTACTTCCTGATTCTTACCTAAACATATTGCATTTCACATTAAATAATAACTTGCTGAAAATTATATAGTACGTTGATAAATATAGCGTTTGAATACAGTTCTTTACTGTATTCTTTAATTGGGGTTGTCTGGAAGAGATCGCTTAGTGGCGATAAGGCCGTTGCACGTTCTTTTAAGTTTATTGTTATCAACACAAACTGGTTTTTTTTTTATTCTTGTGCAAAAATGTGTGTCTAAATAACTAAATAAATAAAAACAATGTTCAATGTTTTGTTGTATAACGTCAATGTCAGCAACACAAAACAAAAGTTCTATACAAATTAATTGTAAAGAAATTTAACAAGAAAGTTATAAAGTTGAACAATAAACGATTGACACTTGCGCAACCAATTGCTCCTAAACATAACAGTATTCATAAAACCCTTTAAAATTAACAGACTCTAATATAAACGAAGCATATTGTAGCACTAACGTTTTTTCGGATTTTAGTTTTTGAAAGGAACGAATAATATATATTCATTTAAAGCCATAAAGCACTAATTGTTCTATAATAAATACATAGGAAATTGTATAAAGCGGATTTTTTGTTTGTTTATGACCTTAACGTCGAGTTACTTAAAATTATAGAACCATTTGAATTGGTTATTCGTTACTCTTAAGTGCTAAACATTGGTAAGTGAAGAAATAGAACACAAGAACAGGGTTTCCCTTTAATAGAGACTGTAAGGAGTGTTATTGGACACTTTCTTATGTTAAATTACTTATTAATCTTAAGTTAGGTTAGATCGTAATGTTCCATGATGTCGCAGTGAAGAGACAATGTATTGAAAATAATAATAAATAATTAGATACTTACACTTCGATGCTCTACTAAGGTTTAAATCTCAACAAGTATAGGTAGTTATATTGCACAAATAAAATTCTATAATAATCCTAATTAAATTATTATCGATAAATATATCACCTTGTTTAACAGAAAATCTATAGGAACATAGAAACTGTCGAACCACAGACAATCGTAAGAATTCAATTGTTTTTCTACCACAGATAACACAAATATGCAACCAAATTCATGCTAATTAATAGGATTTATGACACAGGAACACAATACGACCATAAATAACGCCTATCGATAAAGTCTTTTCGGGAGCAGACTAGTGTTCAGACAGAAATTCAGACACGACGCACTTTTTGTTTTCTTCGCTTTTATATACACAACAGGGAGCAAACGGGCAGGAGGCTGATGTTAATTGATACCGCCGGCCATGGACATTGCCAGAAGGCTCGCAAGTGCGTTGCCTTTAAAGAAATGGTACGTCAAATTGATTCGGAAATACTTCAGTGGGCAGCTGGTTCCACATAGTGGTGGTGCACGGCAAAAACTGCCTTAGAAAACGCTAAGTTGTGGAACGACGGACGTCGTTTATGTGTTATAAAAAAAATCATTATGGCTACTGGAAAAAGTGTTGGTGGCATATTAGAGATATGGCAGTGTTAAATGTTCATGGTTTAAGCTACAAAATTTATGAATCATCCTTCTACGTCTTGTTCTTCTTATTTGGTGATTACGTCAACAGTAATTATTTACTTTTTTACACATATTACCCACACATTGTCTATGCTTGAAAACGAAATGCATTTTCGAGGATTCCCAAAAAAAATTAATACGTACGTTTATGTACTATTTTTGAGAACTTTGCTTACTTTTGCTGACAAGAGGAATGGGGTGATAAATTGCAGTAAATCTGCTTACATAATACTTGAATGGCCCCAAATTTTAAAATGACACACACAGACAAAATATTATATTTGAGGTTTACTTAGAAATGTTTAACTGATTAGAAATATTCTTGAATTTTAATTTGTGTATAAAAATTAAAAACCCAACACACACGACACACTTCATAACCTATGTTCCGATATTAAATATAGCTCGTAATTAGTTCATCTCACATACCGTACACATAATCCTGCCCCAATAATACCTCTCCGCACTCTATCAGCTGCTGTAACAACGTCAAGCGATTCTGATAGCCAAACTCTGACGTCAGCAAACCCAACATTTTCACTCACAATACTCCGAACTTGTACACAAATTGTAGGTGATATCACGGAGTATAATATGACGTCACTTATCGACACAATATTCTCAAATTCTGGCGCGAAACAGCGACAGATGCGCCGGCGCTTTCAAGACAAGACTGCCTTTGACAGGTGGTGACAAAGAACCCTACTTCCCCTCTTTTAATCTGCCTCAACTTCCCGTGTGTCGATTCGTCTTCCGACTAGTCGGGCGACCGGTCTATAATTAGACGCGATTTCCACTTACATCTGTTTATTTACGTAAATTTGAATCTCACGTGTAATAAATTTGACGAGATTGCATTCACTTTAGTGCTTGATCTGTGCGATAAAATATAAATGTTAACATTGATTTGTTATTCTACGAGTAACAATATTCAAACACGATTCAATATTCAATTTCATCTGAATAAGTTTTCATTAATATATTTCAATCAATAGCGCAATGGGAATGCAGTCTGGGAGGGTGCCGGTACTCCGTACTCAGGCATTGTTGCATCAAAACGAGGGGGTCGAATCGGCCCTTCATTATCCACACATCAACATGTTTGCGATTCATCGATTTTCGAGACGCCCGCACTTTGCACGTACGCTAGACAACTCTTCCACGAAACCGGTGAAAAATATAAACTATATGTTTAAATATAATCGAAATATTTGAATATGAATTTAAAAAATTTTCTATATTTTTCGTAATCCTAAAATCCACATGGGATTAGTACAGTCGCGTAGTCGTTTTAGAAGACAAGGTCCGCGTCGCGTCTGAACAACGCGCGCGAGTGTACTGACCGCACGCGCCGTTCGGCGTTCGGACATGTTGCTTTGATGCACTATTTAGACATGCATTTGAATAATAGGGATATGGCGAATAATTAACGATTCACAAGCGAAGATATTTCTTGTTCGAAACGCCTTTCGTATATATATTTTTTTAATTCAAAAGGTTAAATAAACCTGCGGCTCAAAGTTTGTAGAGTCTTTCGATAAATAAATACAAACATAAACCAGACTAATTAGTAAATACAAACATAAAAAAGATGAATTACACGCGCCGAATATTCGCAAACATTTTTTCTATGTTCCTGAGTGTTGAATGCCACTACGTCTTATTACTGCAATTAGCAAGTCCTCATTACAACATCGATTAACGGCAGGACGAGTTAAGAAATGACGTTTCCATATTTCTTTACAAATGTCTAAATTAAAAAACGAACCTTAACATTTTGCTAAGCCATTACAATTAGTGTAATGCATAGAAGTGTTAACAATTTATTTATAACAGTTACATACTTAAATATAAAACTTTATTTCTACTACCACTACAAGCCCTATCAAATATAATCAAAGTTTAAATTAACAAGATTAAACATGGTATCATAAATGTAATTGCATCGTAATTTACTTAACGAAAACATTAAACATGGGTATCGGAGGTACATTTTTAAAATTAAATCACCACTATCTTGAATCGACACTTAAAGTTCTACTGTTAAATTTTCCTACACATTTGTAGTATTTTAGTACTAAATTAGTTATGTATAATCTCTAGTACGCCAAGGTGCCTTGAAGACAGACCACCTGCTGGACACCTGTCCACACCATGTGAACCAAGAGACGTATGCTACTCACGTATGTGAATGATTGATTAAATAGATTGGGATGACTTCGATCTTGAATAACTTAATGGCTGTATACTATAGCCGATTGCGACAGTTACATATTTGCTTTTAGTAAAAAAAAAATTCGCAGGGTATCGAGCCTGTGAACTGAAATATAAATATAATATAAATATTCTTCATTGTAGAGGGAGGGTAAAACTTGCTGAATTTCTTGCCCGTTCTTCTTAGAACAAGGCCTCCTGGTAGTTTTGCGAACGGATTCTTGCACTTTCGCGAATTTTGTAAACGTTTTTGACATTCATAAGCATGCCCTAAGACGCCTCTAAACTGAATAAACGTATTTTGATTTAATTTGATTAAAAAAATGTAATAGTATTATCAATATTAATTAACATGCAAAATATACCTGTTTTTAAAAAGCCTACATAATATTCAAAAACCATTGAACCAGCATCAAACCATCCACTTTATTATCATCGTGAATGTAAACAGTAGGGTCGCAGACATGACGAAATCACTACCCCGAAATTAATATCATCCCGCCAAATTAAACAGGCGCGCGTTATTCAAGCTCAGTACTTAGAACAGTGTACATTTAACTTATTCGGGTTGCGTGTAACCCGTCTCTTGACATAACTTGTTAGCGAGCAACCACAGGACAACACATTGTTCTAAAATTTTCACTTAATTTTCGTCATTATATCGCAAGTGTTAGAGACGATAATAGATTGATAAAATTATTGTTTAATTTACGTATTTTGTGTTTCTTTTCATCGTCTGTCGGTGGTCCCCTTTTAATAGCTGCAATACGAACAAATAGAAATGTTTATTGTTTATTAGTTGAACTGTCCATTTAGTGGATAATAGATTTAGCTGTATTACAACCTGGCGCCCCTCATCCGGTACATTGTATGGCACAGCACAAGGTTAATGTATATTAATGACCCAGAAGGTCATAAATAAAGTAATAAATGGAACACACAGTCATTTGTGAACTCTATTTGCAATAAAATCTATGCAAAATTTTACGAGTTTCTGCGGTAACATAACCGCAAGTAATTTGAAAAAGAAATGTCGACACTAAATGCTTAGTACAACATTACTAAAAAACAATCTAAAATAATATCTCTATATATATAAAATTCTCGTGTCACAATGTTCGTTCCCATACTCCTCCGAAACGGCTGGACCGATTCTTATGAATTTTTTATGCATATTCAGTAAGTCTGAGAATCGACTACCCCAAATTTATTTTTTAGTTTTGAGACAAATTTTTTGCTTTTATTTTTTTATGGTACAGCATACAAAAATACACACAACCTTTAATTTTCATCTACCCGCTACGATTAACCCCTATTTTTTATTTGTTAGTTAAGAACTTGAACTCTGAGGTTTATATGGAGGAAAATCACAGAACTGATCAGTCTCTGGGGTAACATCGCAAAATATTCCATGCTGGTATGTACTAAAAAGGTAGGCATTAAGGAGAAAAGAAGTTCGCGGGGGCAGCTAGTACATTAATAAAATAATACACCTTTAAAAACTTTAAAAACTACCAAGTATCATGCCAAAATTTCACCAAGACAGCCAGTGAAGCGGAAACCGATTAAACTTTAAACTGTAGTAAATCATTCAACAACGAAAAAATCCTCCCAAAAATGGCGACACACTCGAGAGAAAAATTAGTTTCCCGGCTTTGAATTGAAAATGTGACGAGACTTCGGTTTTCAGTCACCCCCGTTCTCCAATCGAAAAGGACTTTTGGCTTGCATCTTAAATCTAAATGGTATCTTAAAACGTTTACAATAAAGTTCAATCTTCTCAACAATCGCGGCTGACTGAGTACTCTGAAGTTGCTTTTCAAATGTAAGATCTAAGCTTTTGTAATAAAGTAGTTATTAGGAAAAGATTGCGTTGTTATAACTTTATTTGATCGTGAGTTGGGCGGGGGGCGCTGTCCTTGCGGAGCCAAATCATTTTCAATATTGAAGCTTTAGAGAGGTTAAACAAAGCGAGGAGACGTTTTCCATCTGGCCAATCTCTCAATTGCACTCCTATTATATATCTACAGCTTAGTCGTAAAGGTGCTGATCGGGGCCATTTTAATATATTACTTTCAAGATCAATATCCTTTGTGATCCTAGCTTTAGAAAGATTAAAACGTTCGTAAATATTGAATTACTAATTTTATACACAACGTTACGGTGATTGATAAACGAATTAAAAATTAAAAGCCTCAATCAGGTAATGTTTTGCCACGTATTTAAGGTTTATATGTTTATAAATGCGGGAGTAAATACATCCTTATTGGTTCACGCTCTTCATAAAATTAATATATAAATTTACGAAAGTAGCAAATCTTTCAAGTATACCATTGGATTGTCTCATATAGAAGTAGCTTGTAGCTTCAATTAATACAACAATGCACAGTCCTTTGAACGATAGAGGATAAACCAAAAAAAAAAACAACTCACACTCTGTAAACGTGAAATTCTAAGTATATTTGTTTTCATTAAGAATTAACGTCAAATTTACGGCAGCGGTCGCTATGAAACTAGGACATTGGGGTGGGTAGATGGGAGAAAATCTCGCGGTATAAAATATAAAATGGCCCTCATTGACATTCAAGAGACGGTGCGGACCGGTCGCGTCGCACCCCACATGAACATCATTTAGATATTTATTGTCCTGTTTATTGAACAATTTTCAAATGCAATAGGTTTAGGAATACGAGGATTTTATATGGTTCTATTCAACATTCCTTATTATCTCTCTATGTTTTAATTTCATTATTTGATGCTAATTTTAGAGCAGTGTTGGCGTGGCCAGGTTCGATTCCCGGCTGTGCACCAATGGACTTTCTTTCTATGTGCGCATTTAAAATTTGCTCGAACGGTGAAGGAAAACATCGTGAGCAAACCTACATGTCTTAGACCCTAAAAGTCGACGGCGTGTGTCAGGCACTGGAGGCTGATCACCTACTTGCCTATTAGATTTAAAAATGATCATGAAATAGTTTCAGAAATCTGACGCCAAGACCTAAAGAGGTTGTAGCGTCATTGATGTATTTTATGTTTTAATTTATCTCTATGTAATTCACACAGTAGATAAATTTAAATTTTAAGTTAATTCAATGTGCTGAGTATCAAGGTATATATACGTAATAAATAATAAAATATAATCTACAAAAATTCTAATAAAAATTAACAACTTATTGAATATATAAAAAACACACATACTAAACGTATATAATGTTAGCGTAATATATACACTGCCCTACATAGCGACGCAATGAAGGCTAAAGAAAAATCAACCTATCTCCTAGTCAACATTAAAAAAGATTACAAAAAAGAAACGATGCCTGCCATTTCTCAATGGATTTATAAAACAGCCATGCGTTCTCATATATGCTGTGAGCCGACCCATTTCTTTCTAAGGCAGCGAACTTTCATACGCGGAGCTTAAAGCGAGCGATTTTTCATTGTAAGATTAAATAATTATATATATTTTATTGGACCATGTATTGTGTACAACAGGTGCATGCATCTTTTTGCAAATAGTTGCTAGTACTATTTTAATTTACAATTTAATTAACTTAAAAGTTATGCGCCCTAAAAGTGCAGGAGTAGTTTTTGATTATCACCGGAAAACTAAAGGTGTAACAAACTATGCCACGAAGGTATACTATAGAACACACTTTCCCAGAAAAACAATTGACCATCGTCTTATACATTCCGGGGAACGTTTCTTTTTAAACAATTGACAATCGCCTCATACATTAGTCCCATCCGCTCTGACGATATATCGCTACAGCTCGGGTCGACGGCTCAATCGTTCCCCGTGACCGTGGCCTCACCCTTATGCCATTAGAATGCCTCTCGCGACCGTCGGTTCCGTACAACAGCCCCAATCAGTTCGTTACTCGATACGTGGCGTACGCTCGTTACATTACCACCCAAGTGTCTGACAAATCCGGTTATGGATTCACGTGGAACCTAATCCGTGCCAATTATGTGTTTTGAAGATGCTTTTAATAATTGTAATAAAAAAAAGAACGTATTTTAAAACATCTTTACACGTACGTCTTCATTCTTTCTTTCTCTTAGTTTATCTTTCTTCTTTAAATACGAAATTATATTGGACTAAAATACCATGACGTAAAACCCAGGAACAATGAAGCTTATACTGTTTATTGAACTTATCCTAAGATCGGGCCATACTGTGGTAATTAGGTTACATATTTAAAAAAATGATTTCCCTTTCGCTTCTTTCTGAGTTCAAATCAAAACTTTTACTTCAATACATAAATTACTCGTATTACAATTTCGTTTTATTCCTTACCTGAAATGTATATAGCCTCCATATTTATCACCGTGACATTGGCTTAACTCTGAACTATACCCCAGGATAAACCCCGCCCCACACCCCTTTGTCCTAAGATCTGCGAACTGAGCAGTTGACGGGCCGCCGCTCGCCTTAATTTAATTGACGTTGATTTAACTCATAAACGAACGAATTTGTGAATACTTTAGTTAAAAAGAGCGAAAACTTCGATCATTATTTAAATGTCTTTTGAATTTGAACTTTAACTTATGAAATCAAGATACGGAAAAGTTTCAAAGATTTCATTATTACTTCATCTAAAATGTGTCAAACAAACGGATATTATAAAAATCACTACGACGTACGCATACATTTTGATTAGTGCTGGCCAAACTCTCAACCCTGGGGTCGTAGGTTAGCATGGACTTTTTGTCTATGTGCGTGAGGAAACCGGCATGCCCCAAAAAGTCGAAGGTGTCTGTCAAGCACAGAAGGATGATCACCTACTGGCAAGTAGTAGGTATTATAAATGATCACGGAATACATAAATTTGAGGCCCAGACCTAAAAGCTTGTAGCGCCATTGCTAACCATAAATTTAAATTAATAATAATACACTTTTTACAGACCTAAAAGTTCGTTAATTCATCGGAAATTAAATTTTATGAACATAACGAAATCACCACCGCCGATAGTATTTACATACTTAATCCTCATTTAAATCGAACTCTATATTTGGTAATTACGCGAGTTCAGTTAGCCGAGATATTAATCGGCGCGCTAACAGTGAGTAGTTGAGTACTATCGGTAGTAAATACATACAACGCTAGCGTACAACGTAGTATGGGGAGGTCGGTGGTCGGGGGCGCCACCCTGCGACCCGGTAGCCAACTTAACAGATGAATTGGGATATTATAACTGACGTTTAATAATTGGACTGTGACGTGGACTCTAGACAGTATATTAATTTATGTTCTGTAAGTTGTTTTATAGTTATTTTCACGAGGTTTAAATATGGGCAGATAAAATCATTTTTAAAGAATTCAAATGCGATTTTATTACATTTAAATACGTGACGTTTCTCACTGCAGTAAAGCATTTGAAACGATTTAATAATGCCATAAATACGGATCAAGTCAAAAAAAAACTAAAAAAAAAAAAGTTTTACTAATTTACACTACTATATAGAACTATAACATAAATACCTTGCGTTTCAATAAATTATTTATGTCAAAACAAAGAATTATGTACATACATATTATGTCACAATTGTTTATATAATGATTATCCATTAATAATCAAAAATAATGCGGAGCCTATTCCACAGTTTCCACGTCAGTCAACAGATGGCGTTGCGCGATTAATTTGCCATACCGACATACGATTTGGATTACGTATTGAAACCTTATAGTGGGCAAACTTAAAAAAAATAATGTGGATATAGAAAAGCCTTTATTCGTAATTTTAAAAGATTCTTATTAAAAATTATTGTATGTATTTTGTTTTGTCCAGTGTATATAGCTGTCACTCCAAGATAGAATGGGTCCACTGAAAATCAGTGTTGCTGGTGACAGCAACTGAAAGCTGAGTTGGGCCCATTTTTGATTAAAGCGATTTGTATTTATTGAATGTGTGTACTGGAATTAAATAAATGTTTTTTTTTCTTTTCTTATTATTTATTTACTAATAAACTTAATATGTATTACTTTTTTAACGAATAATGGTCTAAGTTTATCGACACGTTCAAGAACGCGCCCTGGTTATGTAGAAGACAGGAAACTCATCTCAGTATGTTATTTATATCATATAAGGAAGGATGTGGCGCTGCACAGTGGTCCATGTTCCTAAGAAAGGCGGTCATAGAGGTTGTATGTCGGATTAAAAATGAAATATTAACTTTTTTATCTTAGAAATGATTGTTTTAAGGTTTTAATGATAATAACAAGTAAAACAATAGATATATTTTTAAAAAGGTAGATGTATATTCTCAAAAAAAAGGATCCATCCGTACTAATAAATAATAGGTAGCAATAAAATAAGTTTTATTTATACATTATTTTCATGTTATGTCGTGACAACGAAGAACGGGTTTCATTTTTATATATATAGATTTCTGAAAATAGCTTAATTTACATATAAATAATAAAATTTACCAGATAATAGAAAACTGAACATAGGATTTATATAAAACATCGTCTTTTTTACATAATAGGAAAACATTATAATTCAGTTGGGTAGCAACGTTTTTTGGCTTCCAACACTCTTTGATAACATGGAAAAGCATTTGGTATTTTAGAATTAATCAAGTTTTTTAATAAAATGTATTGATGTTTAGTTAGTTTAGCTTCAGTAATAAATGAAACGATTTCATCAGAGTTGAATTTTAAGAAATTGTCGGCTGATTGATTGGAATCACTAAGTAAAGTATTTATTAGCAGAATCATCTATTTGAGATAAAATTGCCAACCTGCGACGTTTGCTTCTCTTGCTGCATTCTCCAAACTCCTTCCTGTGCTGCGTCCTGCTTGTAGATTGAAGATATTCGCTTGTCTCGTCGTCGTTTTCATGTAGTTCTCCGTCAGAGCTCCCAAGAATGCAGACTTCGATCTCATTTAACCAGTCACCGTATTTGGCAATCAGCTTAGCTTTTGACCTCCCCAGTTTCTTCCAATATGCAGCAAACCGTTTACAGAGATTACAAATTAAATCTCTTAAGTAATCGGTCTTGATATTTTCAGTGTCCGGTAAAGAATTTGCTAGCATTTCAAACACTTCACGAGATCTATCTGCCTCATTTTCTTTACTTGTCGCATTCAACCACGTGTCTAGGACAAGCATTCGAGGAAAAGAATACTTGATGATGGATCCTACAGAATAAAAGAAATGAAAATTATAAGGTATCAAATTTACCTATATACGACTTTGTCTTTGTCATGACCTATAAGCAATCCTCGGCGCACTTTGGCGCACCTAGATGTTACAGATTCTAAAACTAGACAAACAAGAGATTATTTTGATATATGTTTCATCTTTGGGGATTCGTTCCTTCCTAAGTAAAAGTCTAATTAAATATGGCAGAGCGGTAAAACTCAAAGAAATCGGAAGTCTTTCTTGATGGTGCTGATTACAGATAACGACACGGTTAAAGTAAACACAATAGGATTAAAAATGTCGTACATACCTTCTATTTGAATATCCATGGCAAAAAATTATCACAAACAATCAATTTCCGAGAAAACAACACTTTAAAACAATAGAAATTTTGCCGACAAAGACAACGCTAATTAGCACTATTGGAATGTTATCACTTCGGTTGCACAAAATGAAATGATCCTTTCATGTTATTGTAATTGTTTTTATATCTGGGGGTAGAAGGGTTATTTGTCTACCCTGTAGTGATAAATGACGTCATAATTCAACCATCGACATTTCAGCCCTATGACCTATGGGATGGACCACTGTGGCGCTGGTGCAAACATAGTGCGAAATCCGTAGACCAAAAAAAAATGGCGACTATAGGTGGAGGTACAGCCACAGGTCATAGAGCAAACATCTGAGGCCTATACATCAATATATATGTCAGGGAATTGTCCGATTATCAGGATATTATGATCGAGTCAATTGACCGTTGATTTTTATTGTTGTTTTGTTTAATCATTTGGATTCCTTCTATTACTTTAGAGAATCAGAATTTATTTTGATACGATTTGTTTTGTTAATATTTAATTGTTTTATAGTTTAGAATGATTACTTAACGAATAATAGTACGAATATTGTAATGACAAAATCAAGACATGTATAAATTGAAGTGAAACTGGTTAATTAAATAACTTATTATATAAAAAGATATTTTAAATGCATTCAGCCGCAGAGCAGTGTAGTTCTAGTGGCTTCAGCGTGCGACACTCATCCCTGAGGTCATAGGTTCGATCCCCCGGCTGTGCACCAATGGACTTTCTTTGTATGTGCGCATTCAACATTCGTTTGAACGAGGAAGGAGAACATCGTGAGGAAACCGGCTTTAGACCCAAAAAGTCAAGCACAGGAGGCAGGATCTGAGGCCCAGACCTAAAAAGGATGTAGCGCCACTGATTTATTTTTATAAAATGCATTCACAATTAACGAATGCATAATAATAATCGTTTATACCTGGGCGAGGTTTTAGTACTTTTGATTCAGAAGGAATTGAAATGGAAATTAATGAAAAGATGAAATCCAATAGAATAGGTTCACCAAAGCGCCAATTGTTCAGATTTCCGACTCTCGGTTAACCGAAATATCTTCACTTGACTGAATTTCGGACGACCCTCGCATTGTTAGTATTCTAGGCTTTGGAGATCAATAGGATTTTGATACATATTCGTAATACAACCGTAAAATAATACAAAAGTAATACTATTGTTATAAGAGGTTAAAGCAGTATTTTCCAGTCCATAAGTTTTTAACTTTGAGCTAGCTATTCATTACTTTATATAATCAGTTTATGATTGTACTTCTACTAAGTTAAAAGTAATATTCAAGTTCGCTCCGAGAAAAGATGAAACGGGTTTAATGTTTCCCTATCACTCAATAGTATAGTAGCTGCAATAAAATATAGTTCTAGCATCACACAAAGACCAAAATCAGTCCATGAACACGCTGTTGGTATAGCAGAATTCAATGAAAAACAAAGGACTAAATATATTTTATAATATTACTAGCGCATTCGACAGACGTTGTCCTATACACACGTGTTACATACAAAAAAAATATCTTACAAATCATGCTCGACTTCACTTGAACCCAAAAAAATTCATCAAAATCGGTCCAGCCGTTTAAGAGGAGTTCAGTGACATACACACGTACAGTAGAATTATATATATATAAATATAAGGAAATATTCCTTATATTCCAACGAATAAACTCAAAAATTACTGCAGATATTTCGGTTAACCGAGAGTCGGATATCTGACAATTGGCGCTTTGGTGAACCTATTCTATTGGATTTCATATTTTCATTAATTTCCATTTCAATTCCTTCCATGTTAATTTCCATTTTTCAAAACCGGAAAAGTGCTACCAAACTATAATGATTTTCTGCTAAAAATAACCTATATTTAGTTTTAGAGTTAATTTAACAGTGGGGAGTCACAACAGTTGAAAGCGATTCAGCCCTCACACGTGTCCTGTTATCATAGTGCTACAAATAGTTGTCTATTAATAGAGACGGGACGGAAGTGCTCACTCAACATCCGGTGTCATCACGACGTTAAACAAAACTGTAACACTCGGGGATTATCGCTATATAGATATTAGATATACTAGTGGACCCCACAGACGTTGTCCTGCATGACATTTAAAGCGATTAGGATATTAAGCAAAGTATGAAAGTACCGACTGCAGTGCCATCTGCCGGGCTGATTTGTGAATCTAAACCATTCCCAGATCCCCTTGAACACACACAAAAAATTTCATCAAAATCGGTCCAGTCGTTTGAGAGAAGTTCAGTGACATACACACTCACAGAAGAATTATATATATAAAGATAGAGAAATGACTTATTTATTCACATGCCGTACTAACTTATACACATACATACACCCGCAGAGAAAATACTACACCAAAAGGCAGACATACAAACATTTCACGATGAAAAATCAATGACAACTATTAATAATAAATTGAAGTTTTATGCGTTTGCAAATATTAAAATACTTGTTTTAAATCTGAAAATTAATTGTATAAAATAATACTTCTACGTTTAAGTAGGCTGTAAATGACTGCCCTATTTGGGCGTCTCATTTAAGCTCGGTTGTTATTATATAAAAAAACATGTGGTGTACTTATGTTATATGTACACACGTTAGAAGTCATAATTCTTTGGGGTAACAAGATAAAAATCTTTTTAATTTTTTTAGCCTTATTATACGTTTGTAGAAAAAACAACAATAACAATATAAAAACCTATTTAATTCATTGAAAATTTACAACGCATTATCTAGTTAAATAAAGTTTATTTAAATATCACAAAAAATATTTCTACATAATTAAAGAAAAGGAACTTTTTTACTTTAAAATGTTGACTATGCTTACTTCAGGGTGTCGGATTTATGACGGTGTGCGGGTTTCGGCTTTTTGTGACGGTGTAACGCATCGAAAGAATTTACACTCATAATTTTTCCCTAACGCGCCAAAAGAAGTATAACTTCAAAATTCAAAATGTATTTGAAAAAATAAAAATTTACAAAATCTACCATGACATAGAGAAGGTAGAGTAACAGTTTCGGTCAAAAAAGAGCTAACCCCATTAAGTAAATTCAGCCAAAATAACACAATTTCCAAATACATTTTTATTGATACAGCGTTCTACTAAATATTTTCATACATTTATGGGCCAAAACCATACCATAATGAAATCACTATCCTTCAGATTGTTGGGCTTTCGTAGCGAAATTACCAAGATGTGTTGAGTTACTTCAAATATACACATAGCAACAGCTATGTATAAATAATAATAAGATACTAATGAATGTTTATACTTATGACACCACGAACATACCAGGTTAACGTTTAATAAGCACTAATAAATTAATGTACGTGCGAACTAAAACGGGGCCAAGAAAAGTATTAAATGCACGATGTTTTATTTTGTAACTACCCGCATTTCATATTTGTTATGTTCAGTATTTTAGATTTACCCATAAAACTGTAAAAAAAATATATAAATAAGAACCGATGTGTTTTAACTATTTACTTGCGAGAAAATCTAAATGACAAAGTGAAACAATGATAATAAACATTCAAGTCTAAATAGCGGACAAAATCGCCTCAACGATATGAAGACGGTTTGCGTACATTCACGAGGACCAAAGCAAACGGAATAAAAGTACGCAATCCATTTAAACTTCACAAATCCCGCCGAGACGTCGCTTCAATACGATTTGCCAACTATTCGCAATCACTGCAATCTGCGTTTTGCTTTCAAATTCAAAAAATATTTTCACAAGAGTTTAGTTTTGATACTAATAATTTATTATTAATTCATATTATCTTCATGTATAGCATATAATATTTAAAACATGATATTGATCATAAGTATTATTTAATTTTGAATATTTTTTGTCGTTACCGATGGAGTATTACTTGCACAACACAAGATATTTTTCTGAATACTTGCCTATTAAGGAAAAAAGCACGAAAAAGATACGGAAATCTGTGGTCCACGCTAAAAGGTTGGTTTTTATTGGGTTTTTATTACTAACAAACCTTTATCATGCACGTAAAACACGGGAGTTTTATAAAATCCCGAAACCCCAAACAGACTTATTTACCAATTCATTAAACAATAAAAACGCAAGCTCACTGTTGGTTATTGAATCCAGTCGCAATTAGCAAATTAACTCTGTAATTAGGCCACATTAGGCATTAGCGTTTCGGTCGCAAATGGGTAACTCCGGAACGAAATGACAAGCTTTTGTGGTCTCATGCCTGAAAACCAGATTATATGCTCTAAAGACTGAAGAAAAGGTAGTCTGACAATATTTAAACGTTAACTGATCGACTTCAAAGGGACTCAAATGATTTGAAAGACATTTGTATAAGATAAATAATATTTTTATATAATATTGAATATCCCATTATGGCCGCTTATTATCGGTTTTATTTTCCAAAAATCTCGTTATTCGCGTTTTCCTGTCGGTTAAAAAGACTTCCATTTTAACATAAGGATACTTTCTAGTTGAGTTAAGGGAGCGTTCAAGTATTACGTAACGCACTTAATAATTTATAATTACTGTAAAATACACAGAAACACCACCGATATGTACACTTTATAAGCGGTACGATCCCAGAACTCAAGTAACGTCCGCACGCCACGGCGGTAGGCAATCGACTGACCCCCACTAATGTGCTTCGGTATACTACATCCCTTCCTTATTAAAATTAATAAAAACTTATCAAATGATTCGAAAATTAACTTTAATTTTGTTTCTTTTACATTTAAGGATGATAAGTCATTAATCTTCATTTTCGTTACCATTTACCCCGTCGTCTGCGTGGTGGTTAATGATTTGCCACTCACCATTTTCAACCCTCTTAAGGTGGACAACATTTCTGCGGTATTCTTTCCCCGTTGAATCATTTCTTACCCTAATGTCTCTACCGTTACCGTGTGAGACTCTGGACCACAATTAGGAGCCAATTTATTTTCTCTTATCATATTTTGACGTCTAGATTTTCCCCAATTCCCAAATGACTATCCGCCGCTTTTCTCTTACCTATCAGCATATTCCTTTCCTTTTTCTTTATTCTCCCTATCTCTGTCTATATATCTGTCTGTATATGAAAGAATTGAGATGTTATTTTCCAGTAATTCTTTGTCCATTATATAATCTTATATCTTTCGCTATTATAATTATGGCAAATATAAATATATATTATCAATAATGTGTTGAATTGAACGGTACTGCGAATTAATTATGAGTCATTTAATATGCTCACATTGTCTTTAATCTTTTATAATATTTTCGCTAAATAGGTATACATCCTATGATCACAAACATTAAAAATCCTTTTTAATTAAAACATTAAACGTTCTTTAAAGTTTTATAAGAACCACAACACAAACTTGAATAACGCCAGTGTTGTCAAAGTAACACATCGAATGCAACTCCATTTCAACAAACAAAAAGTAGCTAACATAAGTTTCTTGAGAGAGAATTTTACATTTTTTAAATATGTATATAAATCGAAGGATTTGGTTCCAGAATAGACTGATACGATGATTTTATTTTATTTATGCTTTCAAACACATGTTAAAATGAGGACAATGAGATACTCACTACGAGATACTCATCCCTGAGGTTGTAGGTTCGATCCCCGGCTGTGCACCAATGGTTATTCTATCTTTGCACACATTTAACATTCGCTCGAACGGTGAAGGAAAACATCGTGTTCCTCACCGATTTGCCTTAGACCTAAAAAGTTTGATCACCTTCTTGCCTATAAGATTAATCAAGAAACATACAGAAATATGACCAGACTGAAGTGAAGTGAAGTGATACTTCTTTAGGGTCATGAACGTAACATTTTTACGGATGAAACGCAATAAGACCGCTGTCAAATTTTACATCTTAGTAGAGACAAGTAGTTTAAATAGAAGCCAATACAAAAGAACAAATATGAAATTTTTAAATAATCATTCATCAAACAAATTATTCGATTAATAGCTGAATCGTATGAAACCATTACATAATATGCGGTCTTTACAACATGAAGTGTATTTATTGGCTTTATCGGCTCGGCATTTATAAATTGATGAAGCTACATTATAGGTATTTTTCATAGCTTACGTATTTTATATTATCCTTACACTAGGGACTAGCATTAAATTTTTGACACCACGGGCCTAGTGAGAAGATAGAAAAAGGATAAAACCATTCGAATTAGTGAATTAGTCTTAAGTGCTAAACAGCGGTAAGTGAAAAAATAGGACACAAGAACAGAGCGTCTTCCCCTTAATTGAGACTGTAAGAAGTTTGTTGGACACATTCTTATGTTTAATATCCTTTTTAGGAAGTTAGACTTAAATTACTTATTAGTCTTAAGTTAGGCTAGAATATTAAATTGTCTATGTGCAGAGGCAATACATAAAAAAAGAAATATTTTTGAAATTGGAGAGTTTAAATTCGAAGAGAGAATTTCGAATTGCGCACCAATACATAGATAATTAATTACATAGATCAAGACCTAATATCTTACTTTTAAGTATTTGTTATTTATTAGTGATTTAACTAATTGCCTTCTAAAAGCGTATAATTAGTTTTTATTTTTCAAGATAAAATATTTAATTGTAATGCCCTTTGGCTTTATAAATTAAAATATGGTCCCCCAGCCGCTGTATGAACGCGATAAACTTTGTACCGTACTTACCAATAAATGTGATACCTAAGAAAAGGTTTTATGTAATACATAAAACAATTATAGAATTTAGTTTATGTTTGTTTGTTGATTCCGATCCTGCGTATACGCACACATATAAAATAAGTTGATATATTTGTGCGCGCCACTTTCTAGACTGGTTTTCTAATACGCATATTCTATTTACATGCATTGCTAGGTTGAAAAAAATATATATTCCGTAACTATATTAATACAAACTATTGTGATTATAAAAATAGTTTGCAGTTGTTTTTAAATAAAATTTTAATACTAAATATTATTTTTCTCCTTCACTTTCTTTGTAAATATCATAAGAATTTTAAATTAAATTCTACAACTGTAAAGATCGCTAAACGTCGGAATAATAGTAATAATGTATTACTTTTTAATAATAGTCGCGTAATATCAATACAAAAACATTTATATAAAATAGCCATCTCGTGATTAAAATGAAGGCAAAAAGTTTTTGTCCTCGTTAACACATAGGGTTCGACGTTTAATGAACAAAGGCCAGATTGACGATCTATTCAAACATTTTCGACGAGCTAAATGGCGAAAAAAGTATAAAACCGTTTAAAACAATGGAAGTTCGGGAGATGGTTTTCGGGTGCTGACTTGGATAGCGAGAACTGGAAGAATATTTGATAGAACTATTGACGTCCCGTTGTGACGTTACGGGCTGACAATTGACATAATTCTGGTAATTGGAGATTGTACTCTGTGTACTCCTGCCCTGATAGATATTTAGGAAGAACTTAAAAACGCTTTCTATAAACATTAGACGGATAATATTAAATAAAAAGCATATTGTATATCAAAATATAAAAAATATATAAATTTACCGGCATAAAATTTTCCGTGAGAAATATAATAAATCAATGAAGCAGTCATCATTATTTATTTAGTTATAATTACGAATAGTCGTCATATTTCACCCATATGGGGGTCTCTTTAAGGAAATGTAAAATCTGATTTATTATAAATATCATCAAAAAATCTAATAAAGTTGTAATATAAAATGGAATAGTTATAAGAAAACTATAAATTTAGTATATAAATATAATTAAATGAGGGTGTATTTGAAACGAATGCATACACAAACATCATTTTAATAGAATACGTGTAGTGAAATATTAAAAATTGTGTGTAAACTAGAATGGTATAAAGAAACTATTGCTTACTGCAAAATTTACTAATACATATATGTATTGGTCGCATCTAGGTATCTATCACGAGTGCAAATAACGACCTACACTGTCACAAAGCGAGATTGGTGTCGGCCTATCAATCAAAGAAGAAAACAATACGAAACGGGAACAATAAATTGCCATATATATTTTTATATTCTTATTACATAAAAGACACTTTCCAAAAATGTCTAAATTAAATTATCTGGCAACCCAAATACACTACGAATATTTAAAAGCGTTTAAATTTCAGTCAAATGCAATTAATTCATTGTTAAAACAATCTTAATATATATAAATCTCGTGTCACAATGTTTGTCCTCAATGGACTCCTAAACTACCGAACCGATATCAATCAAATTTGCACACCATGTGCAGTTCGATCCAACTTGAGAGATAGGATAGTTTAAATCTCAAATTATAGTCGCAATTTTAATTTATTGCAAAATATTTGATTATTATTTGATACAATTCTAACAGAAACCGCTGTGTTAAAATTATCAACGTTTCACATAAGCTGTCATCTACCTTTCACATAAGTTCTCCTACCGTTTCCCTTGAATAGTTTACTACTATGTAATATAACAAAAATCTTAGCCAGAGCAACGCTTGGCCGAGTCTACTAGTATTATTATAAATATTGAATAAACTTAAACTCAAAATAACTTTATTCATATAGGTAACTAAGCACACTTATAAACGTCAACAGAAAAGATGTTAAATTGATTTTAAATTTACATTTACTACCAGTCAAGGGCGTAGATCGGGCGAGAAGAACTAGAAGAAACTCTCCGCCACCCTTTTTAATCGCCAAGAGTCATACAAATTGTTTGTGAGGCAGAGCAGCCATAAATATTTGAACTTGAAGAAATTAATCCCCAGGATTAGGATCATTTAAATAATCGTCAAATTTATAAACAGCTTATTGATTAATTCACGTTTAACGAGAGTTTTGAATTTATTCAGTGATAATTCTTTAATTTCGCTTGGGAGTTTGTTTAAACAAATAAAATTTCCATATAAGGAGTGGTTTATCTTCTGGAGCATGGTTGGTCGTACGCTTAGATTAGTTCTGTTACGAGTATTATACTGGTGCAAGTCACAATTTTTTTTTTGTATATACAACAAGGATCGGAAGGACATATAATACTATAAACGTTGATGTATTTGCGCGTTTCCGATAATAAATAGCCGTTTGATATCAATCAAATATCAGCGATATAAACTTACAACAAACAATATTCAAACCCTTTTAAAGGTAAAAACGTTATTTCATATCGCTCATTCGAATCGCTACCACCTGTCGTCAACAAAAAAAGCGAGTCACCGCGTGCATTATACTCATAAAACAAACGCGACTGAATGTCTGGCCGCAGACTTATTTTATTAATTCTTTTTCTATATAGGCAATGTGTTTAGCCTGTGCCTGACACTCGCGTTTGGGTCTTATACCATTCTGCAGAAAGTTATACGAGCAGGAGTTTCGCAAAAAGATTTTAACTGGTTACTAGGACATTAAGTTTTATCGTAATTTTTTTTAGGGATAGTGGGGCAAACGATCCTACGGGACGCCCAAATTGGGGGGTCGCAGCTCAGGAACCCATTTTAGTAGGTAGCCAGGTTTTGAGAAAATATGCTCCTTTTAAAAACAATTGTAGATTGTATATCACTGGGAAGTCGATTCCACAGTTCGCTAATTCGCAAAATATAACACTTTTATTATAAATAAGATTTTTCGAAAAACTTCTATAATTTTTATCAGCTCCTATTATTTTAGTAGATACATAGTTCCATCGTCATTTATATATCTACAAAAAACATATTATTCTACAAATAATATGTAAGAGACATATCAAATTGCATTGAATTTAAACCTGGATTA
The DNA here is from genome assembly GCA_905332375.1 of Pieris macdunnoughi. Classification (NCBI taxonomy): domain Eukaryota; kingdom Metazoa; phylum Arthropoda; class Insecta; order Lepidoptera; family Pieridae; genus Pieris; species Pieris macdunnoughi. The sequence goes on along the minus strand of CAJOBZ010000074.1, from coordinate 928 downwards.
ATTTTGATACCTCATTTTAATTATTAACTATAAACTAAAACTTACCAGATTTAGTGACAGGTGTTTTGAGATCGTTGTTTGCCAACTGAGGGTTTTCTTGCACCTAAAAATAGTATGTTATTTAGAAACACTTCAAAGGTATGAATTGTCGTGCTATATGCAATATTTTGACTCTTAAATCCAATTTTGTTGTCTTATATACTATTTATTTATTTTATTTATTTATTTGCTTAATGGTATTCCTACAGCTACTTACGAGTACTATACAATATTCAAAAAATTACACTATACACAAGAGCCATTAACGGAATACACATTTAAACATACACAAAGCACAGTTACACCTATACAAATACAAAAAAAAATACAAAGAATATATGTACCTATTGATAATAAATTCTAAATTCTAAGATTCATAGTTCATCACAACATATTTAGTATAAAGGATATATTTATGAAATAATCACACTTATAGGGCGAACTAACGTTGTAGGTATAAATTCCCGAGTAAGCGATAAAAATATTAGATTATTGATAACGCTCATCTATTAAATTAGAAACTGATTTTTTTTTTCAGTAAAGTGACGATATGTAACGCCGTATAGGTTTCAGTAATAAATTAATATATTATATTTTTAGCCATATTCAAATTAGTTCATGTTCAAAAATCCTTTACATAATATTTAGCTACCAATATTTTTTATAAAACCATAATTTAATGTAAAACAAATAAACGTAATTTAAAATAATGTAACTTTCACATATTCAAGTTAAAAAACTTACAGATAAAAACGGTTTACCTTATTCGTGTACGGGTTGAAAATAAATTTATTCTCGGCCTCTTTCCTGGGTGTGGCTGCTATCACCGAGAGGGGGGTGGGTAGGGACTTCATCTCCTACGAGTATACGATTTAATATTAATATTAGA